>CM043702.1:54452500-55652500 GCA_023935145.1 Bretschneidera sinensis | reverse complement strand
TTTCAGTTGAAATTTTAATAATGTAACTCTACTATTGAGGGTTGAGGATTGATGTGTGTCTATATATATATGTGTGTGTGTGTGTGTGTGTGTGTGTGTGTGTGTGTACATTCAGTTGATGTACATTTTTATATTTTTGCATATATGTGTCGTGCTGTGATTTCAAAACATGACGACACCGTCTCGGGGGTGCCCAACCTGGGATGGGTCGTTATATATATGTATTAAAGTATGTCACCAAGAAAAGGTTGGCTTTTTCTCATGAGCGATCACCTCATAGAACAAAACACATTGATACTAAGAATAAATTTGTTAGATACATTGTAACACAAAAGGAGGTGATCCTTAAGTATATTTCTACACATAAAATGATTGATGATCCGTTTACTAAACCTATTCCTAGATATGTGTTTCTGTTTTATGTAGAGTCACTATATTTGCATAGAATTTGATGTGTCATTGTACAAACTTAAAGATTGAGATATAATTATAATTATAATTATAATTATAATTATTATATTATGTTTGTTTAATGTGATTGGTTATCTCATACATGTTGATACTGGCACAAAGATACACATATATGTATTAAAGTATGTCTCCAAGAAAAGGTTGGCTCTTTCACACGAACGATCACCTCAGGAGCTGAGATAGCGAGCTTAGATGAGACTTAATATACTGTTATTTGGGTGCTACTAAGAGCGAGCCAAGTATATGGTGATTATAAATTTATGAACAATGTACCTTCTTAAAAGTTTCCTTGACTAAGTCAAGATGAGGTCTTGAATTAAAGCTTAAAACCTAGACCAAGCATAATTATCCCATGATCATGTAAACTTAGGTGGAAGTCAAATGTGAGTACTTCATTAAGCGCTGAAGAAATAAACTAATAAAGAACTCGAGCTAGGCACATGAGAGCATGGATGTGTTGATTGCGACTAGACTAAGATCTGTATAGTGATATATAATTTAAAAGGACATACACTCTTATCAATAAAGAGTAAACCATTATAACATGTATCTCATACTACATGTGCTTAATACGACCTTAAAATCAAGTGAATGAGTGAATCCATGTGTCCTTATTATATGAACCTTAGAGAAATATGTAAATTAAAAGCCTCAGCTAGTGCCCTATGTGACTTTCGACTATGTTTTCAAAGGGACGGGTTAATGTTTGCTATTTTAGCATGTTACCAACAACGATGTAATAATTAGCCTTATGGAGCATGTCTAGGAAAGCAGTTAGTCAGAAACTGAGAGACATGAGTGCAAAAGGAAGACTATTTTATTTACATCTACCACATGTATTCACCGGTCGACCAATTATGTAGTTCTGTTGAAACTTGGACATAATTGTGGATACATGGTGAGGAAAGTAAAGTCTAGTATAGCCTTTAAGGTATTAGGTATGCTGAGACTGATGTAACAAAATAAATCTAGGGCACAATGAGACACTTTACTAATTCATCTTCTATTTAGGGTTGAAGCCGCCATGTATCCCTAGCAAGTGCATAGTATTGAGCTCCTAATGTAGGTGTACCCGCAAGTTGCATGATCCATTTTCATGTATGAAATTCTTGGAAGAAATTTTTTTGGAGTCAAAATTTCTGTCTCTATTGGGCGTTGTCAGGCCCATCGTGTTTGAGTGGGAGACGTAAAAATTACCGAGTCGAGTCGAGCGCCCATGATGGGTAGCCTGACCCGCCCAACATTTAACCCAATTATCTAAAAATTTGAAGGAAACTAACTCTATATAAAAAATAACCTTATCATTCAAGAAGTACGTTATCATTTGGACAAAAAAATCAACTGTTATAAAACAGTTTTTCTATCTGAAAAAAGTACAAAAAAATACAGATATAAAGTGGCTTGGTTATTGAGAGAAACTATAATTCTAGAGAGAGCAAATCCACATATTTTTCTTTGAGAATAAGAGTAAAGTTCTTGAGTTATGATAATAGTGTATTTTTCTTAATTGTGATCACACACACGACCACTAGCGAGGCTTAGAAGGATTGAATCAAGAAGAAAATCAATCCATTGTAGAATTGCAGGTTCAAGAGGTACATATATTTTCTGCTATATTTTACTTTAATAAAAACTTTAATTTATTTTTGTGCAATTTTGGGAATGTAAGTCACGGTTAGGCACTGTTAATTTATTATTATTTCCTTGTAATTTTGTTGCTTTTATCGCTTTCTTAGATTGATGTAATTTTAGGGTGGAATGTTTGGGCCGTTATTTCCCTTGTAATCTTACTTTACTTTTCTCACTTTATTTTCTTTCTCTTTAACTGCTATAGATGGATGATATTTTTATTAGGTTATTTTAATACTTTCCTATAAATGCCATGATGTTTGTGTTGACTCAAATTGTTCATTACATTGTGTGCTTGAATGACATTGATAATAATAACCAATCAATCAATTAATTTAATTAAAGAAAAAAATCATTAACTTACAAGAGTATGGGCTAGATCTCTCAAGATCTAGGCGCACTTAGGCCACTCATTCGTGGTCATCCCACGTAACTAATCTCCCAACCTGAATCTCTATCTTGTAAACGACCAATAACTATGTGGTTTCTTAGTCCCTAAAACCAAGTGGAAAATTCTCATGAATTATCCGCTGATGACTTTATGCCATTGGCATGCCCTTCAAAAATTAGCCTGGGATAATCCTTTGAGGATACACTATGTCTCTCCGGATTGTCCCTTTTAGTTTGTCCCTTCGAAATTGTCTTTCTCGGAATTGACTCTCGAAAAATGATAAAATGATCGAACCTCCAAGTGGATATGCGATCAACGGAGCAATCTGCGGTAACAACAGTTCCACTAATGGAACCTCTCTTTCTAAAATAATAAATTATGCTTGAAATAGGATAAATCACAAAAGAGATGAATCAAGACAACTTGTCTTAATTAGTTTATTTCAATGCACACCTTGATATGTGTATGCTTATGTTCTATAAATGTTCTTTGATATAAACTGTAATTTTTTTGTATCTATATGCTTATGCCAACAAATTGAAATTGGCATATTTGTTAGCATATTCAAAAAATCTTCTCTTAATGCGTAAATGTTTTATATCTAAGTTAAAAAGAGTCAATTGCATTTTATTTGATATGCTTAGTATTGATATGTGTGTTGAATGTTTATCTAAGCATATCAACCAAGTATTCCTCCATATGATTAAAGCAAAATGATTATGTACTAATGCATAATCTTTCCATGCACCTAAAGAAAAATGTGATTATGTAATTTCCTTATGCATGATCCTTCCATGGAAGAAGAAGACAGTTGTTGATATGGAAGATGTGCCTTGTGTTCAAAATGGAATCAAACTTTTAGCTTGAAATATGATTCCAGGGCATGTCATCTGATCTTAGACAAACATTTAAAACAAGGGAACTTTGCTAAAATTTATGGGAAATCCCAATATAGTTTATCTTGTCTTAATATATACATATTTTTATAAAGTTTGATAAATTGACTTTGTTTAATATGCTATGAT
This sequence comes from Bretschneidera sinensis, assembly GCA_023935145.1. Taxonomy (NCBI): domain Eukaryota; kingdom Viridiplantae; phylum Streptophyta; class Magnoliopsida; order Brassicales; family Akaniaceae; genus Bretschneidera; species Bretschneidera sinensis. The sequence goes on along the minus strand of CM043702.1, from coordinate 55,648,984 downwards.
CTTCATTTGAAAATCTTAAGCTTAATGCTTGAGAGAAGTGCCTTTTATACATTTAGAAAATGGCATATTAAATATAAAAAATAGAGAAAATTCTACATTTATAAACTCCAAGATGGATAGACTCAAAGGAACTTCATTTATCAAGCTATATTTTAATGTTCATATCAGTTTGGCTGATGAGAGCTTCATTATGGTTTTCACCTTGACACATGCCTTTTAAAAATGATTTTAAACTCCCATGTGTTTTGCGTGATTATCATGAAAAGGTTTCTCACTAGTTTTTAAAGTAAAAAATGTTGGAATGTGAAAATTTTACAGAATTGAATTCGACCTGATAAAACAAAAGCTTTTCTAGTATTAAAGTCATCGACATGAGTTTTTCAAAAGTTATTTTTGTTTTATACAATTCTACCTCTTTTTTTTTTATTTTCTCGTGCTCTGATCCTGAACGTATTTCTCATGTTTAATTGTTGTTCCTTTATGGTAGTCTCGAACCCTATGGCTCACATGTGCTTTATTGTTCAATCCCGATGATATGAAGGATCATGTCCCAATATGGGAATGATAGATTTTAGGCAACTTTTCAATTTTTGTTGATGACAAAAACGTGGAGAAATATGTTGATAAGCAAACAATTAAACATACGAAATGTATTCATAAGATATGTATTCAGGTTTAAGTAAAAAGTTGTCATGAAGGGATTTAAGCTTAAATCCCTCCAAAACAGTGCCTAAATCATTAAGACCACCTTGTAGAATTTTTCGTAATCCCTCTTAGCATTGGCTCATTGTGATAAGATCATAAGCATATCTCATTGCACGATTACAAAATACAAGGTCGGATGCATTAGAATTTTGCGTTGATGACCCACTTTTAGAATAGGTATACACCCATTTCCTTGCATTCTTGCTCCACCATTTTAAAACGTACTGCTCTAGAAGATTAGTTAACTTCTTTTGGTAAAAGGAAACCGATGCATGTGAACAAAGTATACCATCTATTTCAAACTTTTTACAATTGCATTTTACTTCCATCATAGATATGTCAATATCTACAACCCACTTCCTTGAACCTCTTCCTTGCATTTTCATGTTATACCTAAACAAAGTTTCACCACATGAACTTTCTTCAAAGATGAATCCACCCACTCCCTTAAGAAACTCTTTCATAAATAATTTGTATATCATTTGTGTATATACATTGGTAGTATGCTTCAATACTTCACTTTGCTTAATTGCACGTGAAGGAGTACTTTGAGTGCAACGAAAGTCCTCATATGATTCATGTCTACGCCACTTCTTAAGCAAGTTTTCAAATCCGAGTACAAACTTTGTGATAGAGGTGCACTTGTCAGCTAGTCCATTTAATACATTGTTTGTTCTTTCACTCTTTTAGGAAGGTCTCATGCCACAATCGAAGATTTAAAGGTTGGGCACCACTTATGGCGAATCTTATATAATCTGCCAAGCCACTTGTGCCCTTGCAAACCATAGTTTGATATCATTTTGCCCCATGTGTCTTCAAACTCCTTTTTCTGACTCACGCCTATAAAAACATTTGGTAAATAATTAGCAAACTTCTTTATATGAATTCAAAGAACCCAGATGTGAAGGCACCTTCATTGAAATGTGCCACAAATGTAAACGATGTCAGGTATTAGGTAACACCTTTCCAATTGCATTTATCATTGCCTGGACTTGATCGGTAAAAACAGTATTTGGTGCTGATCACCCATTGAATCTAAGAATATATTGAAGAGCCACTCAAATGATGCAATTGTATTATCCGATATAAATGCACAACCAAACATCATATTTTTCCAATGGTGGTTAACACCCACAAATGGAGCACATATCAAATTATATTTGTTTGTTTGATAAGTAGTTTCAAATATCATTATGTCACCAAAATAGTCATAATCAATCCTTGACCTACCATTCCACTAGTAAAAGTTTGTCATTTTACTCTCCTGGTCAACTTGCACATTCTAGTAAAACATCCTATCATCATTGGCTTTGCAGTGTAAGTGATTAACCAAACTCTGAGAGTCTCTAGCCTTAATCAGTGTCATCTTCTTGGTGTTAATATGTTGGGAAACCACCTTAGATGATGCCCATGAGGTGATCTTCCAAACACCTAAGTCTAGAGTGACTTGTATAAAGAAAAGAGACAGCAATCAATCAAAGCAAGAAAGAAAATAACACAAGCAATTTGTTTACGAGGTTCGGCAATGTGCCTACATCCCTGTGAGCTCCTCGTAGCTCTCTACACTATCTTATCAATGGAGTTCTTTACAATCAGTAACACCCTTCCAAGAACTCACAGGTTCTTGAAGAACAAAAGAAGAAAGTGATAAGAACTAACCCTGGAATTTTCCCAAGAAAATTCCCCTTACAAGCCCTTGAATCCCTTTCTATTATACTCTCTCTCTTTCTAAACAACCAGCCTCTCTACAGAATCTCTTTTGAGTTTAGTGTCTTTGCACTCTTACAATTGATCTCACCTTTTTGTTGTTGTAGATTGAAGCTAGGTGACCCTTTATATAGTGCACCAACTTCTTGACCAATCTTGAGTGTCGTACTCCACCCTTAGATCTTGATGACCAATCAACCATGGCCCTTGATCAATCCTTAGTGATCTTATGCATTTTGAGAATGTCTCACGAACCATTCAAGAGGCTGAAGGATGTGTGCATCAGTGTGCCTGGGGCCGCAGCCCAGAACAAGGCAGGCCGCGGCCTAGGGCAAAACACACATCTCTAACTTTCTAAGCGCCGCAGCCCGGGGGAGTCTGAGCCGCGGTGCACACCTGGCCAGAAGCTCTTCCTTGCTGGGTGCCACACCTTTGGAAGTTCTGTGCTATGGTGCACACTAGTGTGCATACTCTAATGCTGAAGCCATTCAAACCTTGTTTAAAACTTAGACAAATATCAACAATCTCTACCTTTATCCAAACGTTTAAACCCAAACCCATTGTGCAGAGAACTCAGTACCCAAACTCATCTTGAGTCATCATATCAACCGACTCCAATCCTAAGAAGTCCAAGGCAATGATTGAACTTGCTTAGAGGTAGAACTTTAGTACCTAAATCCGCAGGGTTTTCTTCTGTGGCCACCTTGTCCACATGGATGCATCCTTTCGTAACATTTTCCCAAATGAAATGGTACCAAATATCCATGTGCTTTGTCCTCTTATGGAAAACCAGATTCCTCCACAAGTGCCACGCACTTTGGCTATCCGAAGACACCACCACCTGCTCTTTTGGGACTATCCACTTGTCCAACAACCCTTTGCACCACATAGCCTCCTTTATGGCTTCCGAAGCCACTATGTATTCTGCCTCCGTTGTTGAGAGTGCTACCACCAACTGCCTCTGAGCCTTCCATTACCTGAGCAACTACTTCATCCCAAGCCAAAGCTCTTTTTCGAGATTACTCACACATCTGCTGAGAACACCCATTGCCTGAGAAATGTCGGGTTTAGTGCTCACCATCATGGACATGACTGGTCCAACCGCACTAAAGTAAGGGACCTTCACCATTTTCTTCTTCCCCTCATCCATTCCAGGACATCGTCCACTGGAGAATTTGAAATGACCAGCAAGGGGAACCTTCACTGGTTTACCATCTTCCATAGAAGATCGAGAAACCTTCAACCCGTTTCTCTTCCTTTCCTGAATTCTTCTCATACCAAGGATCTTTTGTGTAAGGCTGGTATCCTTCCTCTCGAACTCCTCACTGAGTTGAGATGTAAACCTTTTCATCCTCTCCCTGCTGTTCCCAACTAACAGCATATCAATGACATAGATGAGGATACTCACCATTTTCTCCACCTTGTGTCCAGGTGAGAAAGTTTCAGTGGAATCTATGTCTTCTCTTCTCGTGAACCCCTTCGCCACCAGTCTAGCCTTGTTCCGGACTTCATCTCTTGGAAGGTACCTTTCTTTGATCTTGTAAGTCCACTTACAATCTACAACTCTCTGTTTTCCCGGAATGTGCACCAATTCCCAGAAGTTGTTCTTCCTTAAAGAATCTATTTCTTCCTCCATAGCTAGCTTTCATCTTGGTGAATCATTACATCCTATAACATCAATGTAAGTCTTTTGTTCACTCATCTCTCCTTCTGTCCAAGGAGCTGCTACATCCGCAAACCCATATCTTGAAGGTGGTCCGACCAACCTTCTTTCTCGGTCTCTTGTGAGCTGATAGTCCTTCTGAATTGCTGCATCATCCTCTTTCAGTTCAGCCTCTTCATGCGTTTCTTAAGGTTGGCCTTCATCAATGGACTCTACCTGGTCCGAACCCTCTTGACTTTCTTGCTCTACCTGAACCAAATTCTCCTTGATGCGATGCTCCATAAATTCCGGACTGGTTTGCTCACTAGCCCCTGCAGGGTTAGTTTTCTCTAAGTAGGAAAATAACAATTCATTAAAAATAACATCCCTACTTATTATGAGTTTTATTCCTTTTGGTTCTAAAGACTATAACCTATACCCCTTAACCCCATCAACATACCCTAGAAACACATTTTCTAGACCTTGAGTTAAGTTTATCATCCTTTTGATGTGCATATGCAGCACATCCAAAGGTCATAAGTTTGTTCAACTCAGGAGGTTTTCCACTCCACATCTCCATGGGAGTCTTAAGGTCTAAAGCTCTAGAGGGTGATCTATTAACCAAGTATGCAACTGTAGACACAGATTCTCCCCAAAAATATTTTGGTAAACCGGACCCAATTAACATGCACCTAACCTTTTCCATAAGGGTTCTATTCATCCTCTCAGCAACTCCATTTTGCTAAGGGGTTTTCACAACCATTTTATGTCTTAGAATGTCATTTAATTCACAAAATTTATCAAAATCCTTATTAAAAAATTCTAAGCCATTATCGGTTCTTAACACCTTAACTACCCTGCCCATTTGAGTCTCCAGCAACTTTTTTCACACCACAAATTTCAAAGCATCCGATTTATTTTTAAGCAAATAAACTCAAACTACTCTTGAATAATCATCAATTAAAGACAGAAAGTAACAATTACCTCCTTGTGTTGGTGTCCTTGCTAGTCCCTAAAGATCCGCATAGATGTAGTCAAGAATCCCTTTGGACTTGTGCACTCTGTTGTTGAAGCTGACTAGATGTTGCTTCCTAAGAATGCAACTCTCACAGAAATCCAATTCTCTACTTTGTATCCACCAAGTAGACCATCCTTGTTGAGAACTTGCAACCCCTTTTTGTTCACATGTCCCAAGTGATTGTTCTAAAATGTTGCCATATCCATCTCAGCCATCAAGCTTGCTGCTTGATCCTTGATTTCTGTCTCACCGATCATCTCATAAAGTCCATGTTTGATTGCTGCTTTGATCACTATCAAAGAACCATTGGTTACCTTGATCTTTCCTCCCTCAGCATTGTATGTATACCCCATGGAATCCAGCTGCCCCAATGAGATCAAATTCCTCCTCAAATCCGAGAGATACCTTACATTTCGCAGCAGCCTTGTGATTCCATCAAACATCCTCAACTAGATGTCTCCTATCCCCCTCACTTGGCAAGAATTGTCATTCCCCAAGAAAACCCTTCCATCATTGATCTCCTTGAAATTCTTGAACCATTCCTTGTGAGGGTACATGTGATAAGTGAACCCGAAATCCAGAATCCATTTCTCGTTGCCTTGCCTCTTGCTCACATTTGAGCACAAAACAAGAACATCATCTTACTGTTCCCCATTGGCAACCGAAGCCTCTCCATTGTTGATATGGCTTCTCCTTATCTCATCCCACAACCTCTTCTTGCAATCTTTCTTGAAGTGACCCTTCTTGTTGCAATAGAAGCACCTCTTTCCTCTAAATCTTGGTTTGGAATGTGCTCTCCCATGTCTCTGCCCTCTACCTTTTGATTTCTCCCGGTAGTTGCCATGAATGCTATTGCCATTCTGAGTTACTGGCTTTCCTCTTACGAACAGCCCTTCCCTATTTGATGCCTCCCTACTCTTGGCTTTGAAATCATGAGCCCTATAGCATTGACCACAATTTCTTTGGTTAGTGTATCTCTTCCATATTCAATTGCATTAATTAAACTATCAAAACAATCAGGAAGAGAATTTAATAACATAACAGCCAATTGTTCATCCAGGAATTTAATATTACAACTAGCCAAATCTTGAACTAGAAAATTAAAGACATCGAGATTATCTTGCAACTCTTTATTAGGATCCATTTTAAAAGCAAATATTCTTTTAAGAAGATAAATCTTGTTAGGGAGAGTTTTGGTAAGAAACAACTCATCTAGTTTCTTCCATATGACAGCAGGATCTTCCAAGTCTCCGCACTCCCTTGTGACACTATCCGACATATGTAGGAAGATGGTGTTGTATGCCATCTTCTTTATCTCAATCTGCTGGTCCTCCGTGATACTTGCTGGAAAAGCATCATCTTCTCCAATAGCCAAGTCCACCTCCTGTTGCATAAGAATAGTCTTGATCTTCCACTTCCACAGGGAAAAATCTCCCTTTTCCATCAAACTTCTCAACAACGAAATTTGAACCCATCTTGCGGAGATGATCCCAGATTTGTGCAGCACCCACAAATGCTTTCCAACTTCTTCTAAACCTCAAGAACACGATCAAAGATTGATCTCAACACCATTCTTGAATCAACCTCAAGAACATGATCTGATCTTGATCTTTACTCTGCTCTTGAATCACCTAAGAAGTTTGTTATTTGATTATTGGAGTCTTGCTCCGATACCTTCTGTTCTTGCTTCGATACCCAGCTGTGCAAGCTCTGATACCACTGTTGTGGTATCTCCTCTAGCTCTGATACCACTATTGGGAAACCACCTTAGATGATGCCCATGAGGTGATCTTCCAAACACCCAAGTCTAGAGTGACTTGTATAAAGAAAAGAGACAGCAATCAATCAAAGCAAGAAAGAAAATAACACAAGCAATTTGTTGACGAGGTTCGGCAATGTGCCTACATCCCTGTGAGCTCCTCGTAGCTCTCTACACTATCTTATCAATGGAGTTCTTTACAATCAGTAACACCCTTCCAAGAACTCACAGGTTCTTGAAGAACCAAAGAAGAAAGTGATAAGAACTAACCTTGGAATTTTCCCAAGAAAATTCCCCTTACAAGCCCTTGAATCCCTTTCTATTCTTCTCTTTCTCTTTCTAAACAACCAGCTTCTCTACAGAATCTCCTTTGAGTTTAGTGTCTTTGCACTCTTACAATTGATCTCACCTTTTTGTTGTTGTAGATTGAAGCTAGGTGACCCTTTATATAGTGCACCAACTTCTTGATCAATCTTGAGTGTCATACTCCACCCTTAGATCTTGATGACCAATCAACTATGGCCCTTGATCAATCCTTAGTGATCCTATGCATTTTAAACATGTCTCACGAACCATTCAAGAGGCTGAAAGATGTGTGCATCAGTGTGCCTGACGCCGCGGCCCAGAACAGGGCAGGCCATGGCCCAGGGCAAAGCACACATCTCTAACTTTCTGGGCGCCGTGGCCTGGGGGAGTCTGAGCCGCGGTGCACACCTGGCCAGAAGCTCCTCCTTGCTGGGCGCCACACCTTTGGAAGTTTTGTGCCATGGCGCACACTAGTGTGCATACTCTAATGCTGAAGCCATTCAAACCTTGTTTAAACCTTAGATAAATACCAACATAATATAATTATAGTAGTCCTTTATTGTAAAACCTACATTTTCTTAACCACTGACCTCACCACTAACAACACCATATGCATTGGAGGTTTTAATCCCTACATTGACCAAGTTGTCTTGTACTTCGACCTTTTCATCTAAAACTTTACGTGCTGACCTTAATAGATGCCTATCTTTGGGAGCTTCAAATTTATGATTATATGTGTCTAAAAATTTAGTAACCTTCCATTGCCCTTGTTCATCAACTCTAAATTGAATCATCCATTTGCAACTCGTCTTTATATTATGTCGATTGTAGTTTCCCCAAAGGATCATTTTTCATCATTTTCACCTTGTTTTGCACAATAAAAGTATTTTGAACTGATTTTCTTTGTCCCATTAAAATAATAATTCTTCCATTTTCTAACATTAAATCCCCTACGGTGCCCATAATTATAATACAACTTATATGTCTCTTCTTCACTAAACACAACCTATGCTAATAAATCTTCAGAACCAACACTACTGCTTTCCTTATTCTTATCCACTTCTTCTTGAAAATCAATACAGTTTGTTTCCCTATCATTTTCAGTACATATAGCTTCATTACTCTGTACTTCGACCATCTATAGTCCATAATAAGAACTATCCATTCCTGAAATATAAATCCAAAGCCATCATAACACAAGATAGAGTAGGGAAAAATTCTGGTTCATCAGTAGTAGGGAAAGGAAACTAGAGGCAGAAGAAGAAGTAAAAATAATAAACCATAAAACATCTTATAAGATGTGTAGTAAGAATACAAATTAATGCATATCCATCTCTTTAGGTACTGAAAATATTTGTTGAAACATGTCGTAAATAAAAATCCTAGTGGATTTCTAGTAGCATGACTTTTGGGGCCAGGTATAATAGCATTGCATTTTCAGTTCTTATTTTCACACGAGGAAAAATATGAATATGTTGACAACAAATATAATAATAGTTTTGAAAAGCTTAATTCATAAGTTATTATCACTGAAGTTAGCAACAAAAGAAATAAATAGATTTTGGCAGTATCATGTCATTAACATCATTGTGTTAGTTTTCATTAAGAAAATCCATGATAAAAAAAAAAAGTAGCACACACTTCTAATATAAGGCATGCAAATTGAAATCAGATATGTCAAAGACACTCCACAACAATCTAACCAGCAACCATAACAATCTACATTAGAATATTGATCTCATACTGCTAACTCTCCATTCTTATAAATATCATGATCGTAAGCTTAATTAACATATTCTTTAGCATCCATGTTATTGTCAACTACTGATTTTTCCAACATGTGCATATCTGCAATCGTCTACTTTCTTTCTCATAACTACATTATAGTTTCTTTCAAGGCCTAATTTGCTTCAGAAGATTAACTTGGACATGCAATTTTCATTTTCAAAATAACCATCCCAAAGTCAAAACACTATAACTGAGCAAACATAAAAACAATTTTTATTTGGCCCAAAAATCTACTGTCTGTAATTGATTCAACATGGATAGATGAAAAGGAAAACAAAGACTCAAATCAAAAGACACAGAGGCTTCAAAAGCCCATAAAGGGGGTTGAGAATCACCACCAATAGGGGTCAGCACCTCCCCTAAAGGCTGCACTCAGCCCCTCTTAACCTATTTTAAGCAAACATTATTAAACAAATAATCTTGATAAATCAGACTTCATGTCAAAAACAAGGTATGATCACCATCTAGTTGTCATACCTCTAAACTTTTCTTAGGAAAATTCAAACATGGAGTAATAATTCATAGTAACAATAAAAGCACCAAACAACATAAGCATGACTAAACAGAGCAGCATCAGACCAAAATGCAAATGGACATTAAGTGGCAGCAAACCTATTACCCTTGTAAAATTTAATTGATATCACTATGACACACAACACCCAAAACCATAAACAAAACTCATGCTAAACACTCATAAATATCACAGAGTAACCAATACCAAATTGCACATGGAAAATGGGTTGAACAATAACTGGAAATTGCATAAGCACATAAACGAGCTACTAACCCCAAATCCAGAATCCACTGAGTAATTTATCTTCTATCCTTACTAAACCCCATAGAGATAGTAGATGAGCCCATTTTGGGTTCAAAATTTCTTGTATATAATATCGCTTCAATAAAAAAAATGATAGTTGGTACAAACCATTCTTAAAAGCGTTTATATAAATTTATGATTGTTAGAGAATTTTATAGAATATTTTAGAGTATTAAATTATTATATTGTGATGTGATTTGGTTAAGATTTTTAAGTGATTCGTTTTTCTTGTGATAGTGTGTTTGGTTGACAAGATAAAGAAAACATGAGATGATTTTCATTCTATAAGTATGTCTAGTAGATAATATGAAGGAAATGATGGGATGTCTCATCCAATGATAATATATAAGATAAAATAATCTTGCGAGGGTAGGATTAGACATCCTATACTCCTACTTTTATATTTCATTCTATCCTTCTCCTCATTTAGTTCACTAAACGTACCTTTAGGGTGTGTTTGTGTAAGGCTCATACCTTTAATCTAAGGGTAAATTAATAAATTATAAAGTTTCTATTATAATTGTTATGCATACATATGCAAAGTGATTTAAAACTTGAGTTTGAAGAAAGAATTTGAAAACATTGAAGAAAAAGAGTTAGAAAACATTCAAGGAAGGAAATATGTAAATTTTATTGCAAAAGGGAAATATTGGTCGACTAGTAGTTCGACTGGTAACCCAACTGATCAATTGGTAAGTCGATTGGTAAGGTGGTGGTCAACTGGTAAAGTGGATGTTGGGCGGTTGGTTGGCAAGGTGACCGGGCGATTGAGCGATCGATTGATAGCCTAATCGGTCGATCGGGCGGTTGGTTGGTAAGGAGTTGACCGATTGACCAAGCAGTCGACCAGTAACCAACCGGTTAACTGGGTGGTCGATCGATCAGTTAATTTTTTTTTTTCAAATGTAAGGTTTTGAGATGTTCAAAAATTCATTTCTATACATTTTAAACTTCGTTTTCTCTCTATAACTCATTCTCTTTCTAAAATATCTCTCAAACATTTTAAATTTCGTTTTATCTCTCAATAACTCATTCTCTCTCTAGAAAATCTCTCAAACACTAATAATTTCAAGGATTTTACAATCCTGTGTTGAATATAACTGGTTCAAGGACGGATTTCAAGAATTATGAGGAAAAGCTTTGGAAAGATAATTTCCCTAATGTTGTTTTTCTATAGAAAAGTTTTGATTTTTAGAGTTTAGTCCTTGTACTTTTCTTGAAAAGGATTTGAGTTTGGACTCAAACTAAAAGAAAAGGAATTTAACCGAAATTGTGAATTTAGAATTAAGATGAAACAAGCATATTCATGAATTTAACCCAGTACATAGTTCGAATTAAATGATGAATAAGTATATTTTGGTTAGGTGGAGGTGATCAATCCGATGGTATTGCTATGAGGAACGTCAAATGCAATGAAGTGATCCACGGATAGCATTAGAGCTATGTGGTGAGTTCACTTTACTGTCAGTAAACAAGGAGAACTAAATATATGAATAAAACTTGAAATGAATTATAGATGAGGGAAGGTGTTGAAAATATTATGAATATGTTGATTGAATGAAATACATGATATAAGTATGAATTGAATAAATTAAGAAAAATATATTATGAGAAAAGTTATTGAATATGTTATCAGTATGCTTAACTTGATGTATATATATATATATTATGAGAATGAATTGAATGATTTAAGAAATATATTGTGATATAATTGAAAAGACGACTGAATCTCTTAAATTGACATATGTTGATAAATTGAGATTTTTTTATAAAGAAAATCATTTGATTTATATTATGATATGATATGCTATGTTTTGGTTAAGTGGAGGTGATCAATCCTATGGTATTGCTATGAGGAACGTCAAAGGGAATGAGGTGATCCACGGATAGCGTTAGCACTACGTGGTGAGTTCACTTTACTGTTAGTAAACGAGAAAAACTAAATATATGAATAAAACTTGAAATGAATTATAGATGAGAAAAGCTGTTGAAAATATTATGAATATATTGATTGAATGAAATACATGATATAATTATGAATTGAATAAATTAATAGAAATACATTATAAGAAAAGTTATTGAATATGTTATCAGTATGCTTAATTTGATGTGTATATATATTATGAGCATTAATTGAATGATTTAAGAAATATATGGTGATATAAATGAAAAAGATGAGTGAATCTCTTAAATTGACATATGGTGATAAATTGAGATTTTGTATAAAGAAAATCATTTGATTTATATGATGATATGATATGCTATGTTTGCTTGTATTGTTTGTACAATGCATGTCGGGCCACAAGAGGGGGGTGTGGTTCGAGGAAGGCCAGAACCATAGTTGGTCTGGATGAAATATGTCGACATATGGAGAGATTTTCCCGATAGCTGTACCAGAGACTGGTATGAATACTTAAAAATGGATGAAATTACTTATACTTATGATAGTATGGATGAGATACGATATGATGAGATATGAAAAATAAAAAGAAATGATTATGATGAGATGCAATGTGATGTGATGAGATGTGGAAGTAAGAAGAGAAGATTATGCATTCATTTATTTATTTATAATTTTTGAGATGTTAATACATCATAATGACTGTGAAATTGTGATGATATGATTATGAATCTCATGATGAGAAAAATAATAAATTAGATATCTAGAGTGATATCTACATGTTGAATGAAATACATGAAATATAATATGATATGAGAAATGATGATTAAATGAAAATATATTGCATTATATATATGAATAGTGATTTTAAAAAATATGATCAGAAGTATACAAATTGAGTACTTCTAGTAATTTGAATTTCATTAAGCTTGTAAAGCTCATTCCCCATTATTTTAAATAAATTTCAAGTCGCAGGCAGGACTGATAAATTCTTTGACTTGAGATTCAAAGTATCTAGGTAAGTCCTCGTGGTTGTCATCTTCAGAAAGGAAAAGAAAAAGAAAAGAAAAAGAAAAAGAAAAGAAAAAGAAAAGAAAAGAAAGACAAGAAAAGAAAGAAAAGAAAAGAAAAATAAAGAAAGGAAAATGTAATCCAAGTGCAAACCCAAGAGGGAGGTAAATTGGGTTTTAAAAACTTTTGGCAAACAACAACCAAGTTTTTAAACACTTTATAAAATCAAGCAAGAACAACAAATATTATAGTGCTGGAAATTAAAGGAGTAAAGAAAATAAAACGCAAACTTCATTTATAGTGGTTTGGTAATATTGGTATTTCTCTTACCCTACGTCCACTCTCTTTAAGGAACCTCTTTGAAGTATTCCACTTTAAAATAATCAAGCAACTTCACGAGTGTTGCCCAAATCGTACAATGACCTCTTCCAATTAAAGAAGTCTATAAGGAATTGTTTAACACCTAAATACTCTAAAAATTACACCAACTCTTTCTCTTTACAATGATTGAAATTAATTGATTGGAGAGGAATATAAGAGAGATAACAATTAATGCATTACAAGATAAAGATTATTCTTTTTCAAGAAGAAAAACTTTAAGAATGGCTCAAGAATGTTTTTTTGAAAGCTTTGAAGAGAAATTAATGATTTCAAGAATTAATTGCATGTTCTTGTTAGTTGGTTTAGCTCATTTAAAAGAGGTTTATATAGTCTCAACCTAATATGGTCGTTACTCACAAAGTAAGGTTGTTGGGGAGTGGTTTGGAGCATTTAATGCTCTGAACAGCGTTTTAGAATTCAAAATATAGCCGTTATTTTAGAACATTCAATCAAATGGATGCTTGTTTAGTCGATTGGATCAAGTTACCCTATTTCAGGTATAAACCATTCAATCGACTGAACTGATCATTCAATCGATTGGGTCAAAGAGTGGAACTCTCTGTCCCTTATTCAGCCGAAGAAATGCACTGCTAAGTCAACTGGGTCAAAATTTTAAAAACTATGACCTTTACATAGTCGACTGAAAGGTTTATTCAATCGGCTGTGTTATTTAGTCGACTGAATCAAAAGGGCAGGACTTTCTATCCTTCATTAAGTCGACTGAAGACACCTTTCAGTTCTGAATCCTTTGAAATAGTATGTTCAATTTTGTAAAAGCTTTACTTATTTAAGATTAAGTTCAAAAGCTTTTGACTTAAATATTTTGAAAATAATTGAGCCATTAATAAATCCATCGACTTTAAATGAAGATTTACAATTTAATAAACTACCTAGTAGCTTCTAATCTTATTCTTTAGTTTCTTCTCTTGAGGGTCGTGCATTTTTGTATGAAAAACCTTTAAGTAAAAAAAAAAAAACTTAGGTAATTTGGTTAGATCAACTCAAATCAGTTTTGTTATCATTAAAATCAAGTTAGGGGTCAACAATCTCCCCATTTTGGATGATTACAAAACCATTTGAGAAAAACACTTTTTAAAATCTACATGTTTGGAATTTTTAGAAAATTTTTACAGAGTCTCATTTGTTTTTGCAATAAAAGCTGCCTAAAAATTGATCTAAAACAATCCAACCAAGCATATATAATGCATTTATACAATTCATATTGGTAAAAAGCAAGGCTCCACCTTAATTTATGCACACACACTCTAAAATTTTTACTTTTCTCCATAACATATATTTCCTCCCCCTTTTTGTCAACGTCACAAAAGGGTGTATTAACATAGAAAATGAAGTGTAATTATCATAGATAAGTAGATAAACAACATATTAACATTCATACTAAGTTTCAATGAAAACAAAGAGTTTAAGCTCTCCTAAATAAAACCAGAAACTTAACCAAATATCCAAGCATAAACATAAAATTAAAAGCTCTTATGAGCAAATCCCAAATATCCAAAATGCATAAAAATAAAATAAAAAATGTTTGCAGTAGTTCAAGAATAAAAAAAATTAAATCAGTGCATCCAGTCATCAGGTGGAGGAGAGGAACCACATCCACGAACTATATCTCATATCTTACCAAGCTGGTCCCTCAACTCAACATACTGATCTTGCACCTCAACAAATGAGCTGGGTGTGTTAGCATAGAAGGTCTAGAGGTCATCATATAATGCATGTAGTCCGATCCTCAAATCGTTAAGCTTTACATTAGTGGCCTATTGCATGTTGTTCATAGAGAGCTAAAGGTTTGCCAAAGCTTGGAAAATCGCATCTTGAGATCCACCACTAGCTAAGCTCCCCAGATCCCTAATAGGTTGCTCACTGTCCATGGGAACATCTTGTTTCTCTTCATCTTCCTCACTAATTTTGATTTTCTTCCCTGGTTTTGAGACTAGGAGACTACCCCGTATCGCACAAAGAATTTTCTTAAGGGTAGAGACATTGATCACATCAGGTTGATCAAGGTCTTTCGACTCATTAACTAGAAAAGGGATTTCATAGTGTTTGAGAATTTAAGGTGATTAGCATGTCTTAGGGTGATTAGCATGTCATAGGGTAAGTAGCATGTTTTACTCTCATAATCAACAATCATATTACGGAGGATAAGAGGTTAAAGGTTACAAGGAGTTCCACTCTTTAGTAAGTAGATTAGGAGGATGTCTAGCTTGGAGGGACTGACCCTACTACCTAGTCTAGGGTTAATGGTCCAATTTATAATTAAATTTAGGACCCTAAAGTCAAGAGGTAGGTCAGGGTATGTGTTATACGTCTGGATACTGTATTGGTAGTTTCAACTTCCCTTGACCACTCTATATGCCTCCCCATAGTCAAAATCAATTGGCCACCCATCTCCTACCCATTTAAGCCCTTTAGTAGGTAAAATTAGGGTTTTAAGTAAAAGACTAGCATGGACAACAATTTTCTTACCCATTACCACTATTGTAAAGCGAGGGGCAGAGGGGTAAGGTTGTACCAGGTTGGCATAGAACTGGTAGATTAGATGGGGATACTACTTTTCATTGAGTCTATCTAATAGAGGCTGAATGTCAAAATTTCCAAACCTAAGGCATGCAAAGCCTACTAATCTACCCGACATTATTTTTTTAATTCTGATACTAGTGTCGTACCTCTCTTTAGCCTCATCATTTATGAAGCTAGACACATATCACGCGTCTAGTTACTCGCTTCCCTAGCCTTCATTTTTCCCTTTTCGTGTTGAGAAGTTTTCCTTTTCTTCGTGGCAGGAATATCTCCTCTTGGGTACGGTTTCTTGAACCTTTTTCCTCCTTCTGACATCATGTTGAGAGATTTGAGAATTGAAACACGAAATGGAGAAAATTTTGGAGAGAATGGGTTTTTTAGGAGAATGGGATTTGTAAGAAATTAATGAGAAATTGAAGGAATGAAAAAGTGTAACTGCTTGGGTAATTGGTTTTGGGGAAGATTAAGGTCTGATTTAAAGAGAAACTAACAATTTGGAGAGGGGGAATTTAAAACGGTAAAAGTATTTTTCAAAAAAGAAGTGAAAAGATGATTTAATACCTGAGAGGATATTTATATTTTCGAGCATCCAATTGACTGAAGCCTTATCCAATCGACTGGATGGTTTTCAGGAAAAATTGAAATTTTGAAACACGGGCGTTCAGTCAAATGGTGTTCAATTCAGTTGACTGAATAAGTGACATAAACTTAGGTGTTGAATAGGTTCATTCAGTAGACTATATGGTTTATTCAGTCAACTGTATGAATTTATTCAATCGACTTAATATGAGGTAAAAAGCCAAGGTTCATTTAAGTCTTCTATTTAGTTGACTAGGTAGATGATATAGTCAACTGAATCAAAGAATTTTCAGAAAAATTTGAACTTTAGTTCAAAAAAATTGCAGGCTTAAGTTTCTCTAAGCCATTTTTTAGTATGGGAAACATCAAATGAGAGTTAATTCTCATTCACTCAATGGAATTTATGCAAATGATGAAAATGAAAAAGCAGTCAAAAACATAAACATTCAAAGTTTTCCAAGCCCATTAGCATTCTTATTTTACAAAAACCTTCTTCATTCAAAGGTTTAGTAAGGATATCAGCAATTTGATATTTTATAGGAATGAATTCAAGTTTGATATCACCTTTTTTAGTATGATCTCTTATAAAGTGATGTATAATCTCAATGTATTCGGTTCTAGAATGCTGAATTGGATTTTTGGTAATATTGATAGCACTAGTGTTATGACATAAAATTGAAATATTTTCCAAAAACATGCCACAGTCAAAACCTGTTTTATCCATAAAACTTATGTAGAACAACTACCAACGATCACATTTTTCGCTTCGACGGTTTATAGTGCAACTAAATTTTGTTTCTTAGAAAACTATGAAAGAAACGTAGCATATAGAAATTGGCATATACCACTAGTACTTTTTCTATCAAATCTACAACCAGCAAAATCAGCTTCTGAGTGCCCAACTAGCTCAAAAGGTGATTTTCTTGAATACTATAATCCTAAATTTTAAGTACCATTCAAATACTTTAAAATTCTTTTAACAGCAACAATATAAGATTCCTTAAGATTAGCTTTAAATCTTGTACATATGCATACACTAAACATTATATCGGGTCTACTAGCAGTTAAATACAACAAAACACCTATCATGCTTCTATCATTTTTAATATCTACACTTTTATCTCATCCATCCAAGTCAATCTTTATTGAGGTACTCATGGGAGTCCCAGTAGACTTGATTTCTCCATCTCAAATCTCTTTAGTAAATCCTTTATGTACTTGGATTGGTTGATGAAGATTCCTCCCTTAGTTTGTTTGATTTGAAGACCAAGGAAGTAGTTGAGCTCCCCTATCATGCTTATTTCAAATTCACCTTGCATACATTTAGCAAAGTCTTGACACATAAATTCATTAGAAGCACCAAATATAATATCATCAACATATAGTTGAACTAAGAGAGTGTCATGCTTATCATTTATTTGTAAAAAGAGTTATGTCTATTTTACCTCTTGAAAGCTTACAGACATGGTTTAGAAGGTTAAGATCTTCAAAACCAAAAGGTTGTTCAACATAGACCTCTTCTTCAATAAAGCCATTTAAAAATGCACATTTAACATCCATTTGAAATAGTCCCTAGCAATTCAAGCGAAATTAAGAGATGAATTCTATGGTGGGAATCAAAGTAAATAAAAAGCAATATTAGTGTTAACCAAGAGTAATTCACATTTTGTTTCAAAAATTGCACATAACACACGGCACAAAGAATCATTAAATTTCACCCAAATCCAAAAGTAATTCAAACATTAATCTTAAAATCATTATTGACTCTTAACATCCATCTTACCACAATCCATTAATCCAAACACCCAGATAATTTTATGCATAACATTTATGAATACAAGTCTTGGCCTCTAAAAACATAATAAATTGTGTGACATCAATCACAAAAACAAGCTCCATATGCTTACATTTCAAACCACTCTCCACTATTGTAGAAAAGTCACACTACATTGGATCAATAGGTCTTTAATAAGCTTGTAACGTTAGGCTAAGGTAAAGGTTAAGAAGGAATGGAAAGGATTCAACAAGTAAAAGAACTTAATCTCTTAGTTTTGAACACAACTCTTTAAGCACTGGATAACTTTACTTCAATATCCAACTCTTCCAAACATTTTTCGAGCATTTCTTTCAACAAATCACCATTTTTTTTCTTTTCTTTCTTTCTTCTTTCTTCGCCATAATTCTTTTATATATATATATATATATATATATATATATATTTTGGCATATAACCATTCACCTTCTCTTTCATCATTTTTTGTTTTCTTTTTCTTTTCCACAACCCCCAACTTATCTCCTTTAACGTACTTGGGTTGTGGTAGTGATATTTTTTCATATTTCCCTCCTTACTCCTTTTAAGTGCTTCTCAACAAATGTGTATAGCTAAGTTTTTTTAAAAGGAAGGTAAGGATAAAATATTTTATGCTCATAAAGGTGAGTAAATTGGCTATTGAAAGAAACAAAGCTCAAATTATTTTTCAAGAAAAATGCTCAAATAGGTGACTAGTGATAAATATAGCAATGGTAGGTTTGAAAGGCTCAAACGGTTCAAAAATGGCCTATATCATATCCTAAGTAATGTGCATTCTAGGAATTCGCCTCAAGTGATTATCAAGTAAGTTCTAAAGCTTGTCGAGGCCACAAAAATATTCACAAAATAATCACACATAAAACTTTTCTAAATGTTTAAGACTAATCACACAATCTTACCACAAACTAGAGTCTCAAACCAGATCAAGATTGATACTTAAATTAATTTCAAACCAAAGCAAGATTTAACTACTTCTGAATGCTATATGCTATCTTAATTAAGTTTATATCATTGACATGTAAATTGACTCTAAGCTAACACAAAGCATGCTAAATACACACCAAGATGACACCAAGCAGTTCAACAGTTCAATGGTATGGTATGCAATAAGAAATGTGTTTCCTCTACCCCCAACTGAAGATAAACATTGTCCTCAATGTAAAAGCAAAAATTAAGAAAACTCCATTTTTAACCAAAGGTGCATGGAGTTGAAAATCATGCACGACCAATTGAACCTCATGCTCAACTTCTTATTGAAAGTCCGATCTACAACATAGAACAAACAAAAAAGAAAGCAACTGCGGTGTACCACCGTGTGTTAGCACACTAAAAATTAAAATGGACTCAATAATAAAATAAAATAAAAATGAAACAAATAAAATAAAAGAAAGAAAAATGAAAATAAATACGTGCCTGTGTTGTATGGTCAAGATGCGTAGACCGGATCCATAAGTGGAATGTCTTCCACTTCCGAATTGTCTATCGACTAAGATCTTAAGTCGTTGACCATTGACTTTGAAAATTCGACCATCCCTAGTATCTTCAATTTCTACCGCCCCATTTTCAAAAACAGTTTTCACTACAAAAGGGCCGGTCCACCTCGATCGAAGTTTTTCAGGATGCTTATGGAGTCTAGATTCGTATAAGAACACCCGATCATTAGGTTTAAACGTTTTTCTCAAAATATTTTTATCATGGAATATTTTCATTTTAGACTTATAGATTCTAGAGCTCTCATAAGCATCGTTTCTTAATTCCTCCAACTCGGTCAATTGATATTTCTGAAGCTTACCTGCTTCTCCTATGTCAAAATTAAAAGATTTGATTGCCCAATATGCTCGATGCTCGAGCTCTACAGGTAAGTGGCAAGGCTTTCCATAAACAAGCCGATAAGGTGACATACCTAAGGGAGTTTTAAAAGCTATACGGTAGGCCCAAAGCGTATCAACTAGTCTCAAAGACCAATCCTTGCGATCTGGGTTAACCGTTTTTTCTAGAATTTGTTTAATCTCCCTATTAGCAAGCTCTACTTGCCCACTAGTCTGAGGATGATAAGCAGTAGAAATTTTATGTAACACCCCGTATTTTTGCATCAAAGCTTCAAAAGAATGGTTGCAAAAATGTGTACCTCGATCACTAATTATAGCACATGGTGTACCAAATCGAGATAACACGTTTTCCTTAAGAAATTTAATGACCGCTCTATTATCATTGCTTTGGCAAGCTGCTGCCTCTACCCACTTAGATACATAATCTATTGCCACTATGATATATTGGTATCCAAAGGAAGGAGAAAATGGTCCCATAAAATCGATGCCCCAACAATCAAAGATTTCAATTACCAAAATAGGGTTTAAGGGCATCATATTTTGACAAGACACAGCTCCTAACTTTTGACACCTTTCGTGTAAGCGACAGTAGGTGTTTGCATCCTTAAACAAGGTAGGCCAATAAAATCCACACTGCAAAAGTTTTGCAGCGGTTTTTTTCATTGAAAAGTGGCCTCCACAAAGTAGGGAATGACAAAATTCTAAGACACTTGCAATCTCTTCATTAGGGATGCAACGCCTTAGAATTTGGTCCGGGCAGTACTTGAAAAGTTAGGGGTCATCCCAATAAAAATTACGTACCTCATATAAAAATTTCTTCTTGTCTTGAGCGCTCCAATCCACAGGTATCTCACCTGTAACCAAGTAATTCACAATGTGAGCAAACCATGGTAAGGTAGTAACAGCAAGTAAATGCTCATCGGGAAAGTCATCTTTGATCGGCATGTTATCAGACGTGTCCTCAGATGTGAGCCTTGAAAGATGGTCAGCTACCACATTCTCTACTCCTTTCTTGTCTTTGATGGTGATGTCGAATTCTTGTAGGAGTAGGATCCATCGGATTAGGCGTGCCTTAGCATCCTTCTTTGTAAGAAGGTACTTAAGGGTTGCATGATCTATAAAAATAAGGATAGGAGAACCAATTAAATATGCACGAAATTTATCCAAAGTAAATACTACAGCTAGCAATTCTTTTTCAGTTGTGGAGTAATTCATTTGAGAACTATTTAAAGTCTTACTAGCATAGTAAATTACAGCAGGGTTTTCCCTCTCTTCGCTGTCCAAGAACAACACCTACAGCGTAGTCACTAGCATCACATATGATTTCAAAGGGTAAATTCCAATCAGGTGACTGCATTATAGGTGCTGAAGTAAGCTTGCTAATCAGCGTTTTAAAGGCCCCTTGACAAGCTGGAGTCCACTCAAATGGGGCATCTTTAACTAGGAGGGCACATAATGGTCTAGATATGTTGGAAAAATTGTGTATGAACCTCCTATAAAAACCAGCATGACCAAGGAAAGATCTCACATCCTTTATTTTCTTAGGTGTAGGTAGTTTAGAGATTAATTCAATTTTAGATTGATCGACCTCTATTCTTCTAGAAGAGACAATATGCCCTAAGACAATGTCGGATGGTACCATGAAATGGCATTTTTCCCAGTTTAAGACCAATTCATTTTCCTCACAATGAATTGAAACTCTTTCCAAATTCATTAAGCATGCATCAAATGAAGATCCAAAAACAGTTAGGTCATCCATAAAATCCTCCATGCAATTTTCAACCATATAACTAAAAACACTCATCATGCAACGTTGAAAAGTGGCAGGGGCATTACATAATCCAAATGGCATTCTACGAAAAGCATAAGTGCCAGAAGGACAAGTGAAAGTGGTTTTATCCTGGTCTTCTAATGTAATTTCTATTTGATAATAGCTAGAATAACCATCTAAGAAACAGTAAAAATGATGACCAGCTACACGCTCAAGAATTTGATCAATAAAAGGGAGTGGGAAATGGTCTTTCCGGGTGGCAGCATTTAATTTTCTGTAATCAATGCACATATGCCACCCGTATCTATTTGATAAGTGCTTAAATATTCATATTTAAGCCCCTTAATTTACATTTGTTAAGCTCTTTGTCTATACATTTTAGTCTGTTTTACTTCATTTTGTGTGTTTCACATTTTTTTATAGGTCTTGGAGAAAAAGGAAGCAGTTTTGGCACTTAAGGGAAGAAGCCTGGAAATCCTGGAGCAGCTTCTGGTCAAAGTGTGATCGATCGCACTACTGCATGAGATCGAGCGCACATGCGATCGTTCACACACATGAAGGATCGAGCACAGCAATGCGATTGAGCGCAAGACGCAAGCGATCGAGTGCACATGTATGGGCGTGAACAGTAAACTGCAGAATTCTATTTTGGAAATAACCCCATTTTGGAAATAACCCTATTTTGGAAATAAATGAGTTTTGTGTTTTAGGAAAATTTAGGAACTCATGAGCCCTCTAGGACTACTCAAGCCCTATAAATACACTTGTAAAGCACACACAAAAAAATCACCTCTTAGAGAGAATCACTTCTTTTATCTTTTGTTTTAGCTTGGAGAAGAAAACTGTGAAGGAGAACTGACGACTCTTCTCTCAGGTTTCTTCTTTCCTTTATTTTTATTATGTGTACTTAACTTTTAGTAAGGGCTTGATTGAAGCCCTAATTATGTTTATTCAATAATTAGTATTGGCGCCTTTGTGATATTTTTGTTGTGTTGCTTAACTTGATTAATACCTACTTTTATTTAAATTCCTCATATGTATATGTCTGATCAATATGTGTCTGTGGTATGGACTTGTTAGTTAGATCAATTTGGATGATCGAGTCCTGGGTCTGATATTAGTAACAAAAAATATCCACACCGGATTCTTGGGTTAATCAACATGGGAAACCGGGAGTAAATACCATGCCCTAGGTCCCGTGTGGTTGTCGGTTTCCACAGATCCTATGCTCTCTTAAGGAACAACTCAGCATACACCAGGTTGAATCCCTTGAGAGAGAAAAGAGTTAGAGTAGATACCATGCCTAACTCGTTGCTTAGGGAGATCAATAGCTTAAGGAGTAGATACCATGCCTTTAGGTTGACAACCATTAGGTATTCATGACATAAGTAAAGTATTGGCATACTATTTTGTTGTGGTAGCATAATTAATGGTGGATATCAAGTCCCTACGCCTTTATCTTTATTATTTCAAACTCAATTTTATTTCTCTTGTTTTTATTTCATTATTTCGAAACTAATTCTAAATCAGACTTTAGCAATCCCTGTGGAGATGATCTTGCATTTGCACACTATACTACACTATTGACCTTGTGCACTTGCAAGTAAAACAAGTACGATTATTTGCTTATTTATTTAGGTAGATAATCGCGCAACAAGTTTTTGGCACCGTTTCTGGGGATTGTACTAAATTTTTTTTTGAAATTATTTTCATTATTTTTTTTAGTTCATTATCCTGTTCTATTTTATTTTTATTTAAAATCTATTTTTTTTTTAGTTTTACTTCTTCTTTTTGTTTTTTTGTTTTTTTCAGGTCTGTGGCAGCGTTGTTTCTGGCCTTGCACTCGAGCACAAGCTCAAGTGAGATCGAGCACACCTCTGTGATCGAGTGCACTCCTTGGTGCGATCAATCGCATTTGAGGCAGAAGCTACCCCGAGCGACAGTGCTGAACTGCTGCACTGAAGCTGGTTTTACTAATTCATCCGAGGGAGAAGCACCAATGATGGAAGCTAGTTATGCTTATCTAGTTGCTATGGAGAGGAAGCTAGATATGCTTATAGAAGCCATGACTGCTCAGAGCATCCCACCTCGACCACGAGCTACACAACTCCAGGTATGTGCTATATGTTCTCATTTTGATCACACTACTGAAACTTGCCCTTTATATTTATATGCAGATCAAGAGTAAGCAAATTATGAGGGACCGAACAATGCATATGCATACACCTACAATCCTGGATAGCAGAACCACCCTAACTTCACATGGAACAATCAAAATGCCTTGAACCTTCAAGGGCAGCAAAGGGACTTCCAACAAGCAACTCAATTAGTCCCAGAATTAAGAGAGAGTGACCTAGAGAGCATTGTGAAGGAATTGGTCATTCAACAACAACAGCTGCTTACCTTACAAGAGCAGTTTATGACTGAGCAAAGACAAATAAATGCAAGGCATGAGCAAGCAATTCAAAGATTAGATGTACAAGTGGGGCATATAGCTAAGGAGCTAAGTAAACAAAAGCAAGGTATTGTTGAACAAGTTTTTCATGACCATCACGTTGATTCATTAGAAACTACTCTTACATATAGTCTCACAAGATCGAGTACAATGCCAGAATCTGAGGATGTTACTGATGACATCATCGAAACTATGCACCTCATTGAAGCCTCTCAAAAGCATCAAAGTAAGTACACTGATCCATTTGATATTCATGTGCCTACTAATACTATTTTCCCTTTTATTGTACAGGCACCTAACTTGGAATTCAAGCAGTTACCAGAGCACTTACCTTATGCTTATATGGGAGAGAATAAGACACTTCCTATGCTAGCTACTGCCACTCTTACTTTTGGAAAAAAATAAGGCTTGGTCCGGCTGAAGACATTAAACTTAGCGCTCATGGGAGGCACCCCAGACTTATCCTTTTCATTTTAGTATTTTTCTTTTATTTATATTTATATTTACATATCTAGTATTTATATTTCTTGTTTTTCGGAATAATGTTTATTTTTTTTGTCCGGTACTTAGTGCGTGCATCCAATTCAAGTTTGGCGGCATGTTATAAGCAAAGCAAGCAACCTAGTTCTCTATCTCCCAGGTCAGATCTTTCCATGCCACACACATTGGGGACAATGTGTATTTTAAGTTTGGGGTTAGTGGGAGATACTAGATACTATCACACACGCACTTAAAACACATGCATACACTAAGTCCCAGTTTTTTTTTAGGAAGATAAATGCATGTTCTTTTGGTAAACAAAAATTTTGGTTGATTTAAAAATTTGATATCACTTCATTAGTAAGCTTAAAAGCTAGAACACATAGTCTTGCAATGGGAATTTTACAAAATTTAGTTACCTACCTCAAGGCACCTAAGAATTCACGAGTTTGATCCAAATTTGCACAAGCACATTGAGCAAACATTTGTGTGGAGAATGACATATAATTCTCTTGTAAATGTTTTCATAATCTAACTGTAATCGGATAACTTGTTGAAAAGAACACTTTGGCATAAGAAAAATAAAGAAGAAAAAAAAATATAAGAAAAATGTTCATCATGCAAAAAGTGATCAAAAAGTTTTCCACTGAGTAACTGGGCTTTTTGCCTCATAAAGCATTGAGTGTTCACGTCAAAAGGTGGAAATTTCATTTAGAAGTATTAAAACCTGTTAGTTTCGTAGCCTTTTTTATTCGAGTTAATAAGTTCTTAGGGGTGTCTTTACACCTAATGCCTTAAAACCATCTGGTTTGGGAGTCATTGGCTAAACACTCGATGGAACTCAACATGGCAAAGATCGCATGATGAAAGAAAAAGAAAGAAGAATAAAGTATTATACCATTTTTGTTCTCTTTGATAAGGAATTCGATAAAGGTTTGGGCATCGAAACCCTATACACTAAAATTATATGGAAGCCCCATCTTATATGTGCTAATTCATCACACACAAATCAAACTTACGATGCCTTAAGCCAACCTTAGGTAAGTAACATAAACTTTTGAAAATCCTTTTTCAATACAAAAAGTTGTTTTTATTTTAAGCTTACTCATGAGCTGCTATCATAGTTTTCTGTGCAACCTAAATCTTTGAGTATCATGGAAGTGAATTTATCTTTAATTTTGTTCTTCATTTAGTTTTTATTTTCATATTGCTAAGGGACTAACAATATGTAAGTTTGGGGGTGTGATAAGTTCTTAAATATTCATATTTAAGCCTCTTAATTTACATTTGTTAAGCTCTTTGTCTATACGTTTTAGTCTGTTTTACTTCATTTTGTGTGTTTCACATGTTTTTATAGGTCTTGGAGAAAAAGGAAACAGTTTTAGCACTTAAGGGAAGAAGCCTGGAAATCCTGGAGCAGCTTCTGGTCAAAGTGCGATAGATCGCACTACTGCATGCGATCGAGCGCACATGCGATTGTTCGCACACATGAAGGATCGAGCGCAGCAATGCGATCGAGCGCACATGTACGGGCATGAACAGTAAACTGTAGAACCCTATTTTGGAAATAAAGGAGTTTTGTGTTTTAGGAAAGTTTAGGAACTCATGAGCCTTCTAGGACTACTCAAACCCTATAAATACACTTGTAAAGCACACACAAAAAAATCACCTCTTAGAGAGAATCACTTCTTTTATCCCTTCTTTTATTTTGCTTTAGCTTGGAGAAAAAAACTGTGAAGGAGAATTGACGACTCTTCTCTTGGGTTTCTTCTTTCCTTTATTTTTATTATGTGTACTTACCTTTTAGTAAGGGCTTGATTGAAGCCCTAATTATGTTTATTCAATAATTAGTATTGGTGCCTTTGTGATATTTATATTGTGTTGCTTAACTTGATTAATACCTACTTTTATTTAAATTCTTCATGTATATATGTCTGATCAATATGTGCTTGTGGTATGGACTTGTTAGTTAGATCAATTTGGATGACCGAGTCTTGGGTCTGACACTAGTAACAAAAGATATCCACACTGGATTCTTGGGTTAATCAACATGGGAAATCGGGAGTAAATACCATGCCCTAGGTCCCGTGTGGTTGTTGATTTCCACAGATCCTATGCTCTCTTAAGGAACAACTCAGCATACACCAGGTTGAATCCCTTGAGAAAGAAAAGAGTTAGAGTAGATACCATGCCTAACTCATTCCTTAGGGAGATCAATAGCTTAAAGAGTAGATACCATGCCTTTAGGTTGACAACCATTAGGTATTCATGACATGAGTAAAGTATTGGCATACTATTTTGTTGTGGTAGCATAATTAGTGGTGGATATCAAGTCCCTACACCTTTATCTTTATTATTTCAAACTCAATATTTATTTCTCTTGTTTTTATTTCATTATTTCGAAACTAATTCCAAATCGGACTTTACCAATCCCTGTGGAGATGATCTTGCATTCGCACACTATACTACACTGTTGACCTTGCGCACTTGCAAGTAAAACAAGTACGATTATTTGCTTATTTATTTAGGTAGATAATCGCGCAACAGCATGCAAATACAAGTAACATACGAATAGCTTCTAGTCTAGCTGCAAGAGCATAGGTTTCATCAAAATTGATTTTTTCTTCTTGATTATAACCTTTAGCTCCAAGTCTAGCCTTATTTCTAGTTACTACTCCATTTTCATCTATTTTTTTTCTAAATACCCATTTAGTTCCTATAACAATATGGTTCTTAGGTCTAGGAACTAAAGTCCACACTTTATTTCTTTCAAATTGATTTAACTCTTCTTGCTTAACATTTATCCAATTTTCATCATTTTCAGCTTCAACATAGGACTTGGATTCTACTTGAGATAAATAAGCAATAAAATTGCATATATTTCTAATAAAGGAACGAGTTCTTACCCCTTGTGAAGGATCACCAATCACTTGATCGATTGGGTGATAATTCACATACCCCAATCGTTAAGTAGACAATCTCCTTGTTGACTTGTTGAAGGTTGAGCAAGTCTTGGAGAATCTTTCTCTTAAGTCATTTGAGGTTGAATTTCTTTGGGGTCAACAATGGGAGTGGAAGCATGCATTCTTGGTATAAAATCTGTATCATCATCACGAGAGGCTATTATACTACTAATAGGGTTAGTCTCATTAAAGGCAACATGCATGGATTCTTTAACCATTAGAGTTATTTTGTCAAAGACCCTATAAACTTTACTAGAGGTTAAATATTCTAAAAATATCCCTCCATCGGTCTTGGAGTCAAATTTACCAAAATTAACTTTATTATTATTTAGGATGAACCATTTGAAACCAAAGCTAGAAAATAAGAGATATTAGGCTTTCTAGCTTTCCGTAGTTCATATGGAGTTTCGTTAAGTATAGGCCTAATTAAAACTCTATTTAAAACATAACAAGAAGTGTTTACGGCTTTCGCTAAAAAATATTTAGGCAAACTTTTTTCACAAAGTATATTTCTAGCAAATTCCTTTAGAACTATATTTTTCCTCTCAACAACACCATTTTGTTTAGGAGTTCTAGGGGCTGAAAAGTTGTGATCAATTTCATTTTCATGATAGTATCTTGAAAAACTTTGGTTTTCAAATTCTTTTTCAGGATCACTTATTATACTTGTAATAGAAATACCTTTTTCATTTTGAACCTTTTTGCAAAAGTTTTAAAACCTTTATAAGCTTCATCTATATAAGCAATAAATGTAACAAAGGTATATCTAGAATAGTCATTTATAATAACAAGAACATATTGATGGCTACCTAGACTTATAATGCTTATTGGACCAAACAAATCCAAATGTAAATGCTCTAAAGGTCTAGTAGTTGAAATCACATTTTTGGGTTTAAAAGAAACTATTGTTTGTTTTTCCATTTGACAAGTATCACGTACTTTTTCTTTTTCAAATTTAATTTTTGGAAGACCAACAACCAAGTCTTTTCTAGAAATTTTTTTAATTAAATCCATGTTCACATGATCAAACCTTCTATTCTATAGGCATGAATTTTCAGTAAAAGCTTAAAAACATTTTTCATTTTCTGAAGATAAAGTTTTTAAATCAACTAGGTAGACATTTTCATGTCTTTGTCAAACAAACTTGATCTTGTTATTTTTTATGTCTATTCAAATACTACTTTGTTGCCTTTATCACATAATTGGCTAATATTGAGTAAATTAGGCTTAAGGTTTTGCACAAGTAATACATTATCAAGGGTTGAGGAATTTTTTACCCAGTAAACCATGTCCAATGCTTTTCATTTTGGTGTCATATCCAATGGTGATATGCCCGCCATCCCTTAGAGTCAAGTCCTTAAATACGCTTCGACCACCAACCATATGCTTCGAACATCCACTATCAAGGTACCAATGGTCACCTTCAACTTTTGTATGGAGACATGCATATATCACACAAGGATATACAATAGAGCTCTAGGTACCCAAAATTTCTTCGTCCTTTTGGGTTAGTCCTAGAAAATACTGCTCATTTAGGGACCCATACTTTATTAACATTATAAGGTGATCCATAATCATAGACAAGTGTATGATGCATGATCCTATGATGATAAACGTAGAAGTTTCCAAGATGTCTTGAACATGCATATCTGTCATTCCTTGGATGAGCATTCTTAGAATACAAGTTTCTAGCATAGGAGTTATGAGCATACATGTTATCTCTAGGATATGCATGATAGTTATTTCTAGGATATACATTCTTAGTATGTGCATTTCTTGAATATGTATTCCTAGCAATTGTATTTCTACGATGAGCATAAATATTTCTAGGATTTCTATTCCTAGCTTTAGCATTTGAATTTCTAGCAAAGAAATTGACATTTGAATTCTTAAGCTTACTATAATTTTTTAAATGACCATTATTAACGTTTCTAGAAGCCTTAGAAGTGGAGGGTTCATCCCCACATATTGCTTCCACAAAGATAGTTTCATTTGTTCTTAACGAAGAATAACCCAAGCTGGATTTTTCTCCACAAATTCTTTGGCAAGTTAACACTTCATCTAACTTTTCTTTTCTATTAAAAGCCTAGATATAGTGTTATTTAACTCCATCACATTATTTTTCAAATTATAATTTTCACTTTTTCAAGGACTTAAATGATGAGTTATTGAGCTTTAAAGAAAGTTTTCTTTTTCTTCTTTTAGAGTTTTCATCTCTTTAGAGAGAGATGAAACTTCCTTTTTGATAGCAACATTTCTATAATCAAATTTCTTTAATTCCTTATGCATTTCATTTATAGCCTCAATTAATTCTTCATTATCATTATTAGAAGAAGAGTTAGTTACCTCATCTTCATCATCGAATGCCATCAAGCAAAGGTTGACAATTTCTTCGTAGTTAATCTCACTATCTGAGACTTCCTTATCATCATCACTCCAAGTTGATGTAATAGCCACCATTTCTTTCTTTTTGAAGTTCTTGTATGACTTATTTATCGAAGGATAATCCGCCTTTATGTGCCCAAGTTTCTTGCAACTAAAGCACACAATGGGTTCCTTTTTGGTTGTGTTATCCTTTGTGTAAGGTTTCTTGCTCTTCTTCAAAAACCTTTGGAATCTCTTAATAATTGGAGCTATCTCTCCATCTTCTTCACTACTTTCATTTCCTTCTTCTTCTTCAACCTTCTTGCTTGTGGTAGCATGAAGAACAATAGTTTTTTTTTTCTTTTCATCTTCAACATCGCCATGATTCATTTCCTCCATCTCGTAAGTTAGCAAAGAGCCAAGAAGTATTTCAGTGTTGAGCACGTCAAGATCTTTAGCTTCCACAATTGTTGTCTTCTTAGCTTTCCAAGTTAGTGGCAAGGATCTAAGAATTTTTCTTGTCAACTCAAATTCCTAAATGTTCCAACAAAAAGCATTAAACCATTAATTATACCAGTGAAAAGAGAATATATTTCAGAGATGGTTTTGGTAGGGGACATCTTAAAAGATTCATATTCGGATACTAGCATACCAGTGAAAAGAGAATACATTTCATATATGTTTTTTATTTTTTAACTTCACTAATGCCTTCATATGTCACTTCAAGTTTGTTCAAAATTTCTTTTGCCGAAACACATGCTAAAATTTTATTGTATTCATTTAAGTGTAAAGCACAATGAAGAATAGTAGTAGCTCTACTATTTAAAGACATTATTCTACAACCTTCATCATCATATTCTGATTTTAGCTTTGGAAAAGTAGCTGTAGTTTCACCAACCGTCACTCTTTTTGTAAGAATCCTAGATCATTCTTCAATGATTCTCTATGAATTATAATATTGGCCTTCTAAAAATATTCTCATTCTTATTTTCCAATAATTATAATTTGCTTCATTGAACAAAGGGGGCCTAGTATAAGAGTGACCTTCGGTGTAACTATTATTTTCCATAGGATCTAGTCAAAGGATTTTAAGCCAAATTTTGAGAACAGGATTCTGATACCAATTGTAAACCAATGTGCAAACTCAAAAACCGGATGAATTGGGTTTTAAAAAAAAAAATTCAAACAACAACCAAGTTTTTAAACATTTTATAAAATCAAGCAAGAACAACAAGTATTATAGTGCTGAAAATTAAAGGAGTAAGGAAGAGAAAATGCAAACTTTGTTTATAATGGTTTGACAATATCTATATTTCTCCGACCTTATATCCACTCTCTTCAAGGAACCTCCTTGAAGTATTCCATTATAAAATAGTCAAGCAACTTCAAATGTGTTGCTCAAACCGTACAATAATCTTTTCTAATTAAGGAAGTCTACAAGGATTTGTTTAACACTTAAATACTCTAAGAGTTACACAAACTCTTTCTCGATGATTGGAATAAATCGATTGTAGAGGAATACAAGAGAGGGATGATGGGATGTTTCATCTAGTGATAATAGGATAAAATCATCATTCTTTTTGGGGTAGGATGAGAGATTTTATCCTCCTACTCATCTATTTCATTCTATCATTCCTTTATTCTATCCAGCAAACGCACCTTTAGGCTATTATACAAACTCTGCCAAGGGTTTTTCAATGTGCTCACTTAGGGTATGTTTGGTGGACATGATAAAGGGAGGATATGATGATTTTTATCTAAATGTGTTTGGTGGACCTGATGATAAGAGGATTCAATGTCTTTTCCGATGATAATAGGATAAAATAATCCTGCTTTCGGGGAAAGGATGAGACATCCTCTCTTATACTTGTCTATCTCATTCTATACTCCACTCATCATGTCTACCAAACGCACCCTAAACCTATTATCAATAAAACCCTAGTAAGTTTTTTTTTTATCGTATCAGAGCTTCAGGTCTTAGTTTCAATTGTTGGGGATGTTTCTTTTCATTTAATATTTTTTCCTTATTCCAAAAAAGAAAATTATTTTCACCTTCTGTTTTGTTTTTTCACATTTGAGCTTTTTTATGCTTGGGTCCATGTGTAAAACCTGTTAATCATAGTAACACAATTGCACGTAAAGGCATGTGTTAAAATATGAAAAAAAATATTATCACTTTCCATCAAGGTTGTAAATTTCACATTGGACAACGTTTTATTTTAGTTATTAAAATGGAATATTTTGATTTTGGTTTGTTTTGGTGCACCGTTTCAGATTTGATGTCATTTTTAAATATATTTCTATCAAATTACATAACTTTCAAAAAAAATATATACAATTATAGATATAGATATTTTAAAACCATCAACATTCAAACACAAGATAATAAAGATGATGTATTATCTAAAACTAAATCATAATTGTAATTCAAAATTTGAATAGTAACACAAACCAACACTAAGTTCATGTTATTTTAAGAACTACTAATCCAAAGCAATATTAACTAAAAATAATTAATAGTTGCATACTTGGATTACTAAACTTTTTAAACTTAATTAAAGATGTCATTATAAAAAAAATCATGTGAAACAAATGGGTTAGAATAGAAGAAAAAATAATAACAAAAATCATATAAATGTTATGTTTCGGCTGAAATATGATGTTTCGATCGAAACAGACTAAAATAGTTGAAAGAATCCGAAATATATCAAAACAGACCGAAACAGAAAATGAAATGGAATAGTATAAAGGTAATTTGTTTTGGTTTTTACCGTTTTTATAGAAACTAAACCAAATATACAACCACGCTTTCCATTCATTTAAAATTTTAATTTTAATTAACAAAACCTTAATAACATTTCTTCAATCATTATATAATACTCCGTAGTACATTAGTAAGAAAAATATACTAATTTGATTAATCGGTGAAAACGTGGATAATAGCTACACTGCCACCAAATAGGGCCATTGTTCGTTATATAGAATAGATCGTACTCATTTTGTAACTCATTAGATTTATTGGAAAGGAAAAAACTCATTGGTGTTTGAAATGTGTTTGTCCTTTGATAGGCACAATCAATTTTTATTTTTATAAAAAAAAGTAGAAAAATGAAATTCCTAAGTCATTGATTATGCTTAACCAATAAGGGAGGGATATAATACAACTATCCAATTCGTATGCCTACTATTCACATCCAAATAAAAAAATCCAAATTTTGGTAAATGTAACATGTAATTGAGAGTATAAATTTTGGTAAATCTAAAACTTTGGGGAGTTGTTATGCAACCACATTATCGTTATATATGTATGTGAACATATAAAAGGGTGATTCAAATAGGCAAGAGGCCCAAGACATGAATAGAAGGAAAAACCATATAATGGTTTTGAAAAGTAAGTAAATTCCTCCATGTAGCTCTCACCAATTCTAAGTACTTGCAAACTAGGTTTTATTTGACCAAGTTGTACAATGAAGTCAACATTGAACAATTACAATAAAGGAAAAACCAATATATATATATATATATATATATATATATATATATATATATATATATATATATATATGAGCTTTAACAAATTACCAAATTGTTGGAGATTATGATGGATCTGATGACTATTTCAAAGTAAAGAATTGGATTTGGTTTTATTACATGCATGTCTTATTCTTTCTCTCTCTCTCTCTCTCTCTCTCTCTCTCTCTATTTTTCATTACAAATTTTATTGTTTATGTATTACAATTGGGATTTATCCTTTTTTATTCATTACAGTGAGGAGATGAGGGTTTGAACCCATGTCCATAGGCAGAGGGAAGATATCCCTTCACCACTGCACTAAGTCAATAGGGACAACTGAGTTTTATCTTTGTGAGTTCATTTAAATTTCTTATTTCATTTCTTTTCTTTTATTAAAAATAATGATAATAATCTATTATTTAACATTAAGAATTATAAATTTACAAAAAGATAATTT
This sequence comes from Bretschneidera sinensis, assembly GCA_023935145.1. Taxonomy (NCBI): domain Eukaryota; kingdom Viridiplantae; phylum Streptophyta; class Magnoliopsida; order Brassicales; family Akaniaceae; genus Bretschneidera; species Bretschneidera sinensis. Next base: position 55,615,188 of record CM043702.1, on the reverse strand, counting down.
TTTGATAATTTTAATATTTCATCTAAATTCTAATTGCTTTTTTTATAAATTTATAAATCACCTCATAAATATTTGATTGAATAATATATCAAAATAATTATTTTTAATTAAACTTTTGTACATTTAATCTATTACACCAATTTTATTGAGTTGTGAATTCCTTTGATTCTAATTTTAAAATTCTAGTTTTTTTACAAGAACGTGAGTTGCCTAATATAAAGAATTGTACATAAATCTTGCCATTAATAATTGTAGAGTGTGGTCCTTTCTTTAAAATCATATATATTATGTCAACGAAATAAATTAAAATTTTCTATGATAGACGTATGTATGACTTATTATATGAGAGATAAAATACATATAAGATAAATGGATGTATTTTTATAAAAGCTAAGAGTTTCTTATAAAGAAATTAATTGTAGAAAACAATTAGGTCTTAGTACAAATAGTTAGGAAAAAGAAGGAAATGGTTTACAAATTAAATAAAGAGTAATGGGATGGGCAAAAAGGTAAATACCCTCCACTTAGAACTCCTATATAAGGCTTAGAGACCTAACAAATAGCCTAAACACTATCATTTGCTCTAGAATTGTCAAGTAGGGGAGAGAGAGAGCATAAAGTTCTTCTTCCTTCATTTTTCAAAAAACCCAAAAAATTCCTAATCTTCCAAGAGATCACTCTCTCACACCACTACTCCACTTGCCCTCAAAATCTATAAACTACCTACTGCCATCCAAGGGAAGATTCTGGGCTGGGAGGTGAGGTGCCACGAGCGAGGAATGGTGGTGCATAGACCCCACGCGCCAGATAGAAATCTCTATCCATTTGCTCTCCTTTGGCTATTTTTGATGAGAAATTGAGTATACTCTTTGTCTAAACTATTCTAAGTTAAAATAGACATAAGAAAGTTAAATTCTTGGCTTTGTTTGAAATGATTTGGATTTAATTTGATGGGTTTTGAGTTATTTGAAGTTGAAGTATGAGTTTGATAAAAAAAAAATCTTGAATTAATCTTCAATCCTAGAATGAAATAGTTTAAATTTGTTTATGGGTAATATTAATTATGTAAGTTTAGGTTTATAGGAGTATAAAGATTGTTAGAATTGAATGGTTTCTTTGAATTAGAAGAATTCTTAGAGATAAAGCTAAAGTTTTAAAGAAATCTCTTTGGTTGGTATTATGGAGTTTATTTGAATAAATCATTATAGTTAGTTTTGAAACTTAAGAATCCTAAACTCTCTTGTAAATTAACTTTGGAATTTACTTTAGTAAATTAGAAATCCTTGTATGAGACATAGGTTTAAATTTGTTAGAAAAAGAAAAAAGAACAAGGAAAAAGTAATTTAAGACCTATAACCTTAGAAAGATTTATTGCTATTATGTTTAAGATTAAATTAAGACCTATAAGGATACTTAGAAAGAAAAAAAAAGGGAGAAAGCCTTGTGTCATAGTTGGTAGTTTTACTTAATTCATGAAGTTACGTGGCATGGATTGATGTGAATTATGCTCATGCATTTCATTTTAGTATACTAAATGATATATAATCCTTAAGAGTGGTTGAAGAACGTGCGCTAAAGGTAAGGAAGTAGCTTAAGATTAGCTTTTGATACATCGAAGGTAAGTTTCACCTTACTCTTAGTAAACGTAGTAAAGTATGAACGAAAGTGACAAAAAAAATAAAAACGTATAACAATACAATGATTATAGGAATGTAATTATATGAGAATTTGTGCATAGAAATTATTTAAGAGGTAAGTGTGTGTGTGTGTGTGTATATACATAGACATGCTCTTTTGAAGAAATATGACATTTGATTGTTTGATAAGTCATGGTTGAGATTTACTATGTTGTGAATGTATGTTATGAGATGTGATTTTTTTATGTTTATATGGAGCAATTTGTAATACCCGTATTCGTAAAGAAAAGGTAAAGAAGTAATTTAATAAATATGACATGGAGTTAAAATAATATATACACATGAATTATTTATTTTTAAATAAAATAATTCTTTTGGAAAAAAACAAAAAAGTGGACGTCCAGGGTAATAGAAAGAAAAAAAAGAAAAAAAAAACAAACACAGAAAAGTGGATGTCCAAGGTTGTAAAAAGAAAGAAAAAAAAGAGAGTAAAGTAAAAAGAAAAAAAAATTATTAATTAATTAATTTTAATAAAAAAAAAGTGTACAACACTTGGAAGTCCAGGTGTTGCATCCATTTCATGCACATAGGACACTAAGCACCACTTGGAGGCTAGTGCAACACTAAGCACCATTTGCAGAAACGGTGCAACGGTGGCTAACGGCAAAAATTTATGTAAAAATTATTTTTTATTGATTTGTTTGATTAGTTTTACCAAATTCTGTTTGGTTTTCTTTTATCTTCAATTCAAACTACTTTATTTCTTTAAACACTTGGGGACTGAAAGAAAGGTTGAAAGGGTAAAATTTTGAAGAGGTTTACAGGAGAAATTTTAAGAGAGTCGAGGAAAGCTCTAAGAAAAACCAAAGGTAATAATGCGAATTTTATTTTTTAAATTTAGCATGCATGAAATTTCACGGAATTCAATGTGGGAATTTTTAAAAGAGTGGATTTTTGGAAGAATTAAAGAATTAATGAGAAATTCTAATATAAATATTATGTCAAGTGTTAATGATCAGCAATCGAGAGAAATGGCTGAGAAGAGCAGAAAAGGCAAGGAGGTGATCCACAGGTAGCTCTAAGTGCTACGTGGTGAGTTAGATTTACTTTAAGTAATCAAGATAAATATGAAATATATAGTGATAATATTTGAATAAATTATTAACCTATGATTTTATGATAGATGCAAGTTGGTTGAGGGGTTTGATAGGAATAATTGATATATGAGAAGTAATATTATTGGAATAATGAGTTGATTTAATAATAAAGGAGATAAATGAAATTCTTGACAAGTTATGATTGATAATTTGATATTATATATAAGGAGAAGAATTTAGGGAAATTGATCAAATAATAATTTGAAAAGAAGCATGATAGCTAATTTAAATGTCTGAATACATGCTTATTTTTATATTATTGTTTATATGCATATTTTATATCATTGTTCATATGCATATGTATGAAATAAAAGAACCGGGAGGGGGCCGGTCTAAATGAAAATCCGTGACAACGGGTGTATGTTGGAAATAAATGAAAACCGTGACAGCTGGTATGTGCTGAAAATGAAAGAACCGAGAGGGGGTCGGTCTAAATGAAAAACCTTGATAGTCTGTAACGACCCATCCCGAGTTGGACACCCCCGAAACAGTGTCATCACATTTTAAAATCTCAGCACGACACATATATGCAACAACGAAATATAAATAACACCAAAAGAAATTTTTACATCAATCTGATCATTAAATATTCTATACAACGTAAAATGCATGAATATTTACAAATAAATTTTTTATTTTATTTATCACTTTAGTCTGAGGATGTTGACATGCACATGGCTTATAGAATATGATTTCTTCTGAACTTCAACTCACCAAACTATTTGTCAGGCCTGATACCTAAAAATCATTGTACAATGAGGAGTGAGCTTCACAAGCTCAGTGAATTAAATTTACTAAAAGTACTCATTTGTATAAACAGTCTTTTAATATTTAAATCAATTTATATCTCATGCACTTGATACTAGCACTCTACTATCACTACATCGGTCAAAATATTCATTCTCTATCAATTTCTTCCTCTATTTATTTGTTCACCTCAAGACCATTAAATATCTCATAATTACCTCGCAATGAGGGTCACATCATAAAATCTATCATTTAGATAGTTCTTATCACCATAAAAATAACACATCACACCTCAGCATTTAAATCATCTTATCGCCATAACTGTCCCTTTCTATGAGACTCATCCATATGATTAAATTCACAATAACACACCACACCTCAGCATTTCAATAATCTTATCACTATAATTGTCTCTCTTTGTGAGACTCATTCATCTATGATTAAATTCACAATAACACATCACATATCAGCATTTCAATAATGCAAACAATAATTAAAATAGATGCAATGCATGAATGCATATGATGGGAATGTCTTCCCACCTGTCGACAGGTTGTTATTATCTTATACTGGCCCCTTCCCAGTTCTTTTCTTTGTAACTTGTCTCGGTTGCCACGGAATTTTCTCAGCATATACCGGCTGGCACGGTGTCCCTTTTATTTCCAGCACATACTGGCTATCAGTGTTTTTTAATTAGACCGGCTGTCTTCCCGGTTTTTTTCTTTTCATTTAATGCATATGCATATGAACAATGATATGAATATGCATCTGAACAGTAATATAAAAACAGCATAAATTCAACACACTTAAACTTACTATCCTCATTATTCTCAAATTTATATAACAAAAATTTCACTAAATTCCTCTCATCCCAAATCACATCAATCATCTATTAAAGCTTGCCAAGATCCACTAAATTTCATCCCAAATCATATTAAATCATCCTGATTTTTATCAAATTATATAAAATTCCACTAAATCTCTCTTATTCCAAAATCACTTCAAACCATCTATTAAAGCTTGTCAAGATCCACAAAAATTCATCTCTTCAAAATTCGTATCAAAACATCAATATAACTCATCAAATATTTCACTTATTGTTTTATTATTAAATCAACTTATTATCCCCAAAAATATTATTTTTCTCTTGATAATTTTCTACATGTCCAAAATTCATATCATAAATATCAACCAAATCTTTATCTAGCACCACAACATAAGCTAATAATTTATTTTAATATTATCACTAAATTTTTCATTTTTATTTAGACTACTTAAAGTAAATCCAACTCACCACGTAGCTTTTAATGCTACCCGTGGATCACCTCTTTACCTTGCCCGTTTCTCTAAAAAATTCCTCCGGTTGTAGATCATCAACACTTGACATCATATTTATATAAATTTTCTAATTTATTCTTCAATTCGATATAAACCACACACTTTGAAAATTCCCCCTTTGAACTTAGAGAAACTTCATAAATGTCAGAAATTCAAAAATAACCACTATGATATTACCTTATGCTTTTCTGATAGCTATTCTTGATTCTCTATGAAATTCCGCAGAAAACCTCTTCAAAATTTTGCTCTTTTGACATTTCTTTTAGTCCCAAAATTTTTAAAGAAAACATATAATGAAAGGAAAACTAAACGAATTTTGGTAAAGAAATATTAGCGTTTACAAGTTAATATATATATATATAAGTTGGCTACAACACAAAGATTTTCGACAGCCTAAAAATTTTTGAACTCAGTAGTCTTCTCTCCCTCTCATGCCTCCACGTTTTGGAGACGTGTAAGGCGTGCACGCCTCCCTCAAATTTTTATCAACATTTGGTAGTTCTGCGGAAATTGAAAAAGAAGCCCACTTTTTACACTCCCACAAAGCCTCCACGATTTGGCTATATGGGAGGCATAAAACCTCCCTAATTTTACTTGGCAGCAGGTGCTACCAACTTTTGTTGACTTTAGTTTTTTTTTTTTGAAAAAATAATAATTTAATATATATATTCTTTTCTTTTCTTCCTTCTGGACGTTCTAGACGTCTAGATTTTTTTTTAATAATTTTTTTTTCTTTTCTTTTAATGATGTCCACGTCCCAAAAAATTTTTTTTGAAAAGAATTATTTTATTCAATACTTAGTCCTTCATGTAAAATATATTATTTTAATTTAATGCTATATTTATTAAATTACTTCTTTACCCTTACTTCATGAATACGGGTATTACAATTCTACCCACCTTACAAAAATTTCGTTATCGAAATTTATTGACTTTATTTCATAAACAAATATAAATAATACTTCTTCATACTTGTCTTATGCTTTCACGAAATCTCTTCAACATCCTTATTCCGCCACCGAACGTTAAACTAGTGAAATTATTCTATTACACAGGACTTGCTCTTTTTGTCTAAAATTCTCTCTGGTACTTGTATATAAGCCCAATCTTTCTGAATTTCTATAGCTTAGCTCCAAATATCATGTAACCACTTTCTTAAAAGTGAAACATAAAATATATTATATAAATGTTTTAATTCTGGAGGCAACTCTAGGCTACTCACAACTAGTTCAACCCTCTTAACAACCTCATAGGGTCCCACTTACCTTAGACTCAACTTTTCTTATTAACAGCTATTCGATCGACTCTGTGCTGCTATACGGTTCTCTCTAACCAATTTGATCATTTCAGCTGTTAACTCAATGATTGATGGACCAGATATATTTATCTCTCTCATTTCTTCCCAACATATAGGAGTTTTACACCTCCTATCATACAATGTCTCAATGGTATTCCATTAAACCTCACAATCTCAGCTACCTCCCTCTTCAATCCTGACCATCAGAATTTCTGTCTCAATCCTTTATACTTCTTATTGTTGCTTGATTTCATCGAATCTATATCATCATATACTTCTCTCATTAACTCCTTTCTCAACTTCGCATCATCGGGAATACTATTTCAATGTTCCAAGACTAGGATATCATCATTTCAAATTTTTGAACTTATATTTCTTTCTATTAAGCACTCAATGCTTAATTTTTATTTTTAATTTTTAATTTTTTTTCTATCTCTTCATCTCTACCTTACATCTCTAAAGCATTTTACTATGGATGACTGTACAACTACATTCTTTATCCATGATCCTTTACCACTGTTATTCAACTTCATTCTTATCTCTTTTAAATCTATCATCAATTTAACATCAGGACTCCCAATAACAGTTAAATTTCTTATAGACTTTCTACTCAATGCTTCAGCTATTACCTTCGCATTTTTCTAGATGATAGTGACTTGTACAATCATAGCCACTAGTCAACTCCATCCACCTTCTTTGCCTCAAATTCAACTTTCTCTGGGTAGGTAAGTATGTCCAAATTTTATAACTCATGACTATCTCACAAGTGACTCCATACAGATGATGTCTCCAATATTTAAAGTAAACACTATAGCAGCCAACTCTAAGTCATGAGTAGGGAAATTTCTTATCATAAATCCTAAATTGCCTAGAAGTATAGCCCACAATTTTCCTATGTAACATATATTCCAATCATTCATGTGACATTTCACTATACACCACAAATCCTTCATCACCAGAAAGAAACACTAATACTAGAGCTGTAGTTAATTTGTCCTTTAGTAATTGGAAAATTTTTCTCATACTTCCCTTACCATACAAATCTCACCTCTTTCCTGATCAGTCTATTCAACAATATTACATAAAAATTTCTGAAAGAATCTTCTATAATAACCTGCTAACCCCGAGAAGATTCTATTCTCAGTTACATTAGTTGGTTTCTCCCAACTTAGCATTGCCTCTACCTTTTGTAGATCATCTGTTATGCCATTTCCCGATATTACATGTTCCAATAAAGTCATTTCCTTCTGCCAACACTCACACTTAGAAAACTTTGCATATAAGTTATCTCTTCTCAGAATCTCCAACACACTATCTAATGTTTCATATGTTGTTCGTCTTTCTTAGAATATATCATAATGTCATTACTGAACACAACCACAAGATTATCAAGAAATGGTTCATACATTTTATTCATCAAGTCCATGAATGTGTCTGGAATATTAGTTAGTCCAAATGACATCACAACAAACTTATGAGCATAACGTGTCCTAAAAGTAGTTTTAGGCACGTCTCATTCCTTTATCCTCAATTGGTGATAACCTAATCTCAGATTTATCTTTAGAAAACACTCTTACTCCTTGAACTGCTCAAACAATTTATCTTCCTTGAACTGCTCAAACAATTTATCTATCTTGGGAAAAGTATTTATTCTTGTTCAACTATCTGTAGTCTATACACAATCTCATTGTTCCATCTTCCTCATTCACGACAACTTAGAGGCTCCTTCAAATACATTAGGTCCGATAAATTGTTTATCCAAAAATTCTTAAAATGATACGTTCAACTCTTTCAATTCAGCTGATGTCATTCTGTAGGATGCTATTAAATATATGTGATGATCCTGGTATCACATCAATTAGAGAAATTAATCTCCTTACTTGGAGGCAACCTAGGCAACTCATCAAGAATTTCATTAGAATAATCTTTCACCACCAAGATTTATTCTAACTTCATATTTTTATGTTTAAAATCCATTATGTATACCAAATATTTCTCCTAACCCTTCTTCAACCATCTCCAAGTGGTCAAAGCAAAATGAGATAGTCCGAGAGTATCTTATGTTCTCTCTAAAAGTTACACTTCTCATGTCCATATCTCGAACACTATCTTCTTTCTGGAATAAATACCCATACTCAAAGATAATAAATCAACTTTATATTTTCTATCATTGTTACGAATCACACAACCCTCATAAATATTTATGATTATCACTCTATCTCTAGTGAGAAATTTAACAAAAATATTTTACAATCCAATGACTAATACATAATAAATTTCATATGAATACTTGATGCAAAAGAATAGGTTGTATCAAAATCAACCAACATTGACATATTCACCTTTTCTATATATAAAGCACCTTAAATTAGAACAATTCTGGGATAAAATATATCTATGACAAATTTTTGTCTTCAATCATACATCAGGTTTCCACTTACTTTTGGTAGTATACTTACTTCCTCTGTCATGACTTCTAGTTTCCATAACCTGTCTCCCAAATATAAGGATTCCACCAATAATATTCTGAGTAACAGATCCTGCTTGCCTCTGACTATGTACTTCAGTTCCCTGTGATAATGAATGCCTCCTTTGGGGTGGTCTCTCACCCTGTACACTCATACTGTTACTACCTTTATAACCTTCATGTCTAAGCCTTTTTAACCATTCTTTCTCTTTCCCTTAAACTCCATCACATCCTTCTCAATCTGAAGTGTTGTATCCACCAATCTGACATAATTCATATGCCTTATGTAAGATAGTTTTGATCAAACCTTAAAACATAGTTTATCTATGAACCTTTTACACTTCTTATCCTCTAAGTCTACCATTTTTGGTACAACCATTGACTAGACCACAAATCTGCTATCATACCAAGCCACAGTCAACCTATCTACTCCAAATAAATAAATCTTTATTTTGTTGGGTTCTAAAGGTTTAAGGAAAGTATCTATCAAAGAAGACCACCTTAAACCTATTTCAAGTTATGAGTCTAACAACATCTGCACTTACCCTGGGAAGAATATTCTTTCATCATTCTAAAACTTTTCCTTCTAACTCGAATGAAACAAAAGTGATCATCTTCCTATCAGTCACTTGTAAATTACCAAATAATCTCTCTACAAGTTTTTCTCAAACTTAAGCTTAAAAGAATTTACAGATCTTTTAAACAACACCGCATTCAACTTAACAATCTCCCTGCATCTTATGCATAAATTCACTTTTCCCCATTTTTAAACGTTCATCATTACTGGATTTACAACCTCAAACATTGCTCCAGCCTGTCCATCAAGTATATGCTATGAGCTATCAACTCTATCATCTATTACATTCATTTTCTCATGAGCATGAACAAGACCTTATCTTAGTTCATCTCTTTCAACTACAGATTTTCTCACACCTTTACTAATATCAATTATATTACTAATATCAATCATACTATCAGCACGTTCCCTTCTAGAAACCACAGATTCAGACTCAACCTCGACTTGTAAAAATATTGGGGCCTACCACGCTCTCTCCAATCAACAACTCTAACTCTAGCTCTAACGCGTCCACGTGTCATCCTCAGACTGTTCATTAAAATATCATTTATTTTAATCTTTCACTTTCTTACTTTTTATGCAGTCTACAGAATCATAAAACCTAATGCCCTGATACCAAAATTGTAAAGACCCATCCCAGGTTGGCCACCCCCGAAACGGTGTCATCACATTTTGAGAATCTCAGCACGACACATATATGCAACAACGAAATATAAATAACACCAAAAGAAATTTTTACATCAATCTGATCGTTAAATATTCTATAAAACGTAAAATGCATGAATATTTACAAATAGATTTTTCATTTCATTTATCTTTTTAGTCTGAGGATGTTGACACGCACGTGGCTTACAGAATATGATTTCTTCTGAACTTTAACTCACCAAACTATTTGTCAGACCTGATACCTGAAAATCATTGTACAATGAAGAGTGAGCTTCACAAGCTCAGTGAATTAAATTTACTAAAAGTACTCATTTGTATAAACAATCTTTTAATACTTAAATCAATTTATATCTCATGCACTTGATACTAGCACTCTACAATCACTACATCTGTCAAAATATCCATTCTCTATCAATCTCTTCCTCTATTTATTTGTTCACCTCAAAACCATCAATTATCTCATAATTACCTCGCAATGAATGTCACATCATAAAGTCTATCATTTAGATAGTTCTTATCACCATAAAAATAACACACTACACCTCATCATTTAAATCATCTTATCGCCATAACTATCTCTTTCTATGAGACTCATCCATCTATGATTAAATTCACAATAACACACCACACCTCAGCATTTCAATAATCTTATCACTATAATTGTCTCTCTTTGTGAGACTCATTCATCTATGATTAAATTCACAATAACACATCACATATTAGCATTTTAATAATGCAAACAATAATTAAAATAGATGCAATGCATGAATGCATATGATGGGAATGTCTTCCCACCTGTCGACAGGTAGTTATTATCTTAGACCGGCCCCTTCCCGGTTCTTTTCTTTGCAACTTGTCCCGGTTGCCACGAAATTTTTTCAGCATATACCGGCTGGCACGGTGTCCCTTTTATTTCCAGCACATACTGGCTGTCAGTGTTTTTCAATTAGACCAGCTGCCTTCTCGGTTCTTTTCTTTTCATTTAATGCATATGCATATGAACAATGATATGAATATGAATCTGAACAGTAATATAAAAACAGCATAAATTCAACACACATAAACTTACTATCCTCATTATTCTCAAATTTATATAACAAAAATTTCACTAAATTCCTCTCATCCCAAATCACATCAATCATCTATTAAAGCTTGTCAAAATCCACTAAATTTCGTCTCAAATCATATCAAATCATCCTGATTTTTATCAAATTATATAAAATTCCACTAAATCCCTCTTATTCCAAAATCACATCAAACCATCTATTAAAAGCTTGTCAAGATCCACTAAAATTCATCTCTTCAAAATTCGTATCAAAACATCAATATAACTCATCAAAAATTTCACTTATTGTTTTATTATTAAATCAACTTATTATCCCTAAAAATATTATTTCTCTCCTAATAATTTTCTACATGTCCAAAATTCATATCATAAATATCAATCAAATCTTTATCTATCATCATAACATAAGCTAATAATTTATTTTAATATTATAACTAAATTTTTCATTTTTATTTAGACTACTTAAAGTAAATCCAACTCACCACATAGCTCTTAAAGCTACCCGTGGATCACCTCTTTGCCTTGCCTGTTTCTCTTAAAAATTCCCCCGGTTATAGATCGTCAACACCTGACATCATATTTATATAAATTTTCTAATTTATTCTTCAATTCGATATAAACCACACACTTTGAAAATTCCCCCTTTGAACTAAGAGAAACTTCATAAATGTCAGAAATTCAAAAATAACCACTATAATATTACCTTCTGCTTTTCTGATAGCTATTCTTGATTCTCTATGAAATTCCGCAGAAAATCCCTTCAAAATTTTGCTCTTTTAACATTTCTTTTGGTCCCCAAATATTTAAAGAAAACACATAATGAAAGGAAAACTAAACAAATTTTGGTAAGGAAAGATTTGCGTTTACAAGTTAATGTATATATATAAGTTGGTTGCAACACAAAGATTTTCGGCAGCCTAAAAATTTTTCAACTCAGCAGTCTTCTCTCCCTCTCATGCCTCCACGTTTAAGAGACGTGCAAGGCGTGCACGCCTCCCTCAAATTTTTATCAACATTTGGCAGTTCTGCAGAAATCGAAAAAGAAGCCCACTTTTTACACTCCCACAAAGCCTCCACAATTTGGCTATATGGCAGGCATAAAACCTCCTTAATTTTACTTGGCAGCAGGTGCTGCCATCTGCTGTCAACTTTTGTTGACTTTGGTTTTTTTTTTTTTTTTTTTTGAAAAAAATAATAATTTAATATATTTTTTTTCTTTTCCTTTCTTCCTTATGGACATTCTAGACGTCCAGATTTTTTTTAATAATAATTTTTTTTCTTTTAATGACGTCCACCTCCCAAATTTTTTTTTTCAAAATAACTATTTTATTCAATACTTAGTCCTTCACGTAAAATATATTATTTTAATTTCATGTCATATTTATTAAATTACTTCTTTACCCTTACTTCACGAATACGGGTATTACACAGCTGGTGTATGCTAGAAATAAATGAAACCCGTGACAGGCGGTAGATGCTAGAAATAAATGAAACCCGTGACAGGCGGTAGATGCTAGAAATAAAAGAACTGGGAGGGGACCGGTCTAAATTAAAACATGTTGACATGTGGAAAGATATTCCCAAATAATAATAACATTTAAATTCACGCATTGCATTTGCTTTAAATATTAATTGTTATTGCTTGAGATGCTAAAGTATTATTCTTGATTATAAATCGATTTATAGATTAGTGAGTCTCACAAAAAGATAAATATGATGGAAAAAAAATATGGAAGTATGATATGATGAGAATTATCTGAGTGATTGATTATATACTGTGAACCTCATAACGAGAGAACTATGAGACAAAATTGATAGTCCCAAGATAATTTAACATATTAGAAGAGGAGATGGATAAAGGATAGGGATTATGATATAAGTAGTGATGATAAGATGCTATTATCAAATTGTATGAGATATAGATGAATTAAAATTGGAAGACTAATTATACAAAGTGAATACTTCTAGTAAATTTAATTTACTCAGCTTGTGAAGCTCACTCCTCATTGTTAAATAATTTCAGGTAGCAGACATGACAGATAGATTAGTGAACTGAGATTCAGTTAATGTTTTTATATTATTACATATATGTATCGTACTGGGATTTTCAAAATGTGACGATACTGTCTCAGGGGTGGCCAACCCGGGATGGGTCATTACACGAGTGGAGTAAAAAGTGAGGGTAGAACCCGCCCACAAAGGGTGAAAGGGTACCAAAGAACTTTAGAATGTAGGACCCCGGTACCAAAGAACTTTAGAATGTAGGACCCCGCCCGAGAAAAAGTGTAGGGATCCGAAGTTGTTTGCTGAGAAATATGGTTGAGAAACGTGCCAGTACGCGGGGAGACATCACCATTGTAATATATTGAGATAATGAAATAAGATTGTGATGGTTATTTGTGAGACTTGGAAATATGGAGATGAATGCTATTCATAAATGATTCATCCTTGTGACGTACATGATAAAGTTTGATTGTGTAATGTGTGATTACTTCCTATGCATTTACATTTCTTTGTGATAATTGTTCTCTCTATATGAGACATGAGAAAGTTAAGATGATTTATTCTTATGAGATATATTATGTAGAATGGTTATGTTTTGTTTGGATGAATTCTTTGAATACATTAGTATACTTAGTGATAATATGTTTCTCTTGTGATGATGAATAAGGAAAAATTTACAAATATGTATACTGAATATAATTTATTTAATAAATTCTACATGATGAAATTTAAAAATGAGGAAAATAATTCTACCAATCGGTTACTTTTAATAAACATGAAAACTTGCAGAGTCTTTTAACTCACCCCTTCCCTTTTTAATATTTCAGAAAAATCTACCGAAAGCTTTGGATCATAAATGAGGAGACTGTGGCAAAGAAATAATTGTTAGGTGGGTCCACACACAAGACATTCTCATTCTTTTTGCTGTAGGAGTCTTTTAACTTATGTAAATGTCATGGATGTAATCTTTTCATAAAATTATGCCTTTGTAAACTATTGGCATTACCCTTGATGGGTTGTGAAAATCATATAGATATGGAAGTGTGTATGTATGTATTAGCAATCTGCTAAAAAGATGTGTTGTATGATTTAAAGTGTAGGATTTTGCATCTTTGCATTACAGGTTTAGGTGCTCAGTGCTTAAAACTAATGATGTCATTTCGAGTAGGGCCCGCTCGGGATGGATCGTTTCAATAATATAGACTTACAATCATTTGATGGCTTTCTAACTATTAACCACTAATTTTAGCAAATATTTTTCACATCAATAATCAGTAAGCAAGCAAACAAATTTTGATTTTCGTCTGCCTAGAATGCTAGCTTGGACTAAAGGGTAACAATGGCCTAGATTTATTTCTGTTGGGGCGGACTAAGGAGAAGTAGCGACATGGTTGACTTGGTCTTAACTAACTATACTTGATTTTCTCAAACAGTTGAGGGATGAGTTAATGGAAAAAGTCATGGCCCTAGTATTATGGAAGAAATTCTTAGTGGAAGATCTTTTCCATCCATGAAACATGATCTGTTAAGTGGCTAGTTACTGCCTTAAATGTAGGCACCACCATCAGCACAAGCAGTGAAATTCTGGTTTGTCAACGTAAGCTGGAACAAAATGATGGCCTGACCTAGTCTCGTCAATCTAAACTGGACATGCATAATGACATGAAGCCTCTCATCGATAGTGTGAATTGGGGAGCAAGCATCAATTGTTTTCACTTGGTCTTCCATGTTTCCATGTCCTCCATGATTGCCATAATATCAGCACAACTGAGGATAGTGGAACTTACTGGGCAAGAAATTGAGAAAATTAAGGAGCAAGAAATGTAACTACCATTCAAATGAGTATAAAAACAAGAAGCAACAACAATTAAAGACACACAACAACCTACAGAAAACTTACAGACTCGACATCTTATACAAGCATCAATTGTTATCTCTCTCTCAATATACTTCTCAATCTTCTATTAGTCTTTTGTATCTTTTTCAACCTCAAACCTCCAATTGTAATTCTCCCTTTTTTTTTCTTCTTATTCTCAATCTATCTCACTTTCTTTTCTACCTATTGTAACCTGACTATTGTAGATACAATTTCACGGTAGATTTCTTACTTTCCCCAATCTCAATAAAAATTCAAAGCATTGTTCATTTTGTGACTTGCATATACTTTTGAATCACTATTAGTAAAAGACATTCAAGAGCCCAAGTGGATTTGTAACTTGAACTTACTATACAATCATTTAATTGTTAAACTTATCTAGGCCGACGGCAGTGTGCATTACAGCAATCAATTTGAATCTTTTATCTTTTGGCACGCCCGCACACACATAATAATCGAAGTCGATGTTTTTAATTAGAAAAATTGATCACCTAATATTTGTAATATAAAAAAATTGGAGTTTCAAATTAGATGGGCACTAGGGTTATGGCATGAGATGCTGATGGATTTGTTTTAACTTCTATGAAGGGCAAAAGGAAGATGTTGGGTTCGGTTGTGTCCGTGGAAGAAGTAGGATTTTTCAAAGGGATGACTGGTGTAAAAAGAGATGTGGGGTTTCTTAATGTTATGATGGAGACATACTTCCTGGTCAAGTCATCAGATATTTGTTTCAATGGTAATCTGGTAGCATATATACTACAGTACAAGAATGAGTTCAGTTCCTGTAGTTTTGTTCATGTAGGTAGGGAGGGGAACAAAGTGGCTCATCACTTTGCAAAGTTCAATTTATATCTTGGGGAGGATCTCATTAATAGTGGAGGGGTTCCTCCAAGTATTGAGGAATTTGTACTTCATGATGCATTGAGTTTATGAATTTAAAGTTTCTCTAAAAAAAAGTTCACACTTATTAAAAAAAAAAACTAGTTTTCACATTCTTGATCTTAATTTTGTTTATGAACCATCAATCAAACCTTAGTTTAATGGTAATAGATCAAAGTTGAAGTTTTGAGATCACAAATAATCAAGTTGACTCTCACCCGTGCATAGGTTATTTGTCTACTTTATTTATTATTTTTTCACTGAAAATGAATAGCGTGGTTCCATTGTGGACAATAAGATTATTTATCCAATCTATTAATTATTTTTGCCATATTAAGAAGATAAATGAGTTTCTTGTCCAATTTATTAGTATTATGGACAAATATGAGTTATTTATCTAATTTATTGGTTATTTAAGTGGACAATATGACAATATTGTGGGTTTATATTGTGACCAAATTATTTCATAATTGTACTTATATAATATCGATTTAATTAAAAAAAAAACTTGTGTCTTAATCATCATTAGTAAGTAGGGGTGAGCACAGTCTAGGTTTGACGCCAACCTAGACCCGAACCTATTCTAGTCGGTTCTATTGGTGATTGAACCGAACCGACAATATGAAAAACTTGAACCAAACCAAACCTAATTTCACTCGATTAGAATTAGATTGATTTTTTCATTGATTCTCCCACTTTTAGAAATTCAAATAAAATGATCTAGTTATTTATAATCTAACCAATGTTTTCAAACTCCAAAAATAAATAAA
This sequence comes from Bretschneidera sinensis, assembly GCA_023935145.1. Taxonomy (NCBI): domain Eukaryota; kingdom Viridiplantae; phylum Streptophyta; class Magnoliopsida; order Brassicales; family Akaniaceae; genus Bretschneidera; species Bretschneidera sinensis. Next base: position 55,598,708 of record CM043702.1, on the reverse strand, counting down.
ATACAACAAAATCAATGCTTAATTTTTTTTTTAAAAAGAAATTGTGTTCTACCCGCTTTCTATTTTACCCCTTGTGGTTTATATATTTCGTTTCAAAAATAGACCTTGTGCTTTGCTCCGTTAGCAAAAAGGATGACATAGGTTAATTTTTGAAAAAAAAAATATAACTTTACCTTGTCGAGGGAGCAAAGCACAAGGTTCAATTTGTTTAAAAAATGAGTATGAAATTAAAACCGATGCAAACCACAAGGTTTTTTTATAAAATTAATCCAAAAAATGATTCACACATGTGGACTTTAATGCCCATCACCCCTTAACTAACGGAGCAAAGCACAAGGTCATTTTTTTATCACAAAATAAATCACAGGGAGTTAAATAAATAAAAAAAGGTAAACCATAAGGTATTTTTTAGAATTAAGCTTAAAATCAATATATGTCTTACATCCAACAATAAAGAAAAAAAGCAATACATATCGAAAAAGATGGAGAGAGTAAAAAAGTCTACAATTGTATTTGTGTAAGTTTAATTTGTAAAGTTTTAGGTCTAGGTCTTCATTGCATTTTATTTCACTTTCATTTTTTCTCTTCATTTATTAAGTTTTTATTTAGGTAACCATAGGTATAACTTGATAAGGTAAACCCACCAATACAAAAGTAACTAATATATAATTTAGTGAAATATAATACATATTACATATTAGGATTATATATCGATTTGATTTAGGTTTTATAGTTTTTTTAAAAATGAACCCTGTCTGAACCGAAAGTTTTTGAGTTTTTAATTTTAAAACCGAACCAGACCAAATAATGACAGAAAAATCAATAGCGTCTTATTAGTAAGATTTAGAACTTTTCAATCAATCTAATTTTTTAAGAACTTTGTAGTGTCCTATAAGGAATACTATTTTTTATCACCATGTATTCTAGCTCACTTGCCTTATCTTCATAACTTGATTAAGTTAATATGAATAATTTTTTAGTTTCTGATGAAAAAGAAAAAAATATTTACGAAAAAGATCTTACTCTATAATAAAATGGGAAAGTGCATTGATGAATGAGTTCACCCTCTGCAAGTTTTTATGTCACTTTCACATGCAACTTTTATTGATCATACATTCCCAAATAAAGCATTAAAAAAAGTGAAAAAATATCTTTATGGCATTTCAGTCATTCAAATAAAAAGGATTATTTTAGAATAATAAAATTGTGCTGGTGATACATCCTCTTAACTAAAGGTGGATAACTTTCGGGTCGAGTACGATAATCTCTCACAGGTCACAAGTTAAATGGGTGAAGGTGAAAAAGACCTCATTTTAAATAAATTTACTTTTTCACATCAAAATCTAATTCATTTTTTTATGAGTGAACCCTCGAGTGACTCATTAAAAAAATTTTAATATTAAACAAAACAAATATTTTTTTAAAGCAAAATATTTTATTGATGGTTTGATCTTATTACAATATGCTCCATCTAATATGATTCAACAGCTATGCATCCCCCATCCACACCAATTTTTCCATTAAAATGAAAATCACTGAGTTCAATCCCAAGAATCAATTTCAAATTTGCATCTATAATGTACATATTGTTCAACACTCGATGCATATAAAACTCATGGATAAAGAAAATCAACACCAATTTGCATGCATTAAAAAAAAACCCTCAAGAATACAAGTAGGCAGCAAGAATAGTTTACGCTGATCTTTAAATATTCAGTTTTTTCGTTGGAACTGCAAGAATAAAACTCAAGAAATTAACATTTATAAATCTTCAACATAAAACATAAGATCAAATGGACATAAAGCACAACTGGATCATCAATAATAAGACTTTTATTACTTCTTTAATACAATTTATGAAATATATATATATATATATATGTATATATATATATATATATATATTATAAACGAACTTGAGTTAATATCAAATTTGGATTTTGAAAAATCTTTAACACTATTGGCAGTTAATTCATCCATAAGATCAATCAACTCCATTGTTACATCAAAATTTCAAACCATTACTAGCTAGGCAAAGGTGACAAAACTACCAACAAATCTTGTCATTTAAGCTACTGAAGAAGAAAAAAAACATAATCCAAAATAAAATAAAGCAGAAAAAATACGTAAAAATCTAAAGAAATATAACATTTTTCATTACACTACAAAGCTATTAGATACCTCATTTGATGCATTTCTGTAATACCCGTATTCGTAAAGAAATCGTAAAGAAGTAATTTATAAATATGACTCGAAATTAAAATAATATATTTACGAAGGATTTAGTATTGAATAAAATAATTGTTTTGGAAAAAAAAATTCGGGATGTGGACGTCATTAAGAGAAAAGAAAAAAGAAAAAACAACAGTAAAATCAGCAGGACGTCCAGGTGACGTCCTGTGAAAAAAAAAAAACTAAAGCAAAATTTCGTGGCAGCACCTGCTGCCAAATTTTAAAAAAATTTGAGGGAGGTGTGCATTGTCTTGCACGTCTCCAAAACGTGGAGACATTTGGGGAAGGAGGGCTGCTAAAATTTCAGCCCAAACGTTGTATATATATGTGATGCGAGAGTAAAAATTTTCACTCACATAATTTCATTCGTTTTCCTTCCAAATTTGTTTGTTTCTTTAAATACTTGAGAACCCAAAATAAAGTTTAAAGAGCAAGATTTTGAAAGTGTTTACTGCGAAATTTCATAAAAAAATTGGAATAGCTATCAGAAAAGCAGAAGGTAATAATGTAGTGTTTATTTTTAGATTTTTAAACATTTATGAAATTTCTCTCAATTCAAAGTGAGAATTTTCAAAGTGAGTGGTTTATAAAGAAATGAATGAATAATTAAAAATTGAATACAAATATTTTGTCAGGTATTGGTAGTCAACAATCGGGGGAAGTTTCGGAGAAGAACAGGAAAGGCAATGAGGTGATCCACGGGTAGCTTTAAGTCTTACGTGGTGAGTTGAATTTACTTTAAGTAGTCTAAATAAAAATGAAATATCTAGTGATAATCTTAAAATAAATTATTGATGTATGCTTGGGTGATAGATGGAAAATTGATTTATGGGTATGATAGGAAATTTGGACATGTAGAAATACTTTTCGATGAGAAGTGATATTTTTGGGAATAATAAGTTTATTGGAGAATAAAAGCAATAAATAAATTATTGATGAGATAAATAAATGTTTTTATATAAATTTGATGAGATAAAATTTAGTGAATCTTGACAAGCTATAATGAATTATTTGATGTGATTTGGGATGAGAGAAAATTAAAGGAATTGTTGTTATATAAATTTGAGAATTGTCAGGATAACAAATTTAATTATTTTGAATTTATAAGTTGTTATATTACTGTTTATGCGCATATTTCATATCATTGTTCATATGCACGTGTATTAAATGAGAAAGAAAAGAACCGGAAAGGGACCGGTCTAACGAAATAACCGTGACAGCCGGTATATGTTACAAAAAAAAGGGACACCATGCCAGCCGGTATATGCTGAGAAAATTTCGTGGCAACCGGAACTAAGTTGCAAAGTAAAGAACCGGGAGAGAGCCAGTCTGAGATAATAACAACCTGTCGACAGGTGGCAAGAAGTTCCCATCATAACCATTCATGCATTTGCATTTGTTTTAATTATTGCTGCATTTTCTTAAATGCTAATGTGTAGTATGTTATTATGAAAACGTTTATAGATGATTTGGTCTCATAGAGAGAGACAATTATGTAAGAAAGAAGCAGAGAATGATAAAAACCATCTAAATGATGGACTTTATGATGTGAACCTCATTACGAAGTAATTATGAGATAATTGATGGTCTTAAGGTGCACCAATGATTGAGAAAAAGATATTGATAGAGAATGAATTGTATGACATGTGTAATGATAGTAGAAAATTGTCATCAGGTTATGTGAAAAATAAATGATTAAATATTAAATGATTATTTATGGAATTTGAAATACTTTTAGTAAATTAAATTCACTGAGCTTATGAAGCTCACCCCTCATTGTACAATGATTTCAAGTAGCAGACAGGACAAGTAGTTTGGTGAGTCCAAAGCCAGACGGAATAAATTTCTGTAAGTCATGTATGTGTCAATATCCTCAGACTAGTGAGAAAAAGAAATAAATATTTGTAAATATTTATGCATCTTATGTTATAAATTATATGTAAATTAATATCATATTTATATACCTCCCCTGTTGGGGTTGATAATGAAACTTTTTGTTAGTATTATTTTTTTTTATGGTTGCATATATGTGTCGTGCTAGGATTCTCAAAATGTAATGACAGCATTTCGGGGGTGGCCAACCCGGGATGGGTCGTTACAATTTCTATCTCCAATAGATATATCAACAATTAGACCTTCACCTGTAAATTCTTTTTCATCAACTAAAAAAATATAAATAGATTTTTTTTAGTATCCAAATAAAAAAACTCATAAAATATTAATTATGTTATTATAAAGTAAATAAAGTATATTACCTTGTATTTCTTAACCAAACAACCAATCTCTAGTACATAATAATGCTTGGATAGCTTCATGGTGAAAAGAGCTTTAGAATTTTGTAATGAGTCGGCTTCCAATACTAAAAGCTGACTCTGAAGCAATGATAGTTATTGGTATGCAGATGATATCTCGTGCCATTGATGCTAGAATTAGATACATAGCAAAATTTTCTTTCCAATACTTTAGATGTCCAACTTTGGGTGTTGTTTGAGATCTAACTTTGGCTCATCCAACTAAAGGTCCAACTCCCACTTTACAGTGTTTCTTGTAATACTTTCATAGTTAACCTAAATAATTTTATATCATTATTAAGAATAATAAATCATAAATGTAACTAACTTAAGGACTTTGAAAAATTAAAACAAAAGTATTACAATGATAATGAGTAACTTACATCAATATACTTGTCAGTGTCACTATCATTACAGGTCACAGTCGAAGATTGAATGGGAGTTTCCATAAGAAATTTCCTAGCTGATTCTTCAAAAAGTAACAACATACCGTCCTTAACATTAGCCACCTTTCCCAAGTATGTGTACACATTAATCCTCTTGTAGTAATACTCAATAAATTGTAACTTGTGACGATGATCAAATATACATATTATAGATAGCAACACACAATAAGACTGCCAATACTTTTCAAACTTTGGTTGCATTTTGGCTGCCATTTTAACAATAGCAACATCTTAACCCACTCTCTCTTCAATTATCAACAACTGGATCTTATAAACATTTGAAAAATACAAGTTTGTTGTTGGGTACTGAGAACCTGACATAAGAATAGTAATTTTAGAAAATAATTTTAAGAAATTGCATATTTTATCTCCCTTCTCCCAATCTTTAAATGATGAATAACGTTTATAACTTGCATCAGCCAATCTAAGATGAAAAAATACACGACGATACTTGAGAGCACTTTCAAACATCATAAAAATGGAATTCCATCTAATTGATACATCTAAACGCAGAACATTATAATTGGAACACCTTCAACACATTGCACAAATATTTTAATTCTATCCTCGGAGCCTTTAATATACTTAACACCTTTTCGGATCTTATACAAAGTCTTACCAATAACTTTCAACCCATCTTAAACAATAAGATTCAATATATGTGTGGAACATCGTACATGAAAAAAAAAAGACACCATCACATGGTAAAGAATCTTGCACACGCAACCTTAATTGACACTTTATCAAATCTTGCATATTATCATTGTTCAATACATTATCCAAAGTTAGAGAAAAGAATTTTTTTTTCTCAAGTACCCATTCTTTTAGAACTTCGAACACTTTTTCCGCAAAAAGAACACATGTATATGGAGGGGGAATGTGAGAAAAACTAAGGATTTTACCATGTAACACCCAATCTTCATCAAAATAATTTGTTGTCATGGAAGTATAACCCTAACTTGTTATAGATGACCACAGATTTGAAGTGAGGCATATCCTACCTTGAATTTTACCTAAAGAATGCTTAAGATTTACTTTCTCTCGCTTTTATATTTTCATACAATCAACTTTAACTTTTTCCTCGAATAGGATTTAACATCCCCATTTAGATATTTATGAAAATCCCTAGTGCCCTTATGCTCCACCATTCTAAATATATAGTTATGGTTCATAATTGAAATTGTCATATTCTCATGTAAATATCTTGTTCAAATTTTCTTTTATGAATTTTACTCTCATGATCTACATACATTTCTTTTACATCAACATATTTACGACCCTTACAAAGCGTCATATGGCATTTCATGTTTGAGATCCCATGAGTAGTACCAAAACTACCTATAGCATAAGATTGGGGGCAATGAAGACATTGTCGTCTCGGTTTTCCATCCTTATCAATTATCCTTTTAAAAACATCCCAAGTATTGAAAGTATTTTTATGTTTTTGAGAAGTTGCTAGTAAAACCTGGAGGAGGCATCAACTCATCTTCAAGTTTTTCATTATCATTCTCCACATTTATAGCAGATTTCATGGTTCCAAAGGCCATTTAGTGTCACTTCCTGAGGCATATTTGATAAATAATTACAACATAGATCAATTATGCAATTAGACAATTGGGTTTCTTCGAGAAAATAATCGAAAAATTAACAACCAAGGCAACTAACTTGGAAAAATAGTACATAAATTATAAATACAAGTTACACAAATCTGTAACCTCAGCTCTAAAACTAACACAACTTATACTATGCATTCTAATCACATAAATTTGTAATTTTTGTTAGTTATCACTTCCAGCTCATTTGTACTTGTAGAAGATAATTGAATAGTATCAAAAGATTAAGCTATAAACTGATTTTTTCGCAAGCATAAATTATCTTAAATTAAGCAACAAACAAGGGCAAGAAACCTATAACAGAAAATCAAATGTAGTTTGAATTTCAAGTTAAAACAGAAAATCAATGGTACCATAATCGAAAAGAAAACCACTCATGGCAGCAACACTAAAAGTGATGATGACAAAATCGATGACATCACATTCATAGTTTCTTCTCCCATCTTGAACAATAATTTTTTCTCAAGTCATCTTAATTTTCAGTAAATTATCATGCAAGCACTGGGCTAATTAATTGAAATAAAAAAAGATAAAATGAAAAGAGTTATATATATATATATATATATATATATATATATATATATATAAATATGCATTTTGGTGAGTACCAGGGATCTTTCTTCATACCCATCACACACTAACAAAAAAATAAAAATGAAAAATTACTAACTACTTTCACAATCTTCTACACTATTCAAAATAAAAGCTTGGAGGGTTTATATAGGTTTCTCGTTAACCTTGATTATAGTTAAAACAAACCTAAAGTAAAAAATCAAGTGTAAAATATGTGTGCATTTTTATTTCTTTAGAGATAGAAATAACTGACTTACAGGTTTACAAGAGAGAGCTATATCACTAGAGGAGTTGTCTCCCCTAGTCAAGCTGCCAGAGAGGGAAAGAGAAAGAGACTGAGAGAAAATTCTCAATTAGGGACCTAGAATTACGTTTGAAAGAGAGTATTTAGAGACTAGAACTAAAAAGAAAATGAAAATTAAATGATTTACAGTAGAAATTGATAGTTATTGCTGTTCACCGGATGGATTGTCACCGTTGATCATGCCGCTGAGAGAGAGAAAGAGAAAAAGACTGAGAGAGTGAGAGAACTTAAAGTTAGCATTGTGTTATGCTTATATCGTATGTGTCTAGAAATTGAGAGTGAGGGATAAATGAATTGAAATTATTGACACATCATCTCGATGGAAATTAACAAGTCATTAATTTGATTAATGATAAATCAAATCTGACCCAAACTTTTATGTCGGATTAAATAGGGATAGATTTTTAACAGATCTTAAACTTATGTCCATACAAATAAAAAAGAAGAAGAATTTAACGGGATGAGATCAAAATTCCAACCACTACTCTCAACCTTGACTTTTTCCCCTCGGTTCGCAGCTTAACCTCCGTCTGTTCTATTATGTCTTGTACTAACCTAAAAAGTATGTCCTCTTTTTAGGTACTAACCGCCCCGCCACCAATTAAGCTCCTCTTAATGAAACTGTCAAAAAAGCTCTCTTTCTCTCTCTTAAAATTTTAATTTTTAATTTTAATTTCATTTTTAAATTTAAAGTAACGAATTTTATATTTCAAGGGTTTTGTTTTTCCTTTATTCATATAAAAGACATTTGTAACAACGCACCTGTTTGTCTCCGAGAAAATCGATCTTCTCCAGCCACCTTATCTCCTCTCTCTCTCACTCTAAATCTCTATGTTACCTATCTGTGGATGTTATCCTCTTGAAAAACCAAGCTTTTTGGGATTTCTTGAAGGGACTTAATAGGTTGAGAGAGAGAGAGAGTGAGAGACATGGAAGCTGTTCTACAAAGCAAAGGTCTTCTTTCCCTACCGCAAATACCCATCAAAACCAGGGGCCTATTACACCCATCACAGGGCTTAAAGCAGAGATTTTTCTCTGCAAAACCCAAAACTCTCCCTGGATTATCTCTATCTTCAAATGGGTACCAAAAATTTCATGGGTTTGTCCCAAAACCACACGGGTTTTGCCCGAAAGAGAGGACTCTGCATATCTGCAAGGCAGAAGCTGCTGCTGCAGCTGATGGACAGCCTTTGTTGGGTGAAACGGAGTCGCCAAAGTTCTTGGGTTTTGAGATGGTTACTCTTAAGAAGATTATTCCACTTGGTTTAATGTTCTTTTGTATCCTTTTTAACTATACTATACTTAGGGACACAAAGGATGTGTTGGTTGTCACAGCTAAAGGCAGCAGTGCAGAGATTATACCTTTCTTGAAAACTTGGGTTAATTTGCCTATGGCTGTTGGGTTCATGTTGTTATACACAAAGCTTGCTAATGTGTTGTCTAAGAAGGCTCTCTTCTACACTGTTATTGTTCCTTTTATAGCATTTTTCGGGGCATTTGGGTTTCTTTTGTACCCTCTTAGCAACCATATTCACCCTGAGGCTCTTGCTGATAAGTTGCTTGCCTCTCTTGGCCCAAGGTTTCTTGGTCCACTTGCAATTATGAGGATTTGGAGCTTCTGTTTGTTCTATGTCATGGCTGAACTTTGGGGCAGTGTAGTGATTTCAGTTCTGTTTTGGGGTTTTGCTAATCAGGTGATTATATGATCTGAATTATTTAATTTTGGACTAATTTATGTGCTGGATTGTTTACAGATGTTGATTTTTTATATTCATTTTGATTCTGGTACTAATTTTTTTTCTAGGACTTATTATCTTGATCTTATGTGCTGTAATATTGCCTTGGATTCCTTCAAATTTCTATTCTATAGGCTGCTTAATTATTGAAGCATCTAGTCCAATGATATAAAATGGATTCTGAAGTTGGTTGCTGATTAGCTTATATCAGTCAACTAATCGGTTGTGTTGCTTATCTAAGTATCCTTGTGTGTTGGTTTATACTTTTGTTGATATCAGTATCTATACTTGGTATCCTTTCTTTAATTAAAGATCTGCTCAAAATCGGAAAATAGTTTCTCAATTTCTCATTGAGATCTTGTGGGCATATTCAATATATGCTTGAATTAATGATTTAATAGATTGACTTTTAAAATTTCTGTTCATCTGTTGCTTTTAAGTTTGTATCGAGATGCATGTGTTCTTAGATGTTGTTTGGATGCAATAATAAATGTGGCTAGTTCATGGTGCTTAAAGCCTAAAAGGAATTCCGTGGTTATAAAAATGGGATGTAAAATGTGGCATGAGACTAGTTAGAGTGATTTTCTCTGGATTTTTTAGATTTCACCATGATCATCTGGTTGATTCATATCCTATGTTTCTTTGGGTAAACTGTTAATCTCATTGTGATTTGCTATGTGAGGTTGAAGTATTAGATATTTATTCTTTTTAATCTTTCAAGTAATGAAGTGATGGATGGAAACTTTGAAGTTCACCTGAACATTAGACAGTTGTCTTGGCTACATCAAGTGTATGACTGGTAGCCACAACAATGGCATACATTAAGTCAATTAATTACTGATGAGTGCACTTTGAAAAAAAAAAAAAACTACTGATAAACACATTTGATTTCTGTCAATTGAGCAGTGAGTTATTACTGTGGCCTTTTTAATTTTCACCATGGGCATCTGGTTGATTTATGTCACTTTCTATTCTATGCTCCATGGGGTGAATTGCAAATTCCCAACGTTTTTCTCTCTGTGAGTTTGGAATAGTAGATGTTTATGATAAAGGGATGGATACTGGAAACATTGAAGTTTTCCTGAACATCAGTCGTCTTGGCTACATCAATTGTATGAATGGTGTAGCCTCAATGACGGTATACACATAACGCATATGTCAATTAAATACTGATAAGCATAGTAAGTTTTCGTCATTTTAATTTTTCTTTTCTTTTCACTTCTTTATGTGTTAGTTGGGTACAACTTCAGTTAAATTCTTCAGTGCCATCTCAAGTTTCTCTTAATTAGCCTTTGATTTGCACTTGATTGTTGGTGATTCAAGCTGTAACTAAATGCTGCTGCATATTATTTTCTGCAGATTACAACTATTGATGAAGCAAAAAGATTTTATCCTCTGTTTGGACTTGGGGCCAATATTGCCCTTATTTTCTCAGGTCGAACTGTGAAGTATTTCTCTAATTTGAGGAAAAGTTTGGGTCCTGGAGTTGATGGTTGGGCTATTTCCTTGAAAGCAATGATGAGCATTGTGGTGTTGATGGGGCTTATGATTTGTTTCCTTTACTGGTGGGTGAATAATTATGTTCCCTTTCCAACCCGTAGCAAGAAGAAGAAGGTGAACTTATGCAATGTATTTCTTTGCTGCTTTTGATTCTGTATATTTATCACTGGAATGCTCACATTTCTATTTGCGACTCTTAAGTTTAGTTAGGGCGCTTGAAAGTCAGTACAGTACCTTGAACATTATTGTCACTCATCATATATCGAGCCTGTTTATTATTATGGTATCTGGATTTATCCATGCAATGCTAACACCTTCATGATGGGCCAGCTTACTTTTTACACCCATCTTTTTTGTTTAATATGGCTCTTGATTTTTTAATTTGAGTACAGGGGCCAAATTTGTTTTCCGCTTCATAGATCATAGCTTATCTAGCATGCATAAAAAATTCATGTTACCTGAAGGAAGGTGAAACCATATCAAAGCCTTCCTGAACTGAATCTGTTTTGCAGTTTTCCATGTCATTACACACGCAGTCATGTCAATTTGTACTACATTGTTTTCAGTTAAGATGGTACATAATCTTTTTGAATTTGGGTGATTTTCCACTGCATAGATTGTATAGTTCATTTTTGTGCATGAAACTGTCACATTGCTTGAAGGATGTAACTCCAAACCAAAGCCTTCCTGAACTGAATCTGTTTTGCACTTTTCCATGTCATTACACATGCAATTATGTCAATTTGTTCTACATTGTTTTCAGTTAAGATGGTACATAATATTTTTCAATTTGGGTGATTTTCGAGTGCATAGATTATGGTTTTTTATGCATGAAACTGTCATATTGCTTGAAGGGTGTTACTCCAAACCAAAGCCTTCATGCAGAAAACCTGTTTTGCTGGTTTCCATATACCACGCATGCAACCTTGTTGATTCACTGATATGCACAGATACATATATTTATTAATATATGCATGATCAGCTGGTCTACTGAAGTTCAATGTGGTTTATTGCCCGGTTTATAAAGATCCGTCTAATCGCATTACCATTATTGTGAATCACTCTGCAGGAAAAGCCCAAAATGGGAACAACGGAGAGTTTGAAATTCCTGGTGTCATCACGATATATTAGGGATCTTGCCACTTTGGTGGTTGCATATGGTATTAGCATCAACCTTGTTGAGGTTACATGGAAATCGAAGCTCAAAGCTCAGGTAAACTGAATGTGGCTTTTCTCTGTATCTTCTGTTCTCAGTGGTTGCACAATATAATCTCTCTCTCTCTCTTGCAGTTTCCTAGCCCAAATGAATACTCCTCCTTTATGGGTGATTTCTCAACAGCTACTGGGATAGCAACCTTCACGATGATGCTACTCAGCCAATTTATATTTGACAAGTATGGTTGGGGAGTTGCTGCCAAAATCACACCCACAGTCCTGCTTGTGACTGGTGTTGCTTTCTTTTCTCTGATATTATTCGGGGATCCACTTGTACCTGCTCTTGCAAAGTTTGGGATGAGCCCCCTTCTCGCAGCTGTATATGTGGGTGCATTACAGAACATTTTCAGCAAGAGTGCAAAGTACAGCCTGTTTGATCCTTGCAAAGAAATGGCCTATATCCCATTAGATGAGGACACAAAGGTTTGCCTCTTGCTTTCCTGTCTCCAAACTTGTATAGTAATCTGTTTATTTAAGTCTGAAAAGCGAGAAGTACAATTTGTCTTCTTAACTTAACTTTGAGACAGGATTTAGGGAAACTCATTTAAAATTTTCAAAGTGGCCTAAAATTGAAGAAAAATGCCAGACCATTTTCCGAGTTCATCAATATTTATTTGGCATTGATTCACCAATTCTGGTTTCCATCTGGAATCCCATTTATTCATTTTGCATATTTCATGGTTTGTTTAGGTTAAAGGGAAGGCAGCTATTGATGTAGTTTGCAACCCATTGGGGAAATCGGGAGGTGCCCTCATTCAGCAGTTTATGATCTTAACATTTGGGTCTCTAGCGAATTCGACTCCCTACCTTGGAGGGATACTACTTCTCATTGTTTCTGCATGGTTAGCAGCAGCCAAGTCTTTGGACACCCAATTCACTGCATTGCGTCGAGAAGAAGAACTTGAGAAGGAGATGGAAAGAGCTGCTTTTAAGATCCCTGTTGTGTTTCAAAATGAAAGTGGAAAGGGTTCCCTTGCAAGTGGTTCAGCCTTGAACCCGGCACGGGGTGACTCATCAAGCAGTTCATCTGAAACCTCAACTCCACGTAATATTTAAGACCACAGGAAGAGTAAGTCGAACCAGTGAGAAGCAGTATTATTCAATTTGTTGGTTGTAGGATTTACTTTATTTATAGAAATAATAATAGCTGAAAAAAGTATGCATCTGACTGTTTTTCAGTCCACTTTTTTTTCTTCCTTTGGATAATGAGCTTAGTGCCTGTTTAGTTTGAAGTTTCTGTATTTTGTAGCATTTGGATTTTGTATTGATGGGAAGCCTGTTTTAAATTTAATAATTTTATGGATAATTCCTTCATGTCATCAAGATCACTATCTTCCAGTGTGTTTGATTATTTATGAAATTGTTTTTTGATGTTCTTAGCTCCATCTATACTACTATAACCTTCCCAATACAGACGATCCTCATTCCATATTTATTATTAGTGATCACACCTATACTGTATCATCCACCACCCATGTCAGCTCCTCCTCCCAGTCCTTCAATTTTCGTGTTCTGGTGTCCAGTTCCTACTTCCAGTAGGGCCAGCATTATCTCTTGGTTGATATCTAAGAAGGCTCATGTCTCCTCTGTGCAATTCTTTATGCAGGTCTTTTCTTTGGTTTTGCAAGCTTGCTTGCAAATCAATATCTGATCCTTACTGGCAAAGAAAACGTAAATGCATTGGAAATTTTGTTTTAAAAAATGACCCTGTTTTTGTGCTTGCAAATGACCCACAATGTTCATCCCTTAACAAAGGTTAAATTCATGTCCTCACTGTTCTGTTTAACTTTTAAAACGCAATCCTTAATCAAAGTCTGTCACTCTGTCTACCTTTAGGAGATAGGAGTTTGTATTTGCACCCTGCTAGTTTTCTGTTGACTTTCTCAACCATACATTGGAAAATTTGTTCTTATCAATTCCAAGATGCTTTCCTAGTTTATCAGCAACCTTAATACCAGCTAGTTGAGTTTTACTGTCATCAAAGGTATTGGGGATGGAAAAAACTTGAGATTTACTCAAATTCACTTTTTTCCCTCACTCTAGAATTGTCTGTTTTTCAGTCGTTTTTGTGGTATTCATTGAATCGATGTGTCATCTTCAAAGCTTTGGGAGGGGATGAATGCTTCATTTTGTTCCAAAATGATGGGTCCTCCGCAAATTTCCTTCAGCTGAACCCTAATTCGAAGTAGGTAATTTGCTCCAAAATTCCCCTAAAAAGCTTAGAAGGAGAGTGAGCTCTCGAAGTAGGGGTGGCAAATGGGTGGGTATGGGTAGGTTATAAATGAGTTTGGTTAATCATTACAAATTAAGTCATTTATTTATTGATGACAGTATCCATATCCAACTCAACCCGAATAACATTAAACTCACCCACTAACATGTAAAAAATTTTCAAACTTGTTGATTTTTTCTTTAACAAAATTTAAAACGTGTTGCTCGAGTCACAGGTCGCTCAAGTTTTAAGTTGTATGGGTTTTGGTTCGCTTGTGTCATGAGTTGTTCGTGTTTTGGGTCCCTTGAATTTGTGTTGCTCGGGTCATGGGTCACTCGGGTCACAAGTTGTTCGGGTCATTGTTTGCTTGGGTAACGGGTCGGTCGAGTCACGGATAGCTCAGGTCACAAGTTGCTAGGGTTTTAGGTCGCTCAGGTCATACATCGCTACTGTCATTGATCACTTAGGTCACAGTCAGTCGAGTTTCGGGTCTTTGGTCACAATATTTTGATGTATTTTTGAGTTTGGGCAGATTGAGAACTCGAGTTTCGGATGGGTCAAGTCAGTTTCTCGGGTTGGGTAAGATTTTTCCACCTCTATCAAAAAATATAAAATGCATTGTTGTTCGATGTGTTTAAATGGGTGGATTGGGTGACCCAACCCATCAATACCCATTTATAATTGGGTAGCACATTAATATGCCGAGAGGACTTGTTTGCAAAAACATGTGCACACTGAAAATATAATTTTTCTTTTTTCCATCTTGTTGGCCAAAATAAAAAGAAAAAATTATATTTGGATTCAAGTTTTATATAGTATGCTCTGGTGACTTCTCTATCATATTCTCTTTTTGTGCTTGCAGGACAAAAGTATCTGGTTCAAGCAACTAGTGAGTTCTCATTCATCTTTTTCTTTTTGGACTTCCCTGTTTATGTTTTGCTTCATGCACAAATCAACAGTGGGTTTTTCTTGTCCAAGAACCTGCTTTGTGTTGGAAAGTGTGTTTTTTTTTTGGGCTATAAAGCTGATGGATAAAGTCAAGAGCTGGAGAAATTAAAGAAGTCAGAACTAAATGAATAGGTCCTTAGAATAAGAGAAATAAGAAATGAAAGAACAAGTTGTATATAAGATCAAATAGAATAATTGAAGTTGAATAGGTCCTTAATTATCTGCGAATGATATCATTTTGCTGTCTATTTCATGGTATCTGAAATGAGCTTGTTGTCTTTTTCTTTATTTCCCCCCTTCAACACTGAACAGAAAGTTCGGTTACAAGTTTACCCCAGAATTTCTGAGGTAATTTACTTTTTTGACTGATAACCCATGCTAGCCTTGATATTGTCATTTAATTATGCTTCATTTGTGTAATATATTTTGATGGTGGTCCGGAAGTTTTTGTGATCACCATTCCATAGAGTAATTCCCTAAGTTATTTGGATAAAAGCAAAAGCCGGCCAGGGATCATGTTATTCTAGAGAAAGTAGATGTTTAGAATCTAGTGGTATGAAGGTTGAAAGATCAAGACACATTGCTGCATGTAGTATTATTATGTTACTAGTCATTACTAAATCGTTAGTATAGGTTGCGATGCGATAATGAGCCGGGAATATACTTTTTTTTTGCTTAGATAGTGACAAAGGGAAAACATTATAGATGATGTTGTCCTATAAATAGAGTGGGTGGGGTAAGGTGGAGAGCATTAGGTATGTTAAATTGTTTTAGGATTCACATTTACCAACTGATTAGGAGGTGAATTTTAAGTCAGAAACTGTTAGACCTAGTTCCAGGTATTATCATATCAAACCCTTGGTAATTAAGATATGATAAGTACATAATTGTGAGAGGGACAGAGAGGATCAGCTGCCACAAAGGTGAGAATAAGTTAGCTAGAAATGATTAAGGTTGAATGTGCTGCAAACTGCAAAGAAAATGTTGTTGCACCATGATTCTCAATTGATTGATGTCCCAACATTTCTACCAAACTATGTGAAGAAAAATAAAAATTACTTGAATTGAACCTTATTAAGATGTTTCCTTCGAAATCATTATCTCTTGATGATTACCTGTGCTTACTTTTGTGGTTCTACTACATTTCTGGTGTAATATATTTTCACAAGGTTCTTCCCTCTTAATTGCAAGATTTCTCTAAATATTTCTTTCTATTTGTTCATATTGATGACTCCTTTCTTATAATAATCATGTCTGATAGGCTTTGGTATTGCAGTGTTCTGATTCTTCTGAAATCTTATCATTGCAGTTATCTGAACGTTTGCTCCAGTTCTCTGCCATTCTAGAACAATGCTTGTTATGTGCCTAATAATCTGTAATAAATTGCATACTTGACCTTTCTAATCAGCTCTTAAATTCTTCATTTTCTGGAATTCCTTGATGTAGTTTTCCTTCGAGTGCTTCTCATTGTTATCGTTCACACTTAGATAATATATAATAGCAAGGACTGATGTGCAAATATAAAAAAAATGTCCTATTTAAGTTCCATAGTTACTTATTTTTTCCTTCTGGAACTGTTTTCTTTTCTAATGATCATCATCATCATCATCATTGTCTTTCATTTTTGTTTTTTTTTTCAGCCTTGGGATGAAAGACTGCGGAGAGCTAATGAAGGTGGCACTCTTGTCTTACTTGAAAATCTAGATCCATCCTATACATCATCAGAAGTAGAGGTATGTGTAGCATTTCTCGGAGGTGATGACTGTTTTTCTAGACAAACTTGTTGATGTAGAATAGTAAGATAAATGAACAAAGTAACAAGAAAATCAAATAAACCAATCGCAATCATTAGGATTTTTCCAATCACAAATAAATAGAACATGTAACCGTATGATGCTGGAAAGTAGCAAAGAAATGGTAAAACGGGAAATTAATAGATAAAAACCGATCTAAATCACATGGATCAATCTCAAATTGCATAGGAACAGCAATCCAAATCACATGGACACGAAAACAACTCAATCATAGTGTTGGAATTCAATAGTTGATTTTTATTTGTTCACAAGCTAAAAAACGACATAAAGTCTCCAGTATATAATAAGAAAACCCTACTACTTAAATAAGGAAATAAATCATATCTAGATACTGCTCCTAATATTATGCCTCCTCTTGGAATATTTGTGGGTCCTCCATCACTGTAAGCTCCCAAGCTGTGGGAGGAGCCCAGGGCTCTGACCGCTTTCCTGTTGAAGAATGAGTCTGTGACTCATAGGGATTTTTCCAATAAGCAGCAATCCGCAAAGAAGGCAAAACCCAAACATAGGGATGCAAGTAATTTCAATAGTAGTTTGTTTATTTATCAAAGTTTAATTAAAATTAACACAGGGATGCCTAATGTTAAGAATAGTGCAACAAATAAAAAATAGACGCATTTCAGAGATAAAACTCCTACGTCTATAGGCGATAATGAGAGAGATTTCTGAAGTACAAAAGTTTCTTTCAAACCCTAATCTCCAATACACCCAAATTTCGACTCTTAACAAATTGAATTGAAAAAAATACAGAACTCTATTATTTGTATAGGTCCGTACTGCAGGGGTTCATCTCCACACTCCCGTACTAATTTAATTGAACCCACATAAATGATGAGTCAAACAATTAGCCTCTTATGGGCCTTTCCCGATGCTCTGTTCTGCTAAGCTCCAGAAAAGACCTATTTGTTATTAGATTGAGCCAAAAGAATTTAAGTCATAATTAACTCCTAAGATATAATCTTTAGTGGTGCAAGCTTACTCTTTCCTAGTCTCTCCTCTCAGATCGTGGGTCTTTCAAGAAGGGTTCAGTGTGTCCGAGTTCCATCGAAAGGAAACCAGCCAACGGGAAGCTTCAGCAGAGGCTGCAGCATGTGTTTAAGTCTTAGACCTGCAGAGTTTCAGTTCCTGTGGGTTTTCTTCCTCATGGCAAGAACTGTGATTTTCTATTGGGCTAGTTATCTTTACTCTCTCTTTTGCTCTGAATCATGCTTGTATGCTCTGAATCATGAGTACTACTCTTGTTGCTCGTTCTGGTTTCAAGTGCTTTCTTTGGGTGGAGCAGAAATCTTGTGACTTTGTCATTGAGGGGAAATGGAATGATCAGTTGAGAATAACTGAAAATGTTCTTGGCAAGAGGACCTCAATTTTCTTGGAAAAGCAAGATCTTGATTGGTTTCTTGACTCGTGGTATGAGTTCTGGTTTGAAAAGGGAGACCGTTTTTGGAATCGCAGATTGAGAAGAGAGGGAAAATCTCTGGTTTTGGAGCTGCACAGAAGGGTAAATTTTTATCTCTCTCTGAAATTAGGCAGAATGGGTCCAGGCTGGTATTTTTCCAGAAAGTGCTGCTGCGGGGGGTTGGTGGCGAGTTTACAGGTATGTAAAGAGCTGATTACTGCTATTCTTCTGAAAAAGAAATCTTTGGTGCCGTCTTCCTCTGTTAACAGACTTGTTCCCCATATCTCCCCTTCTTCTTTGTCTAATGAGAGAGGCTTTTCTTTAAAGGGTTGCTGCTCTCATCGTGGTCTCTCTTTGAGTGGTTTTTTACTGCTTGACTCTAATTTTAGCAGTTTCAAAGATGCTGTTTTGCAGAGGGAAGATGATTTGAGGAAGAAGGCTGATGTGGATGATGTGTCAGTTAAGGCTGGTGTGGCATAAATGAGTTTGAATTTGAATTCAAACCTGTTGGACACTGCTAAGAGGAAGGATAAGTTAAGTTTGGACCTGAACAAAAAGGCCTTTGGGGCAGGCAAGAAGGATTGGGCCTAGTAGCTGGGCCTAGTAACAGTTTAGGCTGGAGGGTTTCTAAAAATCCTGTGGGTCATCTCAAAATTCTCAAGAGTTTTGGGCCTGGTATGGGCCTCCTAAGGAAAGCTAGTGGGCTAGGCAATTATAGCAAGTTCAAGCCCAAGCCCAGATTCAAAAGAAAATGGATTGCGACTCGTTTTGGGTTGCCTGTTGATTTAGCCTCTCGAAATCTGGCAGCAATGACGGCGAAGGTGCAAGGTGGAGCGTCTCTGTTCGACAATGTTGGTTCAACCTTGCTCATAGAGATTCGGCCGGAGTTGTCACCAACATCTCTTTCTTATTCCTTTCCCAATGGGCCGCCTGTTGTTTTAACGGCTCGGGATACGGCAATGTTGGCGGTGAAGATGTAGGGTGGTGCGACTCAGACCGGGGCGCTATTCCGACCTTGCTCGGAGTGTGTCGACTAGAGTTGATGTCGGAGATTCATCTTTCTTCTTTTTTTGACATTCTGTCCCCTGTTTCCTCGAGTTTCAAGCCGGATTTTGTGAGGGAAGTTTCTGGGTTTATGTTGGGGTGTTTGGTCGACCCTTTCTATGGTTCCTTTTCCGACGATGAAGCTCTGATGCTGAACTCATCTTCTGATGTGTGCCATAACTTTTTGGTCGAATTTGTGGATGAGCTGGGTGGCCTTTCTTCACCTGACTCGTTTGGGTCAGTTATTTATGTGAGGGAGGAGGAGAGATTGCTCCTTATTGGTCTCTTAGATTTTTTGGATGCTAATGAGTTGGGAGGTCATAAGTCTGTTGTTCAGAAGGCTTTTGTTTCTTTGGAGTTGGGGCCCCTGATCAATACAGAGGAAGATTTTGAGGCATCTTCTGGTGACTGTTTAGGTTTGAATATGAGGAGAAAGTTGCCTTCTAAAAGGGCAGAGGATAGTGTTAGAGTGGGGGATCTTGATGAGAACTTGGCTCTTGTTGTAAGTTCCAATTATCAAGAGCAGTGGCTGGTCAATCAAGAGCAGTGGCTCTGAATGGGTTTTGAATTTGGTTAAAAAGTTGCATAAGTTGGTAGGGGTTTCTATTGTTGGAGTTGAGGAGCAAGCCATTAAATTGTTCGAGGAAATTGAAAAGATTAGGCGGGAGGAAGATTTAGCTAGAAGTAGAAATCTCTCTGGACGAAGAGGTCAATAGAGAACTCAAAAGATTGGAATTCAATGTTAACTACGAGAAAGATGGTGCTAATAGAGCCGTGGGGGTGGAGGTTGAAAGGGGTTTTCTCGTTGATCAATGAAGTTGAAAATCATTTCTTGGAATACAAGGGGTTTGAATGACTTAGATAAAAGGGTCATGGTGAAACATTTTCTTAGAGATTGGAAAGGGGATGTGGCTCGTGTACAGGAGACTAAAATGGACTTGATTGACGATGTGGTGATTCGTAGTTTTTGGGGTATTAAGTCGTGCAATTGGAAAGCTTTGCTAGTAGTAGGAGCTTCAGGAGGTATTGTGGTAATGTGGAATAAAAAGGAGTTGGATTTGATCGATTCTCATGTGGGGAGTTTCTCTGTTTCCTGTGTGCTTAAGAGATCTTCTATCGGTGTTTGGGTGTTTTCAGGTATTTATGGCCCGCTTGTTTCCAGTTAAAAGAGTCTTTTTTTGGGGAGAGCTTACGGAGGTTAGATCAAGATGGAACCTTCCGTGGGTGGTGGGAGGGGATTTTAATGTTGTCTTTTATCCTCATGAGAGAACCGGTTGTTTGCAGGAGGATTGTTCTACGAGAAGTTTCTTGGCTTTTGTTAGGGGTCATGATCTCATTAATCTACCTCTTGCGGGTGGATCCTTTACTTGGTCGAGTTTCAGAGGAGTCCTGTCCTTTAGAATTGATCAATTCCTTGTGATTGCTTGTTGGGAAACTCTTTTCCCTAATATGATTCAGAAGCTTTTGTCTCGACCCATCTCTGATCATCATCCGATTGTGCTTGAAGTGGGGGGCTTGCTTTGGGGCTCGATTCCTTTCCGTTTAGAGAATATGTGGCTTAAGGTGGAAGGTTTTCAGGACCTCACAAAATTCTGGTGGAAAGGCTGTATTGTTCAGGGCTTTGCTAGTTTTGTAGTGGCTTCTAAATTGAAACATCTTAAGAGTGAACGGAAGAGATGGAACAAGGAGTCGTTCGGGAATGTCAATTTCTCTATCAATGCCTTTTTGGGAGAGGTGAGTGGGCTCGATGAGAAAGAAGTATTTTTGGGGCTTTCGGGGGAGAAAAGAGAGAAGAGGAGTTAAAAGAGATTTGTCTAAGCTCATCGTTATGGAAGAACTATCTTGGAGACAGAAATCTAGAGAAATCTGGATGAGGGAGGGTGATAGAAACACAATTTATTCACAGGATGGGAAATGATCATAGGAGGAATAACTTTATTGCTTCTATTGAGGTTGAGGGGATAGTCTATGAGGAGGAATCAAGTAAGAAGGAAGCATTATGTTTGTTCTATAAGTCTCTTTACAAGAAGTCTTGTGTTAGTAGACCGAATTTGGATGGTTTGGAATTCGCTAGAATTAATGGGAGGGAGGCTAGCTGGTTAGAGCGTCCTTTTGATGAGGAGGAAATTCTTTGTGCCCTTAGGGATTGTAATGGGGATAAAGTTTTAGGTCCCGATGGTTTTTCTATGGCGTTCATTAAGCACAATTAGGAGGTCATCAAAGGTAATATTTGTAGACTTTTTGCAGAATTCCATTCTTCGGGTGAGTTTGTGGATAGTCTTAATTGTACCTTTCTTGTCCTCATTCCGAAGAAAGTGGGAGCTTCCAATGTCAAAGATTTTCGGCCTATTAACCTTGTGAGTTGCATTTATAAACTTCTTTCGAAGGTCCTTACTGTTAGATTGAAGAAAGTCATCTCCAATGTAGTGAGTCCTTTCCAAAATTCTTTTGTGGAGGGTAGATAAATTTTGGATGCCGCTTTGATTGCAAATGAAGTTGTGGACGCCCACTGAAAGCTAGGAGGGGGAGGGGTGATTTGCAAGATAGATATGGAGAAGGCCTTTGATCATGTTAGCTAGAGTTTTGTGATCTATCTCTTGAAAAGGATAGGTTTTGGGGACATTTGGTGTAAATGGATTTTCAAATGTATCTCTTTAACTACCTTTTCGATATTTGTTAATGGTGGTTCTACTGGTCACTTCAAAACCTCAAGGAGTTTAAGGCAAAGGGATCCTTTATCTCCGTTCCTCTTTACTTTGGTAATGGAAGCTCTAAGCAAGATGTTAATAAAGGCTATTGATGGAGGGCTTTTGGGTGACTTTAAAGTAGGAAGAGAGGGAAGGAGTGTGAGTGTTCCCCATCTTCTCTTTGCCGATGATACGATTATTTTTTGTGGTGCTGAAGCTTCTCAAATTTACAACTTCGTTGTATTCTTTTATGCTTTGAGGCGGTTTCGGGGTTTAAAGTCAATCTTATTAAAAGCTGTTTGATCCCCCTTGATGATAGCATTAATTGAAGTTTTCTCGCCAGCTTTCTAGGTTGCAAAGTGGGATCGCTTCTTTTTACTTATCTAGATCTCCCACTTGGAGCCAAATTTAAAGACCTTAGTGTTTGGAACCCTGTTATTGAAAGGTTTGAAAAGAAATTGGCCGGTTGGAAAAATCACTTTCTCTCTAAAGGAGGAAGACTCACTCATTAAAAGTACTCTCTCTAGCCTCCTTTTCTACTTTATGTCCATTTTTCCTATCCCTAGTATGGTGGCAAAGATGTTAGAGGATATTCAAAAAAGATTCCTTTTGGGCAATACATGGGAGAACTTCAAATACCACTTGGTGAAATGGGGTGAAGTTAAGCAACCTTTTGATAAAGAGGGGCTTGGTATAAAATCCCTCACTCTTTTCAATAGAGCTCTTTTTGATAAATGGTTGTGGAGAAGGACCATTTTTAGAGGAAAGTAGTGGTGGCTAAATTTAGTTTAGAGCTTAATGGTTGGATGTCTAAAAAAGGAAGTGGGGCTTATGGTGTTGGAGTTTGGAAGTGGATTCGGAATGGATGGGAAGATTTTTGTCCCAGACTCTATCTCAGTGGGCAATGGAAGAACTCACCTTTGGCTCGACTCGTAGTTTGGGAATTCTCCTCTTAAAAACCTTTTTTCTGGTGATTTTTACCATTGTGAGGGATAAAGAAGCCCTTATTTCTTCTTGCCTCTCTTCATCCAATGGTAGCATTATGTGGGATGCCTCTTTTGTTCGTAATGTTCATGATTGGGAGGTTGAGAGAGTGCAAAACTTCTTGGAATTTTTGTATAGCATCAATTTTGATCTTTCTGAGGAGGATACGGTTTTTTGGAGGGATAGCCCAAGCAAAGGTTTGGAGGTCCTTTTGGAAGAGTTGGCTTTGGATGGGTCTTTCATTTTTCTGTGGAAGACTATGGTGCTCCGAGGTTCCATCTAAAGTGAGCTTTTTTGCTTGGGAAGCTTCATGGGAGAAAATTCTCACTTTAGACAACTTACAGAAAAGAGGAAGGGCTGTAGTGAATCAGTGCTTTATTTGCAAAGGTTGTGGCGAGTCCATTTTTCATCTTTTGTTGGAGTGTTCTTTGGCGGGAGCTTTGTGGGAAATGGCTTACAAGGTGTTAGGCATCTCTTGGGTTTTTGCCGGCTCCGTGAGAGATGAAATTTGGGCTTGGATTGGTTTTAAAGCTTCTAAAAGTCTTAAGAAGGCTTACTCGATGATTAATTCAATCTTTTGGTCAGTTTGGAATGAAAGAAACCGTAGAGCTTTTGACGGTATTGAGAAGCCCACTTTTGTAATTAGGGAAAGGTGGTTCAATGCCATTAATTTTTGGGTCAGCGGGCATTCTTTTATAAATGACCTAGATTTAGTTGATTTAGTTGATTTTGTGGAATTTCTCTCTTATAGGTAGTCATTGTATATGAGTTCCCTTTGGTGTGTTATACAACTTATTTACTTATTAAAAAAAAAAAAAAAAAACTCCTAAGATAAAAACATCTTTGAAACCCTAGTCCTACTCCAATAAAGAGTACTTAGATATGGAAAACCAACTTACTAAACTTAAATATCATAATTCCATAAAAATCTAAAAACCCATAATATTTTCACAATTACATAACTACCCCAATAATGAAAATAACCCACAATACTGACATTAAAGGCCCTAACTCTATTTTTCCACGTGTCCATCACTTGGATTTGGAGATTATAGAATCAGTACCAATGAGTTCCTTAATGTTGCTATCATTTTTCATGTTAGGATTGAACTGGGAGACAATCAAACTTCAAACATAAATTTCATGGTCTGACCTGGCAGTTTAATTTCACATTGTAAGTCATCTTCTTGTCTGTATGAGATCCTTTTAAGTGATTAGGTGAGTCAGAATATGAGCCATTTGGACAAGCTCTATAGTAGGATGTATACAACAGTCCTTGACGCGGCTCTGCATTATATGTGATGTTCCTTGGTTTAAGTTTTAGTTTGATGTCTTGAATTTATTATATATTTTCCAAACAAAAACTTGAGACTGAAATTTTTTCCAAAACTAAATTTGAAGTAAGAATGGAATATCATCCCATACGTGAAACAAGCTGTTGTGGAGCTTCCCAATTCAATCTTATTTGTTTTCAATTATCATGCACTTAATGAAAGGGTTGAGGCAAAGATGATACAACACACTACGTTCTCTTGCCCACACTATGGTACGGCCATCTCTTCGTTTCTGTTACCTATAAAATAATTCATCTAAGAATTATGGTCATTACTGATGGCTGTGCAAAATTCAAACCTGCAAACATGAGTTCTGGTTCCTTTATGTTCTATCAGGTAAAGCTCTTGTTGTATTCAAATCTAAAGATGCAGCTCAGTCAGCAATATTGCAGTTAAGCAATGGATGGCTAATGTTAGCAGATGGGAGGTACTTTTATATCATGGTTTTCATTTTTTATTTTTATGGAAAAAAGTCCCCTTTCTGTGTTATGATTGTTTTCTGATATTCAGCATGTAACATTCAAGGCCCATTTGGTTCACGGATAAGATTACAGTAGGATAGGATTGTAATTATAGTGGGATAGGATTAGGAGGGATTAAAATGGGACTACTTTAATACTATGTTTGGCTCATAAAATTTCAGGACTGAGATCAAAGTGGGATAACAAATAAAAACTAAAGTACCCTTTGCATATTTTATTATATATCCTATATATATAATAATTATATTATATATTATATATTATAAAGTCCACAAAAAGTTTTTTCCCCTTCATTTTTGGTCTTCTTCCTCACGAATAAAAGAGTTTTTTTTTTCCTTATTCTTGATCCATCTTCCTTCTCTTTCTCCTCTATGGTCTCGATTTGAGTCTTGATTGGGTCTCGATTTGAGTCTTGATTTGGGGTCTGTGATTTGGGTCTATTGCAGATATGTAGGAAGAAGAAGAAGGGAGAAGAGAAGGAGAAGGAGAGAGAGGAGAAGGGAAAGGGAGGGTTGAGGCGCGGAGGAGGAGGGGGTCAAGGGAGGAGAAGGGAAAAGAAGAAGAGGCGCAGGGAAGAGAGAGGCGCGAGGAGGAGACAGGAGAGAGGCGCGAGGAGGAGGAGGGGACCAAGGGAGGAGAAGGGAAAAGAAGAAGAGGCACTGGGAGGTGGGAGGAGGGAGGATGAAGCAGGAGAGAGGAGGATGGAAGAGGTGAGCGCACGATTTGGTGAGGCGCGAACGGGGAGGAGGGGGAAGGAGAAGGGAAAGGGAAAGGAGGGGGAAGGAGAAGGGAAAGGGAAAGGAGGGGGGAGGAGAAGGGAAGGATGGGGAAGAAGGTACGGTGGAATGGGGAGGAGGGGGAAGGAGGTTCGGGGGCGTGGGGGAGGAGGGGGAAGGAGGTTCGGTGGCGTGGGGGAGGAAGGGGAAGGGGCGGTGGAACGGGGGAGAAGAAAGGGAGGGGTAAAATGGTCCTTAAAAAAATTAATTCTACCTCTGTGGGATCGATTTTGTCTCGGGGGAGGGTGAGACAGATTTTGAGGGATTAAGACTAACCTAGTTCCAACTTAATCCAAAATGAACAGTTAATCTCTCAAACCAAACATGAGACTAATTAATCATGTGGGATTAGCTAATCCAATCCCATGTTTGTACCCCAAAGCAAACGGTCCGGTCCCTCAATGTTCTTGGAAAATCCAAAAGTTCTAGTACCATATGGTGCAAGTGGGTGGATGAACGTTAGAACTTAGTATAAAACTAGTTTTCATCCGTGCATCTTGATCTTATAAAAATAAAATATATAAACAATTAATAATTAATAATTTTGTTATATATATACATATATATATATTTGTGTATGTGTAAGTATATATGCATGGATGAACGTTAGAACTTAGTATAAAACTAGTTTTCATCTGTGCATCTTGATCTTATAAAAATAAAATATATAAACAATTAATAATTAATAATTTTGTTATATATATATTTATATATATATTTGTGTATGTGTAAGTATATATGCATGCACGCACATACAACATATGACAATGTCCAGTCAAGTAGTGATAAAGCTGCTTATGTGTATGTATATGATATTCTGGCTTTGATTTTGTGTGATGCACGAAAACTACCTGTAATTGAACGCTTTGTCTCTCTTATGTCTTTTTATGCCTATATATGTGTGTATAGATGAGTGTAAATACGTTAGTATTTATTCCCTCTCGTCCCAATTTCCCCAATTTCTTGGTCCTAGTTTGAAAGGCAGAATATTTTAATGCTTTTATTTTTTCATCAAAATTTGCTTTCCGAATTAACCATCTATTGATACTTTTTAGACTTTTTTTGGGGAACTGTGAAAAAGGTTGGAAGGTGGGGTTACTTCTGGAAAGTGAATGTATAAAGACTTTCTGACTTGGACAAACAATTGGGACAACTTTATTTGCAGACCTGTAGTTGGTAGCAGAGGAAATATCTAAGGGAGCCTAGCAAACCGATCAGTTTTTCTGGCCATCTTTTTGTTGGTAATAGGTGGCTTAATAGGCAAAGTGAACAGACGGTAACTTCATTGTCAAATCATTGTGTGCATTCCTGAAATCATGGATTTTTCGGTTCCTCCTGGGTTAAAAATATTTTCTTTTTGTCTTTTTTTTCCTTTCCATTTCTTAGAAAAATGCAGTATCAACATCACACTGTTCTCAGCCCGATACTATCGAACATGATATGGCCATGGAGTGGCATGTGCTACAGGCAAAGTCAGATATATGGTGGAACGCATTACATTAGGTGCTTTTGAAAAGCAAAACTTCTCGTTTCATTACAAGCATGCATGCATATAGTAACTGCATGTGTTTATGTGGGGTTCTTTTATCCCACCTAAGTTCTGTAAAAATTTATGTCCATACAAAAATGGTGATTTTTTTTTTTAAAGATTTTACCGATTGCACCCACTCAAAATTAAATGCAAGTTATCTAAGTTGTATCAGTTTGAAATGAGCAAGGATCCATTTACACTGAGTGATCTTACACCGCTCCATAATTTTTTTGAATAGTTTGTTATTTCTTTTAAACTGACTGTTGATTTGGTCAGTTGTTCACATAATTCATGCATGTAAAATTTCACATCAATCAGATATGTATAAATATTTCATTTATATAGCTCATTAAATTGAATATTTTAATTTCATTCATTTATAGAAATATTGATGAAATACTTAAAAATATTTTTTTGATGTGAAATTTTGTGTGCATAATCTACACCGATTTTGTAAAATATAAATTATACAATAAATTATAGAATGGTGTAATATCTTACACTTAATGTCGATGGATCTTTGCTCATTTGAAATAGTAAGAAAGATATTATTCTTTAGTTGAACTTCTATAGAAAAACCAATGATAGGAGAATCTGGATCCACGTGTCATCTGGAAACAGATCCCCTCTATTAGCACTAATTTTAGATAAACGATTGAAAGATCCAATTAAAACACTAATCGGAGGAATCTAATCAAATTTAGTAACATAAGTAGTATAGTTTAAAGTAAAATCAAATTATTTTATATCTATAGAAGATCCTAACATTCAAAATATTATAAAAATTAGAATTTAGACTAAGAAGATAAACATGGAAGGTATTTTTATTCGGCTTATTTAGTAAAGGCTTTTCTTTTTTGGAAATGTTTTTAATAAATTGTCTTTTATAATTTAATATTCTTAAAAAACTTTGTAGTTGTTTTTTATCTTTAATTTCTTCTGGAAAAACCTTTATTTTTGATATAATATGTTGGGAGAGATGCTTTATATTTC
Source organism: Bretschneidera sinensis (assembly GCA_023935145.1). Classification (NCBI taxonomy): domain Eukaryota; kingdom Viridiplantae; phylum Streptophyta; class Magnoliopsida; order Brassicales; family Akaniaceae; genus Bretschneidera; species Bretschneidera sinensis. The sequence goes on along the minus strand of CM043702.1, from coordinate 55,570,597 downwards.
TGCTTCTCGTAGAGTAAGCATAGATATTTTCCTTTATATATATATATATATATATATATATGTTTTTGGGTTCATTAATCATTCATGTTTTGAATGTTGTGCTTATATTTCCCATGCTAGCAGAGTAAGCAGAGATATATATATATATATATATATATATATATATATATATATATATATATATATATATATATATATATATATATATTTTTGATGATTAGAGAAAATAATTTCATCTTCTCTTATGTCTATTTGAGAGATTATTAGTCTTTATTTCATTTTGAGTAGAATTATTTCTTATTTTGAGAAATTTTCCTAGAAAAATAAGCAATTTTATATCTTGTTAGAAGAAATTAAAGATAAAAAACTACAAAGGTTTTTTAGGAATATTAAATTATGGAAGACAATTTATTAAAGACCTCTCCAGAAAAGAAAAAAAATTTTGCTAAATAAACTAAAGAAAAATAAATCATTTACATGAGATAAAACAGATATTGATTTAATTAAACAATTGACAATTTGAACAATGTAGTGGTAACGTTACTGCAAGAGCAAGCAAAGATGAAATTATAGAAATTCTTATTTTTGATAAATTTAAGGTAAAAAGATTAAAAGAAAAAAAATCTTGAACTTAGATATATTCGTGAGTAACCTTGTAAATAAAAATTTTGAAAAAAAAGAGAATAAATTAAAAATACTGTTTTTGAAAGTATTAAATTACAAAATTTGGGTGCTCAAGAAAATTTTGAAACTATGATTTATCGTAGTACAAAAAGTCATACATTTGAAATTTACAGCACAATTGGCCTAACCTTTATGGTTAGAAATCAAAAGAGGCAAAGTAAGAATGGTAATAAATTACGGGAGTCTAAATCAAAATTTAGAATTTAATAGTTATTTTATTCCAAAAAAAAGATGTTTTAGTTGACGAAACTAAAAATGCAAAATATTTTATTAATAGAAGATCTCTAATAGCTTGATTATTTGTTCTTATACTAAAATTTTATGGTGCTAAATAAATATAAAATCGTTTAGTACATGTTATGGAAAAATGCTAAATAAATTGAATAAAAATAAATCCTTTACATGAGATAAAACAAATATTGAATTAATTAAACAATTAAAATATGAAATCAATAAATTACCTTTTGTTTATTTTCCTAAACAAGGAGAAAAACTTATCTTAGAAACCGATGCCAATGATAATTATTGTGTCATTTTTTTATAATTATTTTGTTTTAATTTCAAATTCATCTATTTCTTGTTTAAGTATAGATCATTGGTTTAACCCAATTATTTTATTAGGATCATTTAATTTTAAATGACAATACCTAGGACTTTTTTTCATAATTCTAGTGGGTTTTTACTAAAATTTGGTTTTAATATTTCATATAGCCAAAGAGAGACTTGTTTAGTTTCTTCCTTTTTGAATGAAAGAGAAAGGTCTTGTGCTTTTTGCACAATTTCACTGAAATTTTGTTCTGAAGATGTTTCCCAAGGATTTTGCCTAAATTGGGACATTTTCTTCTATAAAATAGTTGTTTCATGTTCAAAATGGAGGCATTGATCACACAGACCACCCTTTTCTCTTTTTCTTCTTTATTTTTCTCACAAATTTTCTTGAACATCTAAATTTTGTAATTTTATACTTTCAAAAACAAGATTTTTAATTGATTTTCTATATCTTTGTTTTCTCAAAAAATTTATTCACAAGGTTTGTCATTTTTTTTTATTGAACTGAGATTTTTTGTATTCTTACAGCAAGTAGAAGAGATGATATGAATAAAATGAATGTAGTCGTAAATGGTACATATTTAGATTTAACACATGTTTCGTATAAAGAATATGAAAATACAATAGATGATTGGGTACAATCTATGTCTATTGTAGTAATTACCTATAAAAATACATGGAATATTGAAAAATTTATAAATTATATTGCTAGAACATTACAAGGTGATGTTTTAGAAAACGGAAAGATTCAAGTTGGACAAGCCAAAAACAATGACCTTTTGGCTATGACAAATAATGAAAAGCTCTTACAAAAAATGGTAGAAATCATAAAAAATGAATTTTGTGGATATATAGATAATAGTAGTAAAAGTCATACATAAACTATGTACTGTCTAAAATAAAGTTATGCCATATTAGAGAATTAGAAGCATTCTCGAAAAAATTTCAACAATATTATCAAATGACTGATGATGTTGAAAGCAAATATTGGATAGAACAATATTTTCACAAATTACCTGTCCCTTGAAATGAAATCTGAACTACTGTTTATAGAGACCATTTAGTAAAAACTAATGGCACCGACACTTTAGGATGTAGAATCCATTATACTTTTAAAATAATAGAGCATTATTGCATAATTACTAAAGCAGCTAAACAAGTTAAAAACAAAGTATGTATAAATTATTGTACAAAGTTATTATGAAATGAATATAAATTTATGTGCACAACACCATATTATAAATCAAATTATAAAAAACCAAAAAGAAAATTCAAATAGAAAAAGAATAAAAAAATATTCTCTACATAAGAAATATAAAAATTTACTAAATATCATAAAAGTGGATGTAAATGTTATATTTGTAACAAAGGTCATATTGCTCCACAATGTCCTAAAAAAGAAAAAGGAGTAAAGAAAATGATAAAATACTTAGAAGTAAATAATTTACAGATATGTTATTGGGAAGAACTATGTGACAGTGAATCTATAGTATATGAAGTAGAAAGTCTTGATAAAATCTTAGATGGTGAATATGAACTTCTATTCACGACGAATACTTCAAGGAAACTTTCCAACCAACTTTCTAACCCATAAAGGTTTCAGGAAGTCCCTGAAGAAGAAAGACATTCTACTAAATTAGGTGATGTTATAAAAGAAGACATGCAAATAGATGAACTAAAATTAAATAAATTGACAATACTAAAAAAAGGAAGTTTATAAAATCTCCAAATTTAATTTTTGGAGTACTCGACAATTTGAACAATATAGTGGAAACACTGCTGCAAGAGCAAGTGAAGATGGAATTAAGAAATTCCTATCTTTGATAAATCTAAAGTAAAAATATTAAAAGAAAAATATTTTGAACTTAGATATATGTAATTCAAATTGAAATAAAAGCCTTATTTCGACAAGGAATCGATACCCTTATATTAATAGTAATTTTAGATAAACAATGGAAAGATCCAATTAAAAAACTAATTAGAGGAATCCAATCAAATTTAGTGACGGAAGTAGTATGGTTTAAAGTAATGCCAAACTATTTTATATCTATAGAAGATCCTAATATTCAAAATACTATAAAACTAAGAACTTTAACTAAAAATATAAATATGGAAGGAAATAGTTTTGATTTGTTAGTAGAATGGAAAGCAGTCCATAAATTAACAAATTTAACAACTTCCACCAAAAAGATAGATAGTAAAATAAAAGAAATCTTTGAACAAAAAACATTTGATTTCGAAATCCAACCACGATTAATGAATTGTAAAGATTTAGAAATACCAAATGATTGGTTATTAACAAAAACAACTGAAAAATTTCTAAAATGTTAATTCAACAAATTGAGTTTAAAGCATCAGGTAATAATTTATATTTTAGAGACACTAGAAGTAAGGGAAATCTATCTTGGAACAACCAAGAATAAGTTTTGATAATCCATCAAAACCTACTGAATTAAAAGACACAAAATTACCTATTTTACCATGAAAATTTCCCAAAATAGGAAATAGTTCTATTCAAAATGAAATAAAGACAATGGTAATCTCTCAAATAAGCATAAGAGAAGACGAAATTATTTTCTCTAATCATCAAAATAAAAAGACGTATAATTATGTTTTAGCAACATTTAATTTTAGTGGATGTAAACCATACCACTTAAATGCTATTATAGATACAGGAACAACTACTTGTGCATGCAGACCAAATGCTTTACCACTTGAAAAATGGGAATTGATGAAGCATCCTGTCCAAGCTAAAGGAATAGATAGACAAGAAACACTAATTGTATTTAAAGAAAAATTTATTGCAATTTAGTTAAGAAACACTAATTGTTTTTTTAGAAAAATAATTTCCTATGGAATTAGATAAAAATATGTTAATGTTACATTTACTGAGACAAACAGCTTTGATTCCAACATTAATAGACCACAAATATAGATGCGAAAAAGGATTCTCATCGCAAAAGCGTGGTGAATTAATCCACAAAGAAGAAATTTGTAAATTAAAACATAATCATGGGCTATATGAAATATGAAAACCAAATTTTAGTGAAAACCCACTAGAATTATGGAAAACGAGTTCTAGGTATTGTCATTAAATGATCCTAATAAAATAATTAGGGTTGAAGATCTGTACTAAACAAGATATAGATGAATTTGAAATTCAAATAAAATAATTAAAAGAAAAATGACTAATTGAATCAACAAGAGGAAAATAAAGAGGAAGATGAGGAGGGAAAAGAGAAAGAGATGCCTCTTTTTGAACATGAAACAATTATTTATAGAAGATGATGGATTCCTCAGGTACACGACTACAATTAAGAAAAAACGAAGAGAGGGAGCTTTGTTAGCAAAGATTCTCTTATTTTCCCATAAGATGTTGCAGTGAATATATATATATATGGGGGGGAGGGGGGGGGGGGGAGGGTCCACTATGCTTCCATCCTGTTTTGGATGTTGCATTCTATTAGGCTGTTAGCATTGTTAGCATACTCTTTAGCTAATCGATCCTTTTCATCCATATCGTTTTGAAAATTGATAATATCATACATAGGTATATCTAGTGTTTGGAATTCCTTTGTCACTACTTCATTAAGCAGGTTTTTTTTTACCTTTTCCTTTTGTGCTTCAGAAGGTTCAAATGAAGAATCTAAATTTGTGACGAAGATTCTTCGTCCATCCATGACTTTTAATCTATCTAAATTTCTGTAATCATGAGCTATCTCATAAAACTATTGATGGTACTTTTAACTTGTAGCTCTCGATTTTAAGAATGTTGATTGCTTCCTTGACTTCTTCGAAATTGTTGTTATAATATCCATTGTCATTGAAATTTGAAGCATGAGATTCACTCAATATCCATATTTGATAAGGTTGAAAAAATTTCTCTTTCTCGAAAACCAATTGTGTAAATTTCAAGTGTATAGTATTTGAAAAAAACTTGATTTTTTGTAATATGATAAATCATAGTTTTAATAAACATAGGCAACTGGTTTAGTTCTTCCCATTTTAAATTTTGAAAAATTAAACGTTCAATAATTCTTCTTTCAACATCTGCTATGCCGCATGGATTGTTGTTGTGAGTTTTAAATTACTCGCAAGCGCACGAGTCGTTTGCAGTATAGCGTGTGCAAGTGCGAGGTCGAATCCACAGGGAATTGCGTTGTGAAAATATAATTTTTAATCTAAACTAACTCTATCTTAACCTAGTTTCGAATTTTGAATGATAATTTGTAAAATAAATTAAAACTAAATTAAATTGATTTTAAAACTCATAATAAAAAGCACTAAGGTTTCCGAATCCACCCCATCGAAGTTAAGCATACATGTTCTAAAAATATAGCCTATCAAAACATTCTATGAATCCAACTATAAGACAAAAAACAAAGAATATCCCAACTAAACCAAAAGCACCCGATGTATCTGCTCTTAACAAATCACAAAGGGAATCCAATTTAATCGAAAAGCATTCAATGTATCCATCCGATGAAACACAAAGAAAATCCAACAGACAATTTAAACTCAATCAATTATAAGATTAACTCAAATAATTGACAGAACATTTATACTAAAAATTGTCAGATTTGTACAAGCAAATCTGAACTACTACGCTAAACAACGGCGGGGCTTCATCTTCAACCTTAGCTGAAGAGTCTAGCCACTCATAACTTTAAAACTATAATAAAAAGTGCTAAACATTTAAACTAAAACAACTGAATATAAAGAAATAAATAAACAACTTTACATGGGAGAAATTCCACTCGCTGACGGGCGGCGCTTCCCCTCGTGGTAGCAATGCCTTCGGGATCCACCAGAATGCTAGCGGACGTCCACCGGTAAACACCAAAGTGGCTTAGGAATTGTCCACTGAATGATGAGGTCAGATGGTGTTTATATAGGGGGAGTCCCGGAGCACAATGGGTTTCAAAATCGATGTGGGATACTGCCCGAGTGCGATCGATCGCACTCTGGTGCGCTCGAGCGCACATTGGCTCACTACAGAGCATTTTTAACCGATGTGGGATGTGCAAGAGCGTATTTGCGATCGATCGCAAGTCTGGTGCGATCGAGCGCACTAGACTTCTTCAGCTTGAACCTTGTTTACTAAAATGGCCATAACTTTCTCTAGAAAAATCGTTTTTGCAAGCCGTAAAATCCCTCAGAAAATAGACTTCCGGATCTTTCCAACCATATATGGCTCATCTCCTGGTTCTTCCGGAATCAATACAGTAAAATCCACAAAAATGACTGATCTGTAAGGCAATTTTGGCAATTTTAGTGAAACTCTTTTCCCAGTGCTTGTAAACCTGAAAAACAATGAAAACAACTCAAAGTAACAAATTACTAAGCTAACAAATGTAAATTAAAGGGCCAAAATATGCAATATTTGGCACTCATCAAATACCCCCAAACTTACAATTTGCTAGTCCCTTAGCAAAACAAAATAAAAGACTCAATGAAAAACATAGAACATAAAGATAAAGTCATCACTCATGGTATCCAAAAATTTAAGGAGCACACATCACCATGATATTCATTCATAAGCAAGCTTAAAAAGGTAAACCCATCTTCGTAATGAATAGAAATGTTAAAATCTAATTACTTACAAAAGGCAGGATAAGGCATCACAAGCTTGAATCAGTGTAAGGTGAATTAGCATATAAAAATGAAGCTTCCAAGTAACTCTAATGTGTAAGGTCTCCATGTCTCAAGATTCACCGAATTTCGCATCAAAAATGAACGAAAAGGCATAGTTTTTATTTTATTCACTCTTTTTTTTTTTTTTTTTTTTTTTATTATTAAGGCACGGCTATGCTTAGTTCCCTTGAGCTTTCTAATTGACCCATGTAGCGGGTGTTAAGTCAATGACTCCCAAACCAGATGGTTTTAGGGCATTAGGTGTAAAGACACCCCTAAGGACTTACTAACTCGAGTCAAAAAGGCTACGAAATTAAACCGACCTTAATATTACCAAGCAAAATTTCACCTTTTGACGTGAACACTCACTGCTTACTGAGGCAAGAGGTCCAGTTACTCAGCGAAAAGTTTATTGATAATAATTTTTTTTTTTTTTTTTATATTTTCCTATGCCCAAGAGTTCATCCAACAAGTCATCCAGTTACAGTTAAGATAAGGAAAAATACACATTAAAATCACGTGTCATACCTCACATAATTTGTGCTAATGTGCTCGTGTTAGATTAGATCAAACATGTGAATTCTCAAAATGCCTAAAGTAAGTAACTAAATTTTAAAAATTTATCACCAGATCATGTGTTCAAAATGTTAAGCTCACCAATGACATCACATCACAGAAAATGTTTAGATCAACCAAAATTTCACGATAACATAAGCATGCATTTATCTCTATGACGAAAAGACAACAAATTAGGACAAAGTGTGTGATGTGTCTCCCATACCCCCAAACTTAAATTACACATTGACCCCAATGTGTGACTAATATGGAAAGAGCTGACATGAGATATGGAGAACTATCTGGACTGGTATGGCTCATAGCATACCCCCAAACTTGAACTGAAGTACGCTTTGTCCCTGAAAAACAAAAACTGGAAAACAAAAAATACTGGAAACAAACATTAAACATAAAAATGCGAAATAATAAATAAACAAAAGAAAAGATAAGCTGTGGGGTGCCTCCCATGAGCGCTAAGTTTAACGTCTTCAGCCAGACCCAACATTAGTAAACAGGCCCAACTAAGCTCTCCACCATCTGATCAATAAATGGGAATGGAAAATGATCAGGCCTAGTGGCAGCATTCAATTTACGGTAGTCTAGACACTTTCTCCATCTTGACTGCACTCGAGTTGGAACCAACTCGTTGTCTTTATTTACTACCGTAAATTCAGCACGTTTGGGCACGATTGGAATCTGGCTCACCCACTTGCTATCAGAGATGGGATAAATGATCCCTGCCTCTAACAGCTTAATATCTTCTGCCCTCACAACCTCTTGCATAGCAGGGTTGAGCCTTCTTTGTGGCTCCCTCGATGGCTTGGCATTCTCCGCTAACTGTATCGTGTGTATTACCAATGAGGGGTTGATTCCCTTGACATCCTCAATAGTCCAGCCTATAGCTTCCTTATGCTCTCTTAATACGTCCAATAATTTCTCCTCTGGAGCATCATCCAAATCTAAAGCTATGATTATAGGCAAAGAATCTGCTGGACCTGGGAACTTATACTTAAGATTATCTGGTAAAGGCTTAAGTTCCTTCTTGGGGGTGTCAGGTGCGGCGGTCTCCTCCGTCTTATTGCTTTCTCTAGGATCAGACTCCAAAATGACATTTACTTCATTAAGTAACTTATCTAAGCCCAAGTCCTCTCCAAAGTGAGCAAAGCATGCCTCCAAGGGATCCTCAATACGGGATTCATCCATAGTCTCCTCTGTCCTACTACTCTCTCGAGGAGCAGACTCCACGATAGTATTTGCTTGCTCAAGTAACTTATCTAAATCCAAATCCTCTTCAAACTGAGCAAAGCATGCCTCCATAATGTCCTCAGACTTCCCTTCTTTCTTGGGCACTTGTAGTCTCTCAGGGTAAGGCGCTTTAGGTAAAAATGACCTAGAGAGATCCTTAATAATACGAGTGGCTGTAGATGGCTCAGCATCTCTCTTCTCATTGTTGCCACTCTCTTGCCCTTGGTGCATAGCAGGGTTCTCTTCCACTTGATTGTCCACTTGTCTCCCAGACAAGTATGGGACAGTTGATTGCACTTGTTCCTGCCAATGCATTGGAGTTGAAGAATTTCCCACCGCAAACTGTTCCTTTGGGTTAGGCTCAGATTGACTGGGGAACTCTCCTTCCTCGCCTTCACCCACGTAACTTGCGATCTGATTAATTTGACTCTCTAGTGTGGCAATCGCTTGGGTGTTTTCTATTGTTGCACTCATCACTTCACTCATAGATTGGCTAGTCGCTTTCATGAAGTCATTGAGAGCGTCCTCCAATGACTGTGAAACCGACACTGGCGCTTGAATGGGAGCTTGGTGAGCGGGTGATGGTGCTGGATAAGCTGAGTGACCATAATTTGGAATTGGTGGAGGAAATTCGGGAGTGTATTGATTGTGAGCATGGTAAGGGGCTCCTCCCTGATTCATTGGTTGGTTCTGCTCCCATGAAAAATTAGAGTGGTCCCACCACCTTGGATTGTATGTTTCGGAGCAAGATCCATTTGATTGCCAACAATAGTCATTGAAAGCATTCATTTGTTCCATAGGATACTCGGCACAAGCCGGCATTGATGGGCAATTCTGTGCTAGATGCATGGGACTAGCACAGATGGAACAGTTTTCAACATTGAAAGTGTTGGCAGCATTGAGGGACGGGCCGGTCATTTTAATGAAATCCTTGAGGGCGTCCTCTAAAGACTGTGAAACCGGCGCTGGATTCATCCACATGATTTTTTTTTTTTTTTTTTAATAAAAAGATAACTAACTAGTAGAAAAATAAAATCATTTTAGACCAAAAATTTTCACAAACCAAACAACTCCCCGGCAACGGCGCCAAAAACTTGTTGTGAGTTTTAAATTACTCGCAAGCGCACGAGTCGTTTGCAGTATAGCGTGTGCAAGTGCGAGGTCGAATCCACAGGGAATTGCGTTGTGAAAATATAATTTTTAATCTAAACTAACTCTATCTTAACCTAGTTTCGAATTTTGAATGATAATTTGTAAAATAAATTAAAACTAAATTAAATTGATTTTAAAACTCATAATAAAAAGCACTAAGGTTTCCGAATCCACCCCACCGAAGTTAAGCATACATGTTCTAAAAATATAGCCTATCAAAACATTCTATGAATCCAACTATAAGACAAAAAACAAAGAATATCCCAACTAAACCAAAAGCACCCGATGTATCCGCTCTTAACAAATCACAAAGGGAATCCAATTTAATCGAAAAGCATTCAATGTATCCATCCGATGAAACACAAAGAAAATCCAACAGACAATTTAAACTCAATCAATTATAAGATTAACTCAAATAATTGACAGAACATTTATACTAAAAATTGTCAGATTTGTACAAGCAAATCTGAACTACTACGCTAAACAACGGCGGGGCTTCATCTTCAACCTTAGCTGAAGAGTCTAGCCACTCATAACTTTAAAACTATAATAAAAAGTGCTAAACATTTAAACTAAAACAACTGAATATAAAGAAATAAATAAACAACTTTACATGGGAGAAATTCCACTCGCTGACGGGCGGCGCTTCCCCTCGTGGTAGCAATGCCTTCGGGATCCACCAGAATGCTAGCGGACGTCCACCGGTAAACACCAAAGTGGCTTAGGAATTGTCCACTGAATGATGAGGTCAGATGGTGTTTATATAGGGGGAGTCCCGGAGCACAATGGGTTTCAAAATCGATGTGGGATACTGCCCGAGTGCGATCGATCGCACTCTGGTGCGCTCGAGCGCACATTGGCTCACTACAGAGCATTTTTAACCGATGTGGGATGTGCAAGAGCGCATTTGCGATCGATCGCAAGTCTGGTGCGATCGAGCGCACTAGACTTCTTCAGCTTGAACCTTGTTTACTAAAATGGCCATAACTTTCTCTAGAAAAATCGTTTTTGCAAGCCGTAAAATCCCTCAGAAAATAGACTTCCGGATCTTTCCAACCATATATGGCTCATCTCCTGGTTCTTCCGGAATCAATACAGTAAAATCCACAAAAATGACTGATCTGTAAGGCAATTTTGGCAATTTTAGTGAAACTCTTTTCCCAGTGCTTGTAAACCTGAAAAACAATGAAAACAACTCAAAGTAACAAATTACTAAGCTAACAAATGTAAATTAAAGGGCCAAAATATGCAATATTTGGCACTCATCAATTGTGATTGATAAAATGAACTAATTTTGGTGCATCATAATTATTTAGAAAGGCATATTCAGCGTGCTTGTTTAGCCGCTCTTAAAGATCTATAATATTTATCATATTTGTAGATTAAGGTTTCAACCCAAGAGGGGGGTGAATTGGGTTTTTAAAACTTTTGCTAATTAAACACAAGTTTATAAAAACAGATAACAAATAATACCACAAGCATATAAACAAGTAATATGTGCTGTAAATAAAGAGTTTAAGGAATAGAGGATGCAAACTCAGTTTATAGTGGTTCGGCAATATCGGATTCGTTTCGACCCTACGTCTACTCTCTTCAAGGAACCTCCTTGAAGTAATCCACTAAGAAACTTAGTCGTGCAACTTCACGGGTGTTGCATAAACCTTACAATCCCTTCCTCTCGGAAGTAAACCCTTTCCTTTCGGAAGCAAACCCCTTCCTCTCGGAAGTAAACCCCTTCCATCATGTTTTGGATGTGCTCTGTAATGGAGTTCAGGCTGTTAGCACTATCAACATACTCTTCAGCTAATCGATCATTTTCATGTTGACAATGCTAACAGGCTAGACTCTATTATAAAGCACAACATCCAAAACATGATGGAAGCGTAGTGAACCCATATATAAGGAAAATATCTCTACATACTCTGCCAACATGGGAAATATAAAGCATCTTTTGTTAACATGGGAAATATTAAGCATCTCTGCCAACACTACATCTTATGGAAAAATGAGAGAATCTCTACTAACAAAGCTCTCTCTTTGTTTTTCCTAATTGTCGTCTTGTACTTTAGGAATCTATCATCTTCTATAAATAGTTGTTTCATGTTCAAGAGTGACATCAATAATATTATCATATTCAATTTTCTGTTTTATTGGAAAATATATTTCATATGATAAAACCTTTTTAGTTTTTGTCAAATAAAAAGATTCGCTTTATTTTTTCAAAAATGGGATCTCCTGATTATTTAACTAGGAAATCTGCCGTTTGGATTAAAATATTAAAAAGTTCAAAGTTTTCTTGAAGATGCTGCAGTGTTGGCAAATATGCCTTATATTTTTCATGCTGACAGAGTAAGCAAAGATATATATATATATATATATATATATATATATATATATATATATATATATATATATATATATATATATATATATATATCGGTCCACTACGCTTCCATCATGTTTTGGATGTGCTCTGTAATGGAGTCTAGGCTGTTAGCACTGTCAACATACTCTTCAACTAATCAATCATTTTCATGTTGACAATGCTAACAGCTTTGACTCTATTATAGAGCACAACATACAAAACATGATGGAAGCATAATGAACCCATATATAAGGAAAATGTCCACTTACTCTGCCAACATGGGAAATATAAAGCATCTCTGCCAACATTACAATCTTATGGAAAAATGAGAGAATCTTTAGTAACAAAGCTCTCTTTGTTTTTCCTAATTGTCGTCTTGTATTTGAGGAATCTATCATCTTTTATAAATAGTTGTTTCACGTTCAAGAGGTGGCATCAATAATATTATCATATTCAATTTTCTGTTTTATTGGAAAATTTATTTCATATGATAAAACCTTTCTAGTATTTTCAAAAAAAAAAAAAAAAAATTTGCTTTATTTTTTCAGAATTGGGATATCCTGATTGTTTAACTATGAAATATGTAGTTTGGATTAAAATATTAAAAAGTTCAAAGTTTTCTTGAATATCCATTTTTTTAAATTTTATACTTTCAAAAACAAGAGTTTTTAATTGATTTTCTCTTTTTATTTTGTCAAAAATTTTATTCACAAGGTTACTCATATTTTTTCCCATGTTTATTAAAACTATGCTTTATCATATTACAAAAAATCAAGTGTTTTTCAAATACTATGTATTTGAAATTTACAGCTCAATTGGTTTTTGAGAAAGAGATTCTTTCCACCTTATTAAATCTAGATATTGAGTGAATCTCATACTTTTGATTTCATTGGCAACGAATATTATAACAACAATTTGGAAGAAGTCAAAGAAGCAATCAACATTCTTGACATCGAGAGCTACAAGTCAAAGTGTCATCGACAGTTTTATCAGATAGCTCACGATTAAAGAAATTTAGATAGATTAAAAGTCACGGATAGACGAAGAATCTTCATCACAAATTTAGATTCTTTATTTGAATCTTTTGAAGCACAAAACGAGAAGACAGAAAATATGCTTAATGAAGTGGTGACAAATGACTTCCAAACACTGGATATGCCTACGGATGCTATTGTCAACTTTCAAAACGATATGGATGAAAAAGGATCGATTAGCTGAAGAGTATGCTGATAGTGCTAACAGCCTGGACTCCATTACAGAGCACAACATCCAAAACATGATGGACTGCATTACAGAGCACAAAAGGAAATTATCTCTGCTTACTCTGCCAACATAAGAAATATAACATATCTCTGCCAACACTGCAACATCTTATGGGAAAATGAGAGAATCTCTACTAACAAAACTCTCTCTCTCTCTCTCCCTCTCTCTCTCTCTCTCTCTCCTCTTTCTCTCTCTCTCTCTCTCTCTCTCTGTTTTTCTTAATTGTAGTCTTATTCCTTAGGAATCCATCATCTTCTATAAATAGCCGTTTCGTGTTCAAAAAGTGGCATCGATCAAACAGACCACCCTTTTTCTCTTTTCCTCTTCACCTTCCTCTTTATTTTCCTCATCTTTCTGTATACGAAACATGTGTTAAATCTAAACATGTACCATCATCTCTTCTACGTATTGTAGGAATGGGATCTATAATGTTTGATCCTGCTACGAGCTAGTTGCTCATTATTCTTCATTTGCCTTTACTTTTTCCCACTATTGTTGAGTATAGGGTCTAGTTTTTAGATGATCTGTCGATCAAGATTCTCCTATTTTTATTTGTTCAAAAGCTATTTGTTCTCTTCCTAACATATCTTCATCATTTGAGTTAGAGGATGTCAAATCACTATCACTATCTATAAAACTAATTGCTAAATGAATATGCTCTTTATCTGACGCATCATCTATAGTGTCATAATTTAAAAAGTAATGATATTTTGTTTTTCAAACAAATTCATATTGTTGATACAGGTCTTGCATTATTGTTAATAGTTGTTGTCTTTTATTATGATCATTGTAGAACCCGATATTTCTTTAAAGCTTTCATAATCTTATTTTATAATTCAGTTTTTTTCTTTCTTTCTTTTAAGGGGGACTCTTAGTAAGAAACAAAAACTTTGGGGTTGTTTAAATACTAGAAGGAAAATTAAAGGAAATGGCATGTAAATTAATAAAAGAAGAAGGGGAAGGGTAGAGTGGTAAAAGGCCAAGACTTGGAGGGAGTATATAAGCTAAAAGTTGACCTAGAATAGCAAAATCTCTCATTTGGCAATTTGCAAATTCGGCTGAAGGAGAGAGGAAAGAAAGAAAAGCTCCAGATTTTTTTTTCCTTCTCAAAACCCATTTCTTCCAAACTTTGACCTAGCCTTAACCTAACTATTCAAGCTCCGTTTGCCCTCAAACTTTGAAAACCTTCTTCTGCCACCATTAGCTATCTTTCGGCCAGGAAGGTGAGCCTCCACGAGCGGGCTACAGTGGCGCGTGGACCCCACGCTCCGAGCAGGGGAGGAATAGCCCGTTTTGTTCCCTTGGCTTTTTCGTGCAGATTTTGAGGTAATTTCGAAAAGTGTTCAACTATAAACTCAAAGTAGACTTCTTGATGTTGATTTTTGGCTTTTGTTTGAGGTCATTTGGATTTAATTTGAGGGAGTTATGAGTTGCCTAAGTTGTGAGAATTGTGCAGAAATTCTGGAAATAATTTGTGTTCTGGGCAGTTTTGTGAGCTGTTTTTCAGCAAGAATTTGAGGTAGTTTTGTGTCCCAACTATTTTTAAGTTAAAGTATACTTCTTAAAGTTTATCTAGAACTTTATTTGGGATGATTTGAATTTAAATTGGTTTAGTTTGAAATATTTGAAGTTGGGAGAAAATTTGAGAGATTTCTGGAAATTTCTGTATTATGGAACTTTGGAAGAAAGTAATAAGAGTGTGTGAAGTTTGAAGATTTTAAGGATGATTGTATGTAAAAAGTTTGAAGTTTTATTCTTGTATAACATGATTTTTGAGATGAATATTGTTAGAGAATTTTACTATGGGCTGTAAATTTGAAACCCTTTTTGGAGTTAAAAGAAATTCCTAAGTAAGAGATTTTTTCTGGATTGGGAAATTATATTTAGAATGAATACTTTTTACAAGTTGATATTTGTTGGTAATTACCCTAAGTTAGTGTCTTGAAATTTAAGTCTATATGAATTGAGAGTTTTATGGAGTAAAGAATGAAGGAAAGAAGGGAAGGAGTGAAAATATATGATTAAGGAGAAGAATGAACTTTAGTAGTATTTTCTTTGATTTATATATGTGAGTAAATGGAATGATTGATTTCTTATTAAGTGTCTAAGTTTTAAATACTATACTCATTGGCTATTTGTATATGTAGTTTGCTTTAATTGTTAAAAATGAAATTTCAATAGGTGAGGTGGATGATCGTAGTAAAGGTAAAGAAGTGATCCACGAGTAGTGTTTGGCGTAAGGTGAGTATTACCCTACTCTTGGTAAGCATGAATGTTAGTGGGGAAACCAAAACAATAAGGTTGTATAAGAGTTGTAATTCGCTATTTAGATATAATAATTATATTTATAACTATGTGCTAAGATAAGTAAATTATATATTAATGATGAGATAGTGATTTCAAAACCTTTGTGCTGAATGTTGTGTGATTGTATGGATTGTTGAGAATTTGATGATGTTCATCACTTGATTTCATTTCATATCATTCATTGAAATTTACGGTATGTTATTGAGGGGGGAGTGATGTATGAGGACGATAGGTCCCTACCCACAAGGGGTGAAAAAGGGTACCGAATATATTTGGATGATTGGACCCGGCCCGGATCAAGGGGGGTTCTGAAAATTTATTGTTTGTGAAACGTACCGGTACGTGGGGAGACGTCCCCGATGGATTATGATTGATTATGAGATGATACATTTCATTGCATCATGCTGCATTGGCATATCATACATGAATTTGAATTACTTGGCCCGTAAGGGGGCATATGAAATGTTTGGTTGTATGGATAAATTGTGATATTTTGATGGACTATGGAATGGCGATTGCAAGTTGGTTGTGGGTCTTATAGGACCGTATTATGATTACTAAGATTGTTGTTTTGTAAAGTGCTAAATGACTATGTGTACGAACAAACAAAGTAGAAAGGAAAAAGAAATAATAGTAAGCCCTCAACTTTTTCTAACAAGTGATTACTTTGTGTAGTGTAAGAACTCGCTGAGCTTTATAGCTCACCCCCCTTCCTATTTCTAACCTTTCAGGTGATTTTGGATTTTAAGTGGTGAAGCTTTGAAGTGCAATGAAGTTTTAGGTGGGTCCACGAGTGTCGCATCCTCGGTCAATTTTTTTTCTTAGTGTTATATTGTATATCAGGTGTGAAGTTGTAACCGGTTGGCTGTGTCTCTTTAGACACCTTGTAAAGCTACAACCGTATAGTTGTAATCTCTATATGATCTTAACTAATATATGTTAGATGTTGTTCTGTTGTAGTATATATTTGTGTGTCCAGGTGCTCGATTTCGAAAGGTAATTGATACCATCCTGAGTGGGCCCGCTCGGGATGGGTCGTTACAATTTTGGTATCAGAGCTTTAGGTGAAAGATTCTGTAGACTTAAATTTTCATGGTGCGTGATGTATAGAGTAGTTGTGGGGAGTCGGTTGTGTAAAGTTAGAGAGGATGTTGCATAGGAGTGGTAAATCGTAATGGTTTAGGTGGGGGTAAGATATATTGAGCGTTATGTTGAGTCGACATATGTTTGGGAGTTTCATAAATTGATGTTGATTGAAATGGCCTCGTTTTGCTATGTTTCGTAAAACCTTATGGGTGATTGCCTTGATGAGAATACTGAATGTAAATGTTTTGATGTGATACAAACACTTCGATTGTTATATCTTTCATGTGTTTGTAAAGATTTTATTATGTGGTTTGGTTGTTGGTAGAAATTTGGAAAGGTGACAAGAGTAAGGGATTGCATTGATTTTGTGAGCATTGGTAAATTATTATTGGATTATTAGTTAAAGGACTTAGAGATATTGTTAAGAATATTTCTCTAAGGGTATGAGCTAAAATGAGTTTTAGTGGACTAATGAACCTTATTGAGTTAAGTATGAAATTTCATTGGATGATTTTTTTTTTATGCTATCTATGCTAAAGTGCTTGTGATTAATGATTGTGTGAATGCTACGTAAGGTATGATTTAAGAAGTATTTATTGTAGAGATTGTGAAATTGAAAATTGAGGAAATCTTGAGTACTAGGTACGTGCGTTTCTATACTCAAGTGGTGATATGGGAGAACGCTAGTTGATTTGATATCAGACTTGGGGTATTCTAAAATTTGAGTTGTGATTATCTATTATAAGGTGTAGAGAGGTTTGAGAAGTGGGAAATTGTATCAATTCGTAGAAATTGTAAGCATCTCATTATGAAGTGGGACTTGAGAAGGGTAATAAAAATATTGGTAGGAGTTTAGATGGATTAACGAGTATAAAAAGGCATAGGAGTAATTTATTAGAGAAGTTGATATTGTAATAGTAAGGTATAGTAGGGTTGTTTGCAATAAAATAAACAAAACAAATTTTTTTCAATGAAGTAATGTTGGTGTTAGATAAATCACAAGTGAAGATTCTTTAGTATTTTGAGAGATAGTAAAAGAAGTATGGTTTTCTTAAACAAGAACTTTTTGGATAATTAGAATACCTTATGCGATAGATTCGAAGTATATGAGTTTTGTAGAGGACCAATTGGAAATATTTGGAAGATGGAATTTGTAATGGGAAAAGTTGTAGCAAACCATGACTTTTGATTATGGAAGGAATGATTAAATGGTTGATGCTAGTTGTTAAGAACTTATTTGAAGATGTAAATTGACGAATATTAATTTGATTGTGGTAAGAGATGTGTGATACTGAATTTAGATATTGTAAGTACTTAGAAATCTAATGACCGATGAGTAATTTGTTTTAGATACGGTTAACATATTAGAAGGAGGATGATTTGTGAAAGTATGATGTATATGCATAGAAAATGAGGTTACAAAGTAAAGCGAGATGTTTAAAAGGTGTATTAGAGAAGACCAAAAGTTCAAATAAGATATCAAAGTATTAGAGAAATTATGATAAAATAGAAGTAAGTATGGAATACAAGGCCAAATAATTGCTAGATAAGGGATTACGGTATAAATAGATAATGGAAAGATTGAGATTGAGGCAATTAGTTATAACCCCTCAACCATAGTTAATAATAAAGATTTGTCGACTATCAGTAACAGGATAAAAGGGAGGTATTGTAAGAGGAAAGCTTTCGACTCACGAATCTATGAAATTTAGAGTACAAAAAAAAAAGGAGTATTGCGAGAAATGGTTAGTGAAAAAAAAAAGAGTATTGGGAGAAATGGTTAGTGAAGGATGTAATTAGAGGGAATAAAGGTTATTAATGTTGTGAATGTATGTAGAAGCAAAACGTAAAGTGAAGGGAAAGATTCTAAACTAATCAAGGAATTATCATAAAGCGTTAAAGAGTTGAGATTTGACTTTTACTAAATGTTTGAAGAAAATATCAGTTATTATCAGACTAAGAGTCACCTTTGAGGAATTGTATAAGATTGTGTGTTGTGAATGCTAAGTATTGTATATGAAGACTACTAGTTGTAGTGAATTTACGAGGAGTATGGGATTTTCGACGTACATAGTGTGTTAAACTTATGATTTGGTAAGGAAAAGTGGAGAAGTGACGTTTTAAATGGTTTTCAAGAAGGTTTGATTTCGTAAACGGACTGAAAAGAGAAATGAGAAAAGAAAAAGGGTTAAAAATGAAAAGGAAATAAAAGTCAAAGATTCAAAAATAAAGGTCTAAGTATGAATCGAGATACTACGGGTATGAATGGGTAGAAAGTTGGAAAGTTAGAAACTAGTTCGTTTGATAAACAAAAGTGAGAAATTGTTAATGAAAAGACTAATGGTAATGAGGATAAAGGATAGACACTTTTAAAAATTTTTGGGGTGGAGAGTCATCTAAAATGTATCCTTAATATTTTTCTAAAAGAAAAACTGATTTGACATGAGGTGCAGAGTATATAACATGAAGAATGAGTAGAAGACTTTATCTATGAGGATATATAAAAGAATGAAAAGGTTCTACGAGAATAGTAAATTTAAGTGCATGAATATCAAAGGGGAAGTTTATGTGAGTAAAAATCTGTTGGTATTTGTCAAAGGTTTAAACATGGTTAAGGTTTAAACAAAAGGTGGAAGAGTGAAGTTCAGCATGTTAAAGGAGTGCACACAAGTGTTCGCGGCACTTTGGAGCAAGGCAAAGGGAGGCACACTAGTGTGTGCGCTTCAGCACACAAGCTGGAAAATGCGTGCGCACCAGTGTGCGCACAGCTGAGAGAGGGCCAGCATCAGTGTGCGCCGCAGCTCTCCCTCACCAGCACCGCACCACCCAGCAAGTGATGAAAAGGGTGTTTGCTTAGCGCCGCACCGCCCCTTTTACAGTGCCTAGGCTCTAGGCACACTGAGGCATACATGTACAACTTGGTTAAGCCTCTTGTTAGGTGTGTAGATGCAAGGTTAAAACGCACAATATCACTTACGATTGATGGAGGGCCATGGTTGAGTGGTCATCAAGATCTAAGGGTGGAGAATGAAGCTCAAGATTGGACAAGAAATGACACACTATATAAAGGGTCACCTAGCTTCATTCTCTCATGACATAAGATGTGAAACACATTGTGATACAAGACACAAACATACAACAGGGACTCATTGTAGAAAGGTTGGTTGTAAAGAGAGAGAAGTAGTATAGATTTGATAGAGAGCATTGTAATGGCTTGTGTTCTTTTCTTTCTTACTTTCGATCGTTGTATTTATTTCTATAAGTCATTTTAGACATGGTTTTTGGAAGATCACCACCTGGGCATCTTGTCAAGGTGATTTCCAACAAAATCATTGGGAGTTCAAGTAGAAGTCAAAGACAAATTAAACAAGTAATATTTGAGGACAACTAAGTGATAAAGTTGGAGAAGAAATTTGTATAATAGAGTTGTTAGATGTAAATAAAAGTAATTGGTTCACCAAATGCTCAAACAATGTTATGGAATGGGTTGTGGCATATTATAGTTGCTAAGGAGAGACTAGTCAACTTGGAGTCATAATAGAAAGTAAAGTACTTAACTATTACTATTGGAGAGTTACATATGAATTTATTGATTAATATATGGTGATTAAAAAAAAAAAGAGAATTTTTTTTGAAGCTTTTGCTTGAGAGATGTTGAAAAGTGAATGAACTCAGAAGTTGAATGAAGACCTAAACTAAAGCGAGTACTAAAATTTTGGTAACATTGTTGATGAACCCTAAGTGTAATATTTATTTTGGAGAAGAAGTTATTAAATAATAAGAAAAAGTGAATAGTCAGTAAATGATTTTGTGGAGAGGTATTTTGGGAGAGATACTTGATTAAGTTATACAAAATTGGAGGCTCTTGAAGCTTGAAGCCTGGAGTTGAGATAGAAAAGTAAATATGTAGATAGGAGTATGAAATGGTAAAATTTTAGTTTTTGACGCAAGAGCAAAGAAAAGATGTAAAAAGATGATGACTATGAATAATACTTTTGTTTAGGAATGAGTGGTTGAGGGACTAGTTGGATAAACCGAATGGTAGAGATATAAACATATGAAGTTGAGTAGTTGATTAAAGATCGAGAACAACTTAGTGAGCAAAAGAGTTTCTAGTAAGATCGGACGAGATTTATTAAAATAGTACGTAAAATTACTGTAGTATTTGAGTAGTTGGTTGGCAACGAAATATAAAAAGTTCAAGTTGATAATGAGATAGAATTTTAATCTTGTAATGTCAAATCTTGAAGAAAGTGGAGAATTTGAAGGATGTACTTGAGAAAGGAAGAAGACTTAGGAAGGTGATAATTTAGAAGTTTTGTGAACTCTGGTCAAGAAAATTTTGAGGACGAAATTTAATCTTGTTAGCAGGGGAGAATTGTAGTGTCTGATTTTATTTATTTTTTTCTTAATACATGTATGTGTCAGCTTTGCGCAAATATGTACCGGATGAGTCGCACATCATTCCGTTCCAATCCATAGAAGTTCAAAAGGACTTTTCATATGTGGAGATGCTAGTAAAAATCTTGGACTCTAGGGAACAAGTTCTTCGCAACAAAGTCATTCCCTTGGTTAAAGTGCTTTGGAGAAATAGAGGAGTCGAAGAAGCTACATGGGAAAGCAAAGTGGAAATGAAGAACCAATACCCTTATCTATTCCTCAATTCAGGTTAGTTGAAAATTTCGAGGGCGAAATTTTTTTTAGGAGGGGAGAATTGTAGAACCCGATATTTCTTTAAAGCTTTCATAATCTTATTTTATAATTCAGTTTTTTTCTTTCTTTCTTTTAAGGGGGACTCCTAGTAAGAAACAAAAACTTTGGGGTTGTTTAAATACTAGAAGGAAAATTAAAGGAAATGGCATGTAAATTAATAAAAGAAGAAGGGGAAGGGTAGAGTGGTAAAAGGCCAAGACTTGGAGGGAGTATATAAGCTAAAAGTTGACCTAGAATAGCAAAATCTCTCATTTGGCAATTTGCAAATTCGGCTGAAGGAGAGAGGAAAGAAAGAAAAACTCCAGATTTTTTTTTCCTTCTCAAAACCCATTTCTTCCAAACTTTGACCTAGCCTTAACCTAACTATTCAAGCTCCGTTTGCCCTCAAACTTTGAAAACCTTCTTCTGCCACCATCAGCTATCTTTCGGCCAGGAAGGTGAGCCTCCACGAGCGGGCTACAGTGGCGCGTGGACCCCACGCTCCGAGCAGGGGAGGAATAGCCCGTTTTGTTCCCTTGGCTTTTTCGTGCAGATTTTGAGGTAATTTCGAAAAGTGTTCAACTATAAACTCAAAGTAGACTTCTTGATGTTGATTTTTGGCTTTTGTTTGAGGTCATTTGGATTTAATTTGAGGGAGTTATGAGTTGTCTAAGTTGTGAGAATTGTGCAGAAATTCTGGAAATAATTTGTGTTCTGGGCAGTTTTGTGAGCTGTTTTTCAGCAAGAATTTGAGGTAGTTTTGTGTCCCAACTATTTTTAAGTTAAAGTATACTTCTTAAAGTTTATCTAGAACTTTATTTGGGATGATTTGAATTTAAATTGGTTTAGTTTGAAATATTTGAAGTTGGGAGAAAATTTGAGAGATTTCTGGAAATTTCTGTATTATGGAACTTTGGAAGAAAGTAATAAGAGTGTGTGAAGTTTGAAGATTTTAAGGATGATTGTATGTACAAAGTTTGAAGTTTTATTCTTGTATAACATGATTTTTGAGATGAATATTGTTAGAGAATTTTACTATGGGCTGTAAATTTGAAACCCTTTTTGGAGTTAAAAGAAATTCCTAAATAAGAGATTTTTTCTGGATTGGGAAATTATATTTAGAATGAATACTTTTTACAAGTTGATATTTGTTGGTAATTACCCTAAGTTAGTGTCTTGAAATTTAAGTCTATATGAATTGAGAGTTTTATGGAGTAAAGAATGAAGGAAAGAAGGGAAGGAGTGAAAATATATGATTAAGGAGAAGAATGAACTTTAGTAGTATTTTCTTTGATTTATATATGTGAGTAAATGGAATGATTGATTTCTTATTAAGTGTCTAAGTTTTAAATACTATACTCATTGGCTATTTGTATATGTAGTTTGCTTTAATTGTTAAAAATGAAATTTCAATAGGTGAGGTGGATGATCGTAGTAAAGGTAAAGAAGTGATCCACGAGTAGTGTTTGGCGTAAGGTGAGTATTACCCTACTCTTGGTAAGCATGAATGTTAGTGGGGAAACCAAAACAATAAGGTTGTATAAGAGTTGTAATTCGCTATTTAGATATAATAATTATATTTATAACTATGTGCTAAGATAAGTAAATTATATATTAATGATGAGATAGTGATTTCAAAACCTTTGTGCTGAATGTTGTGTGATTGTATGGATTGTTGAGAATTTGATGATGTTCATCACTTGATTTCATTTCATATCATTCATTGAAATTTACGGTATGTTATTGAGGGGGGAGTGATGTGTGAGGACGATAGGTCCCTACCCACAAGGGGTGAAAAAGGGTACCGAATATATTTGGATGATTGGACCCGGCCCGGATCAAGGGGGGTTCTGAAAATTTATTGTTTGTGAAACGTACCGGTACGTGGGGAGACGTCCCCGATGGATTATGATTGATTATGAGATGATACATTTCATTGCATCATGCTGCATTGGCATATCATACATGAATTTGAATTACTTGGCCCGTAAGGGGGCATATGAAATGTTTGGTTGTATGGATAAATTGTGATATTTTGATGGACTATGGAATGGCGATTGCAAGTTGGTTGTGGGTCTTATAGGACCGTATTATGATTACTAAGATTGTTGTTTTGTAAAGTGCTAAATGACTATGTGTACGAACAAACAAAGTAGAAAGGAAAAAGAAATAATAATAAGCCCTCAACTTTTTCTAACAAGTGATTACTTTGTGTAGTGTAAGAACTCGCTGAGCTTTATAGCTCACCCCCTTCCTATTTCTAACCTTTCAGGTGATTTTGGATTTTAAGTGGTGAAGCTTTGAAGTGCAATGAAGTTTTAGGTGGGTCCACGAGTGTCGCATCCTCGGTCAATTTTTTTTCTTAGTGTTATATTGTATATCAGGTGTGAAGTTGTAACCGGTTGGCTGTGTCTCTTTAGACACCTTGTAAAGCTACAACCGTATAGTTGTAATCTCTATATGATCTTAACTAATATATGTTAGATGTTGTTCTGTTGTAGTATATATTTGTGTGTCCAGGTGCTCGATTTCGAAAGGTAATTGATACCATCCTGAGTGGGCCCGCTCCGGATGGGTCGTTACAATCATCTTCATATTTAAAACAATGTTTACATAATTCTATCATTTTTACAACATATTCTCTATTTGTTTTTTTTTAGCTTGAGGTGTATTTTGCTCTTCTAATCGTAATAATTTAGTACCATAATATAACCTTATCGGTGTAGTTTTCATTGAATTGTATTATTACTTAGGATTGGTTTTTTACCCAATAATTTTAGTTTATTATCTATGTTATTAATTTTATTAATAATAGTTTCTCATGTTTCATGATTTTGTCTAAACCATAAAGTAGTTAAGTTTTCTAAAGTATTTAAACCACTTATTACTTTTTTAGTAATAGCTTTACTATTTTTATCAAAATGTAAACTATTTTCATAATTTTCTTTATTTAATCCTAAATTTGTTCCCACACAGTCTAATTAATTGTTCCATCTTAGACGATTTCTTGGTTCTTAAGATTCTCTTGTCTTACGATTTCTTCTCTTTCAATGCTTAGCAAACTAAAAGCCACTTAGGATTTAAACATGCTAAGAATGAAAAACAAATAAATGAATGAAAATAAACCAAGGAAATAAAGAAATACTTACAAATATTTTATATAGAAACTGTATTTTACAAACTGAAGATTGGATTGTACAGGTTTTGATACCAATTACAAAGATGAGGAAGATGAAAAGGAAAAAGAAGAAGGTGATTTATTTGATCGATGCCTTCTTTTGAACATGAAACAACTATTTATAGAAGATGATGGATTCCTCAGGCACAAGACTACAATTAAGGAAATCAAAGAGAGAGCTTTGTTAGCAGAGATTCTCTCATTTTCCCTTTAAGACGTTGTAGTGTTGGCAGAGATGCCTTATATTTCCAAAAATAGGATCTCGTGATTGTTTATCTAAGAAATCTGCAGTTTAGACTAAAATATTAAAAAGTTCAAAATTTTCTTGAATATTCAAATTTTGTAATTTCATACTTTCAAAAACAAGATTTTATAATTGATTTTCTCTTTTTGGTTTTTCAAAAGTTTTATTCACAAGGTTACTCATATTTTTTCTGAACTGAGTTTTTTTGTTTAAAATATGAGCTTCCCATGCTCCATTAATGTCTTCATAGAGATCATAGGGAATTCCTAGATTGAAGAATGGAGAGACTTGTTTAGTTTCTTCAATTTTGAATGAAAGAGAAAGGCCTTGTACTTTTTGCACAATTTCACCGAAAGTTTGACCAAAATTCCAGTGAAATTGTGTAAAAAGGTTTTAGTGACCAAAATTCAAGTGAAATTGTGAAGAATGTACAAGACCTTTCTCTTTCATTCAAAAAGGAATAAACTACTCTTTCATTAAAAAAGGAATAAACTAAACAAGTCTCTCCATTCTTGAACCTAAGAATTCCCTATGTTCTCTATAAAGTCATTAATAGAGTATGGAAAGCTCTTATTTTAAACAAAAAAGCTCAGTTAAAAAAAAATATGAGTGACCTTGTGAATAATTTTTTTGAAAAAGCAAAAAGATAATCAATTAAAAAATCTAGTTTTTGAAAGTATAAAATTACAAAATTTGGATGTTCAAGAAAAATTTGAACTTTTAATTATATTAATCCAAACTGCAGATTTTCTAGATAAACAACCGGGAGATCCCTTCTTTGAAAAAATAAAGTGAATCTTTTTATCTGAAAAAGCTAAAAAAGGTTTTACCATATGAAATATATTTTCCAATAACACTAGAAAATTGAATATTGTTGACCCTCACCTATATTTTAATGATGACAAAACATAACTCTTATTATACCAACGATGTTATCTAAGTGTATTAAGCTATAAGAGTATTCAACCAAGGATCAAGGTGCAAGAACTCAACCCGAATCAAACATCAAGCGATGACAGAAGAACTAGTATAGGTCTAAGGTATTAAAACAAGTTGTAAGTCTCACTTGTTCAGGTAATTAGCTTGTCCAATAGCTCTTTTTGAAAAGCATTTTAACATAACCTCTTAATTAAATGTTTTATAGTTAAAATCTCTTCAAAAAATGAAAATTGGGTTGCTGTACATATACCAAAAGACTGGTATATGGGATAATATGTCCATAGTCGACTGGATGCTTCATACTAGTCGACTGCTGTTTTGGACAGAAAGTCCCCAATCGACTGGTAAGAACAACTCAGTCGACTAGTACCTTCAACAGCCTAAAAGATGTGATTTTTAAAGTGGACCCAGTCGACTGGTAGTTCAAAAAATATGACCGTTGAGACGCGAGATTTCAACACAAATTGTACCAAAACGTACCAAATAAATTCAGAACGGGCATATTACATCAAGGCTATTTAAACCCACACTATTAAGCATTTCAAAAATAGGAGAATGCACATACACTCAAGTTTTTACTCCTTGATGCACACAAAGCTTTGAAATATCTAATTTGAGCTATTCTTCAAGCTTTACTTTGAAAAAGAGATATTATTCAGTTGTGTAAGCTTTCATTGTTGTCTCTCTACCATTTACTTTGCAGCATTTATTGTAAAGGGATTTGCTTCCGAGAGGAAGGGGTTTGCTTCGGAGAAGAAGGGATTGTAAGGTTTATGCAACACCCGTGAAGTTGCACGACTAAGTTTCTTAGTGGATTACTTCAAGGAGGTTCCTTGAAGAGAGTGGACGTAGGGTCGGAATGAATCCGATATTGCCGAACCACTATAAACTGAGTTTGCATCCTCTATTCCTTAAACTCTTTATTTACAGCACATATTATTTGTTTATATGCTTGTGGTGTTATTTGTTATATGTTTTTATAAACTTGTGTTTAATTAGCAAAAGTTTTAAAAACCCAATTCACCCCCCCTCTTGGGTTGAAACCTCAGTTTACAATTGGTATCAGAGCCTCGTTCTCAATTTTAGGCTTAATATCTTTGAGTTGATTCGATGGCAGCAAGTAGCTATTCTGAGGGACACTCATACACTAGGCATCCCTTGTTCAATGGCTCCAACTATAACTATTGGAAAAACAAGATGAAAATCTTTGTCGAGTGACAAGATTATAATCTATGGAGAGTCATTGAAGAAGGATCTAAAATTCCATCAAAGGAAATAACTATTGAAAAAATCAATCATACAACGCCTAAACTCAAAACTGAGTACAATGATGAGGATTGTAGAATGATATCTCTCAATAGTAGAGCCACAAGCATTTTACATTATGCTTTAGATATATCTGAATACAATAAAATCTCTGCATGTGTTTCGGCTAAGGAGATATGAGATAAATTGCAAGTTACATATGAAGGAACTAGTGAGGTTAAAAAATAAAAAATCTATATGCTAGTTTCTGAATATGAATCTTTTAGAATGTCTCCTAACGAAACAATTTCACAAATGCACTCACGTTTCACAACTATTGTTAATGGTTTGAAGCTTCTTGATAGGAATATTGAGGAGTTTGAACTAACAAGAAAAATCTTAAGATCTTTGCCACCCACTTGGAAAGCAAAGAAGACAGCCATCACAAAGGCCAAAGATCTCGACAAACTTGATGTTGAGACACTTCTTGGGTCATTGTTGACATATGAGATGGAAGAAATGAATCTCATTGTCAATGATAATGAGAAAAAGAAATTGCTCTCAAAGCCTCTACATATAACAAAGAAGAGGAATCGGAAGAAGCAGAGAGCAGCGAAAAAGATGGAGAAATGGCCTTAATCATCAAACGGTTTCATAGATTCTTGAAGAAAAGCAAGAAACCATACACAAAGGATCCCATCTCAAAAAGGGAACCACTTGTGTGCTATGGATGCAAGAAGCCCGATCACATCAAGGCCGATTGTATGGCTACAAGCAAACCATACAAGAGCTTCAAGAAGAAGGCTATGATTGCAACCACTTGAACTGATGACGAAGAAGAAGAAGAATCCTCAGATAAAGAAGTCGGATACGAAGAAATTGCCAACCTATGCCTTATGGCAATGGATGATGAAAATGAGGTATTATCTTCTCCCTCTTTTAAAAATAACATTGTGAGTAGTAGTGAAAAATTGTTAGAAGTCAGAAATGAAATGCATGATGAATTGAAGAAATTCAATTCTAGGAACTCTACTCTTAAGAAAGAGGTGTCATCCATTTCTAAGGAGATGATAAGTCTAAGAGAAGAGAAAGAAAAACTATCTCATTGCTTTATGATGCTTCTCAAGATTTCCTCAAAGATGAAAATGAGAATTTAAAGAAGAAGATATTAGAATTGAATGGTACTATATCTAGACTCATGCTTGGAAAAGAAAAGCTTGATGAAGTGCTTTCTTGCCAAAGATTAAGTGGAGGAAAATCTGGTTTAGGATACTCTCCATTAGGCAAGCAAAAATCAAAAGAGGGTTTATTCATGAAAGCTTCATGTGTGAATGAAGCCTCTACTTCAAAGGTTAAAATCAGACCTACATTGAATGATAGCATGCCTAGAAATACTAATTCTAATGCTTATATAAGATTGAAGAATCCTAGAAACACTCATGCTTATATGTATGCTCATTCAAGGAATGCTTATGCACATGTTAGGAATAATCATCATGTGCATCCTAGGAACAATTTGTATACTCAAGACTTGCACATTGCAAAAGCATATCCTAGGAATTACAATCATAGTTATTATAGAAATAATATGCATACTCATGATAATGCAAGCATGTATCCTAGAAATCATCATCATACATTTTCTGGAAATGACATGTATATTCATATTCCTCACAATAGAAACATGTATCCTAGGAACTCATATCCTAAGCATTATAGGCATGCACAACTAAAGACTCCTAGAAAATTCAATAACTATCATCCTAAATTATCAACATGTCTATAGATCACCGTATGCTGTTAAGAAAGTATGGGTCCCAAAAGGAACCGTATTTTCAAGGACTAACCCCAAAGGACCCAAGAAATTTTGGGTACCTAAAAATGCCATTGTGTATCCTTGTGTGATGTAGATATGTCTCCACACCAAGGAAAAAGGTAATTGTTGGTACCTTGATAATGGATGCTCAAAACACATGACCGGTGATAAAAGTGTATTTAAGGAGCTAACTCTAAGAGATGGTGGACTTGTCACCATTGGAGACAACACAAAAATAAAGATCTTCGGGTATGGAAAAGTTGGTAATGATTTCTCAACCATAGATAATGTATTGCTAGTACAAGGCCTTAATCCAAATTTACTATGTATTAGTCAACTTTGTGACAAAGGCAACAAAGTCACATTTGAGACCTCTCATTGTCTAGTTATAGACATCAAGAGTAACATGATCAAATTTGTTGACCATAGACATGAAAATGTCTATATAGTTGATTTGAAATCCTTGCATTCCGAAAATGAAAAATGTTTTCCTACCATTAGTGAAAATCCATGGCTATGGCATAGAAGGCTTAGTCATGTGAACATGAACTTACTGAAAATCATTTCAAGAAAGGATTTAGTCATTGGATTTCCCAAAATCAATTTTGAAAAAGACAAAGTATGTGATGCTTGTCAAATGGGAAAACAAACTAGGATTTCTTTTAAATCAAAGAATGTAGTCTCAACTACTAGACCTTTGGAACTTTTGCATATGGACTTATTTGGTCCAATAAGTACCATTAGTCTAGGTGGCCATCAATATGCTCTTGTTATTGTTGATGACTATTCAAGATATACCTTTGTTATCTTTATTGCTTACAAGGATAAAGCTTTCAAAGGATTTGAAAACTTTTGCAAAAAGGTTCAAAATGAAAAAGGAATTTGTATTTCAAGCATTAGAAGTGATCATGGAAAAGAATTTGAAAACCAAAGTTTTTCAAGATTTTGTGATGAAAATGGAATTGATCACAACTTTTTAGCTCCTAGAACTTCTCAACAAAATGGAGTTGTTGAGAGGAAAAATAGAGTTCTAGAAGAATTTGCTAGAATAATGCTTTGTGAAAATAGTTTACCAAAATACTTTTGGGCTGAAGCAGTAAACACTTCTTGCTATATCTTGAATAGAATTTTAATTAGGTCTATGCTGAACAAAACTCTGTATGAATTATGGAAAGGTAGAAAGCCTAATATCTCCTATTTTCATACTTTTGGTTGTAAATGCTTCATCCCAAACAACAATAAAACTAACTTGGGTAAATTTGACTCTAAGACCGATAAAGGAATATTTTTAGGATATTTAACCTCTAGTAAGGCTTATAGAGTCTTCAACAAGAGAACTTTAGTGGTAGAAGAATTCGTACATGTAACTCTTGATGAGTCTAAGCCAATTAGTAGTAGAGAAGTTTCTTTTAATGATGATGCAGATTTTATTCCAAGAACGGAAACACCTACTCCCATTGTTGACCTAAAGGAGAGTCCACCTCAAACAAATGAAGAGATGAAAACTCTCAAATTGGACCAATCATCTACAAGCCCACAAGAGGACAGTCTTCCCTAAGATTGGAGGTATGTAAATTATCACCCGATTGATCAAGTAATTGGTGATCCTTCACAAGGGCTAAGAATTCATTCCTCTATTAGAAATATTTCCAATTATTTAGCTTATTTGTCGCAAGTAGAACCTAAGACATTTATAGAAGCTGAAAAGGATAATGATTGGATAATTGCCATGTAAGAAGAGATAAATCAATTTGAAAGAAACAATGTATGGAATCTAGTTACTAGACCTAAGAATCATACAATAATTGGAACTAAATGGGTATTTAAAAATAAGATTGATGAAAATGGAATAGTGACTAAAAACAAGACTAGATTAGTTGCTAAGGGATATAATCAAGAAGAAGGAATAGATTTTGATGAGTCATATGCTCCCGTAGCAAGATTAGAAGTTATTCAAATGTTATTAGCCTTTGCATGCTTTAATAAGTTTAAGTTATTTCAAATGGATGTAAAAAGTGTTTTCTTAAATGGCTTTATAGAAGAAGAGGTTTATGTTGAGCAACCTCTTGGATTTGAGAATCCTAGTCTTCCAAATCATGTCTACAAGCTTTCTAAGGCTCTACGTGGGTTGAAGCAAGCTCCAAGAGCATGGTATAAAAGACTAAGTAAATTTTTTTATTGACAATAACTTTGTAAGAGATAAGATAGACACAATCTTCTTCACAAAAATGACACTTTGCTAGTCCAAATATATGTTGATGATATTATATTTGGTGTTACTAATGAATCTATGTATCAAAAGTTTGCTAAGTGCATGCAAGGTGAATTTGAAATGAGCATGATGGGAGAGCTTACCTACTTCCTTGGACTTCAAATCAAACAATTGAAATGAGGAATCTTCATCAATCAATCAAAATACACTATGGACCTACTAAAGAGGTTCAGGATGGAAAGCTCAAAGCCACTTGGTACACCTATGAGCACATCTACAAAATTTGATCTTGATGAAGGAGGTAAGTGTGTAAATACTAAACATTATAGAAGCATGATAGGAGCTTTACTTTATTTGACTGCAAGTAGATCTGATATTATGTTCAGTGTATACATGTGTGCTAGATTTCAGGCTAATCCTAAGGAATCACATGTAGTTGCAGTAAAAAGAATCCTTAGATATCTACAAGGAACTCAAACTCTAGGATTATGGTACTCTAGAGATTCATCTTTTGAGCTTGTAGGATATTCAGATGCTGATTTTGCTGGGTGTAGGTTAGATAGAAAAAGCACAGGTGGAACATGCCGATTCTTAGGTGCAATGTTAACTTCTTGGTTTTCCAAGAAACAAAACTCCGTTGCACTATCAATCGCCGAGGCGGAATATGTAGCAGCTGGAAGTTGTTGTGCCCAAGTGTTGTGGATGAAACAACAACTAGAAGACTATGACATGAACCTTAAAAGTATACCAATACATTGTGATAATACTAGTGCTATCAACCTAACCAAGAACCCTATTCAGCACTCTAGAACTAAACACATAGAAATTAGACATCATTTCTTAAGAGACCATGCTAAAAAAGGTGGTATAAGTCTAGAATTCATACCTTCAGAAGATCAAATAGCTGACATTCTAACAAAACCTCTAAGTGAAGATAGTTTTTGCAAGATTAGAATGTTAATGGGATTGTTAGATTATGATAAACTGAATGTCTAATTGCTTTATCATTCATCATTATACATACTTGACATCTAGTAAAAGAGTGTTAATCCTTATTTAATATCTCCCTCACTCAAGATGGCATAGATAAACAAATTTCGTGCTAAGACTTAAGACTGAAAATTTTCTTAAGGGTCCAGTCGACTGATAAGTCTGTCCTAGTCAACTGGTAAGCCAATACCAGTCGACTGGTTCAACTGAACCTCGTTTGGAGCCAAATTTTTGAAATTCTGTTATCACCCCAGTCAACTGGTAAGAACTACCCAGTTGACTGGTATCTTTCTGCCAATTCATCCAGTCGATTGGTACCCTGATCCAGTCGACTGGTATGCAAAATCTCTCATCTCTACAAAGGACCCAGTCGACTGGTATCGCGATTCTATAAATAAGCTGTTCATTTTTTTTCTTCAAATTTTCACACTATTTTCAAAAACCCTAGCTTTCTCTCTCTACAAAATCTCGCCATTTTGAACCAAAAACCTTCAAAACACTACCTAAACACATCGATTTACTCATCCAAAACCTATTTTTCAACTTTCTACTGTTGAAATCTCCTATTTCCACCAAAAACTCCTTTTACCCAAAAACTCTTCTTTCCCAAAAATGACCGATAGAATTTATGTTAAATACACCACTGGGGGACCAAATGCGCCTACAAGGCCAAGGTCCACCAAATCCACGGTTCCGGATTTGGGGGGGAAGGGCGTGGCGGGTTCATCTAGCAAGAAACCCATAACAGAGCTGGATGATACTCTGTTTTCCAGCCCAACGGCAAAGGCCAGGTATAATTCCATTATCCGACTTCGACTCTATTCGTCATGGTAACTTTGATTTACTGCCTGCCTTTGAGGCTATTAACTTGACCCCACTGGTCAAGATTCATGAGAAGTACTACCCTAGACTGATTCACCAATTCTATGCGAACTTGGTGAAACCCAGTCCATTGGATCTGTGGTTCAGAACCAGTTTCATGGGTGTGGAGTTTGAGGTCAATATTGACCTCTTGATGAGCATTTTAAGGATCCCTGTGGGAGGGATCCAATGGAGTCTGGATGGATAAACAGATAATTTCAAGGTTGAGGAGGCATGTCGGATAGTTAGGGGCAACCCTAATTATGTGTTTCGACCCACTACATTTCACACATGTAGTGACATGCCCCTAGACTTGAAATTGTTCAACCTCATTGTGAGTTGGACCATCCACCTAAGACTAGGGAGTCGGAGGTATCTATTTAAGATAGATACCGTATTGATTTGGTGCCTTAAAACTAGGCACCACTTCAATATATACCCTCTGCTGCTCGCCAATATGATTAATGGCGAAGCGAACGACTCTGGATGTCTTCCCTACGGGATGCTCATCACGCTCATACTCCAGCACTTCCGAGTGCCTCTCCCCGGCTCAGAATATCGGGCCAAAGGACATCATCAATGTCTCTTCTCTGAAGAAGATAGGATGCACGGTCCGCGACGGCTTCATTTACTCCAAGGCCGGGAAGCACATTCGAATTAAAGAGGACGACAACAATGATGACGAGGATGAGGGTACTACTGCTGATATGGATACGGATGCCCGAGGACCTCCTATAGGTGACTTGAGTGCTGGTCAGGCTGGGTACGGCTATCTACTTCAAGCTATCACGAGCCTCCAGCTGACCATGCAGTCCGGATTCCAAACTTTGAGCTCCTTCATTGAGACCCTCCGGGATGACTTCGAGCTGCACTGAGAGCACACCGAGAGTTCCCTGGCTGAGATTCAGGATCTTGTTCATGATGGCTCGGACTCTCCCGCTCCATGAGTCGCTTTACTATCTTCCTCTCGCTGTACTTTTTGATGTAGATTTTTCATTGTTCTTAGCACGGACATATCTTCATGTTGATGTAGTTTCTTTTTTTGTCTTTCTGTTCGGTACTACGAAGCCTACATTGTATAGACTTTTGTTATATGTATATGACTAGGACTTCTGTTTTGACTTTGATCTATTTCATGTACTTGTTTTACATATGTCTGCATGCTTTTTCTTTAAATTCAGATATATGCTTTAAAACTGCTTCTGCTTGTATGAAAACTTTCGGTTCTTCTCGGGAAGGCTTCCAAACTCTGAATGAATCCAGATTTTTGTGTACAAGTCTGTTCATGTATGCTCTTGATGACTGTAGTAGCTATATAGCTTATTTTTTGGTTTTCTTCTCCCTTTTCTGCTATTGTCAAAACGGGGGAGAAAAATGAGAAAATGTGAAAACTAAGTGTAAACTCAAGCTAATGCATAGATTTAGAGGGAGCATTGCTCCAAAGATTTTAATATGTGCTTATATATGTTGAGTTGATTGGTTGGGATGTATATAAACTATTCTTTACCTTTTATATGTTGGTTTTATTCAAAAAAACAGAGAAAACTCTGCCCAATTTTTCAAAAAACCCAACACTTTGTTCTTTAAAAACTGTTTTTTTTCTCATGAGTTTTGTTATCATCAAAAAGGGGGATATTTTTTACCCTCACCTATATTTTAATGATGACAAAACACAACTCTTATTATTCTAACGATGCTATCTAAGTGTATTAAGTTATAAGAGCATTCAACCAAGGATTAAGGTGCAAGAACTCAACCCGAATCAAACATCGAGTGAAGACAGAAGAATTAGTATAGGTCTAAGGTATTAAAACAAGTTGTAAGTCTCACTTGTTCATGTAATTAGCTTGTCTAATGGCTCTTTTGAAAAGCATTTTAACATAACCTTTTAATCAAATGTTTTAAAGTTAAAATCTCTTCAAAACATGAAAACTGGGTTGCTAAGCAACCTAGTTGACTGGGTACATATACCAGAAGACTGGTATATGGGACAATATGTCCACAGTTGACTGGATGCTTCATACCAGTCGACTGGTGTTTTGGACAGAAAGTCCCCAGTCGACTGGTAAGAACAACCCAGTCAACTAGTACTTTGTGCAAATAGTTCCCAGTTGACTGGTAAGTCATACCCAGTCGACTGGTACCTTCAACAACCTTAAAGATATGATTTTTAAAGTGGACCCAGTCGACTGGTACTAAGACTCAGTCGACTGGTAGTTCAAAAAATATGACCATTGAGACGCGAGATTTCAGCACAAATTGTACCAAAACTTACCAAATAAATTCAGAACGGGCATATTACATTAAGGCTATTTAAACCCACACTATTGAGCATTTCAAAAATAGGAAAATACATATACAATCAAGCTTTTACTCCTTGATGCACAAAAAGCTTTGAAATATCTAAGTTGAGCCATTCTTCAAGCTTTACCTTGAAAGAGAGATATTATTCAGTTGTGTAAGTTTTTATTGTTGTCTCTCTACCATTTACTTTGCAGCATTTATTGTAAAGGTATTTGCTTTTGAGAGGAAGGGGTTTACTTCCGAGAGGAAGGGGTTTACTTCCGAGAGGAAGGGGTTTGCTTCCGAGAGGAAGGGGTTTACTTCCAAGAGGAAGGGATTGTAAGGTTTGTGCAACACCCGTGAAGTTGCACGACTAAGTTTCTTAGTGGATTACTTCAAGGAGGTTCCTTAAAGAGAGTGGACGTATGGTTGAAACGAATCCGATATTGCCGAACCACTATAAACTGAGTTTACATCCTCTATTCCTTAAACTCTTTATTTACATCACATATTACTTGTTTATATGCTTGTGGTGTTATTTGTTATCTGTTTTTATAAACTTATGTTTAATTAGCAAATTTGTTAAAAACCCAATTCACCCCCCTCTTGGGTTGAAACCTCAGTCTACAAATATGATACATATTATTGATCTTTAAGAGTGGCTAAACAAGCACAC
This sequence comes from Bretschneidera sinensis, assembly GCA_023935145.1. Classification (NCBI taxonomy): domain Eukaryota; kingdom Viridiplantae; phylum Streptophyta; class Magnoliopsida; order Brassicales; family Akaniaceae; genus Bretschneidera; species Bretschneidera sinensis. The sequence goes on along the minus strand of CM043702.1, from coordinate 55,534,621 downwards.
TGAATATGCCTTTCTAAATAATTATGATGCACCAAAATTAGTTCATTTTATCAATCACAATCCATGCGGCATAGCAGATGTTGAAAGAGGAATTATTGAACGTTTAATTTTTCAAAATTTAAAATGGGAAGAACTAAACCAGTTGCCTATGTTTATTAAAACTATGATTTATCATATTACAAAAAATCAAGTGTTTTTCAAATACTATACACTTGAAATTTACACAATTGGTTTTTGAGAAAGAGAAATTTTTTCAACCTTAACAAATATGGATATTGAGTAAATCTCATGCTTCAGATTTCAATGACAATGGATATTATAACAACAATTTCGAAGAAGTCAAGGAAGCAATCAACATTCTTAAAATCGAGAGCTACAAGTTAAAAGTACCATTGATAGTTTTATGAGATAGCCATGGATGGACAAAGAATCTTCATCACAAATTTAGATTCTTCATTTTAACCTTCTGAAGCAGAAAAGGAAAAGGTAAAAAAACTTGCTTAATGAAGTGGTGACAAAGGAATTCCAAACACTAGATATACATATATATGATATTATCAATTTTCAAAACGATATGGATGAAAAGGATCTATTAGCTAAAGAGTATGCTAACAAAGCCTAATAGAATGCAACATCCAAAATAGGATGGAAGCATAGTGGACCCCCCCCCCCCCCCACACACACACACACACAGATATATATATATATATATATATTCATTGCAACATCTTATGGGAAAATAAGAGAATCTCTGCTAACAAAGCTCTCTTTCTTTGTTTTTCTTAATTATAGTCTTGTACATGTGGAATCCATCCTCTTCTATAAATAGTTGTTTCATGTTCAAAAGGAGGTATCAATCAAACAAACCACCCTCATTCTCTTTTTTCTCTTCATCTTCCTCTTTATTTTCCTCATCTTTGTAATTGGTATCAGAGCTTGTACAATCAGTTTATAATATACATATAATTTCTAAATAAAATCTTTGTAAGTATTTCGTTATTTCCTTGGTTTATTTGCACTCATTCATTTTTTTTTTTCATTCTTAGCATGCTTAAATCCTATATGCTTCTCTGATTAGTATTCTCTTTTAGCTTGGCTTTGTTTGCCTGAATGGCTTTTAGTTTGCTAAGCATTGAAAGAGAAGAAATCGTAAGACATTGTCTAATATGGAATAATTAAATTGTATGGGAATCGATTTTGGATTAAATAAATAAAATTATGAACATAGTTTACATTTTGATAAAAATAGTGAAGCTAGTACTAAAAATGTACTAAATGGTTTAAATACTTTAGTAGACTTATCTACTTCATGGTTTAGACAAAATCATGAAACGCAAGAAAGTATTATTAATAAAATTAATGACAGATAATAAACTAAAATTATTAGGTAAAGAACCAATCCCAAGTAATAATAAACCAGAGTCTAGTAATTCAGTAAAAACTACACCAACAAGGTTATATTATGGTATTGAATTATTAAGATTAGAAGAGAAAAATATACCGTAGGCTAAAAAGCAAAAACATAAAAAGTAGATAGAGAATATGTTATAGGAATGATAGAATTTTGGAAACATCCTTTTAAATATGAAGATGATCCTAAAGGTCAATGAGGTTCCAATGAGGCCCTGGCTCAATGGTTAAGGTCGAGGCCTTGGATCCTAAAGATTCCAAGTTCAAGTAGTATGAGCATGTGTTTTACCAATAAAAAAATATATGAAGATGATCATAATAAAAGAAAACAATTATTAACAATGATGCAAGACCTGTATCAACAATATGAATATTTTTTTGAAAAAACAATCATTACTTTTTAAATTATGACACTACAGATGATGAGTCAGATAAAGGACCTATTCATCTAGCAACTAGTGTTATAGATAGTGATTTAACATCTTTTAACTTAGATGATGAAGATACGTTACGAAGAGAGCAAATAGATTTTGGAAAAAGAAAAATAGGAGAATCTGGATCCACAAATCATCTAGAAACTAGACCCTATACTCAATAAGAGTGGGAAGAAGTAAAGGCAAATGAAGAACAAGGAGCTACAAACTCATTAGCAAGATCAAATGTTATAGATCCCATTCCTACAATAAGTAAAAGAGATGATATTAAGCAGATGAATGTATCTGTAAATGGTACATATTTAGATTTAACAAATGTTTGGTATAAAGAAAGATGAGGAAAATAAAGAGGAAAAAGACAAAGAAGGTGGTCTGTTTGATCGATGCTTCCTTTTGAACATGAAACGACTATTTATAAAAGATGATGAATTCCTCACGTACAAGACTACAATTAAGAAAAATTAAAGAGAGAGAGAGAGAGAGCTTTGACAGCAGAGATTCACTCATTTTCCCATAAGATGTTGTAGTATTGGCAAAGATGCTTCATATTTCCCATGTTGGCAGAGATACTTTATATTTCCCTTGTTGGCAGAGATGCCTTATATTTCCCATGCTCGTAGAGATATTTTCCTTATATATATATATATATATATATATATATATATATATATATATAAGGGTCAATTACGCTTCCATCATGATTTGGATGTTGTTTTCAGTAATGGAGTTCAGGTTGTTAGTGCTGTCAACATTCTCCAGCTAATCAATCCTTTTCATCCATATCGTCTTGAAAATTGACAATATCATCCGTAGGCATATCTAGTGTTTGGAAATCCTTTCTCACCACTTCATTAGGCAGGTTTTCTACCTTCTCCTTTTTGTGCTTCAAAAGGTTCAAATGAAGAATCTAAATTTGTGATGAAGATTCTTCGTTCATTCGTGACTTTTAATTTGTCTAAATTTCTGTAATAATGAGCTATCTAATAAAACTACTAATCACTTTAACTTGTAGCTCTCGACGTCAAGAGTGTTGATTGTGTTGGTCTAAAATATACTATGGCAATACCCAAGACATGGGTGAATTGGGTATTAAAAAAAATTTAAATCCTTTTTGCAATGTCAAATATCAAAATATATGCAGAATTAAATCAAATCAATTTTTCTAAACTACTAACACAAAATTTCTTAATATAAAAAAGCTAATTGAATTATAAAATAATTAAGCAATCAATCTCATTTACTTGAATAATAATTAATTATAAGCAAGTAATTGTGCAAGTAATTAAGGAGATAGAGTTAGAGAGATGCAAACTCGATTTATAGTGGTTCGGCAATATCAGAATTCTTCCGACCCTACGTCCACTTACTACAAGGATCCTCCTTGAAGCCTTTCGCTAACAAGCAACTTCACAGGTGTTGCTTCAACCTTTTTCACAAGAATCATAAGTTTGCTACCCAAGTGTATATGCACAACACTCAATAGCTCACTTAAAAACTCTCACAAGAGTTACACCAACTCTTTTAACAAGATATTGAAAGGAAAGTTTGAAACAAACAAACAAGAGAGAGATTTCTCAATAAAGATTACAACTCAATATTTTCTCTCTCAAAAGCTTATAGATTGACAATGGAGTTTTTGCCTCAAGAAGAAGAGAATAAAGATTTTGCTTTAATCCTTTGTTGCATGATGTTTCTCTTCTATTCCAAATGACCTTTCAGACTCTATTTATAGTGTCTTGAAGTCTTCTAGTTGTTGGAGACAAAATTGAGTCATTATAGACAAGTTTATAGCCTTTTTAAATTAAAAAATATAGCCGTTTTAACTTGCCCAATCGATTGTCCACTTTTGGCAGTTGACTGTCCTTTATTAACTGATGTAAAAATTGATTTTTCGAGCACCCAGTCGATTGATACTATTCACCCAATCGATTGAGTCAGTTTTGTGCACTGCTACAGTATTTTCAGCATCAATTTTCTTAATTTTTTTTTGGATTTTTGAGTTCCAAAAAATCTCCCAATTGAATCAAACTTTCTTGCACATTAAACACACGAGTTAAAAACTTCAAAAGTTTTTTTTTTTATCATCAAAATTAATCTAATCAATTTCTTGATTGAGATATTTTTTTATGATGAAAAAACATATTACAAATTTAAGCATAATGTGTGTTAAAGATATATGAAGAATGATATATTACAAATGCTCAAATAATTTTCTATGTCAACACAAATTCTTCTTAAGTTCAATTAAAGCATGTTAAGTATTGAGTCCAAAGAATTTAATATTTTCATTTAATAAAATCAAGTAGAGATTTTATATCTTCAACTAATTAAGGCTATATAATAAAATACAATGCAAATTTAATTAGCCCCTAAAAATTAAAATTCTTACAAAATGTATCTTAGGATTCAAACCTATAATTTAGCCATTTTTGTCTTTGAAGTAGCATTTAAATTATTCTCATTGAATTTGATCTTTTGGAGAGCTTCTTGACTTTTGAGATCATCAACTTTGATTTACCAATCTCTACAGTCTTGATCTTCTTTGATGTATAAGTACTATTAACAATCTGTATCATCTAAGTAATATTCATTAGTGCTTAATTAAGATTTTTGTCACTTTTAAAATCATTCAGGGTCAATAGACACTTGATCAACAATTTCCCCCTTTTTGATGGTGACAAAAATCTTAAATAGAGATTAAAGAAGATAAATTGAAAAGAAATGAAGGGATTAGAATTTTACAAAAAAAAATCTGATAAAGTCTCCTTTTATTTCTGTTTATTGATATCCTACAGAAAATCAAACACAGCAAAAACAATTTCCAAAGCAATTTATCTCAGTTTCAATCTTCTTTCAATGAATGCATATATATCAATGCATTTTCCATATAAGTTCAAGATATATATGTTCTAATTTCTTAATTTTCTCCCCATTTTTGTCATTATAAAAAGAGTGGATTTCAAATAAGGGCTCCCCCTCAAATTACGCTATGAAAAATATTTTGATAAAGCTTGTTAAATAGAATTGTTTTACATGATATCAAGTAATATAAAGCTTTTGAAGGAGCTAGGTTCAAAGAGACTTAAGTGCCGAAATTTTATAGAAAATAGGACAACTCATCAACTACTCAAAAAGATGTTTAAATTGGAAGGATTTATAAGTACTTAAAAAAAGGTTACTCCCCCTGAATATATGCACCTAAATATAATTTTCAATTATCAATCAAAGATCATTTTCAGGGTAGGTTAGATTCAATAAATAGATGATTATCAATTCAATGCAAAGATAATCATTATTTTCAAACTCAAGCATATATAATAGAAAAATTCATATTTAGCTTATACTTGATAAATAAACAACTCCAAAGTAATTCTCAAATCTAAATTCAAGCTAGTCACTTGATTTATCCAATGCCAAATCAAAGGGAATTTATCAAAGTTATATTTAAAAAATAAAGGAGTATGAGATAGAAATTTGCACCATACTTACTCCTTTAATATATGTTATGAGCATAAATGTCTTATTATTCTTATCCTTTCTATTTTTCATCAAAAATCAATTAATATTTGAGTTGTGAGAAGAATGAACCTGCATAAAACTTTTTGGATGGACTCAACAAACTCCATTAGTAGATGAACAAAAACTTAAATAATGCTAAGTATTTTTCAACAACTTCAAGAGTATGTTAGATTTATGAAGAAAATTTGACAGAGTTTCCTCTATTTTAAGATATTTTCCTCCCTGCAACACAAGACAATTCATAGCATCTAATTCAAGCAATAGCAATGATTCAACTCTGAGAGTTGAAAATGATGCGATTGGAAGGATGGTTATGGATTCTTTTGAGTGATTTCAAGTGATTTTAGGCTGAAAGGAATGATTTTATTGTTTGGAGAGAGAAAGCTAGGGTTTTGTAAAAATGGCGTGAAATCTGGAAAAAAAAAATGAAGCAAATATATATAGAATCGTGATACCAGTCGACTGGGTTCTTTATAATTTGGAGATTTTTTTATACACCAGTCGATTGGTAAAACTGACAGAAGACACCAGTCGACTGTATTGACCGTACTAGTCGACTTGGTTCATAAAAAAGATTTCAAATTTTTGGGCTCCAAACTTGCCGTGTGATACCAGTCGACTGGATCTTTATACTAGTCGAATTGATTGACCCAACTAGTCGACTAGGAAAATGGACAGAGAGATACCAGTCGACTGGGTCATCCAACTAGTCAATTGAATCTTTCAAAAACCATAAAATTTTGAGCTCCAAGTAGGAATTTTGCACGAAATGATTTATCTATGCTATTTTGAGAGAGAGAAATATTAAATAGGAGTTAATACTCATTCACTTAATGATAAGTATGCACATGATGAATGTAGATGTAGTCCAACACATATTTTCATAGTTTGTTAAACCCATTAATAGTCTTATCTTACAAAAGCTATCTTCATTAAAGGGCTTAGTAAGAATGTCAACAATTTGATCTTCCGAAGGAAATAATTCTATTCTAATATCACTTTTTTGAGCATGATCTCTTATGAAGTGATGTCTTATCCCAATGTGTTTGGTTCTTAAATAGTTCATAACTCAACTCGTATGATTTCTTCTTTTTTATCATACAAGAGAATGTAGTTTCTACTTAACTTATGTATTCAATGGAAGGGATATAAGAACACATTTTTTTATAAGCATGTATTTATAAATGATAGTCTTTAAAACTCAAGTTGATCAACCAATAGATTTTTCAAGCTTGATGATTCATGGTCAATCAATTGATTCAAAATTAATTTTAAGTGGTTTGAAATTTTCATGAATAGACCACACAATAGTCTTTAAAACACTTAACCTAAAATTTTTATCAAGTTTATCATCATAAAAATTAAACCCACTAGAAAACATATCCAAAGTTTACTTTTCTATAAAAGGCATACCAAATCATGATGAGTTTTCTTATCATTTTCAGCAAATTCCATTCATCTCATAAATATGAATACTTCTTTTATATTTCATTTAAATTCAGGAGAGTATTCAAAATCTATTATTCTTGAGATAGAAGTACAATGGAATGGATGCTAAAAATAATTAAGTAAATTTTCTTGATATATTTCAAAATTTAAGTGAAGATCACATTCTTTATTCAATGGAAACAATTCATGTCAAATTATTAAATATATATATATATATATATATATATATATATATATATATATATTTCAACAAAAGTGTTTTCTTTTAATTGGATCAAGATTACTAAACTTATTCTCATAAATAAGTGCATTATGATTTCGAATAAGGTACATCATCAAAAATAATCATAAAGCATTTTCTTTCCTACATGATGAGTGTGATTAAAACTCATGCCATATTCCAATAATTCTTTTCTTTAGCAATGATACTAAATTAAAACACATTTTAGTCATATATCCTTGTGCTAAGAAAACTTCAATGAATTAGAGTAAAAGATTTTTATAGATTAAGATAAACTAAATCTTTTAAAAATAAAATTAAAAAACAACTCACATTCTCAAACCAAATTTTAATATAAAACTCATTTTAGAAAGATCATTAAATCAAGTTTTATAAAAATATCAAATGTTTAAAAAATAATTTTATGATAATTTAGATTAAATTTTTGAAAAGCAAAAAATCAATTATGCAAGTGTAAGATTTTCAAGATTAGCTAGACATGGCATAACATATCAATAAGATCATTTCCATTCTAGCTATCAATCAAACACATTTATTTCAAGCATTTCATGTCATATGATTTATTTAAGAATAATAGAGGAATCAAACATTTATATAATCAAAATGTCCTTACCTCATATAAGATTCTTTTACTAAAACAAAGCTCCTTTGAGTAGATAGAAAATTCTCACTCAAACAATTTATCTTGGTAGATTATTTCCCTTTGATGCTAGATGACTAATCACACATTTCTCAACTTAAATCAAGATTGTTAGCTCGCCACAAAATAACATCAAATACATGTCTTTTAAAAGTGCACAAGTTTTTAAAAATGTTTAATTTTATCTTTTGTCAAATATCAACCGTCATTGAAATACGTTTTATGTATTTTTGAAATACTAACCATAATTTTTATTTGAAAGAATGAATTCAAAAATTAGTTTCTTAATCTCAATTTTTTTTTTAAAATCATGTAATTTAAATGCAACACAATATATAACAAAATGTAATGCAAAAAATAAAATAAATTCCAACACAAGAAGCTTATCCTTTATCAACCAAAATCATTTTAGGTCTACTAAGCTTTACATTAGATGAAATTATATCTTTAACAACACTTACCATTTTCTTTCTAATTTTGTTATTTTTCTTCAAATGAAAATGATAATATACATGAAGGAAATTAGAAGTGATAAAGGAATTTCTTGATAGAGTTTTTATAGCAAAGTGATTTTTTATAAATCTTTGTTCCTTTAAAGGATTATTCACTTTGTTATAATTTTTCTTTTGTTTCTCTATCTTTTCTATATTTTGTACAAATTTTATTTTTTTCTTCTTCAAAATTCAAACTTATTTCTTCTTCAAGTTTAACATTTGATATTTTCTCATTCTCAAAATCAAGAGATAGTTTAGATGTTACCTCATCGTTTTCCATTAAGCACGAATTTTCCATTTTGATATTGGTCTTTTTTTGCACTTCCATCTTTACTCCAAGTTGCAACCTTCTTCTTCGAGTTTCTCCTCATATTGCATTGTATTAAATGATTCTTCTTGGAGTGAAACTTCTCAAGTTTCTTAGACATTGAAGCATATTGATGAACTTCTTTTTCTTTCGATCTAGTTTCTCCATCTTCCTCTTCATCATCTCCATAATAATTAATATCTTCAATTTTCATAAGAGGTGAGGATGTGGTGGAATTAGCTTTTTGGTAAGCCAAGTAGCTTTCATGCTCCTTGAGGGATTCCACAAGCTCTTCTAAGTTTTCACTTGTAAAATGCTTTGTCAAAATAATTTTCCATTGATTTGACAAAGACTTAAGAAATATTCTCACAAGTTCAAGGTTATAATAAATTTTACTCATAAAAGATAAAGTTTTAACAAGCATGGTAAAATGAGTTTACAAATAAAAAATTGATTCATTTTTCATTCATTTTAAAATGTTATAAGTCATGAACAAGACTTTTCAATTTGAAATTCTTTTCTTGCTCATTTCCTCCATGTATAACCTCCAATAAATCCCAAATTTCTTTTGCGGTCTTACATGAGGAAATTTGATCAACTTCGTTTTGATCAAGAGAACTATAAAGCATGTTCATAACTTTAGCATTTAGTTGAATGCATTTACAATCATTTGCATCAAGATCATTTTCATTTTCAAGAGTGAAATACCAAGCATAATAATCATAAGCTTGAATAAAAATCTTCATTTAAGCTTTACAATGGGTCAAATTTGTTCCATGGAGAAGAGGAGGACTAGTAGGATCTCTTCCTTTTAAAAATATAGTTGCCATAGGATCAACTCTAGGATATTAAGCCTAAAACAAGAGCACCTTGCTCTGATACCAATTGTTGGTCTAAAATATACTATGGCAATACCCAAGAGGAGGTGAATTGGGTATTAAAAAAATTAAATTCTTTTTGCAATGTCAAATATCAAAATATATGCAGAATTAAATCAAATCAATCTTTCTAAATTACTAGCACAAAGATGAGAGACTTTATTGCTTAATATAAAAAAAAAGATAATTAATTATAAAATAATTAAGAAATCAATCTCATTTACTTGAATAATTAATAATTATAAGCAAGTAATTGTGAAAGTAATTAAGGATATAGAGTTAGAGAGATGCAAACTCGATTTATAGTGATTTGGCAATATCGAAATCCTTCCGACCCTACGTCCACTCTCTTCAAGGATCCTTCTTGAAGTCTTTCACTAAAACAAGCAACTTTATGGGTGTTGCTCAAACTGAATACAAACAAGCAAGTTCAAGAGTGTTGCTTCAACCTTTTTCACAAGAATTCTAAGTTTGCTACCCAAGTGTATATGCCCAAACACTCACTAGCTCACTTACAAACTCTCACAAGAGTTACACCAACTCTTTTAACAAGATAATGAAAGGAAAGTTTGAAACAAACAAACAAGAGAGAGATTTCTCAATGAAGATTACAACTCAATATTTTCTATCTCAAAAGCTTGTAGCTTGACAATGGAGTTTTTGGCTTAAGAAGAAGAGAATAAAGATTTTGCTTTAATCCTTTGTTGTAGAATGTTTCTCTTTGCTTCAATAGACACTTGATCAACATATTGCTTCTTTGAGTTTGTTGATCCTTATTTGATTTTAATTATGTCAAAACAGTACTTTACCTGTGCTAACAGTTTTATCTAAGTTTTCTTTTAATCAAGTCTAAACATCCAACTCAAGAACAAGACATAATTCAAGCATCAATAATAAGAGATCGTACTTGAGAAACACTCAAACAAAGACAGAAGACCAAGTTTAGGTTCTAAGGTAAATAGAACTTGTAAATCTCTACCTACAAGTACTTAGATTTTTAAAATGGCTCATTTTTTTGTTTTAACAAAATGTTTTATTAATAATCTTTTTATGATTGGAAAAATATTTTGAAAATAGAAAACTATGTTCCAAGACATCCAGTCGACTGAATGGCTTTATTCAGTCGAGTGAATGATATAGTTTAGTCAACTGAGTAAGATTCAATCAACTGAATGAAATCATTCAGTTGACTGAATGAAGAACATAAAGTTTCATTTATCTAACTGAATAAACCATGCAGTCGATTGAATGACAGACCTAACTTAAAATTGAAATTTAAATAGTCATCCAGTCGACTGGACGTTCAAAAATAACGATAATATTTCAGTTCATAAGGTCAGTTTAGTGCATTTAATGCACCGAACCACTATAAACAGAGTTTGAATATCCTCTTCCTTTACTCCTTTAATTTCAAGCAATTTATTTATTGTGTGCTTTACTTGATTAAATTGTTAAAACTTGTTTGGCTTATACCTCGGTCTATAATTGGTATCAAAGCCATATATTCAATTTTAGGCTTAAAATCTTTGAGTTGATCTAATGGCTTCAAATAGTTATACAGAAGGTCATTCCTATACTAAACCTCCTTTGTTCAATGACACAAATTATAATTATTGAAAAAATAGAATGAAAATCTTTGTTGAAGGACAATATTATAATATTATAATTTGTGGAGAATCATTGAAGATGGACCTAGAACTCCTACTAAGGAAATAATTATTGGAGAAATCAACCATACAATGCTTAAACTCGAATTGGAGTTTAATGAAGAGGATTGTAGAATGATGTCTATCTATATAGTAGAGCTACTAGTATATTACATTGTGCTTTAGATATTAATGAATACAATAAAATTCGGACAAACTTCAAATTACTTATATGGGCACTAGTGAAGTTAAAAAATAAAAAATTTATATGCTAGTATCCGAGTATGAATCTTTTAAAATGTCTCTTAACGAAACAATTTCTAAAATGTACTCCTGTTTCGCCACTATTGTTAATGGTTTAAAGCTTCTTGGTAGGAACATTGAGGAGTTTGAGCTAACAATTAAGATATTAAGATCTTTGCCATCAACTTGGAAAGCAAAGAATACGACTATAACGAAGGCCAAAGATATCGACAAACTTTATGTTGAAACGCTTCTCGGATCATTATTGACATACAAGATGAAAGAAATGAATCTCGGTGCCAATGATGATGAAATAAAGAAAAAAATGATCACTCTCAAAGCTTCCACAAGCAAGAAAGCCGAAGAAAAGGAAGAAGAGAATGAGAGTAGTGAAGAAGATGGTGAAATGGCACTAATCACCAAAAGGTTTTGTTGACCCTGAATGATTTTGATAGTAACAAAAATCTTAATTAAGCACTAATAAGTATTACTTAAGTAATATAGATTGTTAATAGTGCTTATACATCAAAAGAGATCAAGATTGTAGAAATTGGTGAATCAATGTTGATGATCTCAAAAGTTAATAAGTTATATGTCACCATTGGAGACAACACCAAAATAAAGATCATCGGGCATGGAAAAGTTGGTAATGATTTCTCTACCCTAGATAATGTATTGCTAGTATAAGGCCTTAAGCCAAATTTACTTAGCATTAGTCAACTATGTGACAAAGGTAACAAAGTCACATTTGAGTCCTCTCATTGTCTAGTTATAGACATCAAGAGCAACAAGATCAAATTTATTGGCCATAGACATGAAAATGTCTATATAGTTGATTTGAAATCTTTGCATTCTGAAAATGAAAAATGTTTTCCTGCTTTAGTGAAAATCCATGGCTATGGCATAGAAGGCTTGGTCATGTAAACATGAACTTGCTGAAAATTGTTTCAAGAAAAGATTTAGTCATTGATCTTCCTAAAATCAATTTTGAAAAAGACAAAGTATGTGATGCTTGTCAAATAGGAAAACAAACCAGGATTTCTTTTAAAGCAAAAAATGTAGTTTCAACTACAAGATCTTTGGAACTTTTGCATATGGACTTGTTTGGTCCAATAAGTACCATTAGTCTAGGTGGCCATCAATATGCTCTTGTTATTGTTGATGACTATTTCAAGATATACCTTTGTTATTTTTATTGCTTACAAGGATGAAGCTTTCAAAGGTTTTGAAAAGTTTTGCGAAAAGGTTCAAAATGACAAAGGAATTTGTATTTCAAGCATAAGAAGTGATCATGGAAAAGAATTTGAAACCAAAGCTTTTCAAATTTTTGTGATGAGAATGGAATCAATCACAATTTTTCAGCTCCTAGAACTCCTCAACAAAATGGAGTTGTTGAGAGGAAAAACAGAGTTCTAGAAGAATTTTCAAGAACAATGTTTTGTGAAAATAGTTTACCAAAATATTTTTGGACTGAAGCCATGAACACTTCTTGCTATATTTTAAATAGAATTTTAATTAGGCCTATACTTGATAAAACTCCATATGAACTATGGAAAGGTAGAAAGCCTAATATTTCCTATTTTCGTACATTTGGTTGCAAATGCTTCATCTTGAATAACAATAAAACTAATTTGGGTAAATTTGATTCTAAGACTGATGAAGGGATATTTTTAGGATATTCTACATCGAGTAAGGCTTATAGAGTTTTCAATAAGAGAACTCTAGTAGTAGAGGAATCTGTGCATGTAACTCTTGATGAGTCTAACCCTATTAGTAGTAGAGAAGTTTCCATTAATAATGATGCAGATTTTATTCCAAGAAAGGAAACACCTACTCTCATTGTTGACCCGAAGAAGAATCCAACTCAAGCAAATGAAGAGCTGGAAGCTCATAATTTGGACCAACCATCTACAAGCCAACAAGTGGATGGACTTCCTAAAGATTGGAGGTATGTAAACTATCACCCAATTGATCAAGTAATTGGTGATCTTTCACAAGGGGTAAGAGCTCACTCTTCTATTAAAAATATTTGCAATTATGTAGCTTATCTGTCTCAGGTAGAACCTAAGTCATTTATAGAAGCTGAAAAAGATAATGATTGGATAATTGCAATGCAGGAAGAGATAAATCAATTTGAGAGAAACAAGGTTTGGAATCTAGTTCCAAGACCTAAGAATCATTCCATCATTGGAACAAAATGGGTTTATAGGAATAAGATGGATGAAAATGGAATAGTAACTAGAAATAAGGCTAGACTAGTTGCTAAGGGATATAATCAAGAAGAAGGAATAGACTTTGATGAGACTTATACTCCCGTAGCTAGATTAGAAGCTATTCGAATGTTGTTAGCCTTTGCATGCTTTAATAAATTCAAACTATTTCAAATGGATGTGAAAAGTGCCTTTTTAAATGGCTTTATAGAAGAAGAAGTTTATGTTGAACAACCTCTTGGATTTGAAAATCCTAGTCTTCCAAATCATGTCTATAAACTTTCTAAAGCTCTATATGGGTTGAAGCAAGCTCCAAGGGCATGGTATGAAAGACTAAGTAAATTTTTGATTGATAATGAATTTGTAAGAGGAAGAATAGATACAACTCTCTTCACAAAAACTCACAAAAATGACACTTTGATAGTTCAAATATATGTTGATGATATTATATTTGGTGCTACTAATGAATCTATGTGTCAAGAGTTTGCAAAGTGCATGCAAGGTGAATTTGAAATGAGCATGATGGGAGAACTTACCTACTTCCTTGGTCTTCAAATCAAACAACTTAAAGGAGGTATCTTCATCAATCAATCAAAGTATACTAAGGACCTACTAAAGAGGTTTGGGATGAAAAGCTCAAAGCCATTGGATTTTTGGTTAGGTTGATAGCACTAGTATTATCACAAAAGATAGGAATATTTTTGAGGTTCATGCCATAGTCTTCTAGTTTTGAGGAACTACATGTGATTCCTTAGGATTAGACTGAAATCTAGCACACATGCATACACTGAACATAATATCAAGTCTACTTGCAATTAAATAAAGCAAAACACCTATCATGCTTCTATAATATTTAGTATCTACAGGTTTACCTTCTTCATCCATATCAAGTTTTGTAGATGTGCTCATTGGTGTTCCAATTGGAACTCAAAAATCCAAAAAGAATAAAGAGATATGAAGAAAATTATGCTGAAAACACTGTTCATCCAGAAATCACTGTAGCAGCGCTCCAACAGTGACCCAGTCGACTGGGTGAATAGTGCAGTCGACTGGTAAAAGTGGCAGAATGTTCCCAGTCGACTGGTATGACTTACCAGTCGACTGGTAACACTATAGCAGCAAAAATGTGAATTTTTGAGAGGACCCAGTCGACTGGTATCACGACCCAGTCGACTGGTAGTTCAAAAATATGACCGTTGGACTCCAAATCTGAACGTTTTAAAGTAAATCTTTTTCAAATTAAAGTCCTAAACGGCCATATTAATTGATTGCTATATAAACCCACTCAATTCAGCATTCAACAAGGAGGAGAAGACATTCAAAAAGAGAAGAACACACACAATCAAGTCATTCATTCTTTGAAACTCAAAAAAGCTTTGAAATACTCATGTTGAGCTATTCTTCAAGCTTTTCTTTGAAAGAGAGACATTATTCAGTTGTATAAGCTTTCATTTGTTGTCTCTCTACCATTTACTTTACAGCTTTTATTGTAAAGGGATTACTTCCGAGAGGAAGTGGATACTTCCGAGAGGAAAGGGATTACTTCCGAGAGGAAGGGGATTGTACGGTTTGAGCAACACCCGTAAGTTGCTTGTGTTTCGGTTTGAGCAACACCCGTAAGTTGCTTGGTTTAGTGAAAGACTTCAAGGAGGATCCTTGAAGAGAGTGGACGTAGGGTCGGAAGGATTCCGATATTGCCGAACCACTATAAATCGAGTTTGCATCTCTCGAAAATGTGAATTTTTGAGAGGACCCAGTCGACTGGTATCACGACCCAGTCGACTGGTAGTTCAAAAATATAACCGTTGGACTCCAAATCTGAACGTTTTAAAGTAAATCTTTTTCAAATTAAAGTCCTAAACGGCCATATTAATTGATTGCTATATAAACCCACTCAATTCAGCATTCAACAAGGAGGAGAAGACATTCAAAAAGAGAAGAACACACACAATCAAGTCATTCATTCTTTGAAACTCAAAAAAGCTTTGAAATACTCATGTTGAGCTATTCTTCAAGCTTTTCTTTGAAAGAGAGACATTATTCAGTTATATAAGCTTTCATTTGTTGTCTCTCTACCATTTACTTTACAGCTTTTATTGTAAAGGGATTACTTCCGAGAGGAAGTGGATACTTCCGAGAGGAAAGGGATTACTTCCGAGAGGAAGGGGATTGTACGGTTTGAGCAACACCCGTAAGTTGCTTGTGTTTCGGTTTGAGCAACACCCGTAAGTTGCTTGGTTTAGTGAAAGACTTCAAGGAGGATCCTTGAAGAGAGTGGACGTAGGGTTGGAAGGATTCCGATATTGCCGAACCACTATAAATCGAGTTTGCATCTCTCTAACTCTATCTCTTTAATTACTTTCATAATTACTTGCTTATAATTATTTATTATTCAAGTAAATGAGATTGATTGCTTAATTATTTTATAATTCAATTATCATTTCTATATTAAGCAATAAACTCTCTCATCTTTGTGCTAGTAATTTAGAAAGATTTAATTCCGCATATATTTCGTTATTTGAGATTGCAAAAAGTACTTAATTTTTTTAATACCCAATTCACCCCCCTCTTGGGTATTGCCATAGTATATTTTGGACCTACAGGTTTCATAAGTTATTGAAGAAAAGCAAGAAACCTTACACAAAGGATTCCACTCCAAAAAGAGAACCTATTGTGTGCTATGGTTGCAAGAAGCCCGAACACATTAAGACTGTTTGTCCAACAACAAACAAACCATACAAGAGCTTCAAAAAGAAAGCCAGTGTTGAAACCACTTGGAGTGATTGTGAAGAATAAGAACTTTCGGACAACGACGTCGGATATGAAGAAATTTCCAATCTTTACTTAATGGCAGTTGATGATGAAAATAAGGTAACAAATTCTTCCTCCACTAATAATAATAATATTGTTAGTAGTCATGAAGAATTGATTGAGGTAATTAATGAAATGCATGAAGAATTGAAGAAATTTGATTCTAGAAATATTGCTCTAAAAAAAGAAGTCTAATCTCTCTCTAAAGAGATAGAAAGTCTAAAAGAAGAAAAAGAAAAACTATCTTCCATGCTCTATAATTCATCACAATATTTTTTGAAAAATGAAAATGATCATTTAAAAAAGAAAGTGATGGAGTTAAATAACACTATATCTAGGCTTATTCTTGGAAAAAAAAAACTAGATGAAGTTCTATCTTGCCAAAGAATGAGTGAAGAAAAATCTGGTTTGGGTTATTCTCCATTAGGAAAACAAAAATCAAAAGATACTTTGTTTATGAAAGCAATATGTGTGGATGAACCCTGCACTTCTAAGGCTACTAGCAAGGTTAAGAGCTTTCATTCAAAAAATGCTAGTAAGCCTAACAATGCAAATTTCAATTCAAATGCAAAGAATTCTAAAGCTTATACTAAAGATAGAAATCCTAGAAATACATATGCATATATGTATGCTCATCTTAGAAATACAAATTCTAGGGATACACATTCAAGATATGCACATGCTAGGAATGCACATCCTAGAAATTACTATCATGCATATCCTAGAGATAACATGTATGGTCATAACTCTTATGCTAGAAACATGTATCTTAGGAATGCTCATCCAAGGAATAATAGGCATATATATTCAAGACATCCTAGAAACTTCTATGACTATCATCCTAGGATCATGCATCATCAACATGTCCACAATTATAGAGTACCTTATAATGTTAAGAAAGTATAGGTCCTTAAAGGAGCCATATTTTTTAGGACTAACCCCAAAAGACTCAAGAAATTTTGGGTAACTAAAAGTTCTATTGTGTATCCATGTATAATGCAGATATGTCTTCACACCAAAGAGAAACATAACTATTGGTACCTTCATAGTGGATGCTCAAAGCATATGACCGATGATCAAAGTATGTTCAAAGAGTTAACTTTAAGAGATGGCAGACACGTCACCATTGGAGATAACACCAAGATAAAGATTATTGGGCATGAAAAAGTGGGTAAAGCTTCTTCAACCATTGACCATGTTTTATATGTTCAAGGCCTTAAGCCAATTTTACTTAGTATTAGTCAATTATGTGACAAAGGCAACAAAGTCATATTTGAATCCTCTCATTGTATAGTAATAGACATCAAGAGTAACAAGATTACGTTTGTTGGCCATAGACATGATAATGTCTAGCTAGTTGATTTAAAATCTTTACATTCAGAAAGTGAAAAATATTTTCCTGCTTTTAGTGAAAACCCATAGCTATGGCATAAAAGGCTAGGCCATGTGAACATGGATCTATTTTAAATTATTTCAAGAAAAGATTTAGTTATTGTACTTCCCAAAATCAAATTTGAAAAAGATAAAGTTTGTTATGCTTGTTAAATGGGAAAACAAACAAGAGTGTCTTTTAAAGCCAAAAAGTTAATTTCAACATATAGACTATTAAAGCTTTTACATATGGACTTGTTTAGTCCAATAAGCACCATTAGTCTAGGTGGCCATCAATATGCTTTTGTTATAGTTGATGATTATGCAAGATATACCTTTGTTATTTTTATTGCCTATAAGGATGAAGCCTTTAAAGGTTTTGTTAACTTTTGTAAGAAGGTTCAAAATGAAAAAAAAAATTTATTTCAAGTATTATAAGTGATCATGGAAAACAATTTGAAAACAAAATTTTTTCAAAATTTTGTGATGAAAATGGAATTGATCACAATTTTTCAGCCCCTATGACTCCTCAACAAAATGGCTTTGTTGAGAGGAAAAATAGAGTTCTAGAAGAATTTGCTAGAACCATGCTTTGTGAAAATAGTTTACCAAAATATTTTTGGGTGGAAGCCGTAAATACTTTTTACTATGGTTTAAATAGAGTATTAATTATGCCTATGTTTGATAAAATTCCATATGAACTATGGAAAGTAAAAGATTATGTAACAATCCATCCCAAGTTGGCCACCCCCGAGACGGTGTCATCACATTTTAAAAATCCCAACACGACATATATATGCAATAGTAAAATAACACTAACAAAAATTCTTTTACATCAATCATCAACCCTCAACAGGGGAGATACATCAATCTTATATTAACTTAACATAATATACCACGTAAAATGCATGAATATTTACAAACAAATTTTTATTTTATTTTCTCATTAGTCTGAGGATGTTGACATGTATGCTGCTTACAGAAATGATTTCTTCTAAACCTCAACTCACCAAACTATTTGTCATGCCTACAACCTGAAATCATTGTACAATGAGAGGTGAGCTTCACAAGCTCAGTGAATTGAATTTACTAGAAGTACTCATTTGTATAAAAGATTTTTCCATATTTCATCCAACTTGATACTAGCATTCTACTATCACTATACATGTCATAATATCCATTATTTATCAATCTCTTCCTCTTATTTATTAGTTCACCTTAAGATCATCAATTATCTCATTATTACCTCGTAATGAGGTTCACATCATAAAGTCTACTCTTTTGATGGTTCTTATCACCATAACTGTCTCTTTGCGAGACTCATCCATCTATAAATAAATTCACAATAACACACCACACATCATTATTTCAATAATGCAAGCAATAATTAAAACAGATACCATGCATGAATTATTATTATGGGAACGTCTTCCCACATGTCGATATGTTTTTATCTTAGACCGGTTGCCTTCTCGGTTCTTTTATTCTCATTTAGACCGGCTGGCTTCTCAGTTCTTTCATTTTCATTAGATCAACTAGCTTCCCGGTTCTTTCATTTTCATTAGACTGACTACCTTTCCGGTTTTTTCATTTTCATTAAACTGGCTGCCTTCCCAGTTCTTTTCTTTTATTTAATGCATATACATATGAACAATGATATGAAATATACATATAAACAGTAACATAAAACACATATAAATTCAAAACATTTAAATTGGCTATCCTAATTATTCTTAACTTATTATTGAAACAAATTCCACTAAATTTTATCTCCTCATAATTCGTATCAAAACATCAACCATAGCTCATCAAGAATTTATTTATCACCATCATTATTAAATTAACTCATTTTTCTAATAATATTTCTTTTCACATAATAATTTTTTTACATGTCCAATATTCATATCATATCTATCAACCAAATCTTTATCT
The DNA here is from genome assembly GCA_023935145.1 of Bretschneidera sinensis. Taxonomy (NCBI): domain Eukaryota; kingdom Viridiplantae; phylum Streptophyta; class Magnoliopsida; order Brassicales; family Akaniaceae; genus Bretschneidera; species Bretschneidera sinensis. Next base: position 55,515,036 of record CM043702.1, on the reverse strand, counting down.
AACACTAAAATATAAGCTAATAATTTATTTTAATATTATCACTAGATTTTTTTCATTTTTATTTAGATTACTTAAAGTAAATCCAACTCACCACGTAGCACTTAAAGCTACCCATGGATAATCTCCTTGCCTTTCCCATTCCTCTTAGAAATTTTCCCTCGGTTGTAGATTGTCAACACCTAACATAATATTTATATTAAATTTCTAATTATTTCTTCAATTCTTCATAAACCACATCCTTTGAAAATTCCCACTTTGACTTCCGGGAAATTTCATGAATGCTAAAAATTCCTAAAATAAACATTATATTATTACCTTATATTTTTCTGATAGCTTCTCTTGATTCTCTATGAAATTCCGCAGTAAATCCCTTCAAAAATTTGCTATTTCAACCTTTCTTTGGGTCTCTAAGTGTTTAGAGAAAAACAAGAAACTATGTGAAATCTGTAGATTTCACATAGGTGTATATATATTAGTTTGCTGCTTAACAAAAGTGTCGGCACCCTCAAAAGTGTGTTGCACCCTTAAAAGTGTGTTGCACCATCAGTACCTAAACTCACCCACAACCTCCATGTTTTGGAGACGTGTAAGGCATACAATCTTCACATTTTAACTTGGCAGCATGTGTTGCCACCTGCTGCCACATTTTGTTGACTTTTTTTTTTAAAAAAAAAAATTCTTTTCCTTTCTTTCGACGTTCTGGACGTCCATTTTTTTTTTCTTTTTCCTTTTTCCTTTCTTCTGATTCCACTTTTGGATAATTTCAAGAATTTTTTTAAAATAATTATTTTATTCAATACTAAACCTTCATATATATATATATATATTGCTACGAATTATGAGGAGATGAAATTTAGTGGATCTTGACAAGCTTTAATGGATGATTTGATGTGACTTATGAGGAGAAGAATTTAGTGGAATTTATTTCAATAATAAGTTGAGAATAATCAGGATAGCCATTTTAAATTTTTTGAATTTATGTGTGTTTTATGTTACTGTTTATATGTATATTTCATATCATTGTTCATATACATATGCATTAAATAAAAGAAAAGAACCGGGAAGGCAGCCGGTCTAATGAAAATGAAAGAACCAGGAAGACAGCCAGTCTAAATGAGAATGAAAGAACCGGGAAGGTAGTCGGTCTAAATGAGAATGAAAGAATCGGGAAGTCAACCGGTCTAAGATAAAAAAACATATTGACATGTGGGAAGACGTTCCCATAATAATAATTCATGCATGACATCTGTTTTAATTATTGCTTGCATTATTGAAATACTGATGTGTGGTGTGTTATTGTGAATTTATTTATAGATGGATGAGTCTCACATAGAGACAATTATGGTAATAAAAACCATCTAAAGAGTAGACTTTATGATGTGAACCTCATTACGAGGTAATTATGAGATAATTTATGATCTTAAGGTGAACCAATAAATAAGACGAAGAGATTGATAGAGAATGGATATTATGACATGTGTAATGATAGTAGAATGCTAGTATCAAGTTGGATGACATATAAATGATTAAATATGGAAAAATCTTTTATACAAATGAGAACTTCTAGAAAATTCAATTCATTGAGCTTGTGAAGCTCACCCCTCATTGTACAATGATTTCAGGTAGTATGCATGACAAATAGTTTAGTGAGTTGATGTTCAGAAGAAATCATTTCTGTGAGCAGCGTACGTGTCAACATCCTCAGACTAATGATAAATAAAATAAAAATTTGTTTGTAAATATTCATGCATTTTACGTGATATATTATGTTACGTTAATATCAGATTGATCTATCTCCCCTGTTAAGGGTTGAGGATTGATGTAAAAGAATTTTTGTTAGTATTATTTTAATGTTGCATATATGTGTCGTTATGAGATTTTCAAAATGTGATAACACCGTCTCGAGGGTGACCAACCCTGGATGGGTCGTTACAGCCTAATATCTCTTATTTTTGTGCTTTTGGTTGGAAGCACTTTATCTTTAATAACAATAAAACTAACCTAAGTAAATTTGACTCTAATACCGATGAAAGGATATTCTTAAGATATTTAATCTCTAGTTAAGTTTATAGAGTCTTTAACAAAATAACTCTAGTGGTTGAAGAATCCATATATGTTGCTTTTGATGAATCTAACCCAATTAGTAGTAGAATAGTATCTCATGATGATGATGCAGATTTTATTCCAAGAGTGGAAAAATGCTATGCAAGAATATGAACTTCAAACAAATCAAGTGTTAGACACTCACAATCTTGATCAACCTTCCACAAGTCATCAAGAATATTAACTTCCCAAAGATTGGAGGTATGTGAATTATTATCCAATCGATCAAGTGATTAGTGATGCTTCACAAGGGATAAGAACTCGATCTTCTATGAGAAATATTTGCAATTCTGTACCTTATCTATCCAAGTAGAACTTAAGAATTTTGTAGAAGCCGAAAAAGATGTTGATTGGATAAATACTATGCAAGAAGAGTTAAATCAATTTGAAAGAAATAAAGTGTGGACTTTAGTTTGTAGACTAAAGAATCATACCATCATAGGAACTGAATGGGTTTATAGAAGCAAAATGGATAAAAATGGAATTGTAACTAGGAACGAGGATAGATTTGTTGCTAAGGGTTACAATCAAGAAGAAGGAATAAACTTTGTTGAGACCGATGCTCCCATAGCTAGATTAGAAGTTATTCATATGTTACTAGCCTTTACAGGCTTTAAAAAGTTTAAACCATTTCAAATGGATGTGAAAAAGTGCATTTTAAAATGGTTTTATTGAAGAAGAGGTTTATGTTGAACAACCTCTTGGTTTTGAAGATCCTAACCTTCCAAACTATGTTTATAAGCTTTCTAAAGCTCTCTATGGGTTGAATAAGCTCCAAGAGCATGGTACGAAAGGTTTAGTAAGTATTTACTTGAAAATGGTTTTACAAGAGGAAAAATAGATACAACTCTTTTTACAAAAAAAAAATCATAAACATGACACACTCTTAGTCCAAATATATGTTGATGATATTATATTTGATGCCTCTAATAAATCCATGTGTCAAGATTTTGCTAAGTGTATGCAAGGTGAATTTGAGATGAGTATGATGGGAGAGCTTACCTACTTCCTTTGACTTCAAACCAAACAATTGAAAGGAGAGATCTTCATCAATCAATCCAAATACACTAAGGACATGTTGAAGAGGTTTGGGATGGAGAACTCAAAATCTATTAGCACTCCCATGAGCACCTCTAAAAAACTTGACATAGATGAGAAAGGTAAGTGCGTAGACACACAAAACTTATAGAAGTATGATAGGGGCTTTACTTACCTAACTACAAGTAGACCCGATATAATGTTTAGTGTATGCATGTGTGCTAGGTTCCAAGCTAACCCTAAGGAATCTCATATAATTGCTGTGAAAAGAATTTTAAGATATTTACAAGGTACTCAAAATCTAGGTTTATGATATTCTAGAAAATCAACTTTTGAGTTTGTTGGGTACTCAGATGCTGATTATGTGGGTTGTAAGTTAGATAGAAAAAACACTAGTGGAACAAGCCAATTTCTAGGTCTATGTTAACTTCTTAGTTTTCAAAGAAACAAAATATTCAGCATGCCTGTAGTTGTTATACACAAGTTTTATGGATGAAACAACAACTAGAAGATTACGATATGTACTTTCAAAATATTCCAATTCATTATGACAGCACTAGTGCTATTAATTTGATAAAAAAAAATCAAATTCAGCATTCTAGAACCAAAAACATTGAGATAAGACATCGTTTTATAAGAGATCATGCTCAAAAGGTGATATTAAACTAGAATTTATTCTCTCTGAAGATCAAATTGCTGACATTCTTACAAAACCTTTGAATGAAGATAGTTTTTGCAAAATTAGACTTTTAATGGGATTGAATTTTTTTTTAATATATGGGTGTTTGATTGGATTTACATTCATCATTTGCATTTGTGTCATTGAGTGAATGAAGATTAATCCTCAAATTAATATTTCTATCACTCAAAAATGGCATAGAACAAACCAGACTTGCAATTCTTCAAACTGGAGTTTAGACTTTTCTTTGAAAATCCTGATCCAGTCGATTGATATGTGTTGACCCTCACCTGTATCTTAATGATGACAAAACACAACTCTTATTATACTAACGATGCTATCTAAGTTTATTAAGCAATAAGAGCATTCAACTAAGGATCAAGGTGCAAGAACTCAACCCGAATCAAACATCAAGTGAAGACAGAAGAACTAAAATAGGTCTATTGTATTAAATCAAGTTGTAAGTCTCACTTGTTCAGGTAATTAGCTTGTCCAATGGCTCGTTTTGAAAAACCATTTTAACATAACTTTTTAAACAAAAGCTTTTAAATTCAAAATCTATTCAACACATGAAAACTAGGTTGTTACAGCAACCCAGTCGACTGGGTACTTATACTAGTCTTCTGGTATAAAGGTCAGTGTGTTCCTAGTCGACTGGATGTTTCATACCAGTCGATTGGTGTTTTGCTCAGAGTCTTTCTAGTCGACTGGTAAGAACTACCCAGTCGATTGATAATCTAGGCAGAAAGCTTCCAGTTGACTGGTAAAAACTACCCAGTCAACTGGTACCTTCAATAGCCTTAAAAATGAGATTTTTAAAGTGGACCTAATCGACTGGTATTAAGACCCAGTCGACTGGTAATTCAAAAAATATGACCGTTATAGCATCAAACTTGTACATTTGATGTACAAAAGTGTACCAAATTAATTCAGAACGGAAATATTTCATCAAAGCTATTTAAACCCACACTATTGAGTGTTTCAAATAGAGTTTGACACATTAAAACAAGTTTTTACTCATTGATACTCAAAAAGCTTTGAAACGTTCATATTTAGTCATTCTTCAAGCTTTACCTAGAAAGAGAGATATTATTCAGTTGTATAAGCTTCCATAGTTGTCTCTCTACCATGTACTTTACAGTACTTATTGTAAAGGGGATTACTTCCGAGAGGAAGGGGATTACTTCCAAGAGGAAGGGGATTGCTTCCGAGAAGAAGGGATTGTAAGGTTTGTGCAACACCCATGAAGTTGCACAACTAAGTTTCTTAGTGGAGTACTTCAAAGAGGTTCCTTGAAGAGAGTGGACATAGGTTCGGAACGATTCCGATATTGCCGAACCACTATAAACTGTGTTTGCATCCTCTATCCCTTAAACTCTTTATTTACAGCACATACTACTTGTTTATATGCTTGTTGTGTTATCTGTTTTATAAACTTGGGTTTAATCCGCAAAAAGTTTTTAAAACCCAATTCACTCCCCCTCTTGGGTTGAAACCTCAGTCTACAATTGGTATCAGAGCCTCGTTCTCAATTTTAGGCTTAATATCCTTGAGTTGATCCGATGGCAGCAAATAGCTATTTTGAGGCACACTCATATACTAGACCTCCCTTGTTCAATGGCTCCAACTATAACTATTGGAAAAACAGGATAAAAATCTTTGTCGAAGGACAAGATTATAATCTGTGGAGAGTCATTGAAGAGGGACCTAGAATTCCATCAAAAGAAATCACTGTTAGAGATACCATTCATACAATGCCTAAACTCAAAACTGAGTACAATGAGGAGGATTGTAGAATGATGTCTTTCAATAGTAGAGAAACAAGTATTTTACATTGTGCTTTAGATATATCTTAATACAATAAAATCTCTGCACATGTTTCAGCTAAGGAAATATGGGATAAATTGCAAGTGACATATGAAGCAACTAGTGAGGTTAAAAAATCAAAAATCTATATGCTAGTATCTGAATATGAATCTTTTAGAATGTCTCCTAATGAAACAATTTCTCAAATACACTCATTTTTTACAACTATTGTTAATGGTTTGAAGTTTCTTGGTAGGAACATTGAGGAATTTGAATTGACAAGAAAAATCTTAAGGTCTTTGCCATCCACATGGAAAGCAAAGAAGACGGCTATTCAGAAAGCCAAAGATCTTGACAAACTTGACGTTGAGACACTCCTTGGGTCATTGTTGACATATGAAATGGAAGAAATGAATCCCACTGTCAATGTTGATGAGAAGAAGAAAAAGGTGATTTCTTTCAAAGCCTCCACAAGCAACAAAGAAGAAGAATCGGAAGAAGAGGAGCAGAACAACGAAGAAGACAGTAAAATGGCCTTAATCACCAAACGGTTTCATAGATTCTTGAAGAAAAGCAATAAACCATACACCAAGGATCCCATTTCAAAAAGGGAACCACTTGTGTGCTATGGATGCAAGAAACTCGGTCATATCAAGGCCGATTGTATGGCAACGAGCAAACCATACAAAAGCTTCAAGAAGAAGGCTATGATTGCAACCACTTGGAGTGATGACGAAGAAGAAGAAGAATCCTCGAATAAAGAAGTCAGATATGAGGAAATTGCCAACCTATGCCTTATGGAAATTGATGATGAAAATGAGGTATTATCTTCTCCCTCTTCTAAAAATAACATTGTGAGCAGTAGTGAAAAATTGTTAGAAGTTATAAATGAAATGCATGATGAATTGAAGAAATTCGATTCTAGAAACTCTACTCTTAAAAAGAGGTGTCAACCCTTTCTAAGGAGATGATAAGTCTAAGAGAAGATAAAGAAAAATTATCTTCATTGCTGTATAATACTTCTCAAGACTTCCTCAAAGATGAAAATGAAAATTTAAATAAGAAGATAGTAGAATTGAATGGTACTATATCTAGACTCATGCTTGGTAAAGAAAAGCTTGATGAAGTGCTTTCTTGCCAAAGATTAAGTGGAGGAAAATCTGGTTTAGGATACTCTCCATTAGGCAAGCAAAAATCAAAAGAGAGCTTATTCATGAAAGCTTCATGTGTGAATGAAGCCTCTACTTCTAAGGTTAAAATCACACCCCCATTGAATGATAGCATGTCTAGAAATACTAATTCTAATGCTAATACAAGATTGAAGAATCCTAGAAATACTCATGCTTACATGTATGCTCATTCAAGGAATGCTCATGCACATGTTAGGAATAATCATCATGTGCATTCTAGGAACAACTTGTATACCCAAGACTTGCACACTGCACAAGCATATCCTAGGAATTATTGTCATAATCATTCCAGAAATAATATGCATACTCATGATAACGCAAGCATGTATCTTAGGAATCATAATCATACATTTTCTGAAAATGACATGAATATTCATACTCTTTATAATAGAAACATGTATCCTAGGAACTTATATCCCAAGCATTATAGGCATGCACAACTAAGAAATCCTAGAAATTTCAATAACTATTATCCTAGGATTATGCATCATCAACATATCTATAGATCACCATATACTGTTAAGAAAGTATGGGTCCCAAAAGGAACTGTATTTTCAAGGACTAACCCCAAAGGACCCAAGAAATTTTGGGTACCTAAAAATGCCATTGTGTATCCTTGTGTGACGTAGATATGTCTCCACACCAAGGAAAAGGGTAATTGTTGGTACCTTGATAATGGATGCTTAAAACACATGACCGGTGATAAAAGTGTATTCAAGGAGTTAACTCTAAGAGATGGTGGACTTGTCACCATTGGAGACAACACAAAAATAAATATCATCGGGCGTGGAAAAGTTGGTAATGATTTCTCAACCATAGATAATGTATTGCTAGTACAAGGCCTTAAGCCAAATTTACTAAGTATTAGTCAACTTTGTGACAAAGGCAACAAAGTCACATTTGAGACCTCCCATTGTCTAGTTATAGACATCAAGAGTAACGAGATTAAATTTTTTTGGCCATAAACATGAAAATGTCTATATAGTTGACTTGAAATCCTTGCATGGCGAAAATGAAAAATGTTTTCCTGCATTTAGTGAAAATCCATGGCTATGGCATAGAAAGCTTGGTCATGTGAACATGAACTTGCTGAAAATCATTTCAAGAAAAGATTTAGTCATTAGACTTCCCAAAATCAATTTTGAAAAAGATAAAGTATGTGATGCATGTCAAATGGGAAAACAAACTAGGATTTCTTTTAAATCGAAGAATGTAGTCTCAACTACTAGACCTTTAGAACTTTTGCATATGGACTTATTTGGTCCAATAAGTACCATTAGTCTAGGTGGCCATCAATATGCTCTTGTTATTGTTGATGACTATTCAAGATATACCTTTGTTATTTTAATTGCTTACAAGGATGAAGCTTTCAAAGAATTTGAAAACTTTTGCAAAAAAGTTCAAAATGAAAAAGGAATTTGTATTTCAAGAATTAGAAGTGATCATGGAAAAGAAATTGAAAACCAAAGTTTTTCGAAATTTTGTGATGAAAATGGAATTAATCACAACTTTTCAGCCCCTAGAACTCCTTAACAAAATGGAGTTGTTGAGAGGAAAAATAGAGTTCTAGAAGAATTTTCAAGAACAATGCTTTGTGAAAATAATTTACCAAAATACTTTTGGGTTGAAATGGTAAACACCTCTTGCTATATCTTAAATAGAATTTTAATTAGGCCTATGCTTGACAAAACTCCATATGAATTATGGAAAGGTAGAAAGCCTAATATCTCTTATTTTCGTACCTTTGGTTGTAAATGCTTCATACTAAATAACAATAAAACTAACTTGGATAAATTTGATTCTAAGACTGATGAAGGAATATTTTTAGGATACTCAACCTCTAGTAAGGCTTATAAAGTTTTCAACAAGAGAACTCTAATGGTAGAAGAATCCATACATGTAACTCTTGATGAAACTAACCCAATTAGTAGTAGAGAAGTTTCTTTTAATGATGATGCTAATTTTATTCCAAGAACGGAAACTCCTACTCCCATTGTTGACCCAAAGGAGAGTCCACCTCAAACAAATAGAGAGATGGAAACTCTCAAAGTAAACCAACCATCTACAAGCTGACAAGAGGATAGTCTTCCCAAAGATTGGAGGTATGTAAATTATCACCCGATTGATCAAGTGATTGGTGATCCTTCACAAGGGGTAAGAACTCGTTCATCTATTAGAAATATTTGCAATTATGTAGCCTATTTGTCTCAAATAGAACCTAAGACATTTAATGAAGCTGAAAAGGATAATGATTGGATAATTGCAATGCAAGAAGAAATAAATCAATTTGAAAGGAACAATGTATGGAATCTAGTTCCTAGACCTAAGAATCATACAATAATTGGAACTAAATGGGTATTTAAAAATAAGATGGATGAAAATGGAATAGTAACTAGAAACAAGGCTAGACTAGTTGCTAAGGGATATAATCAAGAAGAAGGAATAGACTTTGATGAGACCTGTGCTCCCATAGCTAGATTAGAAGCTATTCGAATGTTATTAGCTTTTTCATGCTTTAATAAGTTCAAGTTATTTCAAATGGATGTAAAAATCCTTTTTTAAATGGCTTTATAGAAGAAGAGGTTTATGTTGAGCAACCTCTTGGATTTGAAAATCCTAGTCTTCCAAATCATGTCTACAAGCTTTCTAAAGCCCTATATGGATTGAAGCAAGCTCCAAGGGCATGGTATCAAAGATTAAGTAAATTTTTAATTGGCAATAACTTTGTAAGAGGTAAGATAGACACAACCTTATTTACAAAAACTCACAAAAATGACACTTTTATAGTTCAAATATATGTTGATGATATAATATTTGGTGCTACTAATGAATCTATGTGTCAAGAGTTTGCAAAATGCCTGCAATGTGAGTTTGAAATGAGTATGATGGGAGAACTTACCTACTTTCTTGGACTTCAAATCAAACAACTAAAAGGAGGCATCTTCATCAATTAATCAAAGTACATTAAGGACCTACTAAAGATGTTCAGAATGTAAAGCTCAAAGCCACTTGGAACTCCTGTGAGTACAACTACAAAACTTGACCTTGATGAAGGAAGTAAGTGTGTAGACACTAAAAATTATAGAAGCATGATAGGAGCATTACTTTATTTGATTGCAAGTAGACCTGATATAATGTTCAGCGTATGTATGTGTTCTAGATTTCAGGCTAATCCTAAGGAATCACATGTAGTTGCAGTAAAAAGAATCCTTAGATATCTACAAGGAACTCAAACCATAGGATTATGGTACTCTAGAGATTCATTTTTTTGAGCTTGTAGGATATTCAGATGCTGATTTTACTGGGTGTAGGTTAGATAGAAAGAGCATAAGTGGAACATACCAATTCTTAGGTGCAATGTTAACCTCTTGGTTTTCCAAGAAACAAAATTTTGTTGCACTATCAACTGCCGAGGCGGAATATGTAGCAGCTGGAAGTTGTTGCGCTCAAGTATTATGGATGAAACAACAACTAGAAGACTATGGCATGATATTTAAAAGTATCCCAATTCATTGTGATAATACTAGTCCTATCAACCTAACCAAGAACCCTATTCAGCACTCTAGAACTAAACACATAGAAATTAGACATCATTTCTTAAGAGACCATGCTCAAAAAGGTGATATAAGACTAGAATTCATACCATCAGAATATCAAATAGCTGACATTCTTACAAAACCTCTAAGTGAAGCTAGCTTCTGTAAAATTAGACTATTAATGGGATTGTTGGACTATGATAAAGTGAATGTTTAATTGCTTCATCATTCATCATTATGCATATTTGACATCTAGTGAATGAGCATTAATCCTTGTTTAATATTTCTCTCACACAAGATGGCATAGATAAACAAATTTCGTGCTAAGACTCAAAACTAAAAAGTTTCTCAAAGAGTCCAGTCGACTGATAAGTCTATCCCAGTCGACTGGAAAGTCACTGCCTAATTTCCCAGTCGACTGGTAAGTCAATACCAGTCGACTAGTTCAACTAGACCAGTCGACTGGCATCTCTCTGTCTATTCTTCCTGTCGACTGGTACCCTGACCCAGTCGACTGATATCCAAAATATTCATCTTTGTAAAAGGACCCAGTCAACTGGTATCCTAACCCCAGTCGACTGGTATTGCGATTCTATAAATAGGCTCTTCATTTTTTCTAGATTTTTACGCCATTTTCAAAAACCCTAGTTTTCTCTCTCCACCAAATCTCACCATTTTGATCCAAAAACCATCAAAACAACACCTAAACACAATGATCTACTCATCCAGAACCTTATTTTCAACTTTCTACGATTGAAATCTTCCATTTCTACCAAAAACTCCTTTTACTCAAAAGCCTATATTTCCCAAAAATATCAAATCGAATCCGAGTAAAATACACTACTGGGGGACCAAATGCACCTATAAGGCCAAGGTCCACCAAACCTATGGATCTGGAGTCACAGGGGAAGGGCGTGGCGGGCTCATCAAGCAAGAAGCCTAGAACAGAGTTTGATGAGTCTCTGTTTTTCAGCCCTGCGGCAAAAGCGAGGTATAACTCTATAATCCGCCACAAGAAGATCATGACGGGTAGAGTTATCAACTTCAACTCTATTCGTCTTGGTAACTTCGATATCTTGCCAGCCTTCGAGGCGATACACCTGACCCCACTGGTTAGAGTGCATGAAAAGTATTACCCGCGACTGATTCACCAGTTCTATGCGAACTTGGTGAAACCCAGTCCACTGGCTCTGAGATTCAAAACCAGTGTCATGGGTGTGGAGTTTGAGGTCAACACTGACCTCCTAGTGAGTATCTTGAGGATCCTTGTGGGAGGGATCCAATAAAGTCTGGATGGATGGCCAGACAATTTTGATGTTGAGAAGGCTTGTCAGATAGTCAATGGCGACCCTAACTATGTGTACAGACCCAATACATTTCACACATGTAGTGATATGCCCCTAGACTCGAAATTGTTCAATCTCATAGTAAGTTGGACCATCCACCCGAGACTAGGGAGTCGGGGGTATCTATCTAAGATAGATATAGTATTGATTTGGTGCCTTAAAACTGGGCACCACTTCAATATATACCCCCTGCTGCTCGCCAACATGATTAATGGCGAAGCAAGCGACTCCGGGTGTCTTCCTTACGGGATGCTCATCACGCTCATACTCCAGCACTTCTGGGTGCCTCTCCCTACCTCCGAAGCTCAGGATATCGGGCCAAATGACATCATCAACGTCTCCTCGCTGAAGAAAATGGGATGCATGGTCCGTGATGGCTTCATCTATTCGAAGGCCGGGAAGCACATATGGATTCGGGAGGATGAGAGCAGTAATGATGAGGATGAGGATGTTGCTGCTGCTACTGCTGACATGGATACGGACACCCGAGCACCTCCCATGGGTGACTCGAGTACTGGTCAGGCTGGGTATGGCGATTTACTACAGGCTATCACAAGCCTCCAACTGACCATGCAGTCCGGATTCCAAATGTTGAGCTCCTCCATCGAGCACCTCCGGGAAGATTTCGAGCTGCACCGAGAGTGCATAGAGAGTTCCCTAGTCGAGATTCAGGATCTCATTCATGATGGCTTGAACTCTCCTGATCATTGAGTCTCTTTTCTGTTTTTCTTTGATGTACTTAGTACTTTCAGTTCTAGTTCTTAGCACGAGCATACTTTATTGTATTTCTTACTTATATATGGCTTTACGAAGCCCGTTCGTGTATAGTCTTTTTATATATATGATGATGCTTCATGATTATACATGTTTCATGCACCTATTTTACTTATTTGTGATGTGCTTGCATGTTTTATAACTGCTTATATTTGGATTTATGCCTTAAAACTATTTCTGCTTGTATGAAAACTTCCGAGTTTTCCCGGGAAGGATTTCTAACTCCAAATGGAGCCAAATTTTTGTACACAAGTTTTTTTTAAGCATACTCTAGATGACTATGGTAGCTAAGTAGCTTATTTTTTAGTTTCTAGCCCCTTTTGTTGCTGTTTTCAAAACAGGGGAGAAAATATGAGAAAACAAGAAAAGCAAGTGAACAGAAACCAGTGCATAGATTTAGGGGGAGCACTGCTCCAAAGAATATGGTATATGATTCGTTGTTTGGTTGAGTTAGATTTTGATTGGTTGAGTTGCATATATAAACTGCGTTTACTTGTTTACAAGGTGGTTTTACTCGTAAAACAGAGGAAACTCTGCCCGATTTTTTGCAAAAACCTTACACTTAGTTTTTTATAACTGTTTTCTCCTATTAGTTTTGTCATCATCAAAAAGGGGGAGATTGTTGACCCTTACCTGTATTTTAATGATGACAAAACACAACTCTTATTATACTAACGATGCTATCTAAGTATATTAAGCAATAAGAGCATTCAACCAAGGATTAAGGTGCAAGAACTCAATCCGAATCAAACATCAAGTGAAGATATAAGAACTAGAATAGGTCTATGGTATTAAATCAAGTTGTAAGTCTCACTTGTTCAGGTAATTAGCTTGTCCAATGGCTCGTTTTGAAAAACCATTTTAACATAACTTTTTAAGCAAATACTTTTAAAGTTAAAATCTATTCAACACATGAAAACTGGGTTGTTAAAGCAACCCAGTCGACTGGGTACTTATACTAGTCTTCTGGTATAAAGGTCAGTGTGTTCCCAGTCGACTGGATGTTTCATACCAGTCGACTGGTGTTTTGGTCAGAGTCTTTCCAGTCGGCTGGTAAGAACTACCCAGGCGACTGGTAATCTGGGCAGAAAGCTTTCAGTCGACTGGTAAGAACTACCCAGTCGACTGGTACCTTTAATAGCCTTAAAAATGAGATTTTTAAAGTAGATCTGGTCGACTAGTAATTCGAAAAATATGACTGTTATAGCGCCAGACCTGTACATTTGATGTACAAAAGCGTACCAAATTACTTCAGAACGGAAATATTTCATCAAGGCTATTTAAACTCACACTACTGAGCATTTCAAATAGAGCTTGACACATTAAAACAAGTTTTTACTCATTGATACTCAGAAAGCTTTGAAACATTCATATTGAGCCATTCTTCAAGCTTTACCTAGAAAGTGAGATATTATTCAGTTGTATAAGCTTCCATAGTTGTCTCTCTACCATTTACTTTACAGCACTTATTGTAAAGGGGATTACTTCCGAGAGGAAGGGGATTACTTCCGAGAAGAAGGGGATTGTAAGGTTTATGCAACACCCATGAAGTTGCACGACTAAGTTTCTTAGTGGAGTACTTCAAGAGGTTCCTTGAATAGAGTGGACATAGGGTCGAAACGATTTCGATATTGCCGAACCACTATAAACTGTGTTTGCATCCTCTATCCGTTAAACTCTTTATTTACAGCATATACTACTTGTTTATATGCTTGTTGTGTTATCTGTTTTATAAACTTGTATTTAATCCGCAAAAAGTTTTTAAAACCCAGTTGACCCCCCTCTTGAGTTGAAACCTCAGTCTACAATATGCATTTGCTTCTACAACTGAACATTCTTCCACTTTTCAAGTCGACTGAAGATGTTCATCCAATCGACTGAATAATGTCATCCAGTCGACTGAATGAACTTTTTCAATCGACTCTATCACAAGCCATTTTGAAACATGACTCTCTATCATTGTTCTAGTCGACTAAAAGGACCGGTCCAGTCGACTAAAAACGCGATTTTTCAGTTTTTAAACTCCTCATTAGTTTTAAAACTTCATTAAAACCCTTTCTAAGCTTTTTTCTAAAACCCTCACCAGATTTTGATCAAATCAGTTTTCCCATTTCATTATCTCTTTATACCAACGTTCTAAGACTCAAATATCCACCTTTTTACCCTTGATTCGAATCTTAAAACCCTCTCAATTCTCAAAATTCGCATATCTTGGTTTTTACCATTTCTTTCTCCTCCATGACTAGTTGACCCAAACGATACAAGATAGTCTACTTTAGTCCAGATAATTCAACTTCTCGAAAGTGCAAGGTTGCCTCTAAAGAGAAAGGAAAATCTGAAGAAAGAGAAGGGAGTGAACCTCCAAGGGAAGACCCTCCAAGGGACCACCTCAACGCCTCTCACTTCCACGATGATTATGCTAAAGAGAGGTATGTCACTGCCATATGGACTAAGTCCATTAGACCTGGTAGAGTCTTAGATTTTTCAACCCTTAGCATTAATAATTTCAATCTTAGACCTCTATTTGATAGGATGAGTTGGATTGATCTAGTCACTTTTAAGGAAAAATTCTATCTTAGGCTAATGCATCAGTTTTATGCAAATTTACTACAGCTTTCACCCTCATCAACTAGGTTTTCCACCATTGTAATGGGACACGGGCTCACTGTCACTCCTAATGTCCTTCATGAGATCCTAAAGTTACCCACTGAAGGGATTAAATGGATAGGAGATGGGTGGCCTGATGATTTTGACTATTAAAAGGCCTGTAAGGTTGTTAAAGGAGATAAGAATTATATTTACCAAATTCAAACCTATAACACCTACCCTGACTTTCCTCTAGAATCTAGGATCCTAAACCTTGTTGCCAACTGGACTCTGAACCCCAAATTATGAAGCCGAAACTATCCTTCCATATTAGACCTCCTCCTCATCTACTGCCTTAAAACAGGCAACCCTTATACTCTCTACCTACTCATCCTTAGTAATATGGTTGAAGGGAATAATAGTGATGTAGGTGTCATTTCTTATGGCATGATCATAACCTTGATCCTAAAGCACTTCAAAGTACCTCTTCTTGAGTCTGAGGCACAAGAACTTGACTCCAAGGACGTCATCGACATTTCCTTTCTCAAGAAGATGGGGTGCACTGTTAAAGATCACAAGGTCATCTCTAAGCCTGGCAAGAACAATTGGACTGGCAATGAACCACCTGAGGAAGAAGCACCCGTACCCGAGGCTCCTAAGAGGACTCCACCGAGACCAGCAAGCACAGGGCACTCAAGAAGCTCTCAAGACACTATCCTTGAAGCTTTGACAGACCTCCAGGTCTCTATGACCAATATGCAGCAGGCCACTGAAGCCAAGCTTGAGGAGCTCAAGACCAAAGTACATATTGATCTTCCTAACTTGAGGACTGGTCTTCGTGCTATATATGATGATCTATCGTCCTTCAGAACTGACTCACATAGTACTATGGATGACCTACGAGATCAGTTTCAAGATGTTCAAGACTACCATCGAGCATCCCGATTCCCTCCTCCAGTTGATTGGCACTATTAGTCTAGTCATTTGTTATTTATTTCTGAACTTGAGAAACTTTGCAAGTCCAATTTCTTCTCTCATGCATTTTACTATTTTCATACTTATATTCATGCCTGATTGACACGTTAACTGTTATTTCTGTTTAAATTTTTGGTAGGTTTGTGGGAACTTTAGTTGTTTCTCTATTTATGGATGTGTTTGGCTAACTAGCTCCTCTTTTGCACATTGAATGACTCTTGTTTTCTTTAGCTCATGTATCAGTTTTCTGATTCTGCCCGGGAGGTCGTTCAGTATCTATTTTGAGATAATCTTTTGTATATAGGTTCGCTTTAGTATCCTCTATCTATCTATAGGGATGAATATGCTTATCTTGCTGTCTATAGCAATCACTAGCGCTTACGGCGCTTATTTTTAGCAATTCTGAACTCCATATCCATCTTGGCTTGGTTCCTCATCTCTTTTATTCTGTTGACAAAAAAAAGGGAGAAAAAAAGACAAAGATGACAGTTTATAACCCTATGTGTATGTATAGATTTAGGGGGAGCATTGCTCCATTCTTACTTAAAAGATGATATATGCTATAACTTTATATGTATGCATAGATTTAGGGGGAGCATTGCTCCATTCTTAGAATTTGCTAAAATTACTTAAAAGATAATATATGCTTGGTTGTGACATTTTTTTTAAGTTCTTACAGGTTGGTTTTATCCTAAAAACAGAGGAGACTCTGTCCATTTTTCTGTAAAAACCCAACACTTAGTCATTAAAACTGTTTTTCTCTCCTTAGTTTTGTCATCATAAAAAATGGGGAGATTGTTGACCCTTATTTAATTTTAATTATGTCAAAACAATACTTTACCAGTGCTAACAGTTTTATCTAAGTTTTCTTTTAATCAAGTCTAAACATCCAACTCAAGAACAAGACGTAATTCAAGCATAAAGAATAAGATATTGTACATGAGACACACTCAAAAGAAGACCAAAGACCTAGTTTAGGTTCTAGGGTAAATAAGACCTGTAAATCTCTACCTACAAGTACTTAGCTTTTTAGTATGGCTCATTTTTTGTTTTAACAAAATGTTTTATTAATAATTTTTTTCTGACTGGAAAAATATTTTGAAAACAGAAAACTCTATTCCACGACATCTAGTTGACTGAATGGTTTCATTCAGTCGACTGAATACAATCTAGTCGATTAAATGATATGGTTTAGTCGATTGAATGAAGAACATAAAGTTTCTTTTATTTAGCCAGTCGACTGAATGATAGACCTGACTTAAAATTGAAATTCAAATAGTCATCCAGACGATTGGACAATCCATCCAATTGACTGGATATTCGAAAATAACGATAATATTTCAGTTTTGAAGGTTAATTCAGTGCTTTTAATGCACCAAACTACTCCCAAACGGAATTTTCTTTGAGAGTAATGACTAGTAGGTTTCTTATCTATAAAACCCATCATAAATAAGAGATAGAAAATATACAAGAGCATTAAATCTTCATCTTCTCATTTGCTATCAATAAAAGCTTTCAAAATTCTTTATGAGCCATTCTTAAAAGCTTTGTATTTCTAAGAGAGATATATTCTTCCTTGTAAGAGCATTAAATTCAAATCTCTTTTGTCCTTCTTCCAAATTTAATTCCTATCATTGTAAAGAGAAAGAGTTAGTGTAACTCTTAGAGTGTTTAGGTATTAAACACATCTTTGTAATTTCCTTAAGGAAGAGATTATTGTAAGGTTTTGGCAACACCCGAGAAGTTGCTTGGCTATTCTTAGTGGATTGCTTCAAGAAGGTTCCTTGAAGAGAGTGTACATAAGGTTGGAGTGATTCCGATATTGCCGGACCACTATAAACGGAGTTTGCATATTCTCTTCCTTTACTCCTTTAATTTCAACTAATTTATTTATTGTGTGCTTTACTTGATTAAATTGTTAAAACTTGTTTGTTAAGTGCAAAAAGTTTTTAAAACTCAATTCATCCCCCTCTTGGGTTTGTACCTCGGTTTACATACTTCTTCGAAATTTTTGTTATAATATCCATTGTCATTGAAATCTAAAGCATGAGATTCACTCAATATCCAAATTTAATAAGGTTGAAAGAATTTTTCTCTTTCTCAAAAACCAATTATGTTGTAAATTTCAAATGTATAGTATTTGAAAAGAACTTGATTTTTTGTAATATGATAAATCATAGTTTTAATAAGCATGGGCAACTGGTTTAGTTCTTCCCATTTTAAATTTTGAAAAATTAAAAGTTCAACAATTCCCCATTCAATATATATTATGTCACAGGGATTGTTATTGATAAAATGAACTAATTTTGGCACATCATAATTATTTAGAAAGACATATTTAGCATACTTGTGTTAGCCGCACTTAAAGACCAATAATATTATCATATTCAATTTTCTGTTTTATTGAAAAATATATTTCATATGATAAAACCTTTTTTAGTTTTTTCAAATAAAAAGATTCACCTTATTTTAAAAAAAAAAATGAGATCTTTGGATTGTTTATCTATGGAAATCTGTAGTTTGGATTAAAATGCTCAAAATTTTCTTGAACATCCAAATTTTGTAATTTTATACTTTCAAAAACAAGATTTTTTTAATTAATTTTCTCTTTTTGTTTTTTCAAAAAATTTATTCACAAGGTTACTTGTATTTTTTTTTTCCTGAATTGTACTTTTTTGTTTAAAATATGAGCTTCCAATGATCCATTAATCTCTTCATAGAGATCATAGGGAATTCCTAGGTTGAAGAATAGAGAGACTTGTTTAGTTTCTTTCTTTTTGAATGAAAGAGCTTTCTTGTGCTTTTTGCACAGATTCACTGAAATTTTGATAAGAAGAACCTTATTACTTCTATCCAATGTATATAGGTTTTCAATCACCAGTATAATTTTCATATCCTAGCGTAGGATAATGGACACTGATGATGTCCCAATTTAGGCAAAATCCTTGGGAAACTTTTTTATGACCAAAATTTCAGTGAAATTGTGCAAAAAGCATAAAATTTTATCTTTCATTCAAAAAGAAAGAAACTAAATAAGTCTCTATTTTTCAACCGAGGAATTCCCTATGATTTCTATGAAGACATTAATAGAGTATGAGAAGCTTATATTTTAAACAAAAAAACTCAGTTAAGAAATAATATGAGTAACACTGTTAATAAAACTTTTGAAAATACGAAAAGAAAAATTAATTAAAAAATCTTGTTTTTGAAAGTATAAAATTACAAAATCCATTGAGGTACTAATTTTGATTTAATTCTTAACTCAACGTTCTTATGTTGCAGGATAAATTTCGGTTTCTTTTTCTCTTTTTGTTTTTTTCCAATTGTAGAAGAGAGCGTACGCGGCTATTTTGGACAGCACACAGTACAGGGTTGCAACCAAATGAGGAGCTTGTAAATAATACCAAAGTTCAAATGAGTTACAGAATATGATTTTTGGTATAGCTCTCTTCTTTCATGTCATTCTTTATATTTGCTCCATGAATATGAGTTTACACATGATGATTGGTGGCATACTGGAAATGCAATTTGATTATTTTGAAATGATCTACCTTTTAAAATGGTCTTTATTTCACTGCAAGGACGCCGTTTGGACCCTACAAAAGCAGATCATTGCTATTCTGATATCTTCCAAGACTACTGACTGCATGAGCTGGTGTTGTAGTGAATTATCCACAATGTTTTGTATTATTTATTAAATCTTATTTGCAAGAAATTGATGGGACTTTTATAAGTAACCATAGAACTATTTTTGTTGGATATGTTTTTTTATTTATTTACAAAATTTCATTTCAAATGGCTCATCAAACGCTCTGAAAAGTTTTTAGTCTACTAGTGTCGGAAAATCATTTAAGCCACGCACTAAAAAATTCATGGTGGTGGGTGTTGACTTGACTTAATCCTACTAAACTCAAACTTGACAATGAGCATAAAAAATATTAAAATAATATAATTCAAAATTGAGTTACAATGATTCAAATCTAAAATGATGATTCGAATCGAAAATTATCGAAACTTAAAACTTTAAACAACTTTAGACTCGATATAAATAAAAAATTTTATTGTATTATATTTTAATTTTACTGCCAATACCTTTAATTAATTTATTAATTTATTTAATAATAATAATTAGTGTTACATATAATTAACTCTAAGTGATTAATTCATGTGTAGAATAAGTGTGTAAATGTGTAATTGTTTATCATTTTTGTAAAACTGTTTTTACTTAGCTATATATAATATATTTATATGCTTAACATGTTTTAAGGGTTCTACATAATTACATTATATACATGAATACATAATTACATATATGCGTCTCGTTTTTGAGCAAGCTCGATATGACCTATAAGATTTGCTTTATTTTTTCTATTTTATTTTTCTCCAATTTTAAAAGAAATCTCTTGAACTCTACTTTAAATTTACATTACCATGCTATTTTTTATGTTTCAATGTAATTAAATTAAAAAAAAATATGTTAGTAGTAACTTAATACACTTTTTCTCATTTTAATATATTTAACTAATTATGGTTTGATTAAATGCAAATCAAAATTATATATGAAAATAATATAAATATAAAATATTTGATAAGTTATTAACTAATAAAATATAAAATTAACTTTTTTCCTCAGCATATATAATGATGACGATGGTTGATATGCATGATCTAAATGAATATAATATTAAATTTAATTGTCATTTTTTTGTAAAATAAAAATTATACGATAAATTGTAGAGTATGTAAGATATATTAATATTATTAATTTATACTAGATATCAATTGATAACCTAACACATGCATGTAATTATGTGTTCATGTATATCATGTAATTATGTGGAACCCTTAAAAACATGTTAAGCATATAAGTATATTAAGTATAGCTAAGAAAAATTAGTTTTAAAAAAATGATAAGCAATTACACATTTCCACACTTGTTCTACATATGAATTAATCACCCTTAGGGTTAATTAAATGTAACATTAATAAGTTGTTATTATTATTTAATAGAAAAAATAATTAAGGATATTGGTATTAAAAGATAAAATATAACATAATAAACGATCTATTTATATTCTCTCATACTAAATTGAAATTTTAATAATGATTGATGATTCATTTATACTTAATTAGTGTTATTTTAAAGAAAAACAATGTTTTAAAAATAATTTAAAATAAATTTACATAAGAGGTGGAGAGGACTCTCAAAACTATGAATCCAAAATAATAATAATAAATCATTATTTTACGCATATCGGGTTTGGGTCATTTCGGGTTCGAGTCATTTCATATTCGAGTTGTTTCGGGTTCGGGTTGTTTCGGATCTAGGTTGTTTCGGGTTTTAGGTAATTTCAGGCTCGAGTCGGGTTAGGTTCGATCATTTTAGATTCTGGTTTCGGATGACTCAAGTTTGGGTCGAGTCGGCTTCGGATCATATTATTTTAATAATTTTTTGTGCTCGAGCCAGGTTTGGATCGGATCGGGTTTCTGGGTCGGATTAGATTTTGCTACCTCTAATATATTGTGTAATAAATTAATAATATTAATCTATCTCACAAACTCTTTCAATACTTTTTATTTTACAAAAAAACTATTATTAGATTTAATATTCTATTCATATAGATCATGCACGTCAACATTCATCATCATCATATATATTGAAGAAAAAATTAACTTTATCTTTTATTAGTTATTAACTTATTAAATTCTTTATATTTATATTTTTTTATATATAATTATGATTTGCATTTGATCAACCATAATTAGTTAAAATTTATTAAAATGAGAAAAAATATATTAAGTTATTACTAATATATTTTTTTAATTGAATTATATTATAACATAAAAAATGGCATGGTAATCTAAATTTAAAGTGGAGTTCAAATGATTTTCTCGAAAATTGGAGAGAAAGAAAATAGAAAAATAGAACAAATCTGATTGGTCATATCGAGCTTGCTCGAAATCCAGAAATGACCCAAATCCGAAACAAACCGACTCGGAATGACTCGACTAGACCTGACCCGAATATCTCGAGACCTGTTAGGACTCGAGACTGATACGACCTAACCTGAGATTACCTGAGACTCGACACGATCCGAGACTGATATTATCAGAATTCGACCCGACCACAACTCGAACTAATCTGTGATCGAAATGAACCAAACTTGAATGATCTAACTCAACCTGATTGCCACCTCTAGGTGAGTGTCAACTAATTTAATTGGTAGAGTCATTTTTTATCGCATAAAAAATTAGAGATAAAATTTTACTCACACCAAAAACACGAGAGATAAGAGATAAAAAGTTGTTACTTTTCATTGTATAGCCCAATAAATCTCATTTGAAAAAAAAAAAATCTTGCTCAATAAAGATATTCAAGTTGGATATCTATTTATCCCACGTCATGAGTAATAAAAAATTATAAGAACAACTGAAAAAAAACCGTCCAATATCATGAAGTTGAATTAGGCACCAAATATAATGTATAACGTTAATAATGTTGGGTTGTTTACCGAAGATTTTCAGTTTGAATTGGGTTGACCTATGTCACTCAAAATAACCTGAAAGTTCTATTCTTGATTGATTTAACTTGGTTGTTAAGACCCATTTGTTTTGGATTTTTATTGTTTGTACTAATTAATTGCTGTTAGTGTATACATCCTTTGAATATACACCTTTTTTTTTCTATTTTTTTCCTTTCAAACTTCCACTCGAAGATGAATTAAAATCTTTGAAGCGATACAAAATACTCTGTTAAATCCTATCATTTCCCCTATAAAAGATCTCAAATAACAAAGGTACATGTACTGGTTTGTTTCTTTTCTCCCTATTTGCCTTTATTTCCCTAGTCCAAGCCCCATTCCTCTCAAATCCAAAGAGAGTTATTGTAGCAATATAGCCAAAACCCTAACTGTGACTACAACAATGATTCTAACCACAATGTAGCTATAGGGACAATATCCATTAGAGTTCCTGACTTCAAAATTCAAGCTCAAAACCTAAGGTACTCAGATACTTTTGATGGAGGCAAGTACAAATGAGCTAAAGGTTGTTGATACCCTAGCTGTTTTCGATAACGTCAGCCAGAAATCTGAAATAAACCAACGTCAGTCAAGGGGACCTATTACAGTGCCTAGAGGCGAATCTGTAGCGTCGTATGCTGCACGTGCCAGTCTTTAAAGAATCATATTTCACAGCTGACATCATAGGATTTTCTACAAGAGTGGTAAACTCTGTTCCCGTACAGAAGAACCGAACTCGATTAAAGAAAATTTATATCCATGATCCGAATTCTCATATGCTTCACTGCTCAGAAAAAAAAAAGGATTATTCCCAGAATGACAGCCATCTCACAAGAATTTGGCATTGCTTCTCATACATTCTTCCCAAGTTTAGGAGTACAAACATAACAAAATACAAGATCATATCCCAAGTTACTCCTTGGAGGATTTGTTGATGAGTGACTTGTGAATGTGCGGGATAACTCCACCGCCAGCTATGGTTCCTTTAATAAGGGTATCGAGTTCTTCATCACCCCTGATAGCAAGCTGCAAGTGCCTTGGCGTAATGCGCTTAACCTTCAAATCCTTGCTTGCATTCCCTGCCAACTCAAGCACTTCTGCTGTCGGATACTCTAATATAGCTGCCGTGTAAACAGCAGCTGTTGCTCCAACCCTTCCATTTGCAGAAACCCTCAACTTCAGTAGACGGTGGACCCGACCCACGGGAAACTGCAAGAGACAGACATAAAAGAATGGCTATACTAATGAGAAACAACCAAATGTTCTCAAAAGGAAATACACAAGATTTGAATAAAAAAGAATGGGTTTATCAATGATGTATCATATAGATGATGAGGAGAGCACTGTTACTATTCAAGATAAGCAAATTACAAGATTGCTTCTGGAGAACTTCTTATACGAAAGAAAA
This sequence comes from Bretschneidera sinensis, assembly GCA_023935145.1. Taxonomy (NCBI): domain Eukaryota; kingdom Viridiplantae; phylum Streptophyta; class Magnoliopsida; order Brassicales; family Akaniaceae; genus Bretschneidera; species Bretschneidera sinensis. The sequence continues at coordinate 55,491,074 of CM043702.1, read as the reverse complement.
TTCCCCTTATTTATCTCATCATTCAAAGAAGGGAAAGGACCCTAGTCTGACACGGTTCCTTACTAAGTTTATTTATCATCGTATGAAAAACACAGCCGTGGAAATTATAGCTCCCTGAACCTGAAAATAGAAAAATGATTCATTAATCAACTAGCCAGATACAACAGTCAAATTGGTGAAACTGACTTGCTGCTTAGCTAATCAAGAACCTAGAAACCCTAACAATTTCAGTAAGGACATCCCAGGGCCTTCCAGCAGTATTTTACTCACTCTGATTACATTGAAAAGAATTGCACTGGATTCAAGCAAGACATGTTTATTTATAGCTGCAAAAAAGGTTCAGAGTGTTGAGATGTGGAAGGAAATCATTTAGTCAGCCTTCCCAAAACTTTGTATGATAACAATGTTAAGTTGTTCTACATGGCGTAGCCACTTATGAGATAAACATTGTGCCTCAACAGGAAGATAAAAACTAAATTATGCAACTAGCAAATTTTATAGGCAACTCTACCAAAAGGGGCACATATAATATATAGGTTGAAGCAGTGATATAACTAAAAGACCTCAACTAACGTCAGCACCCAACAATGTCTAACCTATCACGATGTAGTAAAGGTTTCAGTCATCAGCAACCTCTATGAAATACTATCATAGAATCATAAAATGAATTGAACAAGAGATTAAAATTTTCTGAACACATACAGTCAAGGAGTGCAGAGACCACATGGTTCTGGATCAAAATATTTAGCCTTCTCTGTGTTGACTAAGGTGTTTAACACAGCAAAGAATGGAAAAAAGAAAAGGAGACTTACCTACGATTGAATTTGAAAAACACATCTAAGGTAAACCATTAATCTTTATTGTGTTTTTTTTTTTTCAACTTTCTGTGGGTTCAAAGCCTTCTTCATTGGGAAGTAAAATTGCAATTCCAGCTCCCCTGTTCCACCTTGGTGGCTTCGTTCTGAATAATACAATGCTGCATAGAATCACAAGGAGCGGCCCTGCTTCCTCATTCAATTATTTCTTTCATTCATGGTTTCCAAAGTTGTCCATACATTTATAAGCCACCAAACGTCTACCTAAATTATAATGCCTTTTTATAAATTCAAGATCTCATAAACCAAGTTTGTCAATGAATTCATTATTCTGAAATCTACCAGTGATGCAATATATTAATCTCACAAACACAACAGCAGTGTTTCACATAACTTTCAATGAAACCGAGACAAGGAACCACATGTATCATAATCAGATACTCATGCACAAGAAGCATGGTTCTTTTTTCCTTTTCAAATGCAAAGTTGTTTTACATGAGTGTCAAATCTCTTCTCTCCATATACCACTTCCCCAACATAAACAACATTCCCCCTTGAAACTCCTCTTCAGTGATATTATACAAAGAGCTTTAGTCTCAGTCGTCCATTTGTTCAATGAATTCCTTTCCAGAACAACTATCTTATCCTGAGTAATGGTACTCCACAATAATGGTACTCCACAAAAGTGATGTTCAAAATATTCAATGTTCACCACAATAAATCCTATCTTACAAGCATTTTCACCAATTAAAACAGTGAAAAAGAAAAAAAAATACAGTTGTCCATTTTCAGGCCCTGAATTCCTCTTCTTAAACAGTGACCAATCTGATCTCTAGATGAGAACCTTACCAAATCCCCTATTACTCTAGGATTGCAAATGGGCGAAATGTTAGCTAGAGTAATACCATTAAAACTTGCAAAAGAGGACAATTTACATTGTCGATCAAAGAATATATGGAAAGTAAAAGATGACCAGACATAAAAACAATGCAAAAAAAGTACGTCCATGCTGCTTTGTTAAAACGCATAAAAGGAAAAAGAAACAAATGTGAACAGACAAGAACTTAGGAAACTTTTGCAGCAATTTTAGCTTTCACTCAATCCTCTTCATCATGAAACCCAAGGCAAATCATAACAAAAGAAAAACTTATTGGCGTAAATCATTTCAGTCCTTAGTTTTGGCAGACTCATTCATCTTTCTTTGTTTCCTACTTCTGCAACTAAGTTCGCATTTCTAAGTTCGCATTTAACCTGATAAGGATATCTCATCCACTCGGAAATGGTTACTTAAGAACACAGGACCACATCAAGGGTACAAATGACCAGTCTTACCATACGTGGTCACCCTCTCACTGTTCATGTTGTTGATAATGCAATTAAACTCAGTCCTCTCTATCATGAACCAAGGTAAATCATGACAAAAGCAAAACTTATCAGTGTAAATCATATTAGCCTGTAGGTTTTGGCAGACTCCTTCTGCTTTCTTTGTTTCCTACTTCTGCAACTAAGTTCGCATTTAACAAGATAAGGATATCTCATCGACTTGGAAATGGTTACTTAAGAAGAAAGGACCACATGAAGGGCACAAATAACCAGTCTTACCATACTTGCTCGCCCTCTCAACATTATCTTGTCAATATTGCAATTTCAACAAGCAAGAGAAATGATAAACAGGATTTCCAAGACACTCCAAGAATAACTCTCTCAAGATCATATCCCTGCAATGTATGCCTGGAAGATTGGATTGCATGATAGAGCAATCTTCCCATGCGTCATTCTGTACATAGTACTCACAAGTGCATGGGTCTCACATGGGACCTTGTGGGTTTAACGCGGTACCTTCTACTCTATAAATGGTATGGATAAGCTCCTAAATCTAAGCGGATATGATACCTTCTACTCTATTAACAAGAGACAATGAGGGAAAACAAAGAGAATAGAAAATGAAGTTTCCAGAAATAGTTTCTCAATAACAAAAATCAGTTGTGATACTGAGATATATTTAGTTTGTGTGTTCAAAGATAAGTTTTGAGAGCTGTTAATTTGTTTTTGAGAACATCTTTTTAATGTTTTTTGGAACAGTTCTTAGAATACTACGTTAGGGATTATGAGAAAACACACGTAATGGGACAGCATGCGTCTCTCGTTCTAACATATAACCATTTATAAAGAATGGTATAAAAATAGAGTATTAACATAAACAGTTATGGAGAATTATTTCTTAAAAAACCCAAAAAAAAAAAAAAAAAACGCGTTCTACTCGTTCTTTCCGGAATGTTTTTTCTCAGACAGAAAAAAAAAATCCAAACATGCTCTTTTGATTAAAGCAAGTTTCGTGCAGTTCAAATCGAAGAAATCAAAGAGAGAAAATAAAAAATAGTCAACCGTATAACAGACTACATACGAATCCAAATCTAGTGTTTCTCATCTAACACTACATTTTCACTGCAACCAAACACAGCTTCAACGACAAAAATAAACAAATCTTTTACATCTGATTTTGCCATTTACTAGCAATTACACCAACATCGCAACATTGAAACGACGCGCATTATCCCCATCATCACCCCCACCAGAAAAATAAAAATAAAAATCGCATAATCAACTTTCATGCTAATTACTCAAGCATCATAAAATATCTGATAGCAAGGGGCCTACCCCTACCCCTATACAGATATATAAGTGTAAACAGAGATATATACATATGTATATGTAAGCATAGAAAAAGCGAGACCTGGAGACCAGCGCGAGAGGAGCGAGAGACGGGTTTCTTTTTCTCCTTGTCTTTATCCTTATTTTTCAGGCTTGATTTGCCGGTCAGCAACCCTTTAGCACCCTTACCTGACATTTCCCGCCAACAAATTACTGCTTTTCTTTTTAATTTTATTTTTAAGAAAAAAAAAATCGATGAGGGCTCACAGACACAGAGAGAAGAGAGTGAGCCAAATAACTTGAAAATGAAAAGAGTAGGAGTCGGGTCCAGATGTTGACGGAGAGATCTGTGACGATATTACCCTTCCTATATGTTTAAAATTCCGTTTGAAAATGTGGGCTTAAGCCCAACCCATTATACAAATTAGACGCCAAGCCCACCTTGAAATTGAAACAACACATTCCTCATAATTAAAATATAAAATAAATAAAAACAGCAAACAGGAAAAAAGAAGTTACTCCATAAATTAGCCTAAACACGACTTTCAATAGGCTTGTATTTTCCCACTTGAGTGAGTAAATTGATCACCTTCACTCCAAAATCTCGAGTGAATTTCAACTTTCACAGAACTTACCCAAGGACACTTCCTTTCATTTCAATTGTCTACGAACACTTGCATCAAAACAAAGACACTCTTCCCGTCACGGCATGGTTAGCTCCACCTATCTTAGATTAGTTTGACTATAAAGTTGGACTAACTTTAGTACCAGACTAGGCAGTCCATAATCTGCCTATCAAATACCAAGTGACTAGCTCAAAAGGGGCAGCACTTCTCTGCTAAAATCTCTGGAGTATAACTTAACAATCAAAATCCAACATATTACAACTTCTACAGTCTCGACCATGATAAGATTGCAGTATTAAATATCAAAAAGGGAACGATAAAAAGGAAATAGAGAGGAGTCCTTTATTTCCAAAGGACAATCACAAGAAAGTCACACCCACAAGACTTGCCAATCAAGCAAGAAGCAAAACTGTGTTGAGCCTACAAACTTGAGGTTATATCAGGCATCTGTTGCCTTATCCTTCTCTCCAGTTTTCCCTTCCTTGCTGATATGAAAGCCCTCTATCTTACGGACGACCTCCTCAGCTACAAGCTTCACTTTCCCCGTTGGTCCATTCCCAGGATGAGAGTCATTCTCTTCATGATTAGCTGGACCTGTCTGCCATATTCTAATGGTACCATCTTCAGATCCTGAAGCATAAGATTCCCCTCCAGGTGAGAACCTCACACAATGGACGGGACCATGGTGACCTTTGTTGCATCCTACATCCACAGCACCAATGCAGACAGACAATAAGAACTTGAAACTCCAAGAACTAGTGAGAAGTCACTATCATATATGCCTGATTCGGTTCAAGGAAAATGCACGTGAATACAGCTTTGGCTCTCAAATGAGGCCCATTTAATTTTTGGATTTATAAATTTTGTTAATAAAGTGAAATGCGCTCCTTTGTATGATGCGTCTTTAAGGGCAGGAAAATCAACAAGCCCATTCCTCTGATTGGCAGTAATACAGGCTATGTATTAACAAGGACCAAATACAATGCATACTAGTAGCTAGAAAAAGCTGCCTAGATAAGCAGTTTAACGAGGCAATGGAAAAGTGCTTTGTTACAAAACTACATTCTTGTATAAAGGTTTTCATTTATTTTTTAACAATGTGTTTGGATTGAGGAGAATGAAAAGAAATCAAGGGGTACATGTGCCCCTAGTTTGGGAGTTTTTTTTAATGAGGGGGAAGGGAATGGAGGGGTACTATGTACCCCTTCATTTCCCTTCAATCCTTATTCTTTTTAAACTCCCAAATTGGGAGAATTTGGAGGGAAGGAGTACCTCCTTTATAATTTTTTTACAGTACATTATACCCATAACTTTTATGACATTTCTTTTATTAATGAAGGACAAAATAGTAACATACTTTATATCCATTACTTTCCTTATTTTAAAACATCCAAACAAGGAGTATGCATACGCCTCCATTTTCTCTCCTTTCTTTTCCCTTCGTATCATTTCCTTTCCTTTCCCTTCATACTTCCAAACATAAGGTCTACTAAACTAGAGATTCTTACCAATCTCCTCGCCAGTGTGGAAATCAAACACATGGACCCACATATCTTCTCCTCCAGCAATGAATTTATTGCCAAGCTTTGGTTCCAATGAAGCTGATTCAACATTGCAGGGCACATTGTAGCTCTTCACCAATCCAAAACTAAAGAGCAAACAAAGCAAGAACATATCAGCAAAATTGCAAAAAATAACAACAGGAAAAGCATCTGATCTGAAACTTACTGATTTGCGTCCCAAAACTTAACAGTAGACCCATCAGCAGTAGTTATATAGCGTCCATCCTGACTCACTTCAGCACTGGTTACAGGAGACTTGGTCTCAAGTGTTTGTACAATTTGGCCACTTCTTACATCCCACAACCTACAGAGACAAGCAAATAAGGGCATGAAAAAATGCTGCAAGAGAAAAAATTCTACGCAAAAGATTTATGCCACTGAAATTAGGGTAACAATCAAAAGAAAACAATTACCTCAAACAATAAGGACGAAAGTGAAAGAATAAATTGCAACTTGAACATAAACATAAAACAAGTGAAACAGACTATGCCAAGGTTCAAACAACAACAACAAATAACATGCATCTTCCAAGCATACCATTTGTTGCTACAAAAAGGGGTGAAAATACACGGAGCAAAGCCCAGTTCCTATAATCAGGCTCAACTTGGCTCATGTTTTGACAAGCTTAACCTCAACTCAGCTCGAGCTGTGGTAATCCTGTTCAAGCTTCCCTTGGATAAAATTTTCTTAGGCTCAGGCTCTGCTTGAGCCTAAAATTGAGCTTGAACCCATTCTTTAAGATTAAGCAAACAAAATGAACGACCTCCCAAGTGTGTTGACAAGCAGTTTAGAGAATGTACCAAATTACCAATTCATTTGCAGCCCTAGCCACAAATGAGTCACAAGTAATGGCATGCTTTAAAATCTACGGACAAACTGAAATGGGGTTTGCCAAATAGGCCAGGTTGAAGTGCACTGTCTGGAATCAAGCATGAGAACAGGCAAATTTATAGGGTTAATCCTGCCAAAACCTGTTAAAAAAGGTATCTTATCAAATACACATACTAGAAATTCTCGCAAGCACTGAAGATCTAGCATTGGTTTCCTAGAAAATCTCAAAAATTTAAAGAGAGCCTGCATTAGACTGCTCCTGAATTACAATTCTACTCATGTTGTTTGCTGGCTTCATAATGTACACACAGAACTACATGCATCCGTTGTCATTGAGAAGGCCACAGAAATATTTAAAAGCTATTAGATTAGGTTTAGTTAATTATTTTTTAAAAAATATTTTTATTCTTCCCCACTTGGTTCTCCCACGTATTTAGAATACATGGTTCTCATCTCCTGATAGAACAATAAGGTGTAAAAAGTTTTTAGGAATTTTCCATATAAGCAGGGTGCTAAACAAGGCGAGCCTATCATGTCCCCTAAGCTTCGCAATACTGGATTTCTAAGACCACCAACATACAATATTCTGAAGTTCAGAATCAGATGTAATCGCTTCTCAAGGTCCCAAGTAAGAGAACACCAATTCAAATATCTAAAAAATTTAACATAGATGAAACCATCACAGGAATCCAATTCAACTCATCATAGAAAGAAACTAAGGCTACCAACATATACATAAACACACAGCACATATGGGCAAGCACACACATCTAACTATTGTTCATACCTCACGCCACCAATATCAGTACAGGAACTTAATATTGTCTGATCACTGTGAAGCCATGCAACAGTTCTGATAGAACCAGGAGATTTGTCAACTTCTCTTGGAGGTGCATCTGGACGATTTAAATCAAATACGCGAAGAATTTTCTCAACTCCACCAGTGAGTAGAAGGTGTGTATCCTGGGGAAAGAACAAATCAGGTACCCCATGCATATAGCAGAAATAAAAGATGCATATGTACCTTAACCTATTAGTTATATCAGGAATGTCATAATCAATATGTTTGTGTTTTCATACTCACTTATGGTGAAACAAACATGAGATTATGCAACATGTATGCACTTTTGTTGAATCAAACATGTAATTACACAATATGTTAGATGATAAAAATTATACAAACCAACTGATCTTTCCAGAAAGAGCAGAAATTTAATGGACAGCGGAAAAAAGGTCTACCCAAGAGGGAGAGGAGAGTGGGCATCACTAAATACAAACGGAATGAGAACTCAGATAAAGCCAGAGATACCTAGAAGACTCCAAAACCAACGACTAAGCAAAAAACATAGTTCCAAGTCTTTGAACCACTATGAATTTTGTTTTAGAAGCTTGCTTACATGAGACCCACTATATGGCCCTCAATTAAATAATAGGCCACACCGACAAACATCCACACTGTTCCTTTTTGGAAATTATGAAGCAGAAAAAATAAACTTCACGAAATCAGCTACACTAAAAAGAGAATGTTAGAAAGGGAAAATTATCAAATTCTACCTCCGAAAATGAACATGCCCGAACAATATGCTTGTGCTCAAAAGAGTGCAATATATCACCAGTCAATGCATCCCATAATTTCCTGCAAATATAAGAGGAACATAGATTATCTTAATGATGCGATAAAATGATCCTAGTATTATTTATCATCTTAAGAATTGCCACTCCGTGTGTGTGTTTGAGAGAGAGAGAATTGGAGGGGTTACTTCAATGGTTAATTTTCTTTCCAAATATCTGTTTTTCAGGCATGTTATGGCCAGTGACTGGGTAGAGTTGTTTTTAAATAAAATATCAGTTTTTTGTAGGTTCGGTCTGTCATTTCTGTAGCTTCTATACCGTGTACACAGCACTGCGTATCATAATTTGCACTTTGAGTATGTTGAGCAAACTAAAAATATATATGCATGGGAAAAAGTAAGGAAAATTACTTACATAACAATTGTGATCGCTCTTCATTAGGATATACAAGTTTAAATAACCAGATTTTATAATGAATTCTTCCCAGACATGAAATAAAATATTCCCTTTAATGTGGAGTTCAACCAATTTAAATGGCATTAGATTCTGAAAATCTTTAAGCCAGAAGTCATAACTTCATTGTAGAATAGAAAATCGTCAGGCAAAGCATCCATTTTGATTTCCTGACCATACGATAACATCGAGAATGAAGTGCACTGACTAACTTTCCTAAATGGCGGTAAAATTTGTAATTTTTCCATATATATCACGTTATAAAGTCAATATGATACGTCCATGATCCGTCAATCCCAAGTATTAAATGGTTGAGGAGATTCATGGTTCAAAAAGAGGACTTGTGGAGGCTAATCATAGGGTGGATCATAGTGGGTGCGTTACCAAGAATGGGAGAGGGCCTTGTGGTATTAGGGTGTGGAATTGGTCTAGTGGATAAGAAAAAGGTGGTATAAGCTCTTTCATTATTAAGGTTGGTAATGGACTGAATGTTCTTTTTTCGCATGATGAGTGGTGTGGTTAGACCCTGCTTAAGGAGCTTTTCCCGGAGATATATGCTTTGGCTAGGGATAAAGATGCTTTGGTTGATTATTATGCTTCTTTTTCTCAGGGTGGTATCGTGTGGGAGATTCCGTTTGCTAGGAATGCTCATGATTGGGAAGTTGATAGATTTGAAGCCTTTTTCAGTAAGAATTACCAAAAGAAGGCGTCTTTGCACAGAACTGATAGGGTGAAATGGTCTTTGAAGGAGGATAGTTGCTTTGATGTGAGGTCTATTTATAATGTCCTTATAGGAGACAACCATGAGGGCAGCAATAATTTCCCTTGGAAAGAGATTTGGAAATTTCTTGCTCCTAGGAAAGTCTATTTCTTTGCTTGGGAGGCTTCTCGGAGTAGAATTTCGACTATTGATAATCTTCAACAAAGAGAAAAGATTCTTGTCAATCGTTTCTATCTTTGTAAAGAAGATGCCCCCCTTTTTGTTGAGTTGTCCACGGGCTTCACAGTTCACACCCCAAATTTTTGGTTTAGTAGCCACTTCTTTTTAAAAAAGATACACTTAAGTTTTTGTCTAGTAAATGATTTTGTAGTTGGATTTGCAACCCCTTGGTGCGCTTTGTGAATACATTTTTATTTACCAAAAAACTTGTTTCACTCAATGTGGGTGTTGGATTGCATTGTAAATACCATCAAACATAAAAGATGACAATGATTACTATTATTTCCTTTTTATGGTAAAAATGAAACTATATTAGGCATATTAGCGACTTTAAGACAATCAAATTGCAATTATATGGATGAATTATTCAGGATAAACAATGTTTTAAGAAGAATAAACTCAATTACATACGCAGTAAAATCTGCAGAAGCAGATGCAGCACGTAAAGCATTTGTATCCAGGCAGCAACACCATACTGCACCCTTATGACCTTCAAAGGTCCCAATCCAATCCCCTGTCTCCCCATTTCTCAACATTGGACTAGAATCTGAAGAGCAAAGAACATAATTATTGATTAATAATTACAAGTTTGGTTACCAAAAAATGTTCCATAACAGAATTCATAGCAGCGTAAAGGAGACAGAATTAATATATGTGACACTCCTAAAGCAGATAATTGCTAGTGATAACTAAACAAGAATCCAAAGAACACCCGATTTGCATTTATAGCTTTTTTTATTGGGCATTTATACGTTAAATCCATATCTATAGTTATAGCTAAAAGTCATAATTAAAGAACCATCTAAAGGAAGCCCAATTCACGATTATGGTCACACACAGCAGGGAAAATTATCACTAAATGACCATCTGAAGAAAACCCAATATAGAATTATGTGATCATATCCATATTTACCGTCACAGATAACAAATTCCAACTAATTACTATTTGAAGAAAAGCAAATGTCGAAGTCAAATTCACAGTTACCGAAGACAACATGATTACAGAAAAGCCATTCGAGAAATATCCTACTGACAACTTAAGTTAATTGAAGACCAATTAAATTTAGCAGATGCTTTTCACTCAACAAGTTGATAACTAAAGAATATTAGGGGAAAATTCCAAATTTATGTAAATGCATTAAATTTAAAGTTACCAGATAACAAACTGATCGCCAAATGACTATAAAGAAGAAAACCCAATTCAAAATTCATGCTCTATAATCAAAATCCACAGTCAACACAAATAGCAAATGAGAACATACCCTTGCTTGCACTGATGAGGAAGAACCCATCTGGCGTTACCGGACTGTAAAACAAATCGACGACAGGCCGTGAATGCCCATGGCACACTAGCGGCACAGCCACCTTCTTCTTGTCCATTTCTCAAATTCAATTCAATAAACACAAAAACCCTAAGAACAATGTATTGATCAAAACTACTTCACCAAACAAACAAACTAACAATCTTTAATATAAGAAAAAATTTCCCAATTCAAGTACTCCACAAAAAAGAAGTAAGAGAGAGAGAGAAAACACTAACAAATTGCACAACAATTGTTCATATCAGAATCTTGTATTGGTTTTTTTCCTCTCTTTTTTTCTTTTTCTTACATTGAGATTGAGAGTAAACCCTGGTTGAAGGGCTTGATCGATGCGGTCTTTTTTTCTCTCTTTTTGGGTAGGAAATGTTTTTCACTAAAGCTACAAAATGTTGTCTCTGAAAAATCAAATTCTAATAGAAAAAATAAAATTAGAAATAGAATGATAAAGAGGACAGGGCTTTTCGCGGAGAAGAAACGAGTGAGGAAGCTGATACATATAACTAGTGGGGATCCTGAGCCGTGGGATTTGGGGATTTTTGTTTGCGGAAACGGGCTGCTATTTTCTGGATATGTAAATGTGACCACTCCTTTCAAGTTTTTAAGTTACGTAGCCTATGAATTTTCCCTTTTCTATTTTTAAGCCAGTTCAAATTTTATTTTTGCAGTTGTAGGATGGATTGTTACCTACCCGTATCTCTCTAATCCAGGCTATAACATCTCTTCTTATTCACAATAATTTGTTAGTATGATAATTTGATTTCAAAAACTTAAAATACTCAATACTTTTTGGCTATAAACAATATACATCAATAAACGAATTGTTATTGAAACTTTCAAGAAAAAAAAGACCCTTTTTTTCACACCAAAGATATCGTGGATTTATTTCATAAGTAAACAGTACAAGTTAAGTTTTTTTACAAGCCTATTCTACATACATCTAAAAATATAAGCTCAATGCAAAACATTCATTCAAACCTTCACTTACACTATCATTTTAGCCAATTAATCAATCATTCTATTAGCTTCCTTATAACAAAATGATATCCTAACTCTTATAAATCTAGTCAAGATTATCACACAGTCGAAAGCTTGAAGATGCACCTCCTATGTTGTTTTCTTGCACATAAAGTAATTTTTCATTTCTATATATACTTTACTCCAAGTTCTATGCCAGCAAAAGCCCTTGTATGGTTAAGCATAACGCAACAACTGAGTTTGAAACAACGCCCATGTTCAAAACAAATGGCACCATGAACTCCCATTTCCATTTTCTGATAATGCACCTCCACCATTACCATCAGCATTATGTTTACAAAAAGATTTGCTCATGAGGATTTCATATTCGTGTTGAGATTGAATGCCACATTGACAAATTTGAATTTGAATTTTCTCCATTTGATGATGTGACATTTAATCTCACTATAAACTTGACTTCATTTCAATTTTTAAATGGAGATGATCATGATCCTTGGCAAAATATGCCAAGTTTAATAGGGCATAAATTAATTAATAAGGCCAAAAAGCCAAAATATGAGCTTGCCTCCAAATTAGAGATTGATTTATATCATGCATTTAAAGTAGAACATAAGAGAACATAAGCTGGTACTGTTCATTTCTTATATGATAATCAATATGATTCTAAGCTTGAAATTGCAAAGATAGATTAACATAATTATAAGGTAAACATTTAACAAGTTTTCAAAGGTCAATATTTTCTACTCTAGAATTACAAATTTGAGAAAGTGGATTAGTTAAAATACCTCTGTCCATAGCAATAGGTATTTTAGCATGAGCAACTAACCATAAAAAAATTTGATTTTTTGGTAATGTATGGCTTTTCCAAATATACATCTAAGAAACGGACAAGAACATCAAAAGGTGAGATTTATAAATTAAGCAGCCTCTAAGTTTTCAGGATAATGTTATGATTTGGGGACTCTCGCCTGATGGTTTCTTTTAGGTATGTTTTGCTTACCATATGATCCTGAAGTACCAAAGAGAGAGTGATAGTTCCCAATATCGTGGTTCATGCTCTAAAGGTGATGATAGTTTTTAGAAAAGGATTTGAAAATTAGATATTCCTCATAAAATCATATTGATGTTCTGGAGAGTGAATAAGAATACACTGCCAATGGGTATTCAATTTATGAAGAAGAATGTGGTTTCAAATGCTTTATGTTCATTATGTGGTGATGACGATGATGGAAATCTAACTCACAATCAACAACTACATAATCACACTAGCAAAAATAAAGAGAAAATAAACAATAATTTTTAATGTGGACTGGCACAACTCTTTTGCTTATGTTTATATGAGAATCAATCCATTATTAATTCTTAACTACATCATTTGTCTAACCAAAAATGTACTAAAACACTCATTTCAACTTTTGAATAGAGGAAGCTGCAAAAATTCACTACCCTATAGTACACAATTTTTTCATAAAAAAACTGTGTGAAAACTTTTCTTAATAAATACATAATTTTTCTAGCAAAAAATGTGTGAAAACTCCCCTCAATCTCACAACTCAAGCCCCAATATACTCAATATTCACTTAATCCTTTGATCCTTGTAAAATCTTTTTTTACAAGTTATATTGGTGTTCGATTTGTTATACTCTACACTTGACCAACTATTCCGGCTTTAGGAATAGAGTGAGAGACTACCTCTCTTAATGCCCATATTTATAGCCTTTAACACCACTAAGTCAGTTTTTCTCCAAGTTGCTAGTTCATCAAGATGATTTTTTATCAAGAAGCTTGTTCTTCGCACCAAGTAATTTCAGGACCCACACCAATAAATATGAGCCGAAAAAATCTCAACATCGATCAAGCTATCTAACCTATTAGGCCGAGTTCGCTTCCACCCAATCATATCCTTATAGTTTCTTTCTATTTTTGCAATAATGCACATCATGTTTAGCTTTCAAGAATGTTTGCAGATGTTGTGTTAGGTTCGAATATGCTTTCAGTTAAGGATTTGTTACAACATGTGTTTAAGTATCTTGATGATGAGAACAAACGTTTTTTGCAATTCTTTCTTGGCATATCTAGAATTAGATAAACACAAATTCTATTTGGAAAAAGAAGAAAGCAATCTGATATCCTAGTGGAGGATGCCAAGAAGAATATGGCTGAGATCAAGTTGTTAGGTCTTTGTAAGATTGGTGGTGTGGCAATGAAACTTGCAATTAGATAGACACTTCTAGGACCTGAGTTGGTAAGCTCAATTTGATGCCACGATATTCTTCGATTAAGCTCGATAAGGCATTGATGTTGCATTGCACGATAAAGCTAGGGTGGTTATGGCTGCAATGATTACGTCTGGGCCTATTCAATAAGATGTTGCAATGGTGGAGGCAAAGGCAATGTGCTGCAAATGACTCATAATAAAGGAGTTAACTCGTTGGTGGCGGAGTGTGATTCTCAGTTAGTCATTAATGCAATTAACTGTCAATTTGAGTGCTTGAAGGGTTTTGGAAACTTGATAGCAAATATTAAGGCGTTATCTCTTTTGTTTAATTTTTGCTCTTTTTATTATGTAAATCATTCTGCTAATAAGCTTGCCCATGTGTTGGCACAACTATATAAGCACACAACTGATTCTCAGGTGTCATTTGATGAAGTACCAATGGGTTCGATGTCTCTAGTACAAGATGATGTTGTTTTGAGTAATTAATATATTCATATTTACCTTCAAAAAATTATAAATTAAAGTCCAATAGCTATTCTTTGCAGACATTTTGAATTCCACAAAAGATAACATATGATTGGAGATTCTAAACCTTATTATTATGATTAATTACATTACTGGTCCTCATAATAATTAAAATTATATCAAGCAGAGAAAAAAATCTTAGGGTGCATTTAGTTTTGAAAAATATTTTTTATTTTCCATATCTATTTTCCTTAACAAATTTTTCAACAAATTATTTTGAAAAAAATATTTCTCTTTCCAACATAATATTGAAACGTTGGGAAATAACTTTTTTTTTGTTTTCTATCTTTTCCAATATCATGTTGGAAAAAGAAATTTTATTTTCCAAATTATGTTACGAACGTGCAAATTGCTTAAGAAAGTATTAGAGAAAATGGTGATGAAAAATGGAAACCATTTTCCATAACTAAACATAACCTTAAGATTTTGTTACCAACCCATATCATTCCATAAATTAATATACATTCCATTTCCAATAGACCAAGGCATATATGTTTGAACTTATCCAGATATTTACATATCACTTTCCACATCAAAGAAACATGATTCTATTTTTGCACTTGCAAAATATTCTATTTAGGAAATTACTTATCCTTGACCAATTGAGCCCATAAATTATCATATTGTTTTCAAATTTTCTAAATTCATTTAAATTGAAGAGCTACATTAAAAGGATACATATTCCTAATACCAAGACAGCCTCAAACTTTTGGTAAAGTAACCTGATACAAGTTCACACGATTAAATCTATTTCAATGAGAGTACCCATTTTATAAAAATGTTCTAATCTTCCCCTTACTAAAAAAATGAGATTAATAACTATGGGTTGCCATAGTAATGGACTAAAATATACAAAACAAACTTTACAAGAAATAAATTCCTCATCAAGCTGTTTAATGCAAAATAGCATTTTAAAGAGCCCATAAAAAAACTGTCCACTTATTTAGAGCATTCAAAACTAAACAGGGACACTTCTCTAGATAAATGACATCATACCATTCTTTTGTGCTACTTGTATAGTATGTTTTATTAGTTTTGCAATAGAAATTTATTATTCAATACAATAGTAATAATGATAATATATTATCACCATAAAATAAAATCACATTAATTATCTATTATGGAATTTGTTTTTATACATTTAGCATGTGCACTTTCAATGTCTCTTTATTGTAAATGTATAGTCTGTTATCGTGCACAACAATTGAGTGCATTGTCAGCTTGCATTAAGTGGAAAACTAAGATATACATAAACACTTCTAAAGGATTATTCTATATGTTCTATGTGCAAATTGACTTCGGCTTACTTTTGGTCAAGTGCAAATTTTTAAGGATATGCTTGTAAATGATATAATGATAGTTTTGTAGGGATTTGAATTTGTAACAAAATATTAATTTTAATTACGGGCATTTACCTTCCATACATATAAGGGATTAGGCTCATAAGTAGATGTGTAGAGGTCAATTGTAAGTTAGGCAAAAAAGATGAAACAATATGGGTGTTCTTCTTCATCTCCCTTTTTTCATACTCTAATGTGTTCTTGTGTGTGAGTGAGAGGAGCCAAGAGTGCTCTAGTGAGTGAGCAGGCCAAACACACTAAAGAGAAAAACATGAGAGAGATAGTGAGGAGATGTGTTCAGGGAGCACATCATTGGGTGCTTCAATTAGGGAAGTCCAACCTAAGTGACGCGTAAGTTGGCTTGTGCTTAAGGAGCCAAACAACTAGACCGTGACAAATTATATCATAGTAAAGGTTTAGCGAACCTTTAGGCATTTCACTAAATGGTGCAAAACTAATTTTCTAACGGATAAGTTCCAAACTAAGAAGAAACAACATGTTGGTGACTTAGGGTGCAAAGAAAGAGCCCCCTCCTATTGCAAATGCCATGGAATGGTGCGTGGAGCGAATGATTAGGTCACAAAAATAGGGTTTGATAAGTTAGGTTCAAGGAAAGGTTTTTATGAGCATGAGAGGCACAAGTCACAGTCATCAGATAAGGACTTTTCATTTTAGTATGGGTATTGTGTAGACTATATATGATGTGAGCATGCAAGGCCAAGGCGCATGTTGTCATGAAAGCCAAAATCTTGTATCCTTTGTGATGCAGAATACTCATTGACAGATCATCCGAGTCATATGAAACTTAAAGAGACCATTTGGGGATATGAAGAACGCAAGTCACTACAATGCAAAGATGAAGTTAATGATGATGATGGCTCTTATAACTATGATGAGGACTCATAGAAGGATAAGACTAAATGCATGAAGCTTTAGGTTCATGATGTGCACTACGATGGGGAATTAGTGAAAGCTACCCAACAAAGGGAGAAACGAATTGAGTAGCTTGTTGCCACATGGGTAGGGAAGCACGAGGTCAAGCGTGATGTTCCTTGGCGGGAAATGACTAAGGACATGGAGTTCGTGTC
Source organism: Bretschneidera sinensis (assembly GCA_023935145.1). Taxonomy (NCBI): domain Eukaryota; kingdom Viridiplantae; phylum Streptophyta; class Magnoliopsida; order Brassicales; family Akaniaceae; genus Bretschneidera; species Bretschneidera sinensis. The sequence goes on along the minus strand of CM043702.1, from coordinate 55,474,155 downwards.
TTCATCTAATAGAAAGCTAGTGGGCATGATTTTTTTTTTCTGCATTGGATGGAAGTGCTTCAAAGGGAGGATTGAAGGCAAAGTTCCTAAGGGATAATAAACTTTTAGAAAAGATTGAACTTGAGGATCAATAGCATGCTGACTACGAAATTGGATTAGTTTAACGTCAATGGGCTGGTGCAAGAGTAAAATATTCATGGAACGAAACATTGATGGAGTACTTACTTAAGTGGAAATATTTTTTTGATTAAGGATTAATGAGGTTATGAGGGTGTTGCCAAATTAAGGGGAAGAACGTTATGGCCCGTGATCGTGTGCAATGATTGATCACATCGTCCATATGCATCAAGCCATAGCTGCGCACAACCAGAATGTACCTTAACACTTCTAAAGGATTCTTCTATATATTCCATGCACAAATTGACTTTAGCATACTTTTAGTTAAGTGAAGATTTTTAGGGTTATGCTTGTAAATGCTGTAATGATAGATTTGTATGGATTTGAATTTGTAATAAAATATTAAGCTTAACTGTTGGGATCTTATGTTTCATATATATAAGGGATTAAATGTATAAATAGGTGTATAGAGGTCCTTTGTATGTTAGATAGAAAAATTGAAACAATGTGAGTGTTCTGCATCATCTTCCTTCTTCTCATACTATCTAATGTGTTTTTATGTGTGTGAGTGAGAAGGTACAAGAGTGCTCAAGTGAATAAGCAAGCCAAGCACACCAAAGAGAGAAACACGAGAGAGATAGTGAAAAGACATGCTTGGGGAGCACATCATCGGGTAAAGTCTCATTCTTATACTATTTAGTGTGTTCTTGTGTGTGTGAGAGATAGGCCAATAGTACTCAAGTGAGTGAGTAGCCAAACATACCAAAGAGAGAAACATGAGAGGGATAAAGAGGAAATGTGCTTGGGAAGCACATCATCGAGTAAAGTCTCATTCTCATACTATCTAGTATGTTCATGTGAGTGTGATTGAGAAGGGCCAAGAGTGCCAAAGTGAGTGAGCAAACCAAACACACCAAAGAGAGAAACATGATAGAGATAGTGAGAAGACGTGCTTGGGGTTTACATCATCGGGTAAAGTTTGATTTAGGTGCTTACATTGGGGAAGTCCAGCCTAAGTACCACACGGGTTAACCTATATTTAGGGAGCCAAATGATTGGCCTATGAAATATGGTCCTATTCTCTGCTCGCCTTTCATATACCCCTACGACTCTGGCTCATTACCCAAAGCTTCCCTCCCTGAGGATGAGTAAGGGTGCAAATTAAAGTGGGGCGGGGCAAGGGCTCACTTAGGAGGAGCATAAGGGCTTACCTTTTGTATGTTGTGCACTTCTTTTCCTTACTTTTTTCTTTTAGGGTCCATTCCATTCTTTAGAGCCCTACGAATAAATTAATTGGTTGAGGCCTATGACTCGTAGGATAAAGAATTGCCACTTGCCTCTTGAGAGAAAGATAAAAAAACCCTATTTTAACTCCATTTTAGGGTTTACGTTTAAAGGTTTAAGATTTGTGCTTCTAGTTTATGAGATATATGGGTCGAGCTCATTTTCCTGATTAGGCCTAAGCCTAGCACTTAAACATTTAGAAGAACAATCTAAAAAATGAAAAATAGTTCATATTTATGTTTTCTAAACATACACAAACATGCATAAGATGAATAAAATAATTTATTTACATACAAAGCAAGAAATAAACACAAAACTTACATTTTATTATATCATGCAAGATCTACATGAATAATAAATATAAAACTTATGGAGGTTTATATGAAAATATGCTTCTTAAAATTTTAAAGAATTAGAGGGAATTTTACCATTGAAGAACTCATCCGAGGGGAGACTCCTTTGGAGTATGACTTCCTTTCTTACACTACATTTCTTGTTTAGCATGTGAAGGGTCCTCAAAGAAGGACAAAGTTTCTTCGAACGCCTTATATCGTTAGAGCCTCACTCTTAAAAAAGATCAAAACTAATTTTTATTCAAAAATGTAGTGGGCGTTCTTAAAGAAGAAATAGAAGTGGTCAAAAGATCAAAGTATTTAGAATTCTCTATACCAGAGAATGAGTAATTTTTATTAGAAGATGTATGACCTGGAGTGAAATAGAGGACTCTCTTTATAGGCTAGAAAGGGGGTGACCTGAATGATTGAGATCGAATGTTGAAACTTTTCAAAACAGATCCAACGACTAAGATGAGGTGCACTATGGTGATTGGGATTGATTTGTGAGTACTTTTGGTAAGGGAAATGGAGGGGGTAAGATTTTACCCCAAGAAAATCAAAAGGCCAATAATTTTGCTTACATTTGAACTAAAATCGACTTAGGTAAGAATAACTGCAATCAGGAAGACAAACAGCCAAAATCACGAAACATTACCAAAATTAGAAAGTTAACTCTAACCTGGTCAGCTAATCCAGACTGAGCCTATTCTGCGGATTTTGTTCTGAATTGCTTCAAATTGGCTTGAACTTTTTCTTAGCCTTTTCACGCGATTTTTGTCCCATTGGTCCACCTTTGGATCATTGCTTTGGATTTTGGATTAGGTTTAGGTATTTGGTTTGGTTTGGTTTGGTACAATTTTGTTCTTATCTTTAAATCGGTTTTAGACTCTCGGTCTTGGTATTTTCCTTTTCTTAGCTCAGTTCTAGCTTTCTTGTGTTCTTTAAAGCCCAATTCCTTATACCAGTAATACATTATCCTAAATTTTACTATGAAATGCACGAATTTTATATAAATTCCTTTTTTATAAGCGAATTTCGTATATAAACCAATTTTATGTTCCTAACACATGCTTCAAATGTGAAAAATATTACAAGCGTGCACGTTTCCAAACTCAATGGGCTTATATAATGGGAATACCTTTTAATCGATTTTGGATGGTGTATGCTAAAGTAATCTCAATTTCTCATCAAATAAATAAAGATTGTCAATAAATCATGGGTTCCTAAGATATATATATATATATATATATATATATATATATAATAGGTCTTTGATTTTCATAACTCATTCATGTTCATTCTTCCTAGTTTTTTTTTTTTTTTATAGGTTTCATGTGTTCATACAAGGGTATTCGATGTTTTTCTTCTTTGGTGTAAAAAAAATGGGTATGCAGTGTTGTACTATTTGAGGATCAATTCTAGCATATTCTCATATGACCATGCAAACACATCATAAAATTCATGCAAGAGTTAAATGAGTTGTTCTTATTCTTGTGGTGAAAGTGTAATGCGAATCTTAATTTCTTTGGGTTCATTAGTAGTTCCAAAATCAATGGAGATAGATTCATCAAATTTTAGTTGAGCATTGTTTTTTTTTTCTTCTCATTTTCAACTTCATGTTCAAGTTCATTATCACATGCCTTATTATTGCAAGATAAAACAAGTGGATACTTGGAATCGAAGCATACTTTATTGATAAAATCAAGAGTTACAAATTTGGAATCTGACTCAACCTCATAGATAATTTTAAGACTAAAAACATTGAAACCAAATAATAATTCAAACTTGAACTCGAAACTAGATATAGAAATAGGATTAAAATTAGACTCTAAACTAGACTAGCAAAATAAAAATCTTCACCACTCACAAGTGGTTCAAAATTAACATAACACTAGACTCTTCTTCATAGTTCCGTTGACTCAATTGACTCTTAGAACCAATAAGCTTGGATGAGTCAACCACTTGGCCTACTTTGAACAAGAGATATGTTGCTTCATGCTCATTCTCTCTCATCAAGCCCCTTATTTTCTCATCCTCTATGGTCATTTCTCTCATCGTGTGGACATTGCTCTTGAGTATGGGTGACAATTCTTGTTTTCTTATCAGCATCATTCAAATAAATTTATAGTTACTAGACAACGTCAATCTATTGGTGTTGAAATAGGATAGGTCAACTTATGTCAGCTTCGGACATCATATGGGGTCGTGTTCACGTCAGCCAAACACTGTAGTACCTGAAAAGGAAAAGTTGCCCAAAGTTTTGTTATTCGGAAGGACTTCTAATGCTTAAGTCAGTAGATTATAAGGAAATAATATTTGGAAAAATGTTTAATGAATATGATGCATGATACTGGCTCTCAGTAGGAAAATATGATTGGTCCCCTCACAAAAGGATAAGGTGGGATTGCCTCTTTTCCTTTAATTAGAAATGGAAGACTTGGTTTCATGGGTAGCCAGGTGTCCTCTTTGCATCGAATGTTTATGCTATAAAAGTGAAAATTAAGGGTAAGCATGAAACTAGTGAACCCGTGGATCTGACCCAAACTAGTTTAATGGGTTGGGTTGGAATTTTCAAAAGTTGGGTTAGGTTTGGGTTGAAAATTTTTTGAACCCGTTGTGTTAGGTTATGGGTTAAAAGATTTCAACCTGACTCAAATCAATAACCCGATCATTATACAATTATATTTTATATATATTTAAAGTATACTTACTTTAAGGTTGATGGACTACATTTATATTTTAGTAAGTTAGTTTTGATTATAATATATATTTTGTGTGTGTATTTGATAGACTATATTTATATTTTGCTAAATAAGTTTGGATTGTAATATATATTTAATGTGTGTGTTTGTGTTTGTGTTTGTGTGTGTGTGTATCTATATATATACATATATCTTCTCATTTCATTTCTTTTTGTCTTCTTAGAAATCCTCCAACAAAAAATATTAGTTTTAATTTTTAAAAAAAGGCTAATTAGAATTTAAATACGTGAGAAGCATATTTCTTTTTTTTAATAATTTTTAGTTGAAAAAGACTCTTTGTTCCTGTAAAAGTATTTCTTTTGGACTTTCAATATGCTTTCCAACACCTTTTTGAATTGATTTGCTTACCCTATTGTTGGAAATCACCTTGAAAAGATGCCCAGGTGGTGGTCTTCCAAACACTCAAGTCTAGAATGACTTGTAGAAAGAATTTCAGCAATCGAACATAAGAACAGAAAATCAAAGAAAGAAAGAAGACAAGCAATTTGTTATCGAGGTTCGGCAATGTGCCTACGTCCCCATGAGTTCCTTTGAACTCTCTGCACTTTCTCAAATGGTTCTTACAAGTTACAGCAATCACCTTCAAGAAGCTCAAGTTCTTGAAGAAACCAAGAAGAGAAGAAAGAAGATTACAACGCTCTCTCTATATACTACTCTCTCTTCTTTACAACCAGCCCTCACTACAAAGAGTCCCTCTTGTGTTTATGTCTGTCACACAATTCTCTCTTGTATTATAATTGATCTCAAAGTGTGTCTTGTATGTGTTGTATTCTATATTTGAAAAATGAGGCTTGGGAACCCCTTTTATAGCCTTTCACTTCTTGGACATTCTTGTGAATCAATTTCCACCCTTTGATCATGATCTCCACTTAATCATAGCCCTTCATCACTTTCCAAGTGGTGTTGTGTGTTTTAACCTTGCACTCATGCACTTAAAAGGGTCTTAAAATAGGCTGTCCATGTGTGCAGCCCTTTGCCTAGCGCCTAGGCGCTCAACAGGGGGCGCCATGGTGCTGGGCAGGGCACCTTTGCACACCTTCTGGACACCATGGTGCTGGTTGCTGGGCACCATGGCGCTGATGCGATCCTTCAGCACACCTTTTTGGCTGCCATGGTGATAATGTTGGGCACCATGGCACTGATGCGGTCCTTCAGCACACCATTCTGGACGTCATGGTGCTGATGCTGGGCGCCATGGCGCATGCTGATGCTGGAGATGTGCGCACACTTCCCTGATTGTGTGCAGAAGTGCGCACACTAGTGCCCATGGCCTTCCCTTACTCCAAATTGATGCACACACATGTGTACAGTCTTCTAACTTGCTTAACTTTGATACTCCACCTTTGGTTTGGACTTTAACCATTTTTAAACCATGGTTGGACCTGTTTGAACCTTAGACAAGTAACAACATTCTCTACCTTTGTCTAAGTGTTCAAAAAACCTGAACCATTGTGCAGAAAGCTTCGGGATCCAAACTCGTCTTGAGTCACCAATTAACCAACTCCAATCCTAAGTAATTCAAGGCAATGATTTAACTCACTTAGAGGTAGAACTTTAGTACCAAAGTCCGTAGGATTTTCTTCTGTGGTCTTCTTGTCAACATGAATGCATCATTTCGTACCATTTTTCGGAATGTAATGATACCGAACATTCATATGCTTTGTCCTTTCATGGAACACTGGATTCCTCCACAAGTACCACATACTTTGGCTATCCAAATACACCACAACCTGCTCTTTTAGGATGTCCCACTCGTCCAACAACCCTTTGCACCCCATAGCCTCCTTTATGGATTCCATAGCCGCTATGTGTTTTGCCCCGGTTGTTATGAATGCTACCACCGGCTGCCACTGAGCCTTCAAATACCTTAGCAACCTCTTCATCCCAAGCCAATGCTTCTTTCCAGGATTACTCACAAATTTGCTGAGAACACCCATTGCCCAAGAAACCCTCAACCGGTTTCTCTCATTTTCTTGGATTCTACACATCCCAAGGATCTTTTTTGTAAGGCTAAGATCCTTCCTCTTGAACTCCTCACTGAGTTGAGATGTAAACCTTTTCATCCTCTTCCTGCTATTCCAAACCAACAACCCATCAATGACATAGATGAGGATACTCACCATCTTCTCCACTTTGGGTCCAGGTGAGAAAGTTTCTGTGAAATCTATGTCTTCTCTTCTTGTGAACCTATTCGTCACTAGCCTAGCCTTATTCCGGACATCATCTCCTGGAGGGTACCCTTCTTTGATTTTGTAAGTGCACTTACATTCCATAACTCTCTTATTTCCTGGAATTTTTACCAATTCTCAGAAGTTGTTCTTCCTCAAAGAATCCATTTCTTCCTCCATAGCTAGCTGCCACTTTGACGAATCCCTACACTCCATGGCATCCGTGTAAGTTTCTGGTTCAACCTCTCCTTCTATCTAAGGAGCTACTACATTAGCATCTGCAAACCCATATCTCAAGGGTAGTCTAACCACTCTCCTTCCCCGGTCTCTTGTGAGCTAGTAGTTATTTACTGCATTAACCTCTTCTTGAGTTTCTTGAGCTTCTTGGCCTTCATCTAAGGGCTCTACCTGGTCCGAACCCTCTTGCCTCCTCTGCTCTACCTGAACCGAGTTCTCCTTGATGGGATGCTCCACAACTTCCGGTTTGGTTTGCTCACTAGCCCCTGCAGAGTTAGTTTTCTCCAAGTAGGGAAATAACAATTCATTAAAAATAACATCCCTACTTATAATCAGTTTCATGCCCTTATTTTCTAAGGACCACAACCTATATCCCTTAACCCCATCACCATATCCTAGAAATACTCCCCAAAAATATTTTGGTAAACCGGATCCATTTAACATGCACCTAACCTTTTCTATAAGGGTCTTATTCATCAATTCAGCAACTCCACTTTGCTGAGGGGTTTCCACAACCATTTTATGTCTTAGAATCCCATTTAACCTACAGAATTGATCAAGTTCTTGGTTAAAAATTTCTAAGCCATTATCAGTTCTTATCCTCTTAACTACTCTACCCATTTGAGTCTCAACCAGCCATTTCCACACCACTAACTTATTCAAGGCATCTGATTTATTTCTAAGCAAATAAACCCACACTCTTCTTGAATAATCATCAATTAAAGACAGAAAGTAAAAGTTATCTCCCTGTGTTGGTGTCCTTGTTGGTCCCCAAAGGTCCGCATGAATGTAGTCAAGAATCCCCTTAGATTTGTGCACTCCGGTATTGAAGCTGACTCAGTGTTGTTTCCCAAGAATGCAACTCTCACAGAAATCAAGTTCCTCTACTTTATCTCCACCAAGTAGGCCATCATTGCTGAGAACTTGCAGGCCCTCTTCGCTCATATGTCCCAAGCAAGTATGCCAAAGGACTGCCTTGTCCATCTCAGCCATCAAGCTTACTGCTTGATCATTGATTTTTGTCTCTCCAATCATCTCGTAGAGTCCATCATTTCTTGCTGCCTTGATCACTACCAAAGATCCCTTGGCCACCTTGATCTTTTCTCCCTCTATCTTGCATGTGTACCCTATGGAATCCAGCTACCCCAATGAGATCAAATTCCTCCTCAAATCCGAGAGATACCTCACATTTTCTAGCAGCCTTGTGACTCCATCAAACATCCTCAATTGGATGTCTCCAATCCCTCTCACTTGGCAAGAATTGTCATTCCCCAAGAAGATCCTTCCATCATTGATCTCTTTAAAATTCTTGAACCATTCCTTCTGAGGGCACATATGATAAGTGCACCTGGTATCCAAGATCCATTTCCCGTTGCTTTCTTGCCCCTTGCTCATATCCGAGCACACAATAAGAACATCATCACCTTGCTGTTCTTCCATAGCAACCGAAGCCTCTCCATTGTTGGTATGGCTTCTCCTCTCATCCTATAACCTCTTCTTGCAATCTTTCTTGAAATGGCCCTTTTTGTTGCAGTAGAAGCATCTCCTTCCTCCTCCAAGTCTTGTCTTAGAATGAGATCTCCCATGGCTCTCTCCTCTACCTTTGTCCTGGTAGTAGCCATTGTTGCTACTGCCATTCCGAGCTGCTGTCCTTCCTCTTACGAATAGCCATTCACCACTTGATGTCTCCTTCATCTTGGCTTTGAAATCATGTGCCCTTGTGGCATTGATCACAATCTCCTTTGTCAAAGTATTCCTTTCATACTCAATGACATTAATCAAGTTATCAAAGCAATTAGGAAAAGAATTTAACAAAATGACAGCCAATTGTTCATCTGGAAAAATAATACTACAACTATTCAAATCTTGAACTAGCTTATTAAAGACATCAAGATTATCTTGCAACTCTTTACTATGATCCATTTTAAAAGCAAAGATTCTTTTAAGAAGATAAATCTTATTAGGAAGAGTTTTGGTAAAAAACAACTCATCTAGTTTCTTCCATATGACAGCCGAATCCTCTGAGTCGCCGCACTCCCTTATGACACTATCCGACATGTGCAAGAAAATGGTGCTATAAGCCATCTTCTTCATCTCGGTCCGCTAGTCCTCCGTGACACTTGCTGGAAAAGCATCATCTTCTCCAATAGCCAAGTCCACTTTCTGTTGCATTAGAACCGCCTTGATCTTCTGCTTCCAAAGAGCAAACTCTCTCTTTCCATCAAACTTCTCTACACAGAAATTTGAAGCCATCTTTTGCGGACAAGATCTCAAATTTATGCACTACCCACAAATGATTTCTTTAAACTCAAGAACACATATCAAAGATGGATCTTAACACCATTCTTGAATCAACCTTCAAGAACACGATCGGATCTTGATCTTTACACCGTTCTTGAATCACCTAAGAAGTTGATCTTTGATTCTTGGAGTCTTGGCTCCGTCACCTTCTACTTCTTGCTCCGATAACTAGCTGTGCAGCTTTAATTTAAAATAATTTTAATTTAAAATTTACCAATCCCTATGGGAATGATCTTGCACTTGCACACTATACTACAATGTTGACCTTGTGCACTTGCAAGTAAAACGTTCAATTATTTTCTTATTTATTTAGGTAGATTTTTGCATAACAAGATATTGGAGGACATGGACCAAAGGATAAATGAAGCCTTTAAGGTAAGGAACACCAATGTTATAGATGACCTTAGTTCAAAAGATCCACCTTTTACTCAGGAGATCCTTGAAGCCCCTTTCCCTCGACATTTTCGAATGCCGGTTATCAAGGTGTACAATGGAACCACAGACCCGGTAGATCACTTTCAACACTACAAGACCACTATGATGCTATATCACCATCCTGATGCCGCTATGCACAGGGCTTTTCTTCTAACCTTGGAAAAGGCTGCTAACACCTAGTATAGTCACCTTAAGCTCGACAGTATCAGTTCTTTCAAAGAGCAAAGCCGTGCCTTTGCATCATATTTCCTGAGTAGCAAAGGACCTCAGAAGACCTTGCAAAGCCTCTTCAACATCATCCAATGCAGAGAAGAAAAGCTCTGGGAATATATCTCATAGTTCAACGCAGCAGCCTGGGAAATTTCTTATCTCAACCCAGTTTTCCAAACCTTAGCCTTCCAGAATGGGCTTAAGTCGGGAACCTTTAGCCTCAAGTTGACCAAGTATCCTCCTAGGGATATGAATGACATCATTGTCTGGGTTGAGGAACACATGATAGCAGAAGACAACCAGGTATTCAGGAGATAAAGAGAGGGTGGAATGGAAAAAAGAAAAAAGGATACTAACAAACCTAGGGAATGCTCCGTTAGAAAATCCCACCTAGAAGGAAGAGGAAGAGTTCCCCTTAACTTTAAGAATTTTGCTCCACTGAGTGCTTTCTGGACCAACATACTTCTGAGTATCTTAGACTAGGATCTACTTTATTGGCCTCCAAGACCTCTCTATCCGAGTTAAAGTCAGGCTAAGTGGTGCCGCTTCCATAAGGATCATGGTCACAACACCAAGGAGTGTCACACCCTCGAACAACAAATTGAATCCCTGTTGTGCATTTATCTACCTAAATAAAAAAGCAAATAATCGTATAATTTTACTTGCAAGTGCACAAGGTCAATAGTAGCATAATGTGCAAGCGCGAGATCATCTCCACAAGGATTGGTGAATTTCGATTTAGAATTAGTTTCTCAATAATAAAAGATAGAAATAAATGTTGAGTGTGAATTGATAATAATAATAAGAACATAGGGCTTTGATATCCACCACTCATCATACTTCCCTAATAAGTAAAGTGCCGATGCTATAGCCTTATCATGAATACCTAATGGTTGTCAACCTAAGGGCTTGGTCCACTCCTTAGGCTATTGATCTCCCTAAGCAATGAGTTAGGTATGGTGTATACTTTAACTCTTTTCTCTCTTAAGGGATTCAACATGGTGTATAATGAGTTATTCCTTAAGAGAGCATAAGATCTATGGAAATCGACAACCGTATGAGACCTAGGGCTTGGTCCGCTCCCGGTTTCCCATGTTGATTAATCCAAAAATCCAGCATAGATTTCTTTTGTTACTATTGTTAGACCCAGGACTCGATCATCCCAATTGATCTAACTAACTGATCCATACCACATGCATACGTTGATCAGACACACACATATGAGGAATTTAAATAAACACAGGCATTAATCAATTAAAGCATTATAACATGGCTATTTGGAAAGGCAATCAATGATTATATATATAGGAAAGCATAATTAGGGCTTCAATCGAGCCCTATTAGGAAGTTAGTTACACATGCTAAGTGAACTAAACATCATAACCATAACTAAACTAGAACAGAAAAATAAAACCCGAAAAATGCTGAGGAAACGAGTCGTCAATTCCTCTCCATAGCTTACAACTTTAAGCTCCAATCAAAAAGTATGTTTTTTATGTTTTACAAGACTATATATAGGGCTCTAAGGGTGTCCCGAAACCCTAATTTCCAATTTAAGGTCTGGAGATTTCTTTCCAATTCTGGCTCTGCCACCTCTGGAGATTTTTTATGTTTTTTATGTGCGCTCGATCATATGGGCCTACGCTCGAGCGCATGTGTGCGCTCGAGCGTATATGTGTGCTCGAGCACATGTGTGCTCGATCATAAGGGAGGTGCGCTGAGCGCACCTCGCTTGTTTTGCAGATTTTCACTTTTTATTCCTTAGAGCTTCAAAATGTCATCTTTTTGTCAAAGCCCTATGAAAAACACATAAAACACAAAAATGAAGTAGAATCTACTAAAATAAATAAACAAAGAGCCTAACAAGCGTAAATTAAGGGGCTTAAATATGACTATTTAAGCACTTATCACACCCACAAACTTACATATTGCTAGTCCCTTAGCAATACAAAACGAAGGACTATATCAAAACAAAATTAAAGATAAATTCATTCTTCATGATATCAAAAATTTGGGTTGAACATAAAATCATGATGACCATTCATGAGTAAGCTTAAAATAAAAACACATTTTTGCAATGAATAAGGATTTTAAAAGTTCTTGTTACTTACCTAAGGTCGGTTTAAGGCATCACAAGTTTAATTTGTGTGTGACGAATTAGCACATAGAAGATGGAGCTTCCAAATAATTTTAATGTATAGTGTTTCGGTGTCCAAACTTTCATCGAATTTCTTATCAGATAGAACAAAAATGGCATAGTGTTTACTTCTTTTCTTTTTCTTTCTTCATGAGATTTTGCCATGTTGAGTTCCACTAAGCTTTCTAATTGACCCTTGTAACAAGTGTTTAGCCAATGACTCCCAAACTAGATGGTTTTAGGGCATTAAGTGTAAAGACACCCCTAAGGACTTACTAACTCGAGTCAAAAAGGCTACGGAACTAATAGGTCTTAATGCTGCTAAGTGAAATTCCCACCTTTTGACGTGAACACTCACTACTTACTGAGGCAAAAAGTCCAGTTACTCAGTGAAATTTTTTTATGATTATTAAATGCCTAATTCCCACCTTTTGACGTGAACACTCACTGCTTACTGAGGCAAGAGGTCCAGTTACTCAGTGAAAATTTTATTTAATAATTGTTAGGAGCATTTTATTTTATTTTTTTCTTTTTGCATGATGGACATTTTTTCTTTATTTTTCTATGCCAAAGTGTTCATCTAAAAATTTATCCGATTACAGTTAGGTCATGGAAACATATACATAAAAATTATATGTCATACCCCACACAATTGTGTGCTAATGTGCTCATATCAGTTTTAGATCAAACTTATGAATTTCTTAAGTGCCTTGAGGTAAGTAACTAAACTTTTAAAATTCCTTTTACGAGACTATGTATTCTAGATTTTAAGCTTACTAATGAAATTTTATCATGTTTGTTTTAAATCAACCAAAATTTTCAACACAAAATGATCATGTATTTATCTTTAAAACAAAAAAAATTGGGACATAGTGTGTGCATGTGTGTGCAAGTGTCTTTTTCTACCCCCAAACTTAATATACACATTGACCCCAATATGTGAGTGACATAGAAAGATCTAACTTGGGAGTTGGAGAACTAGACTGCTGGCATGGCTCATAGTACTTCCCCAAACTTGAACTTGATGCATGCACTATGTTCCTGAAAATGAAAAACAAATGTTGTGCCGGAAAACACGAAATATAGAAAATAAATAGATAAATAAACATACATAAGAAAAGAAAAATACTATAATAAAAAGGATATGCTGTGGGTGCCTCACATGAGCGCTAAGTTTTACGTCTTCAGCCAGATAGGGTATGCTCTCACTGCTGGTCATCGGGTGATGCAGTCAAAGAGGTATCGGGTGCAGGAGGTAGGTGATCGAGGATAGCCTATAGCATCGCCTCCTGTCGTGCAAAATGTGCCTCCGACCCATCTATCCGCTGATGGATCAGACGGGTCACCTCTTTGTCCTTTTGGTGGATATCGAAAAGCTCACAATGGAAGAAAAACAGCTTCTTGAGAAGGTGCTGGTACTCTGTGGACCCCATGTCTGGCTGGTCCTCCTCCCAAATAGGGCTCTCTGAGTGATGCTCTGTGTCCATCGAATCATCTACCACAGGCTCATCAATAGGAACATGCACCCGGGGTCCTCAGGGTATGTGGGACTGGCTAAGGCTCCACTGAGCCCTCCTGAAGAACCGATGGTTGCTGACTGGTTCGTCAACAAAGGAGCTCTTGATCCCCTTCTTCTTGAAGATGTGGCTAAGTAAGAAAGGGAAAGGGAGCCCCCATGCATTAGCCGTGGTGGTCTGACAGCTATGCACGTGGTCCTAAAACTTGTGTGTCTGACTCCATATGATGGCTGATATGGAGTACTAGTGACCTCGATTAAAGGCATAGAGAGCCTGTAGGAATTGATCCCTCCTCTGAGTCTCCTTCTTTGAGTCTTGTGCCCCAAAGGGCACACATTACGCTGGAGGATAAAGTCCGCGAACCACAAGTGAGGAGGCAACTTCAACTCCCTGCATTGTTGTGTCAGTCCGCATACTGGCTCGGACACATGTCATTGATGATGTGGGGCAGAGGAAACGGGTCTGGTTGCTCCTCCATATGGCTGTCCTCCGGAAAGGACTCATCACAGCAGTGGAGGGTAGTGGCGATGTCTGTGGTGGTCAGCTCTATGAATTTTCCCTGGACTGAAGAGGATAAGATCTCTAGGCAGGTGTAGTCATAGGTCAGGTTCTCGTAGAAGCTGACCACGAATCTAGTGTAAGCCGTCGGACTGACCGACTTGAACAGCTGCTTGAGACTCTGTGTCTTGAACTCTTGGACCACCCATCTCGTGGCATCCAAACTTTTGAAATCCTCATCAATATTGAACGTAGTCTCAAATAGGATTTCAAGCTGCTCGAAACTAGGCCAGGTGGAATGGCAGCGACTTCTGGAGGCTCGAGACCTGAAGGCCATGTGTTTTAGGAAAAATAGTGCAGCTTCTGGTGTGATTGCGCTCGATCACAGCTGATAGTGCGCTTGATCGCACAGATTGAGTTGCACTCAATCACAAAGTGCCTGCGCTCGAGCGCACCCACTTAGGCAATATGTTGAACAGTTGACGTGCAACGAAAACTCGAAGCTATAGAAAACACTCGAACTCGATCCCAAATTCGTGTAGACATGAAAATAATTAATTAACACACAAGATAACACATAATAGGAGGAAAAGATAAATTAAAAATTAGTGTGTGATGGTGTGTAAGTGATTTTCATAAGAATGGGTTGTGCATACCGTTTCTGTCTTGGGGCAATGTAGGGTTGTGTAGGGATATGATTGTGCTGGTAATAGGACATTTGATAGTGGTAGGGTGGCAGTTTTGGTGGTGTGACGGTGGTGAGAGCTTTGTGTGAAGTGAAATTTTGGTAGGCAAGTGTGCGTGCGACAGACAGTAAGGAAACCTCCTTTTGTTAGTGCAACAATCTTTCAAAAATTTAGCATATACAAGAATTTGTTTAATTGCATCTAATAAAGGAATGTTTATCTCCACTTTTCTCAAACTTTTGAAAATGTCAATCAGTTTATTCTCTTTCTTAGGCTTAACTAACCTTTGAGGGAAGGGTGGAGGTGCATTTACTTTCTCCATCTTACTTACCTTAGATGTGGATGCTTTATCTAGAGATGCTTGTGCAGGCTTATCACTGCCTATGATCTTACCACTTCTTAAAGTTGTCACAACATTCAGTTGCTGATGCCCTCTTAGATTAGGTAGTGGTTGGGCTGGAAGCTCACCTTGCTTTCTGCTACTCAGTTCCTTGGCCAATTGCCTCATTTGTACCTTTAGTCCTTGAATGGCTTGATCATGTTTTGCAGTGGTTTGTCTCATCTCAGTCCGAAATTGTCTTGTTTCTTCCATAAACTGTTCGTGTGAAGTTATCAGCTGTTGGTGTTGAGATACCAACTGTTGATGCTGAGTTACTAGTTACCTTACAAGACTCTCGAGGTCATTTTTCTTTGTTTCAGGAACTGAGAGGGCTGCTGGTTGGGAGTTCCTTTGCTGTCCTTGACCGTTCTAATTGTTGCTCCAAGAAAAGTTTGGGTGATTCCGCCATCCAGGGTTGTAGGTGTTTACATACGGATTATTCTTTGGCATATAGTTGTTTGGTCCCACAAAGTTTGCTTGCTCATGGTCTGCAGATGAATACAAGGGACATGTATCAGTATTATGATCAAATTGGGAACATATCGCACATACCTGGAGTGGTGTAGCTGGTGGATTAGGTGATATATTTTGAACAGTCATGGCTTTAACTAGCAGATCTAGTTTCCTCTCCACAGTAGCTATTTGGGTAGAAGATCCTCCATTTAGGTTTACCTCATACATACATTTGCACTTGGTTACATGTCTACCTCGAAAGGAGAACTGCTGAGTATGTTCACTTAAGGTCTAGAATAGCTCAATGGCTTCTTCGCTGTTTTTCTCCATCAACACTCCTCCACAACCTGAATCCATAATACTTTTATTAGTATCACTTAAACCTTTATAGAAAGCTTGTACCAGTTCATCCTAAGGTAGATTTTGGTGTGGGCATTTGAGTAACAGCTCGTTGAAATGTCTCCATGCCTCGAAGAATAGGTCTCCATCCTTTTGTTGGAAAGATTGAATCTCTTTCCTCATTTGCCTCATTTTTTGGGCTGGGAAAAACTTCCTTAGGAATTTGCTGGCCAACTCCTCCCAAGTGTGGATAGAAAATGCAGGCAATGAATTGTACCACAGTTTAACATTATCTTTTAAGGAAAAAGGGAAAAGAATTAACCTGATTCCTTCTTAGTCTAGGCCTCGGATGTGCTGGAATTTGCAGAGATCGAAGAACTCTCGAAGTTGCAAGTGTGGATCCTCATTAGGTGTACCCCTAAAGTGAGTCAATGCACTGAGTATTTGCAGAGATATGTAGTAGTTTCCTTCCACCTCAGGTTGATAAGCAATGCAAGACGGTTGATCAGCAATGCAAGACGGTTGATCGAGGTTCTGTGAGATGAAGGATTGCTTCATCGGTCTTCGCTCAGGTGGTTATTGATTTTCAATCTGTTCCGCTATTGGTGCTTCCTCCTCGATCTCTTCTTCTACCTCTTCGGAATTATCTCTAAGCCTTTATTGGATGGTCCACTCAAGCTCGGTATCAAGGAGAAAGAACGTTGGATGTCTGGATCGAAGCCCATGCATGAATCGGTAATAGTTGCTTTAGTGCAGCAGTTCAACACTGCTGCCCGGGTAACTCTTTGCCTCAAATGCACTCGATCACACAGAGAGGTGCGCTCGATCGCAAGTGGTACAGAGGTTTCTGTTGGAGTCCCTGAAAAAGAAAATAAAAAGGAAATAGATTAGGTTTTGGAGTAAACAAAAATAAATGTAAAAACAGAAACTTAAAATTTGATAGAAATAAAACAGAAAATAAAAAAAAATTACTAAACTAAACGAAAATAATTCTAGAAAGAAATTTAGTGCAATCCCCGGCAACGGCGCCAAAAACTTGTTGTGCATTTATCTACCTAAAAAAATAAGCAAATAATAGTACAATTTTACTTACAAGTGCACAAGGTCAATAGTAGCATAGTGTGCAAGTCCGAGATCATCTCCACAGGGATTGGTGAATTTTGATTTAGAATTAGTTTCTCAATAATAAAAGATAGAAATAAATGTTGAGTGTGAATTGATAATAATAAGAACATAGGGCTTTGATATCTACCACTAATCATACTTCCTTAATAAGTAAAGTGCCGATGCTATAGTCTTATCATGAATACCTAATGGTTGTCAACCTAAGGGTTTGGTCCACTCCTTAGGATATTGATCTCCCTAAGCAATGAGTTAGGCATGGTGTATACTCTAACTCTTTTCTCTCTTAAGGGATTCAGCATGGTGTATACTGAGTTGTTCCTTAAGAGAGCATAAGGTCTATGGAAATCGACAACTGCATGAGACCTAGGGCTTGGTCCGCTCTCGGTTCCCCATGTTGATTAGTCCAAGAATCCGGCGTGGATTTCTTTTGTTACTATTGTCAGACCCAGGACTCGGTCATCCCAATTAATCTAACTAACTGATCCATACCACATGCATACGTTGATCAAACACACACATATGATGAATTTAAATAAACACATGCATTAATCAATTAAAGCATTATAACATGGCTATTTGCAAAGGCAATCAATGATTATATATATAGGAAAGCATAATTAAGGCTTCAATCAAGCCCTATTAGGAAGTTAATTACACATGCTAAGTGAACTAAACATCATAACCATAACTAAACTAGAACAGAAAAATAAAACCCGAAGAATACTGAGGAGACGAGTCGTCAATTCCTCTCCACAGCTTACAACTTCAAGCTCTAATCAAAAAGTATGTTTTCTGTGTTTTACAAGACTATATATAGGGCTCTAAGGGTGCCCCGAAACCCTAATTTCCAATTTAAGATCTGGAGACTTCTTTCCAATTCTGGCTCTACCACCTCTGGTGCATGTGCGCTCGATCGTATGGGTCTGCGCTCGAGCCTTCTAAGTGTGCGCTCAAGTACCTGTGTGCTCGATCATAAGGGAGGTGCACTCGAGCGCACCTTGCTGGTTTTGTAGATATTCACTTTTTATTCCTTAGAGCTCCAAAATGTCATCTTTTTGTCGAAACCCTATGAAAAACACATAAAACACAAAAATGAAGTAGAATCTACTAAAATAGATAAACAAATAGCCTAAAAAGCGTAAATTAAGGGGCTTAAATATGACTATTTGAGCATTTATCAATCCCTCATCCAAAATAGGTACTGAAAGGAATACATCGGACCTCGCCAAGTTCAGGATTTAACACTATCCCCAGTGCTCAAATCGATGAACCTTAGAATGGTCATATCGAGGGCGTCAAAGTCTAAGGAAGAGCACTAGGCTAAGTCCCAGAAAACTAATCCGAGAAGAAAGACACACCCAGAACAATCAAGGACACCTCACCACTATTACCAGCACTATCAAAACCATTTTTAGAGGACCGGCTGCAGGGGGACAATCCACCCATGAGAGGAAAGTTTATGCTTGGTTAGCAGCATCGATTAGTGGACCTTAAAAATAGGTCAAGATAGACCAGGTGATATCTTTTATAGATGAAGACATTGTGGTTATCTCCTTCCTCTTCGCTAACTACAATGTTGAACGGGTCATGGTGGATAATGGGAGCTCAACAAACATCATCTTTTATGAAGCCTTCCAACAGATAAAGCTAAGGGATGACTAGCTCAAGCCAGTATCATCTCATCTGTATGACTTCTCGAGAACACCAGTATTTGATGAAGGAATTACAATTCTCCCGGTCACTGTTGGAACTCCACCACAACTCACTACTGTCCCGACTAAGTTTTTGGTGGTGAAGCACCCATCGTCATACAACGTGATACTCGGGAGACCAACCCTTAATGAAATGAGGGCAGTAGTCTCTACATATCATCTGAAGGTAAAATTCCCTATTGAGAAAGGTGTGGGGGAAGTTCAGGGAAACCAGCAAACCTTTCGGTCCTACTATTTGAACTTCATCAGAGGCCAGAGAAAATTCGAAGCTTTGCCCTTAGAAATAGAGGACTTGAGAGATGAACTTAAGACCCCACGAGGATAGCCAGAAGAAGAACTCATCCCTATCCCACTAAACAAAAGAGATTCGAAAACTGTGCTAATCGGGTCTGGTTTCTCCGAAGACCGTAAAGAATCTTTGATTTCTTTCATATGAAAGAATCAGGATCTTTTCGCCTGGTCAGCCTCCGATATGCTTGGGATTGATCCCTCAGTTATTGTTCACCGGTTGAACATAGATCCTAACCATTGACTAATAGTCCAAAAAAAGAAGTCATTTGCTCCAGAACGACAGAGTGCCATTAATGAAGAAGTGGACAAGCTCCTTACGGCTGATTTTGTCCAAGAGATCAACTACCCATAGTGGATCACCAATCTGGTGATGGTCAAGAAAGCCAACGGTGGAGGATCTGTATTGATTTTACATATCTAAACAAGGCTTACACAAAAGATAGTTTTTCGATGCCTCAAATTAACTAGTTGGTTGATGCTACCTTCGGGTATGAGCTGCTCAGTTTCATGGATGCATACTCTGGGTACAACCAAATTTTAATGCATAAGCCTAATCAACCCAAGATTGCCTTTATCACCGATCAAGGCATGTATTGCTACAAGGTGATGCCCTTTGGACTCAGGAATTCAGGAATGACTTATCAGAGGCTAGTCAATAAGATTTTTAAGAGTGTCAATGCCAAGGATCATGAGTCTGATCTGAAGGAGGCTTTTGGGATACTCTGTCACTACCAAATGAAGTTGAACCCAACCAAATGCGCCTTTGGAGTCATCGCTGAATATTCTTGGGTTTCATGGTAACACGGCAGGGAATAAAAGCCAACCCTGAAAAGATAAAGAAAATAATGAATATGGACCCTCCTTGGAACGCTAAAGAAGTGCAAAGTTGATTGAACAAGTGGCTGCACTCAACCGCTTCATGTCTAAATCTACTGAAAGGTGCTTACCTTTCTTTAAAGCTATTAGGAAAGCTAAAGGTTTCGCTTGGGATAAAGAGTGTCAAAGGGCATTCGAGGAACTAAAAGAATACTTAAGCTCACGACCCTTTCTGACTAAACCCATCATAGGGGAGGAACTCTTCCTCTATTGATTAGCAAGCCAAGACGTGGTAACCTCTATCTTAATTCGAGAAGACATCGGGATGCATAAACTCATCTATTATGTTAGTCGAATCATGCACAGTGCTAAGACATGATATCTCTCGATTGAAAAATTAGCATACACCTTCCTAATCACCGCCCGAAAGCTCCAACCATATTTTCAAGCTCGCACCATAGTTCTCCTCACCAACCAACCCCTGTGGTAAGTTCTCCACAAGCTAGACATTTTTGGAAGGTTGGTCAAATGGTCCATTGAGGTAGGAAAATTTGATATTCGAAACAAGCCACGAACGACTATCAAAGCGTATGCCCTGGCAGATTTCATAACTGAAACAAATTTTCCCGACAGTTCAGTTGAAGTCAAGGTACCCAAGGAAACCAAGTTGACACTGAGTTGGACACTATATGTGGACGGCTCTTCTAATAACACAAGCAGTGGGACTAACCTCATTCTCAGTAGCCCTAAAGGGTTCGCAATCGAGTACACCCTAAGATATAGGTTCAAAGATTCAAACAACGAGGCTGAATACGAAGCATTACTCGCCGGAATAAGACTCGCCAAAGAATTAGCTGCTGAAGCTTTAGAATCCCATAATGACTCACAGTTGGTTGTGAATCAAATGACCAACGAATATAGGACCAAGATTGTAAAGATCATAAAGTATCTCGAAAAGGCTCACAAGTATGCAGCAACCTTCAAGAGATTCCAAATAACCCAAGTACCTCAGATAGAGAACAAAAAAGCAGATGCCTTAGCCCGAATGCCCTCCTCCAAACATAATGATTTTGCTCAAGTAGTCTACCTTGAGACTCTCTCTACCCGAGCATCAATGAAGTTTCAATTAAGTTGCTCACCAATGAGCCAAGTTGGATGGATTCGATCCTCAAATACATAGTTGACGGCATACTCCCTGATCAAAAGAGAGAGGCCAAGAAGCTCATCTCTCACACCTTAAGATACACTATGATTGATGGACAACTGTATAAAAAAGGTCTCATCACACCTTATTTAAAATGCCTAGGGGCTACCGACGCAGATTATGCACTCAGGGATATGTAGCAACCACCTCGGATGTCGAGTGTTGGCATTCAAAATACTTCACCATGGTTGCTATTGGCCCCAAATGAGTCATGACGCAGCTGAAATGGTAAAAAAATGCAAGTCTTTTCAAGAACATGCCTCCATACCCCAGCGACCAACCAACCTCTTAACATCAATCACAAACCCTCTTCCCTTCGCCATGTTGGGAATTTATATCAGGGGACCACTCTGAGAAGCACCTGGCCAGAAGAAATATCTGATTGTAGTCATCGATTATTTCACCAAGTAGGTAGAGGCCGAGCCGTTCGCTAGCATTTTTGACCATCATACACGAGGGTTCCCATAAAAGTCAATTGTTTGTAGATTTAGTATATTGAGGGTATTGGTTACCGATAATGGTATGTAGTTTGACAACACCCGATTTAAATCTTTCTTCCAAAGCCTTCAGATTAAACAAAGATTTTCCTCAGTCAACTACCCTCAAGCAAACAGACAAGCCGAAGTAACCAACAGAACTCTGGTTACTATTGGCCCCAAATGAGTCGTGATGCAGCTGAAATGGTAAAAAAATGCAAGACTTTTCAAGAACATGCCTCCATACCCCAGCAACCAACCAACCTCTTGACGTCAATCACCAACCATCTTCCCTTCGCCATGTTAAGAATTTATATCAGGGACCATTCTAAGAAGCACTCAACCAGAAGAAACATCTGAATGTAATCATCAATTATTTCACCAAGTGGGTAGAGGCCGAGCCGCTCGCTAGCATTTCTGACCATCACACACGAGGGCTCCTGTAAAAGTTAATTGTTTGTAGATTTAGCATACCGAGGGTACTGGTTACCGATAATGGTACGCAGTTTGACAGCACCCGATTTAAATCATTCTGCCAAGGCCTTCAGATCGAACAAAGATTTTCCTCGGTCTGCTGCCCTCAAGCAAACGGACAAGCTGAAGTAACCAACTGAACCTTACTACAGGGCATCAAGAAAAGGCTTGACAATTCCAACCAACAATGGACTAATCATCTCCCAAATGTTCTTTGGGACTAATCACCAGCTCTTCTTAGCGTATAGGTCTGAGGCTATTATAGCCCTCAAGATAGGGACGCCATTATTACGAGTGCAAAGCTTCAACGAAGCAGATAACGAAGAGGCTTTCAAGATGAACACTGATTTGATTGAAGAGATCTAAGAAAAAGCCTAGATCAAGCTTGCCACCTATCTACAAATCTTGAGTCCGAGAGAGAGTCTTTAGACTATACGACCTGGTTTTGAGAAAGAATAAGGTGTCTCACCACCCGGAAGATAGGAAAACTCCTCCCAAACTGGAAGGGTCCCTACCGCATCAAGAGGGTTTGCCGAGCTAGCACATTCGAGCTTGAAGACTTGGATGGCAAGCTAGTGTTGTGCACTAGGAATGCCGAGAATATCCGCAAGTTCTACCAGTAGAATCCCTTCAAAAACCTCCTAGTTTTCTCCAAGTGCTTATATAATCCCTAGATATTTTGAATAAAGAAACAATCCATTTTCACAAAATTTGGTTTAAGTTTCTTCTATGCCAAGGAGAAGGCCCATAGCTTTCCCCCTCGAACTCTTATTTTGATTACAAAAAGAATATGGACATTGAAAAAATTGAATGGAAAATAAAAAGAGAAATCTTTATTAACTTAGAGGGTTTTAACAACAGGCACTGATGGCTAAAAGTATAAAAAGTAAAAAAGAGAAATCCTAATCTACATCAACATCTTCCTCCTCCTCAGTAGCATGGGCATGGTCCTCACCCTCATCTCTAGCACCCTCATCATCAGAAAGAATCTCTACTATGGAGAAATCTTGGTCAGGATAGGCCGTCGAGGCCAACTGCTTGGCCTCCTTAAAGCCCTTTAGATAGAAATGTCTGGTTATAACCTTCATGGCTGACTTAAGCTGCTAGGATTCTTTAAAATCTGCTAAGGCCTTTTCTGCAGCTTCTTTCTCAGCTCGGAGCTTCACTATCTCAGCCTCAGTTACATCCTACTTCGACCAAGCTTCCTCTAAGTCCTCGATCAACAGAGTCTTTCCCCTCTCCAAGGGACCAGCCTCGACAACATGCTTTGTGAGAGACTCCCGCAAAATCTAGATAAAGTTGTGGCAATCACTCAACTTTTTATCTTGGTCGAGGCATTGGCATGAATGGATGCCCAAAGTTATATTCCACTAAAATATAAAACAAGTTAAAACTCCTCGAATGAAAGCAAGAATATTATGAAGAAATTTAAAGGATTATGAGCTACCTAAAAGGCCAAACCCTCGATCATTACAAGACTCTCCACGAGCTACTGGTCAGCATAGCCATGTCCTTCGGGAGGATCTCTCTGATCAGGTCCTCCCAAACGAAGTTGGCACTCCTGAAGCAGAAGTCACTGACCTTAACATACCAATCATGCCTGAAGACTTAGGGAGGGTGAGCCTGAATGGGGGTAATAATCCTCACAAGAGGTGGAGAGGGAGTAGTGGTAGCATCATCATCCACCATGATGGGAGTAAGAGGAGGAGTTTGATTGTGAGAAACTCCCGTGTTAGCCTTCTTTCTAGAAGATTGGTTCACCATGACCCGAGCCTCTTTATCAAGCTTCTTTTTTAGGTCTGCTTTGTTTCCTTTTGAGTGGCCCTCAATGCATCTATAGCTGCAAAAGAGGAACAAGATATGAGTACAGAAGAAAAACAAATATAAGGGAAAGAGATTGAACTTATCTATAGTGTTGGACCCTCAAGGCAAAGTCCAAGCTTAGCCAACTCAATGTTTTGGTATAGAAGTTCAATGTCTATCCACCCGTCAATCATATTCACTAAGGTCTCTATCTCCATTCTCGAAAGGTTTAGCTTCTTATTAGACCTAACCATATCCAAATCCCACTTCGAAGGAAGTTCAAAACCCCTATCACTCTGAACAAAGAAAAAACTCTTTTTCCATTGGTTGATACACATAGGTGTCTTCTCCAATAACCTCTCTTTGGCCTAGAACCCAGCACCACCTAGTCATTCTCCTTAAGTTCATTAATCTGAAAGAAGCTCTTGAAAACACTTATGTTCATTACCCATTTTACTTTTGCATTGACATATATGAACGCCATGAGGAAACGTATGGAATTTGGCACAAACTGGCATAGAGCTGTGTCATAATGCTTAAGCACAGTACAGACAAAAATGTGAATGGGGAACCTAAGTCCTGCCTTCATATGATGGAGATAGACACATAACTCCCCCTCATTCAGATCATTATAAGCACGGTCCCTAATCCTAGCATTCCTAAGTGTGAATTCCTTGGGACCCTATATGTAATTCTTATCTACTCGAGCTCATCCTCCTTCATCTTATTAGGAGCAAGATTCACCGTAAATCCTATGTTCGGTCTCTCATCCTCTCCTATCTCCTCTTGAAGCTCGCATATGGCATGGTGGCCCTCTAAAGAGGTGGAAGATGACTCACCTCCCTCATAAAGAACTAGGGCACGAGAATCTCTCAAGGTATCATCTACCTCAATTTCTAAACCACGACTACCCCTATTGTTCTCACTACCACTGCCACTCCTACCGTCTTCACTACCCCTATTGTCATCCCTACCACTATCACAAGCACTATCTCAATCACGGTAAACATCAAAAGTAGACATGGGGGAAAGAACGAGGAGACTCACCAATCGAGAACTCTGAGAAGTTTAGCTTCTTCAAGACTCTTAGCTTCCCACATTAATTGAAACTCCGAGGCACCCAAACTTTAAAAGCTTTTAAACTCTGAGATTCCTAAACTCTAAAAGCTTCTACAATTCCAAGCTCCCAAACTTTAAGGGCTCTCAAACTCTGAAGGCTCTCAAACTCTAAAGGCTCTCAAAATCTTTTGATAGTTGCAAATGAAGTAGAAAACAAAGGAAAGCCTCCTCCCTTATATAGAGCTCCTCACACAAAGAACAAGGAGGCATGATTACCCCAACAGTATTCTCGAACATCAAAGCAACACTTTTTTCCAAAACCAAGAAAGATCTAGACTCTTTAAAAACCCTAGGACATGCGTTGTCACTTCTCAAAATTTAAGATAACAGCTCAAGGCATCCTCATTTAAAGCCTGTAAATTCAGACAATGGGCAAGAAAATCTAGGGCCAAACCCGAATCACAAGCCCTAAAGTTTAACATCTTGGGCCTAATGGGAATCTTGCACCTTCTGAATTTCAAAATATCATAAATGACATTTTTAATGATTATTCTAAGTTTAGTATTGCATATACTAATGACATACTAATATTCTCCAAATCGGTTGATCAACATTTCAAGCAGTTAAGGATATTTTTCTAAATTATCAAGACCAATAGTTTAGTCTTATCCCTTTCTAAAATGAAATTGTTTCAAACAAAAATCAAGTTTTTAAGACAAAATATTTTTCAAGGAACTATTAAACCAATAGATAGATCCATAGAATTTGCATATAAATTTCCTGATGAAATCAAGGAAAAACTCCAATTACAAAGATTCTTAGGATGTTTGAATTATATATCTGAGTTCTTTCCAAATCTTTGACAAATTTGCGAACCTTTATATAAAAAGCTACGCAAAAATCTTATTCCATGGACTCAAGAACATTCTGACATTGTCAAACTCCTCAAATCTAGAGTTAAGAGACTTCCTTGTTTAGGAATTCTTAATCCTACCACAAAAATCATTGTTGAAACTGATACATCAGATATAAGATAAAGAGGTATTTTCAAACAAATTCTTCCTTATAAAACTTATGAACAAATTGTCCGTTTCCATTCTGGTATATGGCTTGGACCTCAAAAGAATTATTCAACTATCAAAAAAGAAATTTTATACATTGTTTTATGTATTTCAAAATTTCAAGAAGATCTATATGGAAAAACTTTTTTACTAGGAATTGATTGCAAATCAGCAAAAGAAGTTTTACAAAAAGATGTTCAAAACCTTATTTCAAAACAAATTTTTGCCAGATGGCAAGCAATATTAAGTGTTTTTGATTTTGATATTGAATTTTTCAAAGGCAAAAACAATTATTTGCCTGACTTTCTTACTCGGGAATTTTTGCAAAACCTAAACACTTTGAGAGCAAATCAAGATGAGTTTAAGATCCCAAAAAGGGAAACAGAATGCCCAATCTTCTTCTAACAAACCACAAAGCCTGGTGGATTATACCACCAAAACACAAAAACCTACCCAGCCAAACACACCCCAAAAACAAACAAAATTGTCTAACAGATTCATTCCTCTTGACGAATTCCCCAAACCTATCCACACAAACATATGCCCAAACACTATCATCAACCTCCTCTCAAAATCCTTGCCCCAGCCAATACATCCAAAAATCATGTCAAGAATATATCAGATGCACTAGTCTTTCAAAACCGACAAATGATATCAATATTATCAATGATTATATTTTCTCTAACAATATTTTACCTGCAGATTTCAATTTCGAACTAGAAGATATCCAAAAAAAAACCCAAAAATTCTATGAGCTTATATTAATTTATACCAAATCCGTTAAGATCACTCACACCAAAAATCAATTAGACTCAAAGTTCATCACATTCTCTAAATGCAAAATCCATAAAATCATTACTCCAGACAAAATCAAAGACTATTATCAACCCAAACCATTTTCTATACCCTTTTATTCCTCTTACTTATAATTACCATGATTATCAAATGGTCTGGTATAACCTATTCTTCATTCGACCTAAATCTCATTCTTGGTTTATATTCTTTGATAAAAATTGCCCCAAAAACTTTCCGATATGGATCTTTGATTGGTTATGTTTTTTCGGAGGAGAATTTGTTCTTCCAACGCCAATTAAGGACTCATTAATCCATTTCAAATCAAACACTAATTCAGAAAAAGTATATGCTCTTGAATTATTTTTTTGTTGTTACAATATTTGCAGTTCCATGGATTCTCTCATGGGACTATGTCATTATCGAGACTCCACATTCAATAAATGTATTAAAACGGATTTTCAAAATCAAATGGTGGGTAAAATATGATTGCTCCATGGCCGAGGTTCAAGTTATCAAACAATGGCTTTTAGATTATCTCCAATATTCAAAATTCGTCACTAATAGCAATAGCAAGGCAAATTCTTCCATACAACAAAATCTCTCGAAAAAGGAGAAAAGAAAAAATTGCTTGAAGAACTATCTCAGTTATCCAGTGATAGTGATGATAGTACAAAATCCCTTGATGACCTATCCGATTTTGACAAACCAGTTGGTTCATCAAAACAATTTGCACAAGACCCATATGATGCCTTCAATTTGTCTGAATAAGATTAGAATAGCATCCAATGTAAAAAATAAATAAATAAATAAAAATAAAAAGCAATAATACCTGCTCAAAAATCCAAAAGAGCATAGTAAGATGCCAGACAACGTATCTTATCCGCCCTAAAAGTCCAAAAGCAAACAGTAAGATGCCTGATAACACATTTTATTCACCCCAAATGTCCAAAGGCAAACAGTAAGCCTGACAACGCATTTTTTTCCGCCCCAAATGTCCAAAGCCACATAGTAAGATGCTTGACAACGCATCTTATTTATTCAAAAAGTAAATAGTTGCGTTTAATCAGCACTCCGGATTCCAAACCATTTGAAATCCGTTGTCTAGCTATAAATATTTAATTAATCGAATAATGTTGCAGAGTGTGTTTTCCGAGTGAAAAACTTTGTATAAGAGTGTGAAAAGATAAAAGTTTTCTACCCTCTTGTATTTGTATGTTTTTCTACTCATTTGTAATCTCGTTTTCAAATAAATATTTCAAAACAAATTTATTCAAATTCATATTATCTTATAATGATTATATTTCATTTTTCATGGTCCTGCTCACGTTTGAGAGACAGAGATTAATTATTTAGTTTATTTTAATTAAAAAATTTATTAATAATTTAAATTTTTTTATTGATAATATTAAATTTTAAATCTTATATTTATATTAATATTATTAATAAAAATTTTTAAAATTATTAATAAAATTTTTAATTGATCTAATTCATTAAATTTAAACTCGAATTTATCAAAAAAAAAAAAAAAACTTTTAAGCGGCAATGGGATCACCGGCTCGATGATGTCAGAAGTGATGGTAGCGAGTGGGATCCGTGCGACATCAGTGATGGCAGTCACTTCAACGACTGGGGCTGTTGTGGAGAGAGGGTTTTCAGGGTTACATTCGGTGGGGTTAGGGAGGGTTTTCAAGAGAAGTAGAAAGAAATATCTTACATGGCTGTAGGCTTTTTAGGTTTAGTATATGCTCTCATACCATATAATGGTATTGGGGTTATTCTCTGACCGCCTATCGCGGTAGCAGTTGAGTAACCTCATATATATATATATATATATATATATATATATATTGACTTTAGGGTTAAAGTATTTTAAGTGTTATTTACATGTATATTTATAATAGAGATAATAATGATAGTATTTTTACAATTAAAACGGATAATAAATAATTTTTTATGCATAAAGAATTTTCATTAATTCAAATAATATTTTTAATATTATTTTTATTACGTTTCAAAACACATTGTTTTTCGTAGCAGCTTGGAGTAGCTTTAATAAATTCAAATTTTGTATTACAATTTTTTCTAACAAGGTTAGTAATTAAATTTTATTAAACACAAAGTTTAAATTTTTAATTTTAAAAACATATTTTGTCACCATATCACAACCACAATAACAAACACACTTTAATCTAACTTAGGCTCTTAATACAAAATGATTATGTTGACCCTCTTTTCGAAAGCAAAAATGTCTCTTTTTATGACTATCCATTAAATATATATAAATAGAATACGCTTAAAAGGTCACGTAAGCAATGATGTATATGTTGATGTGAATATTATTTATTTATCAAAATACTTTTTGAAAAATAAAATTCAAGTACTTTCAAATTCAAAATATTTATTTGTTTTATCTTTAACTAATATAATTATTTAATCTCAAATTCAAAACTAATTAGCTCTTATTCCATTCATGGGAAAGTAATAACAGATTCAACTATATAAAAAAGTTAAAGAATGATTTTGATTGTTCATGTGAATTGAATTATGGTATAAAATTATATTTTGATTATATATGTATGTTTAATTTATCGGTTATAATTAATAATGTTGATTAATATTTTTTTTGGTTTAAGAATTAGATTCATATTAAAACTATATTCATTTAGTGGATGTTGCATCCTTAATGTATACATGATGAATTTATACTCTCAACGATTTTTAAAATTAAAAAAATATAACAAAATGTGCAAAGTATAGTAAAATATGTATAAAACATATTATGTAGTTTTTTCATTTGATTCCGATCTTACAATTGTTTTAATGATTCAAAATATGTAAAAAAACTTGAATATATTTGAGTATTAGCATGCATTTGTTTGAAAACGATATATTTCAAAGATGAAACACACACACACACACACACACATATATATATATATATATATATATATATATATATATATATATAATTAACAATGTTTATTATTATTTTTAATTAGGAGGATAGTTTTTCATTAAAATATTAATAATTTATCTTTAAGAGAATAATTATTTAAGTTAAAAGTGCTGATATATGTATAAGTGATTTTTCATTTTTTTTAAAGTTAAATTATTTTAAATTTATCTTTAAAATGCACGGGACAAGTTTCTTGTAATTTTTGCACAATTATATCTTCTTTTCTTTCTTTAAACAAATAAAAAGAATTAAAAAAGTGCACAAAAAGTTCAAAAAGCAAAAGAGAAAAGCTCAAAATAGACCAACACGATCCTCAACACCCTCCACGTGTTCAACCTTATCCACTCCTCACATTTATCATCTGTGTCTCGTTCTACAAATTCACCTTGGAACATGCTTCATCCAATTGTACATTTATCACTAAGATACTCTTTTAAGTTTAATAAACGGTCATGACTCCCAATGTCAATGCCTGTTACAATTCGATTTCCTCGAGTGGACCTTCTGAAATGAAATGCAGGAGATAAAGCCTACCGAAACCATATTTAGTCCATCTCCATTCTTCCCCAAGTCTCTGTCTTTAAAATTTTCTCTCTTTCTAAATTTTGGGCTTTCGGCTATCATGGCTACCTCTCTCGCATGCTCGTTCACCACCACGATCCGGGCTTCCTCCGGGTCTATTTCCTCAAAGAAACCCGATCCGCATCGCAAGAAACCCATTTCCTCCACCTGGTGGGCCCCTCTCTTCGGCTGGTCTTCCGATCCGGATTACATTAACAACGACGCAGCAAATGTGGCGAAAAAACCCCAACTGTCAGATTCGGAAGCCGAAACGGGTTGACCCAGATCCAGAATCTCCTTGGGTTGCTTCACCGAAGATAAGGCGAAGCAGCTTAGAAAGAAGACCATGGAGAGCTCATCGGCGATCGCGTCTCGTCTCGCCTCTGACATATCGGGTTGGCCCGAGAATATGAAAATCTCGCCGGAGCTCTGGTAAGGTTATCGAGGTGAAGGTTTGTTGTTGCCTTGGGCCTGCAAAATTTGTCGAAATGAAAGACTTCTGTGGAAGTTCTACTCTCTTTCTTTTTTTCATTTTTTCAAAGGAATTATGGCTCTTATCTGAGGTTGAGAACAGTTTATTCGAGTGTTATTCGAGTGTTGTACTGATTCTGAACAGTGTGATGGTTGGATTGTTTATGATCGTTGATGGATAGATTTCTTTTTTTGTTTTAATGCTCTTTGTGTTATCAACGGATCCACTATCACGTGTGTGACGTGGCAGTACATTCTAGGTTCTGATATTGATGTTATGCGCGCCTATCACTATGCCACATGATCACGTCTCCCAGTATTTTGACGGTTGTGATTTTTTCCGAAAAATAGTAAACTTTTTTCTTTTGCACTATCATTAACGTTTTAGAACTTTTTTGGTTCCACCATGTCAAAACTAGCTTATAGGTGGAACCCCGAAACAGAGTGTTTGGTTCCACTTATCTCATAGACTTTAGGAGCTGATTTAATCCAGTGCAATGAAAGGCGATTTTGGGGCTTGCCCGGGCGCGCCTTGGGGCGTTTTCAGGCTAAAACGCCCCAGGGCATGAATCTAGAGCGAAAGTATTATAAGGTGTTCATTTTTCAGGTCTGGGCGAGGCGTACGCCCCGAGCACCCCGAGTGCCCCAAGCGTCTGGGCGTACGCCCACTGCTAATTTTTTTTTGGGACTTTTGTCTCAATTATAATGACATAATCGGGCAGGAATTAAGTAAAAAGAGTGGAATCAACCACAAAGTGGAAAATTAGATCAAAGCACAAATTTAAACCGACTCAAATGATCTCTATTTAAAGATTATTTCGTCAACAAGTGGTATGTAACTCATTAGCTAAATTAAGAATCAACAAACCCACATAAAAAATGATTGACAAAATATAAAGAAGTCAAAGATAGAGATATTCCACATCAAGCAGCAGAGTAGAACCCCTACAAGAAAACTTTACCGTTTCATATAAAGATCGGAGACTGAGAGAAAGTTGGGGGAAAGAGAGAACTTTGGTCACCGGTTGCCTCTGATTCAGCCAAATCTGAAACCGGCATTGGCTGGAGTTGTTGGCTGATCGATTCTCCAGCAGTTAGTGTGGTGGGTAACTGGGTATGCAACCGACAAAGCAAAAGAATAAACAAAGAAAAAGAAATGAGTGGATGACAAAAAGTAGGAGATGTCAGTTTTTTAAGATAAATTTAGTTTGTTAAGAATAAAAACATTTCTTAAAAATTATTGGGCCTTTTAGCCCAAGTGCATGCAATGATAAAAAGTCAATGTCCTCGTTCAGTATGGTTAACAAAGTCCTACAACTTTCGAAGCCCACAGACAATGTGGTAAAGTTATAATGATAAAATTGTAATCAGGGATATATAAAATTTGAAATGTTTTAGTTATATTATATGGTTAATTTGTATTTTTCAAAATACGGGTGAAAGAGAGCACTCCCAAGTTTGATATTTGTGTAAAAATATTTTGATAAATATTCATTTAATCATTTATAGGTCTTAAGTTAGTAAGGTTTATTGATAATTAATTAATTTATATTATTTAAATTTTTTGTATTTTTATAATTTAATTAATATTATTTTATTTAAAACGCCCCAACGTTTCAAAAGGCTTACGCCCCAATGCCTCGGCTCATTGAGGCAAAATGCCTCGCCCAACGCCCTCGCCTTTGAAAACACTGCTTTAATCCACTTATAAACGGATTTTGAAAAACTGGGGTCTCCTCACCTATGACATGAGTGGAATGTAGGACTTAAATTTCATTTTCAAGTCCTCTAAATATACACTGTTTTCAATTTGATTCCCCAAATAAATTCTTAATTATGTTTCTCAAACTTATTTTCGTTTCAATGTTATCCCTCTTCGAAAAAAGTATGAGGTGATTAAAAATCTCTGATTTAAATAAACTGAAAACATTATAAGGTGGAATATAAAAATGTTCATGTTTGGCTCTTTGTAGCATTTTTTCAAATTAGGTTTTAAGTTTTATGAGGCGAATTGTGAGATTAAAGATAGATTTTTTCTGTTAGCAAGATAATTAGAGTTAATCACTCGATTAGAACTTCGTTTACTCTCTTCTTTTTTCTCTCTCTTTCTCTCTATCTCTATCTTCTTCTTCTAGATAAATCCATGGATTCTCTCCCTATCTCCTCTTATTTATACGTTAACCTCTTCTTTAATTGTAATTTCACCCTTCTATTCTTCATTCATTTTCACAAAACTACTTCAAACACTTTAAAATTTTGACATTTTCCTTGAAACAAAAAAAAAATTATTACTTAAAATTCTTATTTTATAAACTTATTTCTAATTTTATAAGTTCCAAATGAAATTATTACAACTTAAATTCGAACAAGAAAAGCCAAATAGGTGTCGATGTGATGTCACGTGATTTAAAATATTATAATTTAAATATCGGCCTCTAAGATTTTTTCCCACTAATAAAAAATTCGTCTTTGAAATTTCCTTAACCATGCTTCACAAATCATCTGGATTATCACATTCCTAGTCCATCTAATCTTCTCAAGTACACTATTGAAATTTTCTACTTCCTTCAAATTGCATTACAAGATCCTAATTCTATCTCACTATCAATTTGAACTTTCTCTTTATCGTTATCAACCAACTAATAAATTACTTAGAGTGATAACGCACCAATTTAACATGCTCCATCTAATCTTACTAGAAACTCTTTTTACTCAAGAAGTGGGGCTTGCCCTTCTATCAACTACTCATTCGCATATTTTATCATAATCTCCTCCATTCATTTCCATTTACTAACTCTAAAGCTAAATATTCTTAAACAAAAGTATTTCTTAACATCGTTCCCTTTTAACTTTTTTTTTTTTAAACCATTGAGCTTCCAAAAACTAAAAACTTTACCATTTCATACTCTTCTCTACATTTTGTATTTCCATCTTGACTTCATGGTTCAAGGGCCTCCAAAGCGAAACATCTTTATTTATGTATCTCTCCAAAGATACCTTTTCGTTAAGCTACTTACTAACTAATCACTTTCTCTCATTGTTCGATAATTTCTTCCTCTTAAACATACAATACTCAGGACTTGTCAACAGTGTTATCTAGACTTTTATACTTATTTCAAATTAATCATTTACTCAAATCCTCAATTCCTTTACTCCATAGTTCAAATCTACCTATAGAATAAGAATAATTAACTACAAGTCATTCTTTTGATCATTTAAGAAATTCTAGTATCCAATAAACAAAGTGATTCTATTAGTGATTTGTTTTCTCTACTCAACGCGCCTATTAGCTTTAGTCCAACTTTCTCACTTATTGTTTTCATCAAAATCTTAATTTATCCATTACTAACGAGGGCATGCTTACTGATAAATCTTATATAACTCATCACAGTAGTAGTATTTAAGAATTTGATTCTCCATTACAACTCCAAACTGACTAATCTTTCTTTAACAACATAATACGTCGTAATCCCAATCATAACTTCGCTAGTATAATGATAAACCAGTTGCTCCCATTTATAGTTAACCAATCTCCATTCTACGACTTTCTTCTTTAACTTCAATACTTAGCTGTCTCAAGTTGTAATTTGATTAATTTGTCCTTAACCTCTACTTAAGTTTTCCAAAGAGTTTAGTCACATAGATTTTCTTTTGATATTGATCATACTTTAAAATTACCACTCTCTTTATTCTTGCAAAACCATTTCCTTCCTCTATATTTCTCTTTACAATAAATCTTCCACTTATCTCATGAGTCATACACTCTACCCCAATAATTTCTAAGAGTATCCCCTCATTTAAACCTGATGATTATTAATCTTTGCATTCACAAGACTCATTTCCACTTCTCATATAGACACTTTCCTCTAAATCCAACCTTCTACTCGATCATACCTTTAGCATCTCAAATCATACTTAGACTTTATCTTAAAAATTAGATCTTTATTTCTTCCCTATCTCATCCTTTTATACTTTTATTCTTTTTTCTTTTTAACTATCACATCTCCAATATTAACTATAGCTTCTCACTTTTCAACATTATACTTCATAAAAAAAATTCTATCTGAATCATCAATCAAACATAAGTCCAATAAATTTTTTTTTTCAGGTCTAACATTCTCAACTTCTTGATTTTTCAACATAATCATTAATCTCACCAACTTACTCCATCTTTTTTTAATTCTAGAAATAAAACTCAAACATTCAAAAAATTTCCTCGCTTATGAAATTTTGGGTGGTAGAACAATTTCCTTATTCCGTACTTAATTTCTTATCATTTAACTCATCGAACAATAATATCTTTATCTCTTTATTCCACATCTACCTTTTCTGACATATCTCTAGGCACTCAATATGCTTTCTTGACTCAATTACACTTTCAACTCATTTTCTTTTCTTGATTCTCTTTTCAGTCCGTTGAAGAAGTTAAAACTTATAGAAAACTACTCAACACTTCACTTTCACATTTTCTTTGACAACCCTGGTGTCTAGCCACACGGCATACGTCGAAACCCAAGACTCTCCGTTAATTCACTATAACTAATCGTCCTCAAATATAACTCTTAATTAAGATTGATGTTTTCCTCATATTCTAGTAAGAATCTATCCTTATCTCTTTAACTCTTCTTGATAAATTCCTTGATTAGTTCAAGATCTTTCCTTTTTTTGCTTTACATTAAACTTCTTCATAAAATCATAACATTTAATAACTTCTAATATGTTTAACTATCTCATTTGCTAAACATCTTTCCCAAGGTGGTCTAAACTTCATTGGCTATTAATTTTATGAGTTCCTTCTTGAATTTCTTATTCTCTTTTCCCAATTTTTTTTGTCTAACTATCTCTTGGTCTTGGATCCCACATCTATTTCTCTCTAAGATAATTATTCTAATACTTTTACATTTCACTACTCCCTTGATCTCATATGTCATACCCCAAAGGTACGTCCAAATAAAATAACAACTTCTTTCACTAGGAATACATATCGTATTTTCGCTAATTGCCATCCTTTATAATACTCCAACCACATGTAAAACAAACCTTTTACTAACTTTTAAATTTTTAAGTACATCAAATATTTTTGTTTACCATCACACATTTCTTGCTAAATCAAATTTAGCATCCCTCAAACTTATACTTCAAATAAGACATGTCTTTAAGCTCACTAAACTAATCATCAACCACTTAATCAATCATTTCTTATTCTAGAAATAAGGTTCACTATTTCTTTGCATCAAATTTCAATTTACATTTAAGATCCAATCCAAAATTTATTGTACTTTTCTCTTTTACAATTTCTCGCATAACAATTTATATTTTCCAAAATACTTCCTTTATTATCGCTTTTAAAATCCCAGAACACCACAATTGTTCACTTGCGATTCACCTAACACAATCATTGATTCACTTGAATTGTTTCTCTAATCTTACCTCAATCACTTCCTACTATATCGTATTCCTTACACTATTCACTTGACTAACAATTGCTCTCATTTCCCTTTATACTTGTAAATCCATCTACACTCTTAACATCATATCATTATCCTTCTTACTTCCCATTTTACCTTGAGATGCTTACAATTCTATGAATTGACAAAATTTTCCAACTCTTGAACTCCCCCACTAATAAGTTAATCATTACTCAAAATTTCAAAATACTCCGAATTTGACATCCAACCAATTACCTTTCTCCTATGCTCATTGCTCAAGTATACACACATAAACTCACTACTCAAGACTTTGTCTAATTCAAGTTTACAATAATAACTATTTCTTAAGTCACATTACACAGTAGTCAGACAATCATTGTTTACAAATACATTATCACATACAACATGGAAAGAATTTCATCAAATGAAACATTTATACTTAGCGCACATAATTTAACACCAATTTATTAATACTTGCACCAATCAAGGTACAACTTTCAAGTTAATAGCATTTCTTTTAAAAGACCTTATCCTCACCTTTCACCTTTCAACATTACCATCAAGCCATCAATTACGTAATAAAGTTTTCACACACATACAAGAACAATGTATCAATTTGAATATTTCACCGTATCAAGCAATCACATTCATATTTCTTATCAAAGGCATCATCAATAAGATTTCACACAACACAACAAATTATTCCAAACAACACCAAATCTACACAACAACCCCACACCAGTCGACTCAACTTCAGTCTCAAGACATTTTATTCCTAACTAAACCATCGCTAGTTACTACTCCTAAATGACATCATCTCTAACTATACACAACCGAATTTCTATAACAACCCCATGCACCATACATCATGCAACTAAAGTCTACAGAACCTTAAAATTAAAGCTCTGATACCAAAATG
Organism: Bretschneidera sinensis; assembly: GCA_023935145.1. NCBI lineage: Eukaryota > Viridiplantae > Streptophyta > Magnoliopsida > Brassicales > Akaniaceae > Bretschneidera > Bretschneidera sinensis. The sequence goes on along the minus strand of CM043702.1, from coordinate 55,437,145 downwards.
TAACTACTTATCCCAAGTGGGCCCTAGTCGGAGTGGCTCCATTACCTTTTAACATTGAGTACCTTGACTTATGATGCATAACATATAAATTTACAACTCCAAATACATTCTTTTACATTCAAATCAAACCTTTACAAATATACATCTTTATATATATGTTTTTCGAAACTACAAATCGATTCTTAGAGTTTTGCAAAAGACACCAGTAAAAGGGGAAATTATCTCAATTACTATCTTATACTCTTTTACAATTTCTAAACTAAGAAAAAAAAATTAAACTCCTTAAAGAGCTCGAGAGGTGAGGATGTTGTGGTCAAGGACCTTACTAAGGTCTCCTTTCAAATTCGACTAGGAAACATCAGGTATTTTCCTAAAATGTTAGTAAATTAAAAAGGTGAGCTACAAAGCTCAATGAGTAACACATTACTAGAAGTAATCACTTTGAAAAGAAAATTCATTAATTATCCATCTTATTAAATAAGTCCTTATAGAAATTAAAAGTATGACACGACTTTTATATATAATTTATGATTTAATTTTCTTATTACAAAAGAAAATAATCACAACAACAACATAAAATCAACAATTTACTAGCAAAATTATTTTCGATATCTTTCGATTCACAACACTTAACAATTTATGCCCTTCACCGGTTCTATCACAATACATGCCCCTTATGGACCAATCATCAATTATGTACCGATCATCAAATATGAATGCAATGCGATGCGATGTTCACTTCTTTATTCACTTATCTTCATTCCAATTTCAATTCATTTTTATTTGCCTCTTGTGGGCTAATCATAGAGTAATTGAGACATTTCTCCAACACAATTAATTTGAATCACCTCCCTACTCCTTACTAGGCTGGGTCGTAACTTCTCAATAATGTGGATCCCTACCCTACCCCTTACCGGGCGGAGTCCTAGCCTTTCAAACAACTAGGATCCCCTCCCTACCCCTTACTAGGGGGGGTCCTACCTTCACACGATTGTTCTATCCGTTGAATATTATCACAACATTAATATGCAAAGCATTTACAACATCATAATATGTCAAATATAAGTGCAATAGGTCAATAACATCGCAACATCTTTCAAACATATTGAATTCAAAACATGTATACACACACACTTAAATCCTAAATTTTCATATATATATTTTAAGCTTTTTAATGTCATTCATAATTCCTTACACTTACTAGGAGTAAAGTGAAACTCACCTTTGTCAAGCCAAGATCCAATCTCGGGTTCACTTCCTAGCCTTGGCGTTCTCTTTTCAATCATACCTAACGAATACATAACTTAGTTTACTTACTCAAAGCATATAATTTATTAGCACTCAATTTAATCGTAGAATTTCTACAAGCATACAAAACTAGGGGTTAAGTCACAACCCTCTTCCATTTTATTCAAGGCCTTTACAAGATTTGTTCTATCATGGTTTTAAAAACAAAATAAATCCTTCCAAGATCTTACTTTTAAAAACTTTATAAAGTATTAAAGCTCAAAATACCTTTAGAGGAGTTTAGGATTGAAATTCTCTAAGAAAAATGATATGTTTTCGAAAATAGGGGTTGAAAAACAGTTTCAGGGGATTGTATAGTCTACTGTGTATTTTGGGTAGTTGACTATAGGCTGCCCAGAAGCTTGCACGGTCGACTATGTCCTCTGGATAGTCGATTGTATAGTCACGAAATCAAATAATTTTAGGGCAAAAACTCCATTTTTCTTCAAAGTAACTTCTTGTCTCCCATGGGACTTCCAACCCAAAGCAAACCCAAATTCTTGAGGGTTTTAAATCAAAGATTTTACACTACCTATAAGAGATTTGAACTCAAAACCTTCAAATCAACACATTTTGTTAAAACCAATTTCTTTCTCTTTGAAACAACATTTTCTCAAGCTTTCCTTGAGTAAATCTTCTAATCAAACTTTCAAATAATTCAAATCTTTAGCTAAATACACAAACTTAATTATTAGAAGCAAAGAGAGACAAGTTTTTTCCTTGTTTTTTGCACGAAGTTCCCATCCTTTTTCGTTTTCTTCATCTCCTTCTTACCCTTTCTCTTCTCTTTTTTTTTTTCTCTCTTTTTCTCTCCCGATTCTTCTAGAGAAATCTAGCAAATGTTGGATTCTCTCCCTCTCTCCTCTTATTTATACTTCAAACTCTTCTTTAATTGTAATTTCACCCTTTCATTCTTCCTTTCTTTCACAAACTACTCCAAGCATTTTAAAATTTCGATATTCCTCACGAAACAAAAAAAAATTATTACTTAAAATTATTGTTTTATAAACTTGTTTCTAATTTTATAAGTCCTAAGTGAAATCATTACAACTTAAATTCAAATAAGACAAGCCAAATGTGTGTCGAAGTGTTGTCCCGTGATTTAAAATATTCTAATTTAAATATCGACCTCTACAGTTTTGGTCGAAACATTTTGGTTTCAAAAGTATTTCAGAAGTAAATTGAAACATTTTACACCTATATTTCATTTCGGTATGTTTTGACCGAAACGACATAAATATCTTATTTCGGTCAAAACATAACATAACATTATATGATATATATATATATATATATATATTTTTTTTTTTTTTTATTCTTTCTCATTGGTTTAAATTTGTTTTCACACGATATTTTTTGGACAATGACACCTTTAATTAAATTTAGGGTAAATTATATTTATCTCCTTGTAGTTTGACCTAACCTACACATAAGGATCCGTAGTTTCAAAATATACAAATACCCCTTGGATAGGCATATTTCAAGGGGAAATATGTTTTCTTACATCAAAAAATGCATATTCCAAGAGAGTATCTGTATTCTAATGCATATTCTAGGGGGTATTTGTAGTTTTACATCGAACAATGCATATTCCAACGAGTATTTGTCTATTTTGAAACTACGAGTCCTTATGTGCAGGTTAGGCTAAACTATAGGTGGCTAAATGTAATTTACCCATAAATTTAAAATTTTTGGCAATGCAACTGTTAAACATTTTTAGTTAATATTGCTTTGAATTAGTAGTTCTTAAAATAACATGAAGTTGATATTGTTTTATGTTAGTAACTGAATTTTGGATTACAATTATAATTCGATTTTGGTTCATACATAATCTTTATCATCTTATGTTTGAATGATGATAATTTTACTATTATTTGTATTTATAATTGAATATATTTTTTTGGAAGGTATGTTATTTGACAAGAATATATTTGAAAATGTCGTCAAATCTGAAACGGTGCACCGAAACAAACCGAAACTGAAATATTTTATTTTAATAGCTAAAACAAAAAAAATTTCGGTACAGAATTTACAGCCTTGGTTCTTCTTTACACATTTTCTCTAATTTTTTATTAGATCAAGAAAAGAAGTTGTGGAAATACCTCCAAAAGTAAAAAATCACGAAGAAGATAATTGAGTTTGGTCATTCAAAGGATTTTATGAAAGAAACATATGCATTTTAAGCATATATTCTCTATTTAATTCAACCAAATCAGAGACTATCAAGTAAGTGGTTTGATCTAACAATTCATGATCACTATGGAACATAATTAAAACAAAAAAAAAATAATGATTAAAAAACCCATTTGGGAAATGATGCATACTTGAGAGGCTAAAATGAAATTTAGCCCTACTGAAAATTTGCTTTAACAAAGTAAATGACAAAAAGTTGGAAAAGCCTCTCATCTTTTGAGAACTCTTTAGTTTTAATGTATAGTATATTTTTTTAATTTTCTTTAATTTTTTTTTTAAATTTTGGTTATTTTAATTATTATTTTACCTTTTAATTAAATTTATTTTTTAATTGAAAAATATTAAAAAGTTTAAATTCTCATTAAATAATATTTTAACTATAAATTAAAATTTTATATAAATATTATGAATATCAAATAAAAATTTACTTATGATTAAAACCGATAATATTCTTTTAATATTAATTTAAAAATTAATTCAAAAACTAATTATTATATTAATCATTAAATAATAATTCGTTCAAAATTTAAAAATTAATTACTTGTATTACCCATTAATAATAATTTACTTATGATTTCCTAAAATATTTTATGATTAAATAAAAAGATTATAAATACACATGTATCACATATATGGGTAGAATACAAATAGATATTCGCTAGGTTGTACTTACATTTTAGGGCAACAATTTCCTAATAATAGATCATATGTCATGGGTGGGAAATACATCTCCCACTAAAGCAATTCTTCTTAACTAATGGGGCCATGATTTTCTTCACTATCTATGCGTTTAACTGTTAAGAAGATCATAACTAGTGTGTTAAGACCAAGTTAACACTCTTTCATTCTTCTTGAACAATCGAACCCCCATGAGCCACAGCAATCACAACATAACATGGGGCCGAGCTACAATCCCTCCCATACCCTTTTGGGGATGCGAAGAGAAAAGGGACAACATCACATTCGAATTCCATTTTCGTAGGTACGCAGCACAAGACCCGCACACTAACCCACAGAGCAAAAGGAGCACATGGGGTATCCATGCTGACAAAAACTAAATCCAGGCTGACAATAGCCTCAATTCCAAACTGAAGAAAACCAAAATTTGTCTATTTTGGCCAAAACTCGCATTTGGCATTTCTTAGTCAATGAGGCCCATTGTAACTTAAAACCCAATATTCTGGTTGGTCCATCTTGTTGTATTGGTAAATTTCTATCAGTTTGAGCTCATACTTTCACCAGATTAACAACGTAGAGTTTGAAGATGACACGTGGATGTACGAGACCTAGAGGTAGAGTACTAAATCTAGACCCCCAGTATTTAGAAGAGTTGAGGCTAAGGTGGAGGTTGAGTATGTGGTTCCTGTTGAGGGTTTATCTACATAAATTAATAATCAAACTTGTTTTAGTTGCAAGTGCATAAGGTCTATAGTAACATAATGTGCAAGTGCGAGATAATCTCCACAGGGATTGATGAATTTCATTTTAGAACCAGTTTCACAATGTAAAAATTGATAGAAATAAATATTGAGTCTAGATTGATAATGATAAGAACATAGGGCTTTGATATCCACCACTAATCATACTCTCCCAATAAGTAATGTGCCAATGCTCTAGCCCTACTATGAATACCTAATGGTTGTCAACCTAAGGGCTTGGTCCGCTTCTTAAGCTATTGATTTCCCTATGCAACGAGTTAGGCATGGTGTATACTTTAACTATTTTCTCTCTTAAGGGATTTAACATGGTGTATACTGAGTTGTTCCTTAAGATAGCATAAAGTCTGTGGAAATTGATAACAACACGAGACCTAGGGCATGTTGTATACTCTCGGTTTCCCATGTTGATTAACCCAAGAATCCGGTGTGGATTTCTTTTGTTACTATTGTCAAACCCAGGACTCGATCATCCAAATTGATCTAACTAACTAATCTATACCACTTGCATATTTTGATCAGACAAACATATATGAGGAATTCAATAAAACATGCATCAATCAATTAAAGCATCATAACATGGCTATTTGCAGAGGTAACAATACTTATATATAGAAAAGCATAACTAGGGCTTTAATCGAGCCTATTAAGAAGTTAGTTACACATGCTGTCTATGATAAACATAATAACATAAACTAAATAGAAAAGATAAAACTCGAAGAATACTGTGGAGACGAGTCGTTAATTCCTCTCCAAAGCTTACAACTTAAAATCCAAATCAAAAGTATCGTTTATGTGTTTTACAAGACTATATATATGGTTCTAAGGATGCCTCCAAACCCTAATTTCCAAAATAAGACCTGAAGACATCTTTCCAAAACTGGCTCTATCGCCTCTCTATGCGTGTGCACTCAATCACATGCCTCTGTGCTCAAGCCTTCTAGGTGTGCGCACGAGTTCTTGTTCGCTCGATCTTAGGGGAGGTGCACTCGAGTGCACTTGACTGGTTCCACATCTTCAGTTTTTCTTCCTTAGAGCTCCAAAATGTCATTTTTTCTTCAAAGACCTATAAAAAACATAGAAAACACAAAAATGAAGTAGAATCTACTAAAATATATAAACAAAGAGTCTAACAACTGTAAATTAAGGGGCTTAAATATGAATATTTAAGCACTTATCACACCCCCAAACTTACATATTGCTAGTCCCTTAGCAATACAAAATGAAAAACTATTTGAAAAGCAAAATCAAAGATAAATTCATGATTCATGATATCCAAAAATTTGGGTTGCACATAAAACCTTGATTATTGTTCATGAGTAAGCTTATAATAAGACACATCTTTGCAATGAATAAGGGTTTTAACTTCTAATTACTTACACAAGGTTGATTTAAGGCATCACAAGTTTGACTTAGTGTGTGGTGAATTAGCACATAAAATATGAGTCTTCCAAATAACTCTAATGTATAGTGTTTCGGTGTTCTAACATTCATTGAATTTCCTATCAGAATGAATAATAATGGCATAGTTTTATTTCTTTCTTTTTCTTTCATCATGAGATTTTTGCCACGTTGAGTTCCATTAAGCTTTCTAATTTACCCATGTAACGAGAGTTTAGCCAATGACTCCCAAACCAGATGGTTTTAGGGCATTAGGTGTAAAGACACCCCTAAGGACTTACTAACTCCAGTCAAAAAAGGCTACGGAACTAGCTGGTCTTAATACTGCTAAGCAAAATCTCCACCTTTTAACGTGAACACTCACTGCTTACTGAGGCAAGAGGTTCAGTTACTCAGTGAAAATTTTAATGATCATTATATGCATAATTCCCACCTTTTGACGTGAACACTCACTGCTTACTGAGGTAAGAGGTCCAGTTACTCAGTGAAAAGTTCATTTAATGATCATTAGGAGCATTTTATTTTCTCTTTTTGTGCAATAATCAATTTTTTTTCTATTTTTCTATGCCAAAGTGTTCTTCTAACAAGTTATCCGATTACAATTAGATCATAGAAACATATACGTCAAAATTATATGTCATACCTCACAAAACTATGTACTAATATGCTCGATCAAACTTGTGAGTTCTTAACTGCCTTGAGGTAGGTAATTAAAATTTTAAAACTTTTATCACTAGGCTATGTGTTCTAGATTTTAAGCTTACTGATGAAGTTTTATCATAATATTTGTTTTAAATCAACCAAAATTTTCGGAATAAAATGAGCATGCATTTATCTACAAAAAATTTAAATACTAAAGAAAAAACTGGGACAGAGTGTGTGAAATGTGTTAAAACTGGGACAAAGTGTGAGAAATGTGTCTCCCATACCCCCAAACTTAATGTACACATTATCCCCAATGTGTGAGTGACATGAAAAGATCTGACCTAGGAGATGGAGAACTAAATGGCTGGTATCAATCGTAGCATACCCCCAAACTTGAACTGGATGCATGCACTATGTTCCTGAAAAAGAAAAAACAAACGTTGTGCCGGATAACAACTAACACTAATAATAAATAGTTAAATAAAATTAAATACTAACAATAAAAGAAAATACTAGAATGAAAAGAATATGCTGTGAGGTGCCTCCCATGAGCGCTAAGTTTTACGTCTTCAGCCAGACGTGGTATCTTCTCACTGCTGGTCTCCAGGTGGTGCAGTTGATGAGGTACCGGGTGCGGGAGGTAATCGATCGAGGATGGCATGAAGCATCGCCTCCTATCACGCAAACTATGCCTCCAAACCATCTATCCGCTGATGTATCAATAGGGTCGTCTCCCCATCCTTCTTGCGGATGTCAGAGAGCTCACAGCGGAAAGAGGATAGCTCCTCTAGAAGGTGCTGATACTCGGTGAACCCCAGGTCTGGCTGGTCCTTCTCCTAAGTGGGGCTCACTGTGGTGTGCTCTGTGTTCATGGGGTCATCCTCTATAGGCTCATCAGCATGTACAAGCTCTCGGGGTCCTCGGGGCATATCAGACTGACTCAAGCTCCACTGGCTCCTCCCAAAGAAAAGGTGGTCACTTACTGGTCCATCTAAAGAGGAGCCTTTGATCTCTTTCTTCTTAAAGATATGGTTGAAGAGGAACGGGAAAGAAAGCCCACATACATTCGTCGTGGTCGTCTGACGGCTGTGCACATGGTCCCAAAACTTATGGATCTAACTCCATATAACCGATGGGATAGAATACCAGTGTCCCCGGTGAAATGCATACAGGGCCTGTAGGAACTGGTCCCTCCTCTGAGTCTTGTGCCCCAAGGGGCACATATTGCGCTAGAGGATGGAGTCCACGAGCCAGAGTCATGGTGGCAACCTCGACCAGCTCCCCATGTTGTTGTGCCGGTCAGCGTACTAGCCCACATATATATCCTCGATGATGTGGGGCAGGGGAAACGACTCTGGCTACTCCTCTATATGGGTATCCTCGGGAGGGGACTCATCGCAGCAGTGAAGGGCAGCAGCGATGTCAGTAGTGGTCAGCTTAATGAACTTGCTCTAGATAGAGGAAGATAGGAGCTCTGGTCTGGTGCAGTCATAAGATAAGTTCTCATAGAAACTGACCACAAATCAGGTGTAGGCCATCGAGCAAATAGGCTTGAACAACCGCTTTAGTCCCCGGGTATTGAATTCTTGAATCGCCCATCGATGTTGAATATAGTCTCGAACAAGATTTCTCGTTGTTCGAAACTGGGCTGGGATGATTGGGGATAGCTACTGGAGGCTTAGGAAGTGGAGGTAACTTGTTTAGGTATTGTGGTGTAGTTGCTATCAAGTTTGCGCTCGATCATAGGTTAGGTGCGCTCGATCGCACAGGGAGACTTGCGCTCAATCACAGGGGCCTTGCACCCGAGCGCAGTGGTTCAAGCAATAGGTCAAACAGGTTGTGGGTGACAGAAGCTGGAAGCTGTGGGAAACACAAAAACATGATATTCAATCCTCCTGCAGAAAAGCAGTAACCCAGTCATTACAAAGAAAGTAGTATATGAGCATTATTTAAACACAATAACTAAAAATCAACAACTGAAAGGATGTGGGGAAAGGGGTTGTTTTTTGAATCAGAATGTACCTTGTTGTAGAGAGAAAGTGAGGACAGTGGCATACAGGTTTATGTACTGTTGTGTGAGGTGATGATTGTGGTGGTGAGGATTGGGATGGGGAGAGTTAGAGTGTGAGTGCTGAGGGAGAGTTATGTGAGAAGGAGAGTGACAGTGTGTGCGCTTGAACGTATATATTGAGGGAGAGATAATTTGTTTTTAAAGTGAGCATGTAAGTTCTGCCTCGAGTGAGCTCGAGCGTATTGTGAAGTGTTCTCGATCGCGCTTGTGCGCAAGTGTGTGGTGTGTGCACTCGTGCACTATATAAAAAAATAAACCTTACCAGGACTAAGAGGATAAAATAATGAGCATGAGGTCAGAACAATATAACCATACCGTATTTTAGTGGCCTCAGTACCACTAACCTCAATAGAGGCGCTTGAGCTATATGGTTATCAAAGTGGGAATTGCTCAAGTGCTCTCTATAGTAGCTTTAATGCTACTTTCTTTGAAGGGGGCACTTAGAACCCACCTCATATGGTTCAAGTGCCCTTGGATCAGCTGCATATTGAACAGATTGAAGTGCCAAGTCTTCATCTCTAGGAGGCATGTTGAGATCAAAGTATGGTTTGACTTTGTGTCCATTGACTGTGAATGTCTGATTGCCATTGGAACCATGAATCTCCAAAGCACTATGAGAAAAGACCTTGGTGACCACATAAGGACCAGACTATCGAGACTTTAGTTTGCCTGGGAACAATCTTAATCTTGAGTTGTATAGCAACACCCTTTGTCCCATATGAAACTCTTTCCTTACTAGTTGTCTGTCATGATAGGCTTTAGTCATTTCTTTGTAGAGCTTAGCATTCTCATATGCATCATACCTTAATTCTTCTAGCTCATTTAAATGTAGCTTCCTCTTTTCACCTGTTTGTTTCATATCAAAATTGAACTGTTTAATGGCCCAATATGCTCGATGTTCTAACTCCACTGGCAAATGGAATGCTTTACTAAAGAGTAAGTGGTATGGGGACATCCCAATTGGTGTTTTGTAAGCTGTCCTATATGCCCATAGAGCATCATTTAGTCGCAAAGATTAATGCTTCCGATTAGGATTCACAGTCCTCTCTAAGATGCTTTTGATTTCTCGGTTACTTATCTCCACTTGGCCACTAGTCTGAGGATGATATGGAGTGCCAACCTTATGGGTGATGCCATATTTTTTGATGAGTGCAGCAAACGAATGATAATGAAAGTGGCTGCCACCATCACTGATGATCGCTCTTGGGGTCCTAAACTGGGTAAATATGTTATCCTGTAGAAACTTCACAACTACTTTATGATCATTAGTCTTTAAGGGGACAACCTCGACCCATTTGGAAACATAATCCAAACCCACAAGGATATACAAATAACCAAAAGAATTAGGGAATGGACCCATGAAATTGATGCCCTATACATCAAAAAGTTCTACTATATGAATATTTTGTAGGGGCATCTGATTTCGAGATAAGATGTTACCTGTCCGTTGGCATCTATCACATGAGCTGCAAAATGAGAAGGCATCTTTAAACAGATTAGGCCAATAAAAATCGGATTGTAATACCTTAAGTGCTGTTCTCTTGGCCCCAAAGTGTCCACAAGCAAACTGATGGCAATGTTGTAATAAACTCAATGCTCCTCTTCTTAGACACACCTTTTTATGATTTGATCGAGGCAAAATTTGAATAGGTAGGGATTATCCCAATGGTAATGTCTAGATATAGATATCAGCCACTTCTTTCCTTGACTGGTCATACCTGGAGAAAAAACCTTAGCAGTTAGATAATTGACAATATCAGCATACCATGGAAGTGTTACCTCTCGTGCGAATAATTGTTCATCGGGGAAGTTCTCATTCAGAGGTAGCTCATCTTTATCATCCTCATAAGGTAGCCTTGATAAATGATCTGCAACCACATTTTCACTGCCCTTCTTGTTTTTGATCTCTAAGTCAAATTCTTGCAATAGGAGTCCCTATCTGATTAACCTAGGCTTTGCATCTTTCTTAGAAAATAGATATCTCAAGGCAGCATGATCAGTAAATACAATAACCTTAGAGTCAATCAGATATGATCTAAACTTCTCTAAAGCAAAAATAAGAGCTAACAATTCCTTTTCAGTAGTAGAATAATTAAGCTGAGCATCATTTAAAGTTCTAGAAGCATAATAAATAGCATGAGGTACCTTATTGACTCTCTGGCCTAAGATAACTCCTAAGGCGAAGTCACTAGCATTGCACATTAGCTCGAACGGAAGATTCCAATCTGGTGCCATCATTATTGGTGTAGAGGTGAGCATATCCTTCAATGTGTTGAAAGCTGTCATACAGTTATCAGTCCATTCAAACTTGGTATCTTTAGCTAATAATGCACATAAAGGTTGTTAGACGTTTATTTACTTAAATAATTAGGCAAATAATCGTTCTAGTTTTACTTGCAAGTGCACAAGGTCTGTGGTAGCATAGTGTGCAAGTGCGAGATCATTTCCACAGGGATTGGTGAATTTCTATCTAGAACTAATTTCTTTAAGTTAAAAGAGAAATAATAGTTGATAGTGAGTGAATAAAAATAATGAGAACATAGGGCTATGATATCCACCACTAATTATACTTTCCCACTTTCTAAGGTTTCAATGCTCTAGTCTTATCATGAATATCTAATGGTTGCCAACCTAAGGGCTTGGCCCACACCTTAGGCTATTGATCTCCCTATGCAATGAGTTAGGCATGGTGTATACTCTAACTCTTTTCTCTCTTTAAGGGATTCAGCATGGGTGTATACTGAGTTGTTCCTTAAGAGAGTATGAGGGCTGTTGAGATCGGCAACCACAAGGGACCTAAGGCTTGGTTCGCTCTCGGTTTCCCATGTTGATTAACCCGGGAATCTGGTGTGGATATCCCTTGTTACTGATGTTAAACCAAGGACTCAATCATCCAAATTGATTCAACTAACCTATTCATACCACATGCATACGTTGATCAGGCACATATATATGAGGAATGTAAATATAAATAGGTATTAATCAAGTTAAATACTCTAACAAAACTATAGCAAAGACAGTCAATGAATAAATGTGTGGTAAAGCATAACTAGGGCTTCAATCAAGCCCTATAGGAGTTTAGTTACACGTGCTAAGTAAAGTAAACATGCTAAACATAAAAACATAAAACTACAACTGAAGAGGACTCGGGAGATGAGTTGTCAATTCTTCTCCTAAACTCTTTACTTTGAGTCTAGAACAAAAGGTGTGTGTTATGTGTTTTTACAGGGCTATTTATAGGGTCTTCATGGCGTCACAAAACCCTAAGTCCGTTTTGGAGTCGGAAGATATCTTTCCAATTCTGGCTCTGCCGCCTTTGGAGTAATTGAACTCGAGTGTATGCAGGATGCACTTGATTGCATATGTGCACTCGAGCCTTCTTCAAGTGCGCTCGTGTGTTTGTGCACTCGATCTCAAGGGGGGTGCGCTCGAGCGCACCTTGCTGGAGGGCAGAACTTCACTTTTTGCTTCTAAAAGATCCATTTTGTTATCTTTTTGTCTAAGACCTGTGAAAAACACACAAAACACAAAAGTGAAGTATAATCTACTAAAATGGATAAGTAAAAAGTCTAACAAGTGTAAATTAAGGGGCTTAAATGTGACTATTTAAGCACTTATCACACCCCCAAACTTACATATTGCTAGTCCCTTAGCAATACAAAACCAAAAACTATGTTGAAACAAAATTTTAAAGAAAAATTCATTTTCATGGTACTCAAAAATTTGGGTTGTGCATAAAACCATGATAACCGTTCAAGAGTAAGCTTATAATAAAAACACATTTTGGATTGCAAAAGTACTTTTAAAAGTTTTATGTTAACCACCCAAGGTTGGCTTAAAGCATCGCAAGTTTGATTTGTGTGTGATGAATTAGCACATATGAGATGGGGTTTCTATATAATTTTAGTGGATAGTGTTTCGGTGCCCAAACTTTCATCGAATTTCTTATTAAAAAGAATAAAATGGCATAATACCTTCTTATTTTTTTTCTTTATCATGCATTTTTTGCCATGTTGAGTTTCATCGAGCTTTCTATTTGACCCTTGTAACGAGTGTTTAGCCAATGACTCTCAAACCAGATGGTTTTAGGGCATTAGGTGTAAAGACACCCCTAAGGACTTACTAACTCGAGTAAAAAAGTCTACAGAACTAACAGGTTTTTTTTGTGCTTCTTAATGAACTTCCACCTTTTGACGTGAAGCTTACTGAGGCAAGAGGCCCAGTTACTCAGTGGAAAGTTGATTTTTGGAAGCTTTTTTTATTTTCCTTTTGCATGATGAACATATTTTTTCTTTTATTTTTCTTATGCCAAAGGGTTCTTTTCAACAAGTTATCCGACTACAGTTTAGGTTATGGAAACATATACAAAAGAATTATGTGTCAAACCCCACACAAATGCGTGCTAAATGTGCTTGTGCAAATTTAAATCAAACTTGTGAAGTCTTAGGTGCCTTGAGGTAGTTAACTTAACATTGTAAAATTCCTAATACAAGACTATGTGTTCTAGCTTTTAAGCTTACTAATGAAGTGTTATCAAAATTTTAAATCAACCAAAATTTTTGTTTACCGAAAGAACATGCATTTATCCTCCTAAAAAAAACTGGGACTTAGTGTGTGCATGTATTCCAAGTGTGTGTGTGATAGTATCTAGTATCTCCCACTACCCCCAAACTTAAAATGCACATTGTCCCTAATGTGTGTGGAATGGAAAAATCTGACCTGGGAGATGGAGAACTAGGTTGCTTGCTTGTTTATACACACCCCCAAACTTGAACTGGATGCACGCACTAAGTACCTAACAAAGGAAAACAAACATTGTTCCAGAAAACAAAATAATAGATATGAAAATATGACTATAAAAGAAAAGTACTAAATAAAAAAGGATATGTCTGGGGTGCCTCCTATGAGCGCTAAGTTTAACGTCTTCAGCCAGACGGGTATCTCCTCACTGCTGATCATCAGTGGGTGTAGTCGAGAAGGTTCTGGTGTAAGTGCGCTTGATCATAAGGAGTATTGTGCTCGATCGCACTTCCTTAAGTGCTGATGTTTTGTGTGACAGAAACTGGAAATTGAGGTGGGTCAGGTGCCTATGGATCAGCTATGTAATGCGCAGTTTGAAGTGTCAGGTCCCCGTCCGGAAGAGGTAATGCGAGATCGAGGTAAGGTTTGATGCAGTGTCCATTGACTGTAAAAGTTTGATTGTTGTGTGAATCATGGATTTCCAAAGCTCCATGAAGGAAGACTTTGGTAACCTCAAATGGACCTGCCCATCGGGATTTTAATTTGCCAGGGAACAACCTCAATCTTATCTAAGGTAGGGTAATTTATCGGTGGCTGAATATGATAGTAGATTCATAGCTTTGTTAAGGTTTTTACCTGAATTAATGAATACAGAAGAGAGAAAATGTAAGAGGCTTTTAGACGGATTACACTATGACATTCGGACTAAACTCTCTTATATGGGCATAAGGAATTATGCTGTACTGGTGGATAAAGCATTACAAATTAAGAAGAATTTGATGGAGTTTAGAGGTAGGAGGGATTGGCTGAAGAAGTCTAGATTTGAAGTACCTAGAGGTGGTAGCAGTATGGGTGTACAGAGCGAGAGACCACCCTAGAGGGGGCATTCCTTATCACAAAGAACTATAGTGCAGAGTTAGAGGTAAGCAAAATCTGTTGCTTCTGTAGCTCAGAGTAATACCGATGGAAACCCTAGATTTGGGAGACAAGCTATGGGAATTGGGAGTTATAGTAGAGGAGTAAGAATGCCACCAGAGGGAAGTGGTAACTTGATGTATGATAGAGAGGCAAGGGCTTGCTTTAGATGTAATCAGACGAAGCATCTATCTAGGAATTACTCTATGTATATATGCTTTGTATGTGGTGAGGGAGGACACATTGCTATAGATTATCCAGTGGGAAAATCTGTTGATGTAGGTGTTGGAAGTGTTGGGAGAAAATTGGTGGACAGAGGTGGTGGATTAGGGAGTGTGCGGGGTAGAGGTCAAGGATCAGTAGCTGAGCGAGGACGTGGTAGCTAGTTTCAGTCCAGAGATAGCAGAGTCTATGCATTGACCCAACAGGATGCACAAACCACTCCTAATGTTGTTATAGGTATGATATCTATCCTTGGTAGGCCTGCTAGATTATTGATTGATCCTGGTACAACCCATTCTTTTGCATTTAGTATTTATATGAAATCTATTGATGCTAGTTCTAGTCCTTTGATGCATGTGATTATTGTTAAGGTTCCTATTGGAGATAGGGTTATTATCAAGACAATTTTTCGAGGTTGTGTGATAAATATTGCTGAGAGAGAATTTGAAGTTGATTTATTGCCTTTAGGTATGACAGATTTTGATTTAATTCGGGGGATGAATTGGTTATCTGCATATCATGCTTGGGTAGATTGTTTTAGGAAAAATGTGGTGTTCAAGATGCTCGAACATGAGGAGTTTAATTTTCAAGTAGAATGTAAGATACTTGCTAACTGTCTTATTTCTGCCTTAACTGCTAGTAAGTGGTTGAAGAAGGGTTGTGAGGGGTATTTGGCATATGTGGTGGATTCTAGAAAGGAAAGTAGGAAGTTAGAAGAAATCTTAGTAGTGAAAGATTTTTCTAACATATTCCCTGAGGAGTTGTCTGGTTTGCCTCCTGATGAGTGCCAAATATTGCATATTTTGGCTTCTTAATTTATCTTTGTTAGCTTAGAAATTTGCTACTTTGAGTTGTTTTTTTTTGTGTTTTACAGGTTAACAATCACTTGGAAAGGAGTTTCACTAAATTACTAGAATTGCCCATACAGATCAATCATTTTTGCGGATTAAACTGTATTGATTCAGGAAGAACCAGGAGATGAGCCATATATGCTTGGAAATATCCGGATGTCTATTTTTTGAGGAATTTTACGGCTCGTAAATATTATTTTTCTAGAGAAAGTTATGGCAGTTTTAGTAGACAAAGGTCAGGTTGTGTGTGATTTCAGCGTGATAGAAGTAATTTTTGGGGATTAAAACTGTAATGATTCAGGAAGAACCAGGAGACGAGCCATATATGCTTGGAAAGATCTGTATGTCTATTTTCTAGGAAATTTTATGGCTCGTAAAAATGATTTTTGTAGAGAAAATTATGGCAGTTTTAATAGACAAAGGTCAAGCAGTTCTTCATGCTACGCTCGAGCACACAAGACTGTGATCGAGCGCACTCGGGCAGTATCCCATATCGAATTTGAAATACATAGCACTCATGGGTTTCTCTATAAAAGCCCCACCTCACTGAAGCAATGAGTGGGAAATCTGGAGCACTTCTGCTAGCGTTTTGGTGGATCTCGAAGGCTTTGCTACCAAGGGGGGAAACGCCGCACAACAGCGAGTGAAATTTCTCCCAATATATAGTCAATTTTAATTTATTTCTTTTAGTTTTAAAGTTTAATGTTTAGCACTTTTATCATGAACTTTAGTTTCATAATTATAAGAGGCTAAAATCTTCATCTAAAGTTGAAGATGAAGCCTCGCCATTGCTTGGCATAATATTTTCAAATTTGTTCATACAATTATGATATTTTTAGTATAAATGTTCTGTTCAATTATTTGAGTAAAATATTATAATTAATTGCTTTTAAATTGTTCAATTGGATATTCCTTGTGTTTCATCTGCCAGATACAATGGATCATTCAAATTAGATTGAATATCCATTGTGATTTTTAAATGGATACATTGGATGGTTTTGGTTTAGTTTGAGCATTTGCTGTGATTTGTATAATGGTGGATTCATGGAATGATTTGATAAATTATTTTTATTTAGAACTTGAAAATATATGTTTATTTTGGTGGGGTGGATTCAGAAACCTTAGTATTTTTATCATTTGCTTTAAACTAATTTAGTTTAAGTTTATATTTCTTTGCACAATATAATTCACAATTCGGAACTAGGTTAAAATAGGGTCAGTTTAGATAAAAATATATTTTCACAACGCAATTCCCTGTGGATTCGACCTCGCACTTGCACAACACTATATTACAAACGACTCGTGCGCTTGCGAGCAGCAAAGCCTTCGAGATCCACTAGAACGCTAGCAGAAGTCCTCTAGATTGCCCACTCATTGCTTTAGTGAGGTGGGGCTTTTATAAGGAAACTCACGAGTGCAATGTGTTTCAAATTCTATGTGGGATACTGCCTGAGTGCGCTCAATCACAGTCTTGTGCGCTCAAGCGCAGCATGGTGCACTGCCTGACCTTTGTCTATTAAAACTGCCATAACTTTCTCTAGAAAAATTATTTTTATGAGCTGTACAATTCTGCAAAAAATAGATGTCTGGATTTTTCCAAGCATATATGTCTCATCTCTTGGTTCTTCCTGAATCATTACAGTTTTAATCCCCAAAAATCACTTTTGCCACACTGAAATCACACACAGCCTGACCTTTGTCTACTAAAACTGCCATAACTTTCTCTATAAAAATCATATTTATGAGCTGTAAAATTCCACAGAAACTAGACATCTGGATCTTTCCAAACATATAGACTCATCTCTTGGTTCTTCCTAAATCAATACAGTTTAATCCACAAAAATGACTGACCTGTACGGGCAATTCTGGCAATTTAGTGAAACTCCTTTCCAAGTGCTTGTAAACCTGTAAAACACGAAAAAAACAACTCAAAGTAACAAATTACTAAGCTAACAAATGTAAATTAAGGGGCTAAAATATGCAATATTTGGCACTCATCAAATACCCCCAAACTTACATTTTGCTAGTCCCTTAGCAAAACAAAATAAAAAACAAAGAATACAAAGATAACTCAATCATTCATGGTATCCAAAAATTTAAGTACCACAAATGAATTCCATTAAGCTTTTCTTTCGCCATGATATTTTTGCTATGTTGAGTTCCATTAAGCTTTCTAGTTAACTCTTGTAATGAGTGTTTAGCCAATGACTCCCAAACCAGATGGTTTTAGGGCATTAAGTGTAAAGACAACCCTAAGGACTTACTAACTCGAGTAAAAAAGGCTACGAAATGCTGCTAAGTGAAATTCCCACCTTTTGGCATGAACACTCACTGCTTACTGAGGCAGGAGGTCCAGTTACTCAGTGGAAATTTTTATGATCATTAAATGCTTAATCCTACCTTTTGACGTGAATACTTACTGCTTACTGAGGCAAGAGGTCCAGTTACTCAGTGGAAAGTATATTTAATGATCATTAGGAGCATTTTATTTTCTCTTTTTGCATGATGGACATTTTTCTTTATTTTCCTATGCCAAAGTGTTCTTCTAACAAGTTATCCGATTATAGTTAGGTCATGGAAACATATACATAAGAATTATATGTCATGCCCCATACAATTGTGTGCTTATGTGCTTGTGTCAGATCTAGATCAAACTCATGAATTCTTAAGTGCCATAAGGTAGGTAATTAAACTTTTAAAATTTTTATTACTGGGCTATGTGTTCTAGATTTTAAGCTTACTAATGAATTTTTATCATATTTGTTTTAAATCAACCAAAATTTTCAACACAAAATGAACAAGCATTTATCTTTTAAAAAAAAAAATTTGGGACATAGTGTGTGTATGTGTTTCAAGTGTGTGCATGTGTTTCTCCGTACCCCTAAACTTAATATACACATTGTCCCCAATGTGTGAGTGATATGGAAAGATCTGACCTGGGAGATGGAGAACTAGACTACTGGCATTGCTTGTGGCACGCCCCCAAACTTGAACTTGATGCACGCACTATGTTCCTGAAAGAGAAAAACAAACGTTGTGCTTGAAAACAAAAAAATATGGATAATATACAGTTAAATAAATGTAAATACTAATATGAAAAAAATACTATAATGAAAAGGATATGCTGTGGGGTGCCTCCCATGAGTGCTACGTTTTACGTCTTCAGCCAGACAGGGTATCCTTTCACTGCTAGTCATCGGGTGGTGCAGTCGAAGAGGTACCTAGTGCAGGAGGTAGGAAATTAAGGATGGCTTGTAGCATTGCCTCCTGTCGTGCAAACTGTGCCTCCAAACCATCTATCCTCTGATGGATTAGTAGGGTCGCATCATTGTCCTCCCGATGGATGTCAGAAAGCTCATAGTGGAAGGAGGACAGCTCCTTTAGAAGGTGCTGGTACTCAGTGGACTCCATGTCTAGCTGGTCCTCATCCCATGTAGGGCTCACTGTCGGGTGCTTGATGTCCATCGGATCATCCACCACAGGCTCATCAGTAGGAATATGCTCCCAGGGTCCTCTGGGCATGTGGGACTGGCTGAGGCTCCACTGGGCCCTCCCGAAGAACGGATGGTCACTGACTGGTCCATCGATAGAGGAGCTCTTGATCCCCTTCTTCTTAAAGATGTGGCTGAGTAAGAAGGGGAAAGGGAGCCCCCATTCATTAGCCGTGGTGGTCTGACTACTATGTACATGGTCTTAGAACTTGTGCATCTGACTCCATATGACAGCTGGTATGGAGTACCAGTGATCCTGATGAAAGGCATAGAGGGCCTGTATGAACTGATCCCTTTTCTGAGTCTTGTGCCTCAAGGGGCACACATTACGTTAGAGGATGGAGTCCACGAGCTACAGGCGGGGAGGAAACTTTGATCGACTCCCCGCATTGTTGTACCGGTCCGCATACTCACCCGCACACATATCCTCGATGATGTGGGGTAAAGGAAACGGGTCTGGCTACTCCTCCATAAAGCTGTCCTCCGGAGGGGACTCATCACAGCAGTGGAGGGCAGTGGTGATATCAACAGTGGTCAGCTCTATGAATCTACCCTAAACTGAGAAGGATAGGATCTCTAGGCGAGTGCAATCATAGGTCAGGTTCTCGTAGAAGCTGACCACGAATCTAGTGTAGGCCGTTGAATAGCCACTTGAGACCCCGGGCCTTGAACTCTTGAACCACCCATTTCATGGCGTCCAAGCTTTTGAAATCCCTATCGATGTTGAACATAGTCTAGAACAGGATTTCGTGCTGCTCGAAACTAGGTCGGGTGGATTGGGAGCGGCTGCTGGAGGCTCGAGAACTGGATGCCATTTGCTTAGGCATGAAAGTACAGCTTCTGGTGTGAGTGCGCTCGATCTCAGTTAATGTTGCACTCAATCGCACAGATTGAGGTGCACTCGATCACAAAGTCCTAGCGTTCGATCGCACTCGTTCAGGCAATATGTCGAATAGTTTATATGCAACAGAAACTCAAAGCTGTAGAAATCATATGAACTCGATCCCAACCTCTTGTAAACATGAAAACAAATAATCAACACACAAGATAAACACATAATAGGAGGAAAAGATAAATTAAAAACTAGTGTGTGATGGTGTGCAAGTGATTTTCATAAAAATGGGTTATGCATATTGTTGCTGACTTGGGAAAGTATAGGGTCATGTGATGGGGAAAGGGGAATGGTTGTGCTGGTAATAGGGAGCTGTACGATGGTAGGGTGGCAGTTTTGGTGGAGTGGTGGTGGTGAGGGGGAGGCGTGAGGTGAGATTTCGGTAAACAAAGGTGCGTGCGACAGACAGCAAGGATGCGTGCTCTAGAGCGTTAATGTTGGGTGAATAGGGTTTAAAACCTTCACGTGCCTTCTCTGCCCCGAGTGCATGGTGAAGTGCGCTCGATAGCACTTGTGCGTAAGTATCTAGTGGGGTGCACTCATGCGCTATAGAGCGCAGTGAATGTGCGCTCGAGCGTAAGGCAGCATGTATAGACAATATTTTAAATCTTATGAAGACTGATTTAATGAGTTTAGAATAATATAACCATACCGTACTTTAGTGGCCTCAGTACCACTGACCTCGATAGAGGTGCTTGAGCCATATTGGTATGAAAGTGGAAATTGCTCTATAGTAGCTTCAGTGCTACTCCCTTTGAAGAGGGCACTTAGAGCCCACCTCATGTGGTTCAAGTGCCCTTGACAGCTGCTTTATCTCCAATTTTTGTGCCTGGACAATAGAAAAGAGAAAAGCAGTATTAGTAGGTTCAGGAGGTTCAACTGGAGGAATAAACTTACTTGGATGCTTTGGTGCGGCCTTAAGGGGGTGCATAGCTTTATTGATGTCCTTAATCACATTTTCATATTCTGGCCTGATCTCTAATCTTGTGACACTATGGTTGAGGGTGGTCTCCAATGGATCAATGTGATGGACCTAAAAACTTGCTCAACAACACCTTGCATCAAGCTTATATTAGAACATTCCATATCAATTTCGGGTGAGTTTATTGTATCAAATATTTTAAATTCTATCTCCTCACCATTTACCTTTATAGTGACAATTCCCTTTTTCACACTAATATTTGTATCAGCAGTTATCATAAAGAGTCTTCCTAAGATTACAGGTAAAGGTAACAGCATAGAACATTCTTCCATATCCAATACAATAAAATCAGCAGGTAAAATAAATTTACCTACTTTCCCCAAAACATCCTTATGAATGCCTCTTGGTCGTTGATACTTCTGTCAACCAGTTGCAAGGTGATGGTTATTGGTTGAAGCTCCCCCAAACCTAGTGTCTCAAATACACTGTATGGCAGCAGATTGACACTCACCCATAGATCCAAGGAATAGTAAAACTACCCAGATCTTTTAGTTTTGGTGGTAGTTTTCTTAAAAGCACAACACTTACTTCTTCAGTTAAGGCTACCGTCTCATGCTCTTGAAACTTCCTTTTATTCGTGTAACAGTCTTTCAAAAATTTAGTATATACAGGAATTTGTTTAATTGCATCTAATAAGGAGATGTTGATTTCTACTTTTCTCAAGGTTTCGAAAATATCAATCAATTTAGTCTCTTTCTTAGGCTTTACTAACCTTTGAGAGAAGGGTGGGGCATTCACCTTCTCCATCTCACTTATTTTAGATGTGCATACTTTGTCTGGAGATGCTTGTGCAGGCTTATTGACGCCTATGATCTTACCACTTCTTAGGGTTGTCACAGCATTCAGTTGCTGGTGTCCTCCTGGATTAGGTAGTGATTGGGCTGGAAGCTTACCTTGCTTTCTACTACTCAGTTCCTTGGCCAATTGCCCCATTTATACCTCTAGCCCTTGAATGGCTTGTTCATGTTTTGCAGTGGTTTGTCTCATCTCAGTCCGAAATTGTCTTGTTTATGCCATGAACTGTTCTTGCGAATTCATCAGCTATTGGTGTTGGGATACCAACTGTTGTTGCTGAGTTGCCAGTTGCCTCACAAGAGTCTCTAGGTCATTTTTCTTTGTTTCGGGAACTGAATGGGCTGCTAGTTGGGAGTTCCTTTGCTGCCCTTGACTGTTCTGATTGTTGCTCCAAGAAAAGTTTTGGTGATTCCACCATCCAGGGTTGTATGTGTTTGCATATGATTATTCTTTGGCTGATAATTGTTTGGCCCCACAAAAGTTTCTTGCTCAGGGTCTGCAGATGAACACAAGGGACATGTCTCAGTATTATGATCAAATTGAGAACATATAGCACATATCTAGAGTGGTGTAGCTGGTGGATTAGGTGATGTATTTTGAGCAGCCATGGCTTTAACTAGCAGATCTAGTTTCCTTTCCACAGCAACTATTTTGGTAGAGGATCCTCCATTTAGGTTCACCTCATACATACCATTGCTCTTAGTTACATGTCTACCTCGAGAGGAGAATTGCTGGGTGTGTTCACTTAAGGTCTCGAATAGCTCCATGGTTTCTTCGCTGCTTTTCTCTATTAGCACTCCTCCACAACCTGAATCCACAATACTTTTATTGATATCACTTAAACCTTCATAGAAAGCTTGTACTAGTTCATCCTGAGGTAGATTATGATGTGGGCATTTGAGTAGCAGCTCGTTGAAATGTCCCCATGCTTCAAAGAATAGGTCTCTATCATTTTGTTGGAAAGACTGAATCTCCTTCCTCATTGGCCTCCTTTTTTAGGCTGGGAAAAATTTCCTTAGGAATTTGCTGGCCAACTCCTCCCAAATGTGGATAAAAACAACAGGCAATGAATTGTACCACAGTTTAGCAGTATATTTTAAGGAAAAAGGGAAAAGAATTAACCTGATTCCTTCTTGGTCCAAACCTCGGATGTGCTGGAACTTGCAGAGATCGAAGAACTCTTGAAAGTGTAGGTGTGGATCCTCATTAGGTGTACCCCTAAAGTGAGTCAGTGCACTAAGTATCTGCGGAGATATATAGTAGTTGCCTTCTGCCTCGGGTTGATAATCAATGCAAGATGGCTGATCGAGGTTCCGTGGGATGAAGGATTGCTTCATCGGTCTTCGCTCAGGTGGTTGTTGATTTTCGGTCTGTTCCGCCATTGGTGCTTCTTCCTCAATATCTTCTTCTACCTCTTCAGAGTTGTCTCTAACCCTTTGTCGGATGGTCCGCTCAAGCTCGGTATCAAGGAGAAAGAACGTTGGATGTCTGGATCGAAGCCCGTGCATGAATCGGTAACGATTGCTTCAGTGCAGCAGTTCAACACTACTGCCTGGGTAACTCTCTGCCTCAAGTGCGCTCGATCGCACAGAGGGGTGCGTTCGATCGCAAGTTGCACAAAGAGTTCTGCTGTAGTACCTGAAATAGAAAACAAAAAAGAAATAGATTAGGTTTTTTTTTTTGAAATAAAAATAAAGGTGAATAATAGAGACTTAAAAGAAAAATTAAAACAGAAAAAATAAATAAAAATTACTAAACTAAAAGAAAATAATTCTAGAAAGAAATTTAGCGCAATCCCCAACAACAGTGCCAAAAAATTGTTGTTCATTTATCCACCTAAATTATTAGGCGAATAATCGAACTTGTTTTACTTGCAAGTGCACAAGGTCTGCAGTAGCATAGTGTGCAAGTGCGAGATCATTTCCACAGGGATTGGTGAATTTCGATTTAGAATTAATTTCACAAAGTAAAAATAGATTGAAATAAATATTGGGTTTAGATAATAATGATAAAGGCATAGGGACTTGATATCCACCACTAATCATGCTACCCCAACAAAACAATATGCCAATGCTATACTCATGCTATGAATACGTAATGGTTGTCAACTTAAAGGCTTGGTCCACTCCTTAGGCTATTGATTTCCTTAAACAATGAGTTAGGCATGGTGTATACTCTAACTCTTTTCTCTCTTAAGGGATTCAGCATGGTGTATACTGAGTTGTTCCTTAAGAAAGCATAAGGTCTGTGGAAATCGATAACCATACGAGACCTAGGGCTTGTTCCACTACCGGTTTCCCATGTTGATTAACCCAAGAATCCAGTGTGGATATCTTTTGTTACTATTGCTGAACCTAGGACTCGGTCATCCAAATTGATTCAACTAACTAATCCATACCACATGCATACGTTGATTAGACACACACATATGAAGAATTTAAATAAAAACAAGCGTTAATCAAGTTAAGAATCACAACATAAATATTGTGAAGGTGCCAATACTGAACTATTGGTTAAACATAATTAGGGCTTCAACCAAACCCTTACTAAGGTTTTAGTTACACATGTTTGTGATGCTAAACAGATTCATAATAAAAATAAAGGGGAAAGAATAAACCCAAGAGAAGAGTCATCAATTCTCCTATAAAGCTTACAACTCAAAGCAAAATTTAAAGATAATCAAAAAGTATGTTTTCTGTGTTTTACAAGTCTATATATAGGGTTCAAAGGAGCCCCGAAACCCTAATTTCCAATTTGAAAACCGGAGACTTCTGTCCAAAATTGGCTCTGCCGCCTCTCTATGTGTGTGAACTCGAGCGCATGGGTGCGCTCGATCACTCTAAGTATGCACACGAGTGCCTGTGCGCTTGATCACAAGAGAGGTGCGATCGAGCGGACCTTGCTGGTTTGCAGATCTTCACTTTTTATTCCTTAGAGCTCCAAAATGTCTTTTTTTCTTCAAAGACCTATGAAAAACACAGAAAACACGAAAAATGAAGTAGAATCTACTAAAATAGATAAAAAAAAGAGCCTAACAAGTGTAAATTAAGGGGCTTAAATATGACTTTTTAAGCACTTATCAGGGTTACATGTCTAAGATAGACATTGTCTTGATTTTGTGTCTCAAGACTTGGAATCATTCCACTGCTGTTGGCCAACATGATTAATAGAGAGGTACATAACTCGGGTTGCCTCCCTTACGGCATGCTCATCACTTTGATCCTTCACCACTTCAAGGTTCCCCTGCTTGCCTCTAAAGCCCAAGATATTGGCCCCAAAGACATCATCAATGTCTCTTCATTGAAGAAGATGAGGTGCACAATACGAAACGACATGATTCACTCCAAAGCCAGGAAGAATATCCATATTGGGGATGATGATAGTGATGAGGACGATGGCGTGCTCGATGATGAAGCTCATCCAACAACGATATACACTAAAGAGCCTGCAGCTAGTCCACAGCATGTCGGGTATGGTAGCTCGACAGTTTGTCAGGGTGGGCATAGTGATCTTCTTCAGGCCATAGCGAGCCTCTAGGTGTCCATGTAGTCAGGATTCTAGAGCTTGAGCTCTTCTATTGTCTCGAGCTTCCAGTTGGTGCGGACAAACATAGATCTCATGTGTCATGGCATCAGCACCTTATAGGTTGATTTCGAGTTTCTTTGAGAACACTCGGAAGGTTCTTTGACTGAGATTCGAGATCTCCTACGTGAGAGCTCTGACTCTCTAGCTCATTGACTCCTTACTTATGTTATTTTTCTTTTTTTTTTTAGCTCCATGGATACTTTGCAAGAACATTTTTTTCATTTTCTTTCATACATTTATGAACTTGCTTCTTATATTTTAGACAGCTTCTTTAAACTCGGTTATGTATGGACCCTTATATATGCATGATTGCTTTTATTTATCTACATCATCATATGTATGTGCTTTACTATTTAGTTAATGGTTGGATGATTTGAGCACTTCTAGCTCATTTTTAAGCTTTACTTGTTTCAACTTTTGCATAAAACTTCTGATTCTTCTCGGGAGATCTTACCATCTCTAGTTTGTGCTCAGTTTTTGGACACAAGTTTGTTTATGCCTTATCTTCCTACTTATGGTATTTGAAATACTTATTTTCCAATTTTATCCTCCCTTTTCTACTGTTGTTAAAAATGTTTCAAACAGCCTTTTATTTACTGTTATTGCTTGGTTGGGTTGTTATTGAATAATCATATGTTGGTTTTTATAAAAAAAAAAATAGAGGAAACTCTATCCATTTTTCCTTAAAAACCCAACACTTAGTTTTTAAAACTGTTTTTCTCTCTATGGTTTTGTCATCATAAAAAAAGGGGATATTGTTGACCCATATTTGATTTTAATAATGACAAAACATTACTTAAATTGCACTAATAGGTTTTATCTAAGTGTTTAAGCCGTAAAAGCATTCAATACAAAAACAAGACACGAGAATATGACACGTACAAATATCAAAAGGAAGACAAAAGATCTAGAATAGATTCTAAGGCAATTTATTCACGTTATAAATCTTTGTTTTCGGTTACCTAGCTTAAACTATGGCTCACTTTGCAAAAGGCTTTGACAAAAATAATCCAAAAAATATGTTTAAATAAAAAAAAACTATTTTTAAACAGAAAAACTATGTTTTGGGACAACCCAGTCGACTAGGTCTCTGAACCAATTGACTGGTAAAAGGGACAGTAAGTTCCCAGTCGACTGGTAACAGGACCCAATCGACTGTTTCTAAGACTCAGTCGACTAGTACTTCTCTTAATCCTAAAATTGGACTTTTTTCACTTAACCCAGTCGACTAGTATAAGGACACAGTCGATTGGTAATTCGAAAATATGACCATTTGAGACACGGAACTTGAGCATTTAATGCTCCAAACCTACAAAATCAGTGTCTAATCGCCATATAAGACCAAGCTTATAAAAACACCCATCAATGAGCATTTAAACAACAAGAAAGAACACTCAATTTGATTTAAAGCTCAATAATACTCTAAAAAAGGCTTGAAAAATTTATTTTGAGCCATTCTTTAAGCTTGTTCTTGAAAGAGAGATAACCTTCATCTTATAAAGCATTCATTGCTATCTCTTTCCCTTTATTTTACATTTAATATCATTCATTGTAAAGATAAATAGTTGGTATAACTCTTAGAGTGTTTAGGATTAAACACTTCCTTGTAACTTCCTTGTGGAAGAGAGTGCTTGTAAGGTTTATGCAACACCCGCCAAGTTGCTCGACTACAATTAGTGGATTACTTCAAAGAGGTTCCTTGAAGAGAGTGGATGTAGGGTCAGAAGATTCCAATATTGCCGAACCACTATAAACAGAGTTTGCATATTCTCTTCATTTACTCCTTTAATTTCAAGCATCTTATTTGCTGTGTGCCTTGCTTGATTAAATTGTCAAAAACTTGTGTATTAATTAGTAAAAAGTTTTTAAAACCTAATTCACCCCCTCTCTTGGGTTTGTACCTCAGTTGACAATTGGTATCAGAGCCAAGGTCATGGGTTCGATCCCCAGTGGTGCAATTGTTGAAAGGGAGATTGTTGGGCCAGGTGTTGGCAGCATTTTCCTAGTAGCAGAGGCCCAAGTTGGGGCCATGTCACAGTCAAAACGTGATTCTTGTGTTGTTGTGTGGTATAAGTGATTTGAATTGCACTCTGGTTAAAAGCTATAGCTTTTGGTGTAGTGGTAGGTGCTCGATCCTGACACAGACCAATCAAGTAAAATAATGGTCTTGGAGAGTATCGTCATAGCTTTCTTGAGAGGGTCCTCATAGAAAGACACTTATGAAAAATGCGCCTTATGCACCTTAAAGGGTGTTGAGAGCCCCTTGATAGTGACTTACTTTCCCTTATGGAAATCCTTGAAGCATTGATAGTAGGGGGAGAAAATCCCATGATATTTGTTAATCCAAGGATGTCCATATAGCATATGATAGTTGACAGTAGAATCTATTATATTGAACATGATCGCAACCCTCATTAGCCTACTCATAGGTTCTAGGTAAAGATGGCCTAAAGTGACTGGTCCATCCCTTTCAACTCTTGTGATGTCAATTGGCTGGCAATTGATTTTTCCTTCGGCAATTCTCACTGCTCGGAGGGTGGCTAAGGAAAAAATGTTTACGAAAGTCTCATCATCAATAAAGGCACACTGAAATGGGATTATGTTCAATTTCCACATGCAAAGGCTTGTTGTAGTCAGGATAGGAAGCGACCATATCTTCTTTAGATAAGGTGATGGCATTTTAGGTATCCTTGAATTGGTTTCGCATCTTAGTCCTTGCCATAAGGCATTCACCCATATTTCCTTACACAATATATAAGAGGGCCTTGATAGCCTCTTACCTTGCCAAAAGTGGGAAACCTAGCCAGCAAATAAAGACTTGAACTTTGCAGTATTCATAAGTTTGTAGACTTGGGAAAGTTCTAACCTCGCACTTGGAGAAAGTTCTAGAGCTGCGATGGTAATAGTCATGGCATGACCACTACCCTTCTCATTCTTTCCCCCTTTCTGGGCTTCGCCCCCATTAGTAATCTCTAAGTCATCAGACTTCAGCTTCTCAAGAATCACTCATCGTAGCGACCAACACTTGACATTAGATGACACACTCGACGATGGAAGCAATAATAATCGGGACTAGCTTTGTCTTGATTTGATTGTTCCTTGTAGATCATTGAGAGCTTCACCACCTCATCCTTTACCTAAGTTTCTAAGCAACTGAGGGCTTCCTCAAAAGAACAAGGTAGATGAGGGGGTTCTTCCATGTATTCTCTTGGGTCTCTCTTAGCTAGCTTCGGCTTCTTCTCTCCCTTGGTTTCCACAGTTGCGACAAGTAGAACATGTTTTTCTTTGTACGACTCCTCTTATGGAGGTAAAGCCAAGGACGAGACCATCACGTTGGTCTTATTTACAGAGTCCACCAACGCTGATAAAGTGGGAATCATCAAATTCTCGAGATATACCTTATACTTGGCCATCATTCTAGATATGTAAATGGTGGCTACCTTTGCCTTAGTGGTAGTCTCATGGCATTCGAAAGCATGCAAGTGAAACCTCTATACGTACTCTACCAGGGTTTCCTTGTCCCTTTGACGTTATTGTCTTAGAGTAAGCATGGTAACTTTTGAAGGAAATCGATGTAGAAAGCGCAGCAAAAATTTAAAATTTTTATTCGATTCTTTTTTACCCAAATCAACTTATTCCTTACATGGAACATATATGAAAAATAAGAACATACAAGGATAGAGTCGTTACCTTTGATTTGTGGTATGTTTTATCTCCTTTGCACGATTCTAAGAGCTTCACCAAATTCTTTGCATTCTTGAACCTATAACAATACCAAAACTATGTGATCTTTATGGTTTACTCTACACAGGGAAAATCTTGAATTATAATTTCTCTCTAAATTTTGTTCTCTCTTTTGGGAGGAGAAATACCTAAAATTTCTAAGAGAAACTTGTGTGTAAAATAATGTGCTAGAGAAAATATGCATATAATAAACTATTTATAGTTTTAGGGTTATTTACAATTAACCATTAATTGCAAACTAAATCTTTATAGTTATTTCCTAATTACACATTATCCCTTTTGTGTGTGACCCATTAGGTTTAAATTAATTTGGTTTTAGGCCATAACTTTTATGTAATTGTAATTAAAGCCCTTTTTCAAATAATTAAAACTTCTTCTAATTTATTTTTGAATCAAAACCACTTTTGATTCTCCCTCTTATGAGAATTAATTAATTCTTAGGGCTTCTACAATCATGAGTTGCACTTACCAGCATATCATTACTACCCAGAAAATATGAATTTGGTATTGAAATCTTGAATCTTTATGTTATTAGTTACCATGTAATTGAATCCTTCCATCATGCAAAGTCCCAATTAAGCTAATTAGGGTATCGAATTATTGTCAAACCCTTAACATTAATTATATAAGTCCAGATCTCAAAAATATAATTCTAATGGTGAAATTTGAAACTCCTTTCAAATTCTCACCATACCTTGGCCAAAGAACTTTTCAAATTATATATTAGCAAATCACATATAATAATTTTTTTTTTTTTTACTTAAGAGTGGTAAATTCCTTATTGTACACTCACATACCTCCATATGAAACCCATTATACCTAGTTACTATTAATTAATGATCCATGAATAGAACCACATTAAATAGAATAAAAGTATAATAAGTCGCATACAAAATAACCATTGTGCCTCAGGTCTAAGGATCACATAAGCAATTGTAACGTAAGAACTACCTATTGACAGGTAACTAAAACTTCATGTAGGTGTTTTTAAGTCGAGTCATGTTCAATGAACTCATTCTTTAATGAGAACCTATATACTTGTTTTGGGGTATCCCACTCAAGTGACATTGAGATCAATCACCTTCCTAATTGAGAAAAAGTTAGTATGTATCAGTTTAATCATACTAACATCCAATTAGTATCCTATGACCAGGAACATTTAATAATAAAGCTTTTGAGAAGATTAGGTCTCAAAATTATTATCTTATCATAATCCTATCTTTATTGCTCTTACTCTATGGACTTAATTATGATAATATAATTTAAAAAATATTCATGACAAATAAACTTCCCATTAATAATGATAACAATTTGAATAATATTTTTTTACAAATAATATGATAAGATATCTAATGTTGTTGGCTTGTAACTTCTCATGAGTTGATCAAACTCATTTGGATATTTGAATACTAAGTGTATGCTTTTCAGTAAGAGACTTAGAAAATTATTTGATCCTCAGCACATAATCGCTAGCATGGATGCCCAAAGAATCAAGGAATTGCACCAAATACTCATGAGATTTCCATGACTTTCCACTAAAAAGAGTGAAAGTGGGTGACTTATATTTTTTCTGCATAGGGTATCCATGGATAGTGTGCATGGTAAAGAAACCTAAAGTTGGTCTGTATGACTTCACTTAGAGTGATGCAAGTACTCTTTTTGTGGAGGAAATCTTAGAGCTATTCCAAGGTCGAACCTCGTGTAGTCTACAACCTCTTTTGGATTCAAGGGTACGACAGGGATTTGTTATGCCGATGCGACGATGAGTATCCCAATCGGTGTCACATGCAAAGTAGGTTTCACCAGGTTGGGCTACAAGTTTGGGGTGTGTCACTTCCTACCCACAACTCTAGGTTAAGCATCTCTATGATTCCTTAAGATGGCCTTTAAGATCAGATTTTTTACATCTTTGAGCTCAACTATGGTAGTGGCCAAGTCTATATTCACTTTAGGGGTGCCTGTGCTAGAGGTATCTTTCGAGAGTACCTCCTCGCACTCTTAGGGTTACGGGTGCTTGCTCATAACCCCACTTTGCGTTGTCACCATTCTAATTGTGGATGTACTTTCCCAGTGGAGTCACCAAAATTTTTCAAGATCTAAAGTTATAAGTGTGAGGTATTCTATATGGTAACGATCGAAGGTACAGTCGGTCAACTCGAAGGTATGGAGAGAGAAGATAACATAGCAAGTCTTAGGAGAAATGTGGTAGGCTTTGCATGTTGCTTATATTTTCTGATTATTCTTCAGTGTGAGAAAAGTGTAGGTTATTTATAGAGCAGTAGTAGTAGCCACACGTGTTATGGCCTGATTGTAAGAGTACTAGTCACGCAATGGTCGCAACCTTACGCGAATGGTGTAGCAGTGCTATGTGATATGACTAGTGAAAGTCATTCTATGGCCATGCTTCTTTCACCAACGACTTTTTTTCTAAGAATAAGTCTAAGGTCGAGCTTAAGCACCTCCAACAAGCCTCTGTTCTAGCACCAATCCATGTCCCCAAGTGTTCCTAATAGAGGGTTGTGAGGATAGCATAGAGGGGTTCAACAAGTATTTTAGCAACGTGGACCTACTGGAAGTCGTTAACATTGTGTGCCACCCTAGTTTCGTTGGTCCCAACTCTACACAGGCATCCACATGAGTTGCATGGTATATACCCGAGGTTTGACCTGTCTTTTAGGAAGGACCGGCTCGGTCAACCCCTTGGATTTCCCCGAAGCCATCCACTGCTAAGGAGTCGATGAGAATAGAGGTAAAAGGGCATCATGAAAGCTCAACTAGGATCCGATGGGTCCTAAAAGAACCATTAAGTCAGACCTTTACCCATCCTACAAGTTTGACCCTACCTTTAGCAAGGTAGTGGCGTTAACGACTACTTGGGCAGCAAGAATACCTTCAAAATTTGTGACACTGCGTAAGTCACCTTGCGTCTTCTCACTTTCTTCCACTGATGTGGCCTTGTAGTGATCATCACAAGATAAGTGATACAGGCTTGATTACCATCTATTTGTCTTGATCTGATTGGTTAGTCAATGTGGTGAATTGAGGTATGTATACGTAGGCATTTATGGGAATTTCTCCCAAATAATAATTAATGGCTTGCTTTTTTCCATCATTATTCTCTTAACGTTGCACCAAAAGAACTTTCAATTCCAGTCATATATAATCGAAGTAGTTTTCCTTAAATTGGGGAACCCAACACAAGTGGGTTAGCCAGATAAATTTTAATGGCCTCTAAGACCTTTTGATGTTTAGACTCCCATTGATATTCTAATCCTACATGAAGTTTTAGAAAATAAGAGAATACATTAGTTTTTTCAGCTAGGTTGGAAATAAAGTGCCTTAGAAAGTTGACTTTCCCCAAAAATCTTTACAATTCTTTTTCTTTTTTTATTTCTAGGGGGTTTGGCTTAGAAAATTAATGCCTTAGCTTTATTTTGATCCAAAATGGCTCCTCTTTGGTGAACTAAAAAACTTAGAAAATTTCCAACTGTAACTCCAAATGCATATTTTAGAGGGTTCATTTTTAGTTTGTATTCCCTCTTTCTTTTTAAAGATGCACTAAAGTCTTCTAGATGAGTGCTAAAAGATTTTGATTTAACAACCACATCATTTATATATACTTTCATTATTTTTCTTATCATATCATGAAATATAACATTCATATCCTTTCACTAAGTGGCCCTGGCGTTTTTCAAGCCAAAAAGCATCACCTTCCAGCAAAACATTCCAAGTAGGCCTGGACAACGGAACGCGATTTTTCACCATATCCTCTTAGCTATATAAATTTAGTTAGAGCCAAAATGCACATCCATGAATGAAATAAGTTTATTATGGGCAGCTCTATCTACCAACTGATCTGCTACAGGCATAAGATTTTCATCTTTAGGTGTAGCAAGATTTAAAATTTTAAATTCAATGTGTACTCTTAGTTTCCTATTTTTCTTTATTACTAGAACTATAGTAGAAATCCAATTTGCATACCTTATTAGTTGAATGAATCCAACCCGATGCAGACATTCTACTTTCTCATTGACACTAAGTGTGACTCCTTCTAGCATCCCTCTTCGTGGCTACTTGAGTGGCTTGAAGACTTCCTTTATTAGTAACCAATGCTCAACCAAATCTTTGTGAAGACCAAGCAAATCATCATAGTTCCATGCAAGGCAATCAGTAAATTCTACTAGAAGATTAATAAACTCTTGCCTAAACTAAGGCTCTAGAAACTTGCTTATGTATATAGGTCATGGTTTATTTGATTCCCCTAAGTTGATATCTTCCGTAGGATATTTCATTTTGGCCTTAAGTTCTTCCAGCTTAGCTGAATCTAGAAATAGTTACTCCATAGTAAGAGCTCTCCCTGAAGTCTTCATCCTCTTCAGATTCAGTAACTTCAACCATATTGATATTATTATGTTTTCTTAGTTCCTTTTATACCAAATAACACTTCACCTTCACTAAGGTATCCTGGACAAAGACCAACCTTTCTTTAGCATGCCTTATTAACGGCTTCATAATACTATTAATGGAGTGGAGAAACTTGCTGGCCTAAATGAGATAATTGTATTCAGCTAGTTCTTTTCTTCTGGCAGAGTTTCATCTCAGGCAATCATCAAGGCCTTTTCTGGCCTTCCATCACTTTTCTGCCCAAAAAACTTCACTGGGCCAATTTTTCGATTATAAAACTAGGCTTCTGCCATATTAAACTCTACAATAATAGGCTAGCCATTTGCCATTACTACCTCAAAACCTCTATGATTCCATTGAATTAATAATTGATGAAGGGAAGAAGGTGTGCACCAATTACTATAAATCCAATCTCTGCATAGGATTGCATTGTAATTGGTGGATGCATCAACTACAAAGAAGGCATATAACGCTTGTTTATTTCCACTAACATTTTTACCTACAAAATTCCTCTGGACGCAAATATCTTTCCAACAAAGCTAGAATCTATGACATCTATTAGAATAAGCTTGTCATCCCTCTTTCCCGACTTGATCATGGTCTTCTATGGCATAATGTTTAATGTGGCTTCATTATCTACCAAATTTTGTTTCGTGGGGTAGCCATCTATGTGAACTTTAATGTAGAGTGGCTCGAGATGGTGAGCCATGGTTGATGATCACTTTTGGAACACAATTTGTGGCTCTTCCTCTACCAGAATGGCTTTGTATTCGTCAAAATTTTCTTTTTCCTACCCTTTCTTGCTCTATAGGTGAAAGCAACAGCAAACCTCTTTTCTTCTAACACATTTTCTTTGGTAGAAGATGGTTGATCATACTTTGCCTTAAACTCTTTAGGCAACGTCACCACCATGTTACAAGAGAAAGGCTTCATAGATGGCTTAGGTTGTTCTACCAACGTGCCACCTTCAAGTTGATCCTATTGATCTGGTAGAATATTCTCATTTTCTTCACTTTTTGGCAATAATTCGTCAATAATTGCACTAGTTCCTATGTTGTGCAAGGCTTCTACCAAAAGTTTTAGCTGCCTAAGTCAATTAGGGATATGGTAAACCAATTTTTGTATAGTTTTCTCCTTCCTTAGCAATATTAGCCCAGAACTTCCCTTATTCTTTCAATTTTATAGATTTCATTTGCATATATGCCTTAAGGAACTCATTAAGCATTAAGTTTTCATCAAGCAAATCAACCACATAATCATCTAAATTACTTTTATTTTTTGACTTTCTTCTAACACAGATTACTTCTGGAACAGTAATTCTTTTGAACTTTTATTACTCGAACCTTTAGGTTGAAGTGACAAAACTAATCCTTTTACCTCATTTTGATCAACATCAAATGCAGGTGGTGGAGAATCAGTTTTCTTTATATTCTAGCGACCTATTCATAGCTCAAAAGAATTATCTTATGGCTTGAAGATGTATGGTTCTACTAAAGGTGGACGGTTTCTTTCCCATTTTTCTCCAAGTCTTTGAAAATGCCTTTTTATAGTCTTTCTAGAGTAAGGAGATTTTTCACCAAACTTGACACCTGGCTTGGGATTTTTGACTCTGTTCCATGTCTAATTTCATACTGAAGCTGGAGGTTTGACCATTCTAGGTGATCTAGCAATCAACTAATCAGTCTTCCAAGGCTTTGACTCTTTGCTTGGTGAACTTCTAGCAAATGGGAGCTTTTCCTAGTATTTCTTAGGCCAAGGGAGAGAACATCTATCCATGACACATAGTGTCTTTGGTTTAGGATTAGCATAATTCCATCAATGATTTTTGAAATATGTGTCGTATTTTGGCATAAACGGTTATCCCACAATTGTAGCACTCTCTGGTCCCAACTAAATACTTTTTTCCTTTTGGTCCACATCATTCTAGCCAAATGAGTGTTCCAACTAAAATAGGTTTCTTAGTTTGTTTTCTCCCTATGTTAGTTGCCATCAGGTGTGGGTATTCCAGCTTTCAAGCCTAAATTTGGCTCCAGGTTACTCTTATTGGCAAACTTTTGGGTAGAAGTTCTAGCCAATTGGTTATTTTCTTTGAGCTTGGGCCATGATAGCCTTGCAGCAATGTCCGAGGCTTCTTATCTGGAGGTTTGATCTTCTGGAAACATCTCTTATAAAGTAGATGTCCCCCAAGTATGATTTTAGCCTTCTATGATGGCAAATATGGCGGCTTCTAGTATACCAGCTCTCCTATTCCTATGATGTTAATCTCAACTACCTTTAGAAATGGATTAGTGTCAATGCCCATCTTGCTTTCAGGGAAATTTAGCACCCTTTTATCAATATACTCCTTCACAATATTTTTAAATGTAACATAACTATTCATGGAATTTGAATTCCTTCCATACCACTTATAGTATTGAAATTTCTTCAATTCTTCTAGTGAAGGAATCTTATGACTTCCAACTAATTTGATAAAATTATAAGGCAGAAAATAATACAAAATTTCTTCGATCTTAGTTATATCGAAAGTATACTTCTTTCCATTGAAGCTTAGCTTGTCACATTCATCCTTTTTTACCAGAGGGGTGTATACTAAAGGACTATCTCCTATAACTTTAGTCAAATCAAGCTCATAGTTAGGATCATTAAAGTAAGTACCAATAAAGACATCTTATATTGTGCCTTATCTTTTAGAATGCCCTTATAGTTAGAAGCACTAGAAGCTAATTTGAAGATATCATTGAACACAATGCCCTCATATTTCTTATGGAGCTCATAATTGAGTCTTGATTGGGCCAGCCAAACAAATTCCAACTCCAAAAAATTAACCGAGTAATAGTTTATAGGTCTTTTGAAATGAGCTAGATATTGTTCAGAGGCTTTACCATGTTGTTGACATAGCCAAGATAAGTTTGCTATAGAGATCTCATGTGTGTTCCTAAAAAATTGATTATAGAACTTTTCTTCCATCTCTGTCCATGAAGAAACAAAATTAGGCATCAGATTAATATAGTAAGAAAAAAAAAATAATAATAAGAGAGTTTCCAAATAAATGTAATTTCAGATAATCATTATTGGTGGTCTCTCAACATTGAATAGTAAATCTTCCAATATCTTCTATTGTGTATTGCTTTCCTTCGCCTAAATATAAATTAAATTATGGCACTTTGAATCGTCTAAGAAATTCATACAGTTGATCAACACAATCATGGTAGGGCTTTCTATAGGTAGGTCTAATGGCCTTTTTAGGATGAATATGGCCTACTATCTCATGGACGATATTCTTGATAGTATCCCTATCTGATATATTGGTAGGGTTAGGAAGTGTTGGTTGCCCATTTTTCGAATATCATACCTATGTTGCTCTTCTTGCCTTGGTTTAGGGTCAAAGACAAGATTCTTTTGAATGATCACATTATTTGGATAAAGTAGCCTTTCAGTCCCTCTAAAAGGTCTTTCAGGGCTAAAAACATTCATTGTGCCTAAATTCAAACATTTTGGCCTTTCTAGAATGGGCCTATATGATGGCCTTTCAATCCTTCTAGTTGTTCTCTTGAAGCTGGGAAAAATCCTAGGAGGGCCAAGATTTATATGTTTTAACCTTTCTGGGGTAATATTATGCCTTTCAAAGGCAATCCTTTCACATTAGGGTGAAAGATTTTCCCTTTGAAACTCAACTAATAGGCTTTTTACTGGCCAATTGACACTAAGGCTAAGATTTGTGGCTTTAAAGATATTACTTTTGGCATAATTTGCCACAGGTTGGTTATTCCTTCTCCAGTTACCTTCCTCAGAGCCGGATTTGCGTTTTTCCTCTCTAAACGACATCTTTGGCTTGTTTTCTCTTAAGAAAAAAACCATCTAGGCCATTATAAACACCCAATTTTGTTTCAAATATTATAATGAACCAAATGTGCGGACCAACGACAAAATTTGGTCCCTAAAAATTAAAAATGGATGAATATATGTTGGAAAATTAATTTTAGACAAAAAATTGATCAAAGAAACTCGAAACATAGCAATCTGAATTAAAACAAAACAAAATAAGCTAAGTAAAAGGAAAACAAGGAACTAGAGGACCGAACCTAGCTGACCGGTAGGGCCATAGGACCAGTCAATCAATTATTGTGGTCGGGTGGTCTGACCTCGTCGTTAGTTAATCTGGTTTGAGACTCACCCAGTCGCACCACTTCAAATTTTTATAGTTTCGTCTGAAATTTATAGAAATTGTTTTCCTTTCTCAAATCCTATACTTATCTGTAGAGAATTAGTTTTTGTAGTCCAATAAGGTAGCTTTACTCCCCAAAAAACCCTATCTCCTCCACTCCTATATAAAGCCCCTTTATCGCCAACACCATGACAAGTTTCATACACAGAAAATTTGTAGAGACACCTAAAATCTATAAAGAAACTCTAGCAAATATATTTCCTCAAAACACCAAATTCCTGAACCTTAAATTTCTCTATAAACCCTAGCCACCACAAAAGCCCTACAAGCACAAACCCTAAATTCCTTTACCCATTCACAAAATCCAAACCAACTTTTGTGATCAATTCAAATTCAAATTTAAGTTACTACATGCATTCATGCAACAACATACAACAAAGATCTGAGTAAAATCCACACCACACGTGAAGTTTTCTTTTACTTTGATTAATTTGGTATAGTTAGTCCCTTCACAGAAACGTGAAGAAATAGAATTGTCAAAGAGGTTAGTGTTTTACTCCTAGCTATTTAATTTAATTATCAAGCATGATGATTGTTTATTATGGACCTCCATAAAATAATAATTCGTTGATGCAAGTTTTAGAAATTTTAGTTATTCTTCATATGTCATATAGAAACATGTACTATGTTTTGCATCCAATTTTCGTATGTCATGTAGATTAGGTTTTTCCACATCTAAATAATTAATTAAAAATTAAATTCCAAATAGGAATAATATTTTAAGAATATAGTCATATTAACATGTCATTTAGATTAGGGTTTCGCAA
Organism: Bretschneidera sinensis; assembly: GCA_023935145.1. Taxonomy (NCBI): domain Eukaryota; kingdom Viridiplantae; phylum Streptophyta; class Magnoliopsida; order Brassicales; family Akaniaceae; genus Bretschneidera; species Bretschneidera sinensis. The sequence goes on along the minus strand of CM043702.1, from coordinate 55,398,499 downwards.
GAATTTTCATTGTTAAAATCGCATTGGGAATCAATAAAAAACAAGGGTTTGGCTAAAAACTCGAAAGTGCCAGAACTAATAATAAGGGAGTTGGCCAGCTTCCCACTGGGGTTGGTCGACCCTAAGCCTTGGAAGATCAGGTCCTATCTGGACCCAATTAGCTGATCTGACCTAAAATTCTTTAGTTACTTGTTTTTTTTTTATCCTTTTTTATTGCTATTCTTTGTTGCAATAATACATTTTCTTCTGTTTTGGTGAATTTTTACATCCATTCTCCTTAATTACATGCTTTTAATAATTATTTTTCTTTTATACATGATGACTACTTTTATTGCTTGGTTAATATAACTATTGAATGCAAATCATTTGATATAATTTTGATTGAGTGTGCATGTTATTCTAGTTTTTAACAAATATATATTTTTTTAATTATTAAATGTTTTCTCAAGAGCACAAGGGCTACGTTTCAACTTAGGTGAGAGTGGAAGTCTTAAATCCTTCTTCTCTCATATCTCAATCTCTTGCTTGAACCTCTCATAGACCGATGATATGAGATTTTGGCCCCTTTTAAAGCCAAATGGTGATTCCAATTTACCCATCACCCTTACTTTGTTATTGGATAGTAAGTCTCTCAAAAAATTTCCCTCGATAAGGCCTAATGCCATATAAATAGTGACAAAGTTCCCAGTTTAACACTTAAAAGTGCACCTATCATATGAGACTCTTTACCACTAAAAAAGGTTGTGTTAGACCTAGTAGGCACTAAACCTTTCACATATCAACCTACTTTGATCCACACCTTCACTTATTCATCATTCCTTGAAGGGAATGGCTTTGGGTGTTAAGCTCGGATTCATTATATCTCTAGTCATTATGCATATACATGTCATTTTTAGGATAAGAATGATAATCATTTCTAGAGTATGCATTTCTATCATGAGTATGTCTAGAATAAGCATTTTTATGAGAAGCGTTTTTTTTTTTTTTTTTTACATTTCTAGAAATATCATGGGGTTTCCTAGCATTAGTAAATGATACATTATGAGTTTTTCTAGGAGGATGAGAGCTAGAAATCTCATTAACATTTGTTGCTTTTACCAAGATTGTTTTATTGAATTTTTGTTTATCCATAGGTGAATATCCCAAATCCGATTTCTCTCTGTTGGTATCTCCTCTAGCTCTGATACCACTGTTGGTATCTCCTCTAGCTCTAATACCACTGTTGGAAATCACCTTGACAAGATGCCTAGGTGGTGATCTTCCAAACACCCAAGTCTAGAATGACTTGTAAAGATTAGGAATTGAAAATAGAAATAGAAATCAAAGAAAGAAAGAAGACAAACGATTTGTTATCGAGGTTCGGCAATAGCCTACGTCCCCGTGAGTTCCTTTGAAATCTCTGCACTAAATCAATGGTTCTTTTACAATCATAGCAACCCTCTCCAAGAAGCTCAAGTTCTTGAAGAAACAAAGAAGAGAAGAAAGGAAGAAGATAAGAACTATTACAATGCTCTCTATCTAATCTATACTCCTCTCACTTTACAACCAGCCTCTCTACAATGAGTCCCTCTTATGTTTTGTGTCTTTTCACTCTCACACAATTCTCTCTTGTATAATGATCACATTAATCTCTTGTATTGCTTTTTCACAATTGTTGTTGAGAATGAAGCTAGGTGACCCTTTATATAGTGTACTAACTTCTTATTCAATCTTGAGGGTCAATATCCACGCTTAGATCTTGATGACCAATCAACCATGGCCCTTGATCATTCCTTAGTGATCCTATGCATTTTGAACATGTCTCACGAACCCAACTAAAGGCTAAAGTATGTGTGCCTTAGTGTGCCTAAAGGTGTGGCCTGAAACAGGGGGCGCTGTGGCTTAAGGCAAAGCACCAATTCACCACTTTCTGGGTGCCACGGCTTGGCCTTTCCTCTAGCCCTCTTCCTTTCTAGGCGTCACGACTTGGACAAGGCAGGGCCATGGCGCACACTGGTGCTGAGCCCTTTTGGTTGCTTGTGTGCTGAGGCACACACCTAGTGTGCTGAACCTTCATGTTGAACTCCTTCGAACCTCAACCATGTTTAAACCTTAGACAAATACCAACAATCTTTACCTTTGTCTAAGTGTTTAAACCCGAACCATTGTGCAGAGAACTTTAGGATCCAAACTCATCTTGAGTCATCAATCAACCAACTCCAATCCTAAGTAGTCCAAGGCAATGATTGAAATTACTTAGAGGTAGAACCTTGGTGCCTAAATCTGCAGGATTTTCTTCTGTGGCTACCTTGTCCATATGAATGCATCATTCCGTAACATTTTCCTAAATGAAATGATACCGAACATCCATGTGCTTTGTCCTCTCATGGAACACCAGATTTTTACGCAAGTGCAATGCACTTTGACTATCTGAAAACACCACAACCTGCTCCTCTAGTACCTTCAACTCTTCCAACAACCCTTTGCACCACATAGCCTCCTTAATGGTTTCTGTAGCTGCTATATACTCAGTCTCGGTTGTTGAGAGTGCTACCATAGGCTACAACTAAGCCTTCCAACTTACACAACATCCGTTTAAGTTGAAGAAGTAGGAAGTAATCGATCTCCTTTTATCCCGGTTTGCTTCATAGTCCGAATCGGCATAACCCTCAAGGTAGATGAACTTGCCCCTCTTCTCATAAACCAGCCCCACATCTGGTCTTCCCTTCAAGTACCTCAACAACCACTTTATCCCAATCCAATGATCCTTTCCGGGATTACTCATAAACCTACTGAGAACACTTATTGCATGAGCAATATCAGGTCTAGTGCTTACCATGGTGAACATAACAGAACCAACAACGCTATAGTAAGGGACTTTTTCCATTTCCTTCTTCTCCACCTCCTATCTCGGACATTGATCACTGGAGAACTTGAAATGAACAGCAAGGGGAACCTTAACTGGTTTGCTATCTTCCATAGAGAACTTAGATATCATCTTCTCCATGTAGGAAGTTTGAAAGATCTTCAATCTATTTCTCTCCCTTTCTAGGATGATACACATCCCAAAGATCTTCTGTGCATGGCCAAGATCCTTCATCTCAAACTCCTCACTGAGTTGAGCCTTCAATTTTCTTATCCTCTCCATGCTGCTCCCAACTAGCAACATGTCATCAACATAGATCAGAATGATCGCCACTTCCTCCACCTTGTGCCCCTTGTAGTACAAGCACGAATTATAGTAGCTCCTCATGAAACCCAGACTGATTACAAAGGAATCAAACCTCTTATTCCATTGCCAAGGTGATTGCTTCAGGCCATAAAGAGATTTCTTTAATTTGCACACCAACTCTCCCTGCCTTCCTTCCTCATAGCCTTCAGGTTGCCTCATGTAGATGGTCTCATCAAGCCCTCTATGCAAGAACACTATCTTCACATCCATTTGCTCAATTTCCTAATCAAATTGGACCACCATTGCCAATACTATCCGTATCATCTTGTACTTCATAACCAATGAGAAGATTTCAGTGAAACCTATGCCTTCTTTTTGTGTGAACCCCTTCGCTACCAGCCTAACTTTATACTGGACTTCATCTCCTGGAGTATTCCCCTATTTGATCTTGTAGATCCATCTACAATCCATAACTCTCTGTTTTTCTGGTTTGGGCACCAACTCCCAAGAGTTATTCTTCATCAAAGAATCCATTTCTTCCTCCATAGTTAGCTGCTGTTTTGATGAATCCTTACACTCCATGGCTTCCATGTAGGTTTTTGGTTCAACCATTCCTCCTTCTGTCCAAGGAGTTGCTACATTAGCATCTGCAAACCTATATCTCAAAAGGTGGTCTCACCACCCTCCTTTCTCGGTCCCTTATGAGCTGGTAGTCATTTTGACTTGCTGCATCAACCTCTTCCATTTCAGCCTCCTCTTGAGTTTCTTGAGCTTGGCCTTCATCAATGGGCTCTACCCCATCTGAACCGAATTCTCTTTGATGTGATGTTCCATAATTTTCGGACTGGTTTGCTCACTAGCCTTTGTAGAGTTAGTTTTCTCCAAATAGGGAAATAACAATTTATCAAAAATAACATCCCTACTTACAATGAGTTTCATTCCTTTAGGTTCTAAGGACCACAACCTATATCCCTTAACCTCATCACTATACCCTAGAAACACACATTTTCTAGACCTTGGGTTAAGTTTATCATTATTTTGATGTGCATATGCAACACACCCAAAAGTCTTAAGGTTGCTCAACTCAAGGGGTTTTCTACTCCATATTTCCATGGGAGTCTTGAGCTCTAAAGCCCTAGAGGGTGATCTATTAACCAAGTATGCAGCTGTAGACATAGCTTCTCTTAAAAAATATTTAGGTAAACCGGACCCAATAAACATGCACCTAACCTTTTCCATAAGGGTTCTATTCATCCTCTCAGCAACTCCATTTTGCTGAGGGGTTTTCACAACCGTTCTATGTCTTAGAATGCCATTTAATTCACAGAATTTATCAAAATCCTTATCACAAAATTCTAAGCCATTATTGGTTCGTAAAGCCTTAACTACCCTACCCGTTTGAGTCTCCAGCAACTTTTTTCCACACAATAAATTTATTCAAGGCATCTGATTTATTCTTGAATAATCATCAATTAAAGACAAAAAGTAAAAGTTATCTCCCTGTGTTGGTGTTCTTGCTGGTCCCCAAAGGTCCGAATGAATGTAGTCAATAATGCCCTTAAACTTGTGCACTCCGGTGTTGAAGCCGACCTGGTGTTGCTTCCCAAGAACGCAACACTCGCAAAAATCCAATCTCTCTACTTTGTCTCCTCCAAGTAGACCATCCTTGCTAAGAAATGGCAAGCCCTTTTCGCTCATATATCCCAAGCGAGTGTGCCAAAGGACTGCCCTAACCATCTCAGCCATTAAGCTTGCTGCTTCATCATTGATTTCTATCTCTCTGATTATCTCATAGAGTCCATCCTTTATTGCTGCTTTGATCACTACCAAAGATCCCATGGCCACCTTGATCTTTCTTCCCTCTACTTTGCATGTGTACCCCATGGAATCCAACTGCCCTAATGAGATCAAATTCCACTTCAAATCTGAAAGATACCTCACATTCCGCAGCAGCCTTGTGACTTCATCAAACATCCTCAACTGGATGTCTCCAATCCTTCTCACTTGGCAAGAATTGTCATTCCCCAAGAAGACCCTTCCATTATTGATCTCTTTGAAATTCTTAAACCATTCCTTGTGAGGGCACATGTGATAAGTGCACCCGGAATCCAGAATCCACTTCTCGCTGCCTTGCCTCCTGCTCACATTTGAGCACACAATAAGAACATCATCTTACTGTTCTCCTTTGGCAACCGAAGCCTCTCCATTGTTGGTATGGCTTCTTCTTTCATCCCACATCTTCTTCTTGCAATCTTTCTTGAAATAGCCTTCCTTGTTGCAGTAGAAGCACTTCTTTCCTCCTCCAATTTTTGTCTTGGAATGAGATCTTCCATGGCTCTGCCCTTAACCACTTGATTTTTCTCGGTAGTTGCCATGAATGTTGCTGCCATTCTGAGTTACTGGTCTTTCTCTAATGAACAGTCTTTCTCCACTTGATGCTTCTCTCATCTTGGCTTTAAAATCATGTGCCCTTATGGCATTGATCACAATCTCTTTGGTTAAGGTATCTCTTCCATACTCAATAGCATTAATTAAATTATCAAAACAATTAGGAAGAGAATTTAACAAAATAACAACCAATTGTTCATCTGGGAATTCAATACTACAACTAGTCAAATCTTGAAGTAGTTTATTAAAGACATCAGGATTATCTTGCAACTCTTTACTATGATCCATTTTAAAAGTGAAGATTCTTTTAAGAAGATAAATCTTGTTAGGGAGAGTTTTGGTAAGAAACAACTCATCTAGTTTCTTCTATATGACAGCAAGATCTTCCGAGTCTTCGCACTCCCTTGTGACACTATCTGACATGTGCAAGAAAATGGTGTTGAAAGCAATCTTCTTCATTTCAATCCACTGGTCCTCTGTGATACTTGCTGGAAAAGCATCATCTTCTCCAATAGCTAGGTCCACTTTCTGTTGCATAAGAACCGCCTTGATCTTCCGCTTCCAAAGGGTAAAGTCTCAATTTCCATCAAACTTCTCAACATAGAAATTTGAAGCCATCTTTGCGGAGAAAATCCCAGATTTATGCAATACCCACAAATGCTTCCTTCAACCTTAAGAACACGACCGAAGATGGATCTTAACACCGTTCTTGAATCACTCTCAAGAACACAATCTGATCTTGATCTTTACACCGTTCTTGAATCACCCAAGAAGTTGATATTTGATTCTTGGAGTCTTGACTCCGTCACCTTCTTATTCTTGCTCCGATACCCAGCTGTGCAAGCTCTGATACCACTGTTGGTATCTCTTCTAGCTCTGATACCACTGTTGGTAACTCCTCTAGCTCTGATATCGCTGTTGGTATCTCCTCTTGCTCTGACACCACTGTTGGAAATCACCTTGACAAGATGCCTAGGTGGTGATCTTCCAAACACCCAAGTCTAGAATGACTTCTAAAGAATAGGAATCGGAAACAGAAATAGAAATCAAAGAAAGAAAGAAGACAAGCGATTTGTTTTCGAGGTTTGGCAATAGCCTATGTCCCCGTGAGTTCCTCTGAACTCTCTGCACTAAATCAATGGTTCTTTTACAATCATAGCAACCCTCTCCAAGAAGCTCAAGTTCTTGAAGAAACAAAGAAGAGACGAAAGGAAGAGGATAAGAACTATTACAATGCTCTCTATCTAATCTATACTCCTCTCACTTTACAACCAGCCTCTCTACAATGAGTCCCTCTTGTGTTTTGTGTTTTTGCACTCTCACACAATTCTCTTTTGTATCTCTTGTATAATGATCACATTAATCTCTTGTATTGCTTTTTCACAATTATTGTTGAGAATGAAGCTAGGTGACCCTTTATATAGTGCACCAACTTCTTGTTCAATCTTGAGGGTCAATATCCACCCTTAGATCTTGATGACCAATCAATTATGGCCCTTGATCATTCTTTAGTGATCCTATGCGTTTTGAACTTGTCTCACAAACCCAAATAAAGGCTGAAGCATGTGTGCCTTAGTGTGCCTGAAGGTGCGGCCTAAAATAGGGGGCGTTGCGGCTCAAGGCAAAGCACCAATTCACCAATTTCTGGGTGCTGCGGCCTAGAAGAGGGGGCACCGCGGCCTGGCCCTTCCTCCAACCCTCCTCCTTTCTGGGCGCCGTGGCCTGGACAAGGCAGGGCCACGACGCACACTGGTGCTGAGCCCTTTTGGTTGTTTGTGTGCTGAGGCACACACCTAGTGTTCTAAACTTCTTCCAACCTCAAGCATGTTTAAACCTTAGACAAATACCAACACTCTCCAATCATCATTTGGCATGCTAACATTTCATTTAGCTTTTTTTTTCTTTCATAAGTCTAGATATAGTGTTGTCTAACTCGGTTATTTTCTTTTTCAAAGTATCTTGTGATGATTTGCCAATCTCTAAAGATACCTTTTTATTTTGTTCTTTTAAAACTTTCCTTTCTTTAGAGAGAGATGAAATCTTCTTTTGAGAACAACATTCTTAATACCAAATTTCTTAAGTTATTCATGCAATTTATTAATTACTTCTAATAAATCTTCATGCACAATTTCACTATCATTATAAATATTTAAAGGACTAGTTACCTCATTTTCATCATCATTTGCCATCAAGCAAAAGTTATAAATTTCTTGGTAAGTGTCTTCATCATCTGAATCCACTTCCTTATCATCACACTAAGTAGTAGCCGCCATTTTTTTCTTCTTGAGGTTCTTGTAGGGCTTCTTTGCCAAACGACAATCAACATTGATGTGTCTAGGTTTTATGCATCCAAAGGAAACTATTTGCTCCTTCTTGATCAAATCATCCTGGACATGAGCTCTCTTGCTAGAGTTCTTCTTAAGCTTCAAGTATTTTCGAAATCTCTTGATGATGGGAGCAATGTCCTCATCTTCTTTAATGCTCTCATCATCATCATCATCATCTTTCACTTTCTTGCTTATGGTAGACTTTAGAGAAATAATCTTCTTCTTCTTGGTCTCATCATCAACCTCCATGTTGATGACATTCATTTCATGGGTCAACAATGATCCAAGAAGAGTGTCGATGCCGAGACTGTGTAAGTCGTTAGCTTCCTTATTTGCCGACATCTCTTTGATTCCCAATATTTTGACAAAGACATGAGGATTTTCCTTACCAAGTGCAATACCTGAGTTCTTAAAGTAAGGGTAAAGAAGTAATTTGATGGATTTTACATGGAATTAAAATAATATATACATGAAAGATTTAGTATTGAATAAAATAATTCATTTGAAAAAAGGAACACCTGGAAGCATCCAAGTATCGTTAGAAACGAGGAAAAAAAAGATGCAAACACCTGGAGTCTAGGTGTAAACTACCCAACATGCATACTTGCATGTTGGACAACAAAGTGAAATGTGAAAGAAAGGTGGCAGATGGTAATAGTTTAGTACAAAAAAATTAACTAAGGTTTTTGTTTAGGTTTATTAAAAATTCAATTTACACTCGTTCAAATTGCTTTCTTTATTTAAACACCTGGGGATTAAAAGAAAGGTTGAAAGATTGAACTTTTGAAGAAATTTATAGGAGAATTTTAAAGATATTCGATGGAAGCATTAAGAAAAACAAAAGGTAATAATAGGAATTTTATTTTTAAATTATGTATACATTAAATTACTCAAAATTTGATCTACAAATTTAAAGGGTATGAATTATGGAAGAATTGAAGAATAAATTAGAAATTTTAATATAAATATTATGTCAGGTGTTGACGATCAGCAATCAGGTAAAATTGCTGAAAGAGACAAGAAAGGCAAGGAGGTGATCCACGGGTAGTTTTAAGTGCTACGTGGTGAATTAGATTTACTTTTAGTAATCGAAAGCAATAAAATATGAAATTATGATATTTGGATAAAGGGGTGAATTACAATGATTTAATGATGTAATTTCTGTTATATATGGAAATTGATTGATTTATTGATTAGGAATTAGAAAGTGTGTTGAATATTAATTATATAAGAATTTATGTTTTAAAAATGATAGATGAATGAAAAATATGCTGAGAAGTTTTATGAAATTTCTGAAAAATATGATTGAAAAGTGGATATGATATATGATGAGATAATTTAATGAATATTATAAAAATAGTAATGTTGAGAAAGAGCTAGATAGCTAAATTGAATGCTTGAATGTATGCCTGTTTTCATATTATGCATATGACCAGGAAGGCAGCTGGTCTTTTTGTTTTCATATTATTGCTCATATGCATAAAATAAAAGACCAAGAAGGCAGTTGGTCTATTTGTTTTCATATTATTGCTTATAAGCATGAAATAAAAGACTTGGAAGGCAGCCAATCTAGCTGAAATAAAAGACCAGGAAGGCAGCCGGTCTAGCTGAAAATAAAAGGCCGGGAAGGCAGTCGGTGTAACCGTAAATAAAAGGTCGGAAAGGCAGTTGATCTAGTAAAAAATAAAAGACCGAGAAGGCAGCTGGTCTAGCTGAAAAATAAAAGGCCAAGAAAGCAGCCGGTCTAGCTGAAAATAAAAAACCGAGAAGGCAGCCAGTCTAGTTGAAAATAAAAGGCTGAGAAGGCAGTCGGTCTAGCTGAAAAATAAAAGACCAAGAAGTCAGCTGGTCTAGCTGAATATAAAAGACCGGGAAAGCAATCAATCTACCTGAAAATAAAAGACTGGGAAGGCAATCGGTCTAGCCAAAATGACCAGAAAGGCAGCTGGTTTAGCTGAAACATGTCGACATGTGGGAAGACATTCCCAAATGATAATATGAAATTATCTAATGAAAAAAGAAAGAAAGAAAAATTAAATTCATGCATTACATTAGTTTTAAATATTGATTATTATTGATTAAGATACTAAAGTATCATTCTTGATTGTGAAATTATTGAAAGACAAATGAGTCTCACAAAGAGACATATATGATGAGAAAGAAATGTGAAAGTATGATATGATAAAAATTAATTTGATTGATTAATTATACGATGTGAACCTCATAACGAGGTAAATAATGATGTTAAATTGATAATCTCAAGATGATTAAATATATGAGAAGAAAAATTTATATGTTCGATGATTAATTTAAGATGAGATTGATAAATGGTTGAAATTATAATAGGATGTTATTATTGATTTATATGAGATAATAGATGAATGAGTATATGAAGATTATTTGAAAGATTAAATGATTATCCGTGAAGAAATTGATGATTTTTATTAGTAAATTAGAAAATATTGAATTATAAGATGTGACTATAAGTATATAATCGAGTACTTCTAGAAAATTTAATTCACTGAGCTTGTGAAGCTCATTTCTCATTGTTGAAAATTTTCAGGCAGCGGGTAGGTTAGATAGAGTTTAGAGCCGATAACAGAGTAATTACTTTAAGTAAGTCTTGTGGTCAAGTCCTCAGTCATTGTAAGAAAGAAGACTGAAATTTTTTTGATAAAAATCTTTTCATGTATTTTGATATATATATATATATATATATATATATATATATATATATATATATATATATATATTGTTTCTAAAAGGAGGATAGTGATGTATCATCTATGAGAAGAATTAAGGATTGGATGAAAATTTTAATTTCAACTGATGTATTTTTGTATTGTTGTATATATGTGTCATGCTAGGATTTCAAAAGGTGATCATATCATCTCGGGGGTGGCCAATGAGTCTCACAAATAGATATATATGATGAGAAAGAAATGTAAAAGTATGATATGATAAAAATTAATTTGATTGATTAATTATATGATGTGAACCTCATAACGAGGTAAATAATGATGTTAAATTGATAATCTCAAGATGATTAAATATATGAGAAGAAAAATTTATATGTTCGATGATTAATTTAAGATGAGATTGATAAATAGTTGAAATTATAATAGGATGTTATTATTGATTTATATGAGATAATAGATGAATGAGTATATGAAGATTATTTGAAAGATTAAATGATTATCTATGAAGAAATAGATGATTTTTATTAGTAAATTAGAAAATATTGAATTATAAGATGTGACTGTAAGTACATAATCGAGTACTTCTAGAAAATTTAATTCACTGAGCTTGTGAAGCTCATTCCTCATTGTTGAAAATTTTCAGGCAGTGGGTAGGGTAGATAGAGTTTAGAGCTGATAGTAGAGTAATTACCTTAAGTAAGTCTCGTGGTTAAGTCCTCAGTCATTGTAAGAAAGAAGACTGAAAAATTTGTAATAAAAATCTTTTCATATATTTTGATGTGTATATATATATATATATATATATATATATATATATATATATATATATATATTGTTTCTGAAAGGAGGATGGTGATGTATCATATATGAGAAGAGTTAAGGATTTGATGAAATTTTTAATTTCAATCGATATATTTTTGTATTGTTGCATATATGTGTCATGCTAGGATTTCAAAAGGTGATGACATCATCTCGGGGATGGGCAACCTGGGATAGGTCATTACAATTTTGGTATCAAAGCATTAGGTTTTATGATTCTGTAGACTGCATAAAAATTAAAAAAAAAAGTGGAAAATTTAAACAAACTACATTTTAATGCAAAGTCTGAGGATGACACGTGGACGTGCTAGAGCTAGAGGTAGAGTTATTAATCAGATAGGACATGGTAGACCCCCAATATTTAGAAGAGTTGAAGTGGAGGGGGAGGTCGAGTATGTGGTTCATGCAAGGGAACAGGTTGCTAGTGTAGCTGGTACTAATAGAGGTGGGAGAGAATCTGATATTAGGTGGGATGAGCTGAGAGAAGTTCTTGATTATGCTATAAAGAGAATGAATGCAGCAAAAGAAACCACTAATAATTTACAGAGGAGATTACAAGAAAGGGGTAGAACAGAACCTGATGTGGTAAGACAAGAGGCTGATGATGGGGAGGGTGTGTTTGCGCATGAGATGCAAGGAGATTGTTTTGTGAGATTTCTTAAGTTTAAACCCAGTCTTTTAGAGGATTTGTAAATCCTGTTGAAGCTGAGTGGTGGATTAAACATGTTGAGAAATATTTTGAAGTCTTACCAGTGATAGATTTTAAATTACTCGCAAGCACACGAATCGTTTGCAATATAGTGTTGTGCAAGTGCGAGGTCGAATCCACAGGGAATGCGTTGTGAAAATAGTTTTTTATCTAAACTAACCTTATTTTAACCTAGTTCCGAATTGTGAATTATATATATTTTTTTGCAAAATAAATATAAACTAAACTAAACTAAACTAAATTGATTTAATAACTAATGATGAAAACACTAAGGTTTCAGAATCCACCCAACCAAAGTAAAGCATATATCTTCATGTTCTATATAAAAATAATCTATCTAACATTCCATGAATCCAAAAAAAAACAACGAATATCCCAATTAAACCAAAAGCATCCAATGTATCCGCTTTTAACAAATCACAAAGGAAATCCAATTTAATCGAAAAGGATTCGATGTATCCATCGGATGAAACACGCAGAATATCCAACAGAACAATTAAAACTATCAATCGTAAGATTTTACTCAAACAATTTAAATAGAACATTTAAACTAAACATATTAAAATTGTATAAACATATATGAAAATACAATACTAAACAATGGCGAGGCTTCATCTTCAACCTTAGTTGAAGATTTTAGCCACCCATTATCATGAAACTAAATTTCACAATAAAAAGTGCTAAGCATTAAAAACTGGAAAAGAATTAAAACTAATTGTACATTGGGAGAAATTCCACACATCTGTTGGGCAGCACTTCCCCCGGTGGTGGCAAAAGCCTTTAGGAGATCTACTAGAATGCTAGTAGAAATCCACCAGACTGCACACTGAATAATGAGGTGGGATAGTGTTTATATAAGGGATTTCTCGGAGTACAATGAGCTGCAAATTCGATGTGGGATACTGCCTCTTTGCAATCGATCGCAAGTCTGGTGCGATCGATCGCAGCATGGTGCGATGCAATGCGTCTGGTGCGCTGTAAGTGCTTCCTATCCGATGTGGGATGTGCGAGTCAACTGTGATCGATCGCAGCCTTGTTGCGCTCGAGTGCATCACAGTGCGCTGCAATATATATGCAGTATCAAAAGTTTCCTTTCCAATGTGGGATGTGCGAGTCACTTGCGATCGATCGCAGGTCTTGTGCGCTCGAGCGCAGGTGCGATTGATCTCATGCCATGTGCGCACGATCGCAGGTGCGATCGATCGCGCATTTGGTGCGCTCGATCGCACTAGGCATCCTCAGCTTTTGCTCTTTAAGCCCTAAAGTTTCCACATTGCTTCATTTTATTCCAAAACCTATAAAAACACAGAAAATAGATAAAATAACACGAAATAACATAATTAAGAACTCAACAAATGTAAACTAAGGGGCTAAAACATGTAATATTTAGCACTCATCAATAGATAAGCAAAAGGTTGCTTTTGCTTCATTCAAACTAGAAGATGAGGCTTCTCATTGGTGGGAGGATATTCTACCTAGATTGAGTACACAGGCATATTAACCCTTAACTTGGCATAAGTTTAAGGATGTATTCTTTGCAAAGTATTTTTCAGATACATTTCGAGCATAGTAGAAGAGATATTTTATTCATTTAAGACAGAATACTTTATCTGTGGCTGAGTATTATAGTAGATTTATAGCCTTATCGAGGTTTTTACCTGAGTTGGTGAATACGGAGGAAAAGAAATGTAAAGATTTTTAGACAGGTTAAACTATGAAATTCGAACTAAACTCTCTTATATGGGTATTGAGAATTATGCTATACTGGTAGATAAAGCATTACAGATTAAGAAGGATTTGATGGACTTTAGATGTAGGAGGGATTGGCTGAAGAGTTCTAGATTTGAGGGACCCAAAGGTGGTAGTACTATGAGTGTGCAAGATGGGAGACCACCCTAGAAGGGGCATTACTTATCATAGGGAACTGTGATACAAATTCAGAGGCAGGCAGGATCTATCACTTCTGTAACTCAGAGTAATATTGGTGGCACCCCTAGATTTGGGAGACAGACTATGGGAATTGGAAGTTATGGTAGAGGAGTAAGTATGCCACCAAGGGGAAGTGGTAATTTGATGTACGATTGAGAGCTAAGAGTTTGCTTTAGATGTAATTAGATAGGGCATATATCTCATAATTGTCCTACTCTGATGTGCTTTGTATGTGGTGAGGGGGGACATATAAGTGTAGATTGTCCAATGGGGAAATCTATTGAGATAAGTGTCAGAGGTGTTGGGAGAAGATAGGTGGAGAGAGATGGTCGATCGAGGAATATGCGGAGCATATGTAGAGGATCAATAGCTCAGAGATTAGTCCTTTGATGCATGTTGTTATTGTTGAGGTTCTTACTAGGGATAGAGTTATAATTAGAACAGTTTATCAGGGTTATGTGATTAGCATGGCTAATAGAGAATTTGAAGTTGATTTGTCGCCTTTAGATATGACAGATTTTGATTTAATTCTGGGAATGAATTGGTTATCTGCATATCATGCTTGGGTAGATTGTTTTATGAAGAATGTGGTGTTTAGGATACCAGGATAAGAGGAGTTTAATTTTCATGGAGAATATAAGATACTTGCCAACTATCTTATTTCTGCCATGACTGCTAGTAGATGGTTGAAGAAAGGTTCTGAGGGGTATTTGGCGTATATGGTGGATTCTAGAAAGAAGGTTAGGAAGTTAGAAGAAATCTTAGTAATGAAAGATTTTTCTAAGGTGTTCCCTGAGGAGTTGTATGGTTTACCTCCCAACAGGGAGATTGAGTTTTCTATTGAGGTGGTTCTAAGATCAACACCCATATCTATAGCACCTTATAGAATAGCACTAGCTGAGTTGAGAGAATTGAAAGTATAGCTTCAGGAATTAGTAGATAAATAATTTATTCGACCTAGTATGTCGCCTTGGGGAGCCCTTGTGTTGTTTATGAAGAAGAATGATGGAACAATGAGGTTATATATTGATTATAGATAGTTGAATAAGATCACCATCAAGAATAAATATCTTTTACCCAAGATAGATGATTCATTCAAACAATTACAGGGGGCTAGGGTGTTTTCCAAGATAAACTTGAGATTAGGTTATCATCAGTTGAGGATAAAGGAGGGGGCGTGCCTAAGACTGCATTTATGACACATTATAGCCATCATGCCATTAGGGTTAACTAATGCTCTTGCAACATTTATGGATCTAATGAATCAGGTGTTTAAACCATTCTTGGATAGATTTGTGATTGTATTTATTGATGATATTCTGGTATATTCCAAGAATGAAGAAGAGCATGGGCAACATTTAGAGATAGTATATGCAAAATTCTCTAATTGTGAATTTTGGTTGAGTGAAATATCTTTCTTGGGGCATGTTGTGTCAGGAGATGGTATAGTAGTTGACCCACAGAAAGTAGAGCCAGTGTTGAATTGGGAAAGTCCCACTAGTGTGATTGAAATTAGAAGTTTTTTGGGGTTGGCTGGTTATTATAGGAGATTTATCCATAATTTTTATATGATTGTTGGACCATTGACTAGATTGACTAGGAAGGAAGTGAAGTTTATGTGGTCAGAAGAATGTCAAAAGAGTTTCTAGCTGTTGAAAGAAAATTGACTACTGCTCCGGTATTAGTGCTTCCTTCTGGTGATGAAGAATTTGTGGTATATAGTGATGCGTCACACTAGGGGTCGGGATGTATGTTGATGTAACATGGGAGAGTTATAGCTTATGCTTCTAGGCAATTGAAGAACAATGAGAGAAATTACCTGACCTATGATTTAGAATTGACTGCCATAGTTTTTGCTTTGAAGATTTGGTGACATCATCTATATAGAGCCACTTATGAAATTTATACTGATTATAAAAGTTTGACGTATTTACCTACCCAAAAAGAGTTGAATTTGAGGCAGATGAGGTCGATGGAGTTGATTAGTGATTATGACTGTACAATCCATTATCATCTAGGGGAGGCTAATATAGTAGTTGATGCATTGAGTATAAAGTCTAGAGGGAGATTAGCTGCTATTGGGAGTCATGATACTAGCTTAATGATAAGATTAAGAAAAATGAGGATGCAGTTGAGTGTCAATGATAGAGGAGTATTGATAGCAAATATGGTGGTATAATCTTCTATTATTGATCACTTATTACAGATGTAGGGTAGAGATGAAGGGATAGAGAAGATCAAATAGGAAGTATTGAGTGGGAAGTTGATTGAGTTTAGAATTAGAGAATATGGTATGGTGGTATTGGGACATAAAGTTTGTGTTCCGAATGATATTGAGATAAGAAAGGAGATACTAAGAGAGGCTCATGATTTTGTGTATTCTATGCACCTGGGTAATAATAAGATGTATAAGGGGTTGAGATAGAATTATGGGTGGTCAGAGATGAAGAAGGATATAGTTGAGTATATTTCTAGATGTTTGATTTGTCAACAAATGAAGTCTGAGAATAGACATCTAGCAGGTTTATTACAGCATTTTCCAGTACCTGAATAGCCATGGGAGAATGTGAGCATGGATTTTGTTTCTGGTTTTCCCGTTCCCAAGGAGGTCATGATGTTGTACGGGTTATAGCAGATAGACTTTCTAAGTCTTCGCATTTCCTTCTAATTAAAACTACTTGGAATCCTGAAAAGTTGGTTTAATTTTATGTAGTAGAAATTGTAAGATTATATGGAGTACCTTTAGGCATTGTATCAGACGGGGAATCTAGATTCACTTCTAGATTTTGGAGGTGTTTTCAACAAGCTATCGGTACATAATTGCAGTTTAGTATAGCTTTTCATCCTTAAACTGATAGGTAGACAGAGAGAATTATCATAATACTAGAAGATATGCTGAGGGCAAATGTATTGAGTTTCTTAGTGAGTTGAGATGCTTATTTACCTTTGATTGAGTTTGCATACAATAATTAGTATCAAACTAGTATTGGAATGGCCCCATTTGAGGCTTTATATGGTAGAAGGTGCAGAACTCTAGTATGTTGGGAAGAAGTTGGAGAAAGAAAGGTATTTGGTCCAGAAATGATAGATTTGACTATTGAAAGGACCAAACTGGTTAGAAAGAACTGTAGAGCAGCACATAACAGACAGAAGGGATATGCTGATAATAGAAGACGACCTTTGAAGTTTTAGGTTAGAGACTGGGTATTTTTGAAGATATCCTCGTGGAAGGGTGTATTGAGATTTAAAAAGAAAGAAAAGTTGAGTCCGAGATTTGTGGGGCCATATGAGGTGATTGAAAGAGTTAGACCAGTAGCATACAAATTGGATTTGTCTCCAAAATTAAAGCAATTACACAATGTGCTTCATGTTTCACTTTTAAGAAAGTGTTTACATGATGAATCCCATAGTATTCCAAATCAGGCTGTAGTACTTCAGGAAGATTTAACCTTTATGCAAGTACTAGTTAGAATTCTAGAGAGAAAGGAACAAGTCTTGTGTAATAAAGTTATTCCTTTGATTCAAGTATTATGGATGAACAAAGATGTTGAAGAAATTACATGGGAGCATGAGGCAAGAATGAGGAAAAAGTATCCCTAGCTTTTTCATGAATTGGGTAATAAAATTTCGGAGACAAATTGTTATTAAGGTGGGTAGAATTGTAATACTTGTGTTCTTAAAGTAAGGATAAAGAAGTAATTTGATGGATATTACATGGAATTAAAATAATATATACATGAAATATTTAGTATTGAATAAAATAATTCTTTTGAAAAAAATGGTGCAAACACCTAGAGTCCAGGTGTAAACTACCCAACATGCATACTTGCATGTTAGACAGCAAAGTGAAATGTGAAAGAAAGGTGGTAGATGGTAACGGTTTAGTATAAAAAAAATTAACTAAGGTTTTTGTTTAGGTTTATTAAAAATTCAGTTTACACTCTTTCAAATTGCTCTTTTTCTTTAAACACCTGGGGACTAAAGGAAAAGTTGAAATTTTGAAGAAATTTATGGGAGAATTTTAAAGAGATTCGAGGGAAGCTTTAAGAAAAAGAAAAAGTAATAATGAGAATTTTATTTTTAAATTATGCATACATAAAATTAACCGGAATTTGATATAGAAATTTAAAGGGTATGAATTATGGAAGAATTGAAGAATAAATTAGAAATTTTAATATAAATATTATGCCAAGTGTTGACGATTAGCAATTGGGTGAAATTGCTGAAAGGATCTGGAAAGGCAATGAGGTGATCCACGGGTAGCTTTAAGTGCTACGTGATGAGTTAGATTTACTTTTAGTAATCGAAACCAATAAAAATACGAAATTATAATATTTGGATAAATGGGTGAATTACAATGATTTAATGAAGCAATTTTTGTTATATATGGAAATTGATTGATTTATTGATTAGGAATTGGAAAGTGTGTCGAATATTAATTATATAAAAATTTATATTTTACAAAGGATGGATTAATGAAAAATATATTGAGAAGTTTTATGAAATTTCTGAAAAATATGATTGAAAAGTGGATATAATATATGAGGAGATAATTTAATGAATATGATAAAAATATTAATTTTGGGAAAGAGCTTGATAAATAAATTGAATGCTTGAATGTATGTTTGTTTTCATATTATTGCTCATATGCATAAAATAAAAGACTAGGAAAGCAGCTGGTCTATTTGTTTTTATATTATTGCTCATAAGCATTAAATAAAATACTGGAAAGGCAGCAGGTCTAGCTGAAAATAAAAGATCAGGAAGGCAACGGGTCTAGCTGAAAATAATAGGCCCGGAAGTTAGTCGGTCTAGCTAAAAAATTAAAAACTGGGAAGGCAGCCGGTCTAGTTGAAAATAAAAGGTCGGGAAGGCAGTCACTCTAGTTGAAAAATAAAAGGCCGAGAAGGTAGCCGGTCTAGCTGAAAATAAAAGACCTAGAAGGCAGCCGGTCTAGCTGAAAATAAAAGGCCGGGAAGGCAACCAGTCTAACTGAAAAATAAAAGATTGGGAAGGCAGCAGGTCTAACTGAATATAAAAGATCGGGAAGGCAATCGATCTAGCTGAAAAATAAAAGGCCTGGAAGGTAGCCCGTCTAGTTGAAAATAAAAGGCTGGGATGGCCGCCGATCTAGCAAAAAAATAAAAAGTCAGGAAGGCAGCCGGTCTAGTTGAAAATAAAAGGTCGGGAAGGCAGTCGGTCTAGCTGAAAAATAAAGGCCGGGAAGGCAGCTACTCTAGCTGAAAATAAAAAACCAGGAAGGCAGCCGCTCTAGCTGAAAAATAAAAGTTCGAGAAGGCAACCAGTCTAGCTGAATATAAAAGACTGGGAAGGCAGTTGATCTAGCTGAAAATAAAAGACCGGGAAGGCAGCCGGTCTAGCTGAAAATAAAAGAATGGGAAGGCAGTTGGTCTAGCCGAACAGACCAGGAAGGTAGTTGGTCTGGCTGAAACATGTCGACATGTGGGAAGACATTCTCAAATGATAATATGAAATGATCTAACGAAAAATGAA
Organism: Bretschneidera sinensis; assembly: GCA_023935145.1. NCBI lineage: Eukaryota > Viridiplantae > Streptophyta > Magnoliopsida > Brassicales > Akaniaceae > Bretschneidera > Bretschneidera sinensis. The sequence continues at coordinate 55,378,963 of CM043702.1, read as the reverse complement.
GATAAATTAAATTCATGCATTACATTTGTTTTAAATATTGATTATTATTGATTGAGATGCTAAAGTATTATTCTTGATTGTGAAATTATTGATAGACAAATGAGTCTTACAAAGAGACTAATATGATGAGAAAGAAATGTGAAAATATGATATAATAAAAATTTATTTGATTGATTGATTATACGCTGTAAACCTCTTAACGAGGTAAATAATGATGTTAAATTGATAATCTCAAGATGATTAAATATATGAGAAGAAAAAATTATATGTTCGATGATTAATTTAAGATGAAATTGATAAATGGTTGAAATTATAATAGGATGTTATTATTGATTTATATGAGATAATATATGAATGAGTATGGGAAGATTTTTTGAAATATTGAATGATTATCTGTGAAGCAATAGATGATTTATATTGGTAAATTAGAAAAGATTGAATTATAAGATGTGACTGGAAGTATATAATTGAGTACTTCTAGTAAATTTAATTCATTGAGCTTGTGAAGCTCACTCCTTATTGTTGAAAATTTTCAAGCAACGGGCAAGGTAGATAGAGTTTAGAGCTGATAGTAGAGTAACTACCTTAAGTAAGTCTTGTGGTCAAGTCCTCAGACATTGTTAGAAAGAAGAAAGAAAAATTTGCAATAAAAATCTTTTCATGCATTTTGTTATATGTATATATTGTTTATGAAATGAGGATGATGATGTATCTTCTCTGAGAAGAGTTAAGGATTGGATGAAAATTTTAATTTCAATTGATGTATTTTTGTATTGTTTCATATATGTGTAAGGGCTCGGTCCAGAACAGTTACAATATTGTCTGCTTTGGGCCCGCAGGCCCACACGGCTTTGTTCCTAGCGAAGCCCACTGGCTCCCCAAAACACGTTGTAACCATTAAGGACTGGAACACCTTATATCCTACACATCCTCTTTCCCTCTAGCTGATGTGGGATAAACTCGCAGTACACCTGCCCGCCAAGTCACAGCCCACCTTGGGGCCCCCAGCGTCTCAACAGGGTACCTCCCCCCTCCAGGGGCATAGCGTCCCTGCTGTGCGGCCATAGCCCGCCAACGATGTCGAGGGTCTTGCTCTGATACCATCTGTAAGGGCCCAGTCCAGAACTGTTACAATATTTTCCGCTTTGAGCCCGCACGGCTTTGTTCCTGGCGAAGCCCACTGGCTCCCCAAAACACGTTGTAACCATTAAGGACTGGAACACCTTATATCTAGCACTTCCTCTTTCCCTCTAGCCGATGTGGGATAAACTCGCAGCACACATGCCCGCCAAGTCACAACCCACCTTGGGGCCCCCAGCGTCTCAACATGGTATATATGAGAACTGGCGAATTCGTAGGGAATGATAAAAATTGAGTTTCCTTTCCATTTTTTCTCTAAACACTTGGGAGTTCAAATAAAAATTGGAAGACCAAAATTTTGAAGGGATTTTCGGGAATATTTTGTTTTATAAAGAATTACAAGAAGATATTAGAATAGCAGAAGGTGTTGACTATCTACAACAGGAGAAATTTTTGAGAAGATCGGGAAAGACGAGAAGGTGACCCACAGATAGCTTTAAGTGCTACGGGGTGAGTTGGATTTACTTTAAGTAGTCTAAATGAAAAATCAATTATTTGGTGATAATATTAATTTTAATTATTTAAGTATGCTTGGGTGATAGATGAAAAATTGATTTATGGGTATGATAGGAAATTTGGACAGGTAGAAATATTTCTCGGTGAGAAATGATATTTTTTTTGGAAATAATAAAAGCAATAAATAAATTATTGATGAGATATATTGATGTTTTAATACGAGTTATGATTAGATGAATTTTAGTAGACCTTGACAAAATTTTGGTGGATGATTTGAGGTGAATTTTAGTGGATCTTGACAAAAATTGATGGATGATTTGAGATGAAATTTAGTGGATCTTGGCAGACTTTAATAGATTATTTGATGTGATTTGGGAATAGAAGAATTTAGTGGAATTTTTATAATTTGATAAAAATCTGGATGTAAGAAATTTTTTTAAAGAAACTTTGTTATATAAAATTTGTGAATAATTAGGATAGCCAAATTAAGTGGTTTGAATCTTTATATTGTTTTTATATTACTGTTTCATATCATTGTTCATGCACATATGCATTTAATAATATAACAGAAAGAACCGTGAAGGCAGCCGGTCTAATGAAATAACCGTGACAGCCGGTATATGCTGGGATGAAAAGTGAAAACCGTGACAGCCGGTATATGCCGGAATTAACCGAGAAGGCAGCTGGTCTGATGAGAATAAAAGAACCGAGAGGGCGCCGGTCTAAGATAATAATAACCTGTCGACAAGTGGGAAGATGTTCTCATCATAATCATTCATGCATCTGCATTTGTTTTAATTATCGTTGCATTATTTGAAATGCTGAGATGTGGTAAATTAATTGTGAATTAAATTATAGATGGCTGGGTCTCATAAAAAGAGACAGCTATAATGATGAGATTTTTGAGATGCTGAGATGTGGTATATTAATTGTGAACTAAATTATAGATGGTTGGGTTTCATAAAAAGAGACAGCTATAATGATGAGATTTTTGAGATGCTGAGATGTGGTATATTAATTGTGAATTAAATTATAGATGGTTGTGTCTCATAAAAAGAGACAGCTATAATGATGAGATTTTTGAGATGCTGAGATGTGGTATATTAATTGTGAATTAAATTATAGATGGCTGGGTCTCATAAAAAGAGACAGTTATAATGATGAGATTTTTGAGATGCTGAGATGTGATATTTTTGTGAATTTCATTATAGAAGGTTGAGTTTCATAGAAGGAGATAGTAGGGTGATAAGACTTACCTAAATGATGGACTTTTTGATATGAACCTCATTACGAGGTAATTAGGAGATAATTGATAGTCTTAAGGTGAGCCAATGATTGAGAAGAAGATATTGATAGTAGAAAGTTGTAATCAGGTTATGTTAAAAAATAAAAGATTAAATATTAAAGGACTATTTATGAAATTTGGAATACTTTTAGTAAATTTAATTCACTGACCTTGTGAAGCTCACTCCTCATTGTACAATGATTTTCAGGTAGCAGACTTGGCAAATAGTTTGGTGAGTTGAGGTTCAGAAGAAATCACTTTCTGTAAGCCGCGTACGTGTCATCATTCTCAGACTAATGTAAAAATAAAAATGAAAAGTTTATTTGTAAATCTTCATGCATTTTACAGATTGATGTAAAGTTCTTTTGGTGATATTTTTATTGTTGCATATATATGTCGTGCTGGGATTTTCAAAATGTAACGATACTATCTCGGGGGTGGCCAACCCAGGATGGGTCGTTACAATTTTGGTATCAGAGCCAGACCCTCGACACCGTTGGCGGGCTATGGCCGCACAGCGGGGACGTTGTGCCCCAGAGGGGGAGGTACCATGTTGAGACGCTGGGGCCCTAAGGTGGGTTGTGACTTGGCGGGCATGTGTGTTGCGAGTTTATCCCACATCGGCTAGAGGGAAAGAGGAAGTGCTAGATATAAGGTGTTCCAGTCCTTAATGGTTACAACACGTTTTGGGGAGCCAGTGGGCTTCGCCAGGAACAAAGCCGTGCGGGCCTGCGGGCCCAAAACGGACAATATTGTAACTGTTCTGGACCGGGCCCTTACAATATGTGTCATGCTAGGATTTCAAAATGTGACGATATCATCTCGAGGGTGGCCAATCTGGGATGGGTCGTTACACCAAGTCAAATCATTAATGATGTTTGTAAACCGAGAATATATTTCAAAAATTGATTCGATAGAAGACATTTTAAAATCTTCTTGATCCGATACTAATCTATAAATTTTAGATTTTTTTACTTGATTAGTACCTTCATATGTTACTTGAAGTTTATCCCAAATTTCCTTAACTGATTCATAAGCTGGAATTTTATTGTATCCATTGATGTCTAAGGCACAATGAAGCATGCTAGTTTCCCTATTATTTAGAGAAACCATATTTCGATCCTCATTATTAAATTCTTGTCTAATCTTAGGGACTTCAATTTCTACCTCCTTATCTTTATCATTTTCATTGGAATCTTAGGTCCATCCATGATAATTCCCTTAAAGCAAAGTCTTAGCCTTTTAGGAAAATTCTCTTCCTATTTTTCTAATAACTATAATTTGTTTCGGTGAGCAAAAGAGGTTTAGTAGAAAAATGACTTTCATTAAGCATATTTCCTATATTGGTTACCATGGAATCTACTCTAGGATTTTAAGCACCTTATTAAGAGTACTTAACTTTGATACCGATTGTTGATTAAGGCACCTGAGAGAGTGATCAATTGGGTTTTAAACTTTTTCTATTAATTAAAAATTAGACACACGATAATCAAGCAAACTAAGCAAGTAATCAATATATGAGCAATAAATATAAAATTAATGAAAATAAGAGAGTTAATGAGGAGTGCTTGCAAACTTGATTTATAGTGGTTCATTCACTTCTTGTGCCTAGTCCACTCCTCAAGAGATCTTCATGAGAGTTCATTTCACTATTCCAAACAAAGATTACACCAAGAAACTTCCAAGGTGTTGCCCAAACATTTAAAAGAGATTTTCTCTCACTAGAAAATTCTTTACAAGTGTTTAACACCTAAACACTCAAGAAATCTCACAAAGTATTACACCAACTCTTTTACAATAAGAGAATAAGAAGAATGGTCATGGTACAATAAGAGAAAGAGAACTCAATGAATTATTAAACCTAAAAATTTCTCTCTCAAACACACTTAGCATAAGAATGGCTCAATTGAAAAATTTGAAAGCTTGATCTTTGTAAGTAATGAACTCAAGAGTGTTCTAGTTGAAAATAAATGCTCATTGATGATAGGTATTTATGGTTCCAGCTTCTTATGGTCGTTAAACATAAGATATGACCGTTTAGTGCATTAAATGCACTGACCCACATCTTAATTTTTGAAAAATAGTCGTTATTTTTACAGGGTAGTTGACAATCCTAAAAAGGTAGTCGGCTATCTCTTTTAAAACCAAATAATTTGAATTTTCGAGGGGGTAATTGACTATCCTAAGGAGGTAGCCGACTACCGCAAAAAAAAAAAAAATCAAGTATGAAAATTTTTCAAAGAGGTAGTCGACTATCTGAATTTTTGTCCATTTATGAAGCTTGGCCATATTTCATGTAGCCGAGTACCCTCGACTACCCCATATACAAAAACATTTTTTTTTTTACTTTAAAACTTGTAAAAATAATTTATGTAAAATAATTTTTGATCCATATTTTAAACTAAAAGTATAAAGAGAGATTAACAAACGACTTAACCTTGGCTAAAATAAAAATCGTCTTACTTTTCTTCTTCTTCAAATCAACTTTAAAACTTCACAGATTTCCATGTGCATGCATTGATTCTTACGTGCATCCCTAGCACCATGCGTGTGTGTCTTACACCATGCATGTGTGCCTTACACCTTGTCATTTAAAATGACTAGATAAAAATAATTAGCACAATAATATTTTTTTTTCATTATCAAAATCAATATGAGGTCAACACAACCCAAACCAAACCGTTGCATCAGTTTGGATTGGGTATGTGTGTCCACTAGTTTTCATAATCACCTATACTCACTAATTCTAATTATTCAATCTGGAAACCTAAGATGTAGGATTTATTATACTATAGGGATATGCATAGCCCTATCAAAGGTGATGGAGCTAAACTGGTAGGCAAAACTGACGAAAAGTGAAAGCTTTGGCAAAGGAAAGCTATTGGAGCGATTCGACAATGGACTGATTAAAGTGTATTTCACCTGTAATCATTAAGACTAATGTAACCACACTTTTGAAGAATATAGAATTTATGTAGGATTATGTAGAATAAGAATTTCAACAAGCCTATACAAAACAACACTTAAGAAGTTCCACTATAGAGTATAAGCCTAGTAAACGATATTATTCTCAAGTATGTGATGCTTACAGATGGGGGAGAACAAGGATGTTATGATGAAGCTGTGTTAAACAATCACAACAAAAAAAAAAAGGCTTAAAGTCATGCAAGATGAGAGTAAATACTTGTATGAAAACCAAAAATATAACTTCGTGAAACTACCTAAGGGTAAAAGATCACTCCAAAACAAATGGATCTGCAAGTTGAAGTCTAAAGATAAGACCTCACAGCCTAGGTACAAGGAAATACTAGTTGTGAAAAGGTTTATTCAAAGAAAGGAATTGATTTTGAAGAAATTATCTCACATGTAGTCAAGATGACTTCTATCTGAGTTGTTTTTGGTTTGGTTGCTCGTCGAAACTTAGAGATAGAACAATTTGATGTGAAAGCTACCTTTCTACCATGGTGACCAAGACGGAAAAATATACATGGAGTAATATGAGGGGTTCAAAGTTAAAGGTAAAGAACAACTAGTGTGCATATTGAGAAAGAGTTTGTATGAGCTTAAATAAGCACCTAAGTAGTGGTGTAAGAAATTTGATTCTTTTATGCAGAATCATGATTACAACTATACTTCTTCAGATCATCGTGTGTTTGCTAAGAAGTTTTCTAATGGTAACTTTATTCTTCTCTCGTTTCATGTGGATGACATGTTGATTGTTGGTCATGATATTAGCAAGATAGATGAGTTAAAGAACCTCATTTAATTCCTTTCCTATGGAGGATTTGGAATGATGAAACAAATTCTTGATGTGAAGATCTCATGTGATAGAAAGCATGGGAAGTTGTGGTTGTCTCAAGAAAGTTACAATGAGAAGATTCTTGAGAGATTTCATATGAATAATGTTGAACATGTTATTTCTCCATTAGAAGTCACTTCAAGCTTAGTTACAAGCAGTTTCCTACTATTGAGAAAGAGAACAAAGAAATAAAGAAATTTCCTTATCTTTCTGCAGTTGAAAACTTGATGTATGTCGTGGTTTGCACAAGGCCAGATATTTCTCATGTAGTTGGTGTTATCAATTGATTTCTCTCTACTCTAGGTAAAAATAATTGGTTAGCTATTAAATAAACTCTTAGATACCTCAGTGGCACTTCTAAGACATGTTTGTGTTTTGGTGATGGTACACCTATGCTAGATGGTTTGGCAGATGTTGACATGGACTGTGATATTGACACTAAGAAGTCTACATTAGGGTACTTGATGACTTTGCAAGGGAGCTGTGTTTTAGCAGTCTAAACTAAATGTGTTGTTTTGTCTTCCTCTGAAGATGAATATATTACATTTATTGAAGCTTGTAAGGATCTATTATGGTTGAAAAATTTCCTATAGAAGTTAGGCATGAAATAAAAAAAGTAAGTTTTGTCTTATGACAGTCAGAGTGTTATCCATCTCAGCAAGAACCCAAATTTCATTATCGGTCTAAGTATATTGATGCATGTTATCACTGGATTCATGATGCTTTAGAGATGAATTTATTTTAGCTTGAGAAAATCTATACTGATGAGAATAGATAAGATGTGTTGACTACAAATAGCAAGTAATAGCAATTGCTTTTTTATTGGTAAAACACACACAGACACACCACTCGAACCTATGACCTTAAGGACCCATGGTCTCAATATTACCTTGACCATTCCTTAAAAGAGTAATAAACAAAAAATATTATAAAAGGGGTAATATCTTCAATCCTGACATGATCTTGTGAGAAACTGAAAAATCTTATAAAATCCATAATGAATAATTTGTTTCTCTATCATTTTCAAATTCCAATTTTTCTCCTAGTTATGAGATTCCAATCTCTCTTATTTGATACAACTATGCATCCATGAGACAAACATCAAGAAATGTTCAATTCCTTTGCAACAACAAATAATATTTAAAAGAAAAAAATATATCAATATGTGTACTAATGAATACACCTTGAAGTTATCCCATCAAATTTCATAACTTAATATGTTAATAAAGCAAACAACACAGAAAAAAACATAGACTTTAGCGCTATTTCTTGTATATTTAAAAATTGCATTACAATGTATTATAGCAACTCAAGAAGAAAAAGCATATATGAGCAAGAAACAAGATATCACATGTCATTCTTTGAACAAAACATGTATCTCTAATAAATCATAGACAATAGGAAGTCATTAAGAGCTAAAAATTCCAACAAGTTCTTGAAGATTATGGTCTCAACTTTCATTATATGGTGTGCAGTATGTAAGTCAATGGTTATAAGGCATACTAAAAAGATAGCATGGATGGTTGACCTATCAAGATCAGAGATTCAACTCCCAATTATGTTATTATATATTGAATCCATTATAATTTATAGTACTTGAAGTACTCTTAACTTCAACATTACATATTGTTGTTATTTTGCATTCAAATGATGGATAAGTATTTCTAACATCAATGATAACTCTTACTCCATGGTATAGTGGAAAAATCTTCCAAATAAAGGAAACTCAACCAAACTTACCAAGCAAAAGAAAAGAAGGAGTTTTATATATAATTACATATAGCAACCAAATTCACACAAAAAAAAAACATGAAATGTTAATCACTAAAAGACAACCTTCCTCTATAAAGATTGTAAGTTGAAAAACCTTTTAATTTTCAAAGAGTAATGAAACATGTTACATCAAGTAAAAATATGATACAATAGTACACAACAATCTTGTTCATAAAAATAATAATTCAAAACATTTCTTTGCACAAAAACAAAATGAAAACATTTATGTTGAGTGTAGGAATATCACCCTAGACTGGTCAATTTGACCATAGAAATTCTAAGATATCTTTATGTAACAGTTACAACATATTTAAACCATGGAAACACATTAGAAATTTGAGTATTTTCACTTTGGGATGCTTTTTAGCTCCCTTCTTGAGAACATTGACAACCTAAACAAAAGAAAAACTAAGGAACCCACATATAATAAAACTTAAATTAACACAACAACTTTAGATATTTTGAAATAAATACTTGGTCATTGTGTATGATAAACGTGCATGAATGATTGAATCTTTATCATCATCCAAGACATATACATCAAATAACAAACAAAATCCACAAAAAATATAGAAATTAAAAAAGCTTAAAGCTTGAAACAAAATACCTTTATGACAAAAAATTGAAACTTTAAGGGAACGATAGATATGATTCTTTCAACGTGGTACTTTGGGTGATAGACTTTGAAATAATAAGGGTACAACTTGGTGGTGGAGAGGTTCTCCATCTTTTGTTTCTTTGTGTCCTAACTCTTGATGATCAGAGAAACCATAATTAGTTCGGCTTATCCTTTCCCAACAATAAATCAATATTTGAGGCAAACCAAAGCAAAGGAAAATAAAAATTATAATACCTCAAAATAACATGAATTGCCAAGTACTTGGTCAGATTCTAGCGAAATAGTCTAAATATACCCAGATCAAGCTGAGAGTAGCAGTGAAATGAGAATAATTAGGCTAATTTTGTATCAATGAGTAGAGTGACTAACAAAGCAAACACAAATATGTAGTGATTGCAAGGTGGTTTGTCATCGAACCTTTGAGATTGAAAGAAGATGGCGGACTGAAGACAAAGAGAGAAAAGAGAGAATAAAGGGAAAAAGGAAGGAGCTTACCCATATCAGATGCAGAGAGAGAAGGCAAGAATTCGAAGTCAACATTGAAGTTGGCGTCTTGTTGTTGGTGTGGTGGTGCTGTTGGTGTGGTGGTGGCACTTGGCCTAACATGAATCGATCATGTTGTAACCGATTATATAATTCAACGACTGATAACGATTATTATTTTTTTACGAATCCAACGGTCCAAAACAGTCTAAGTCAGGGAAGTTATTTAATTGCTAAGTTAGGGAAGTTTTTCTCGTCAAACTTCTCGTCAAGTAAAAGTCACTTTCAGTTCTACAAATCAAATTTACACCAGTTGTTACCATTTTTTATTGTACTTTATTATATTACTATCCCAACACGCGTTACGCATGTGTTGATCTATTCTTTAATAGGATTAATGAAATAAAAATATTAAAAAATAAAAAAATACTGAAAAAGTTTTAATCTCACAGGGAACATGTGCATATATTAAATTGCATTTCTAACATCTCAATACACGCGTACGCGCATATTCATCTGTTTTTTAAGGTTAAGTCACACATGTGTGTAATACTTAATCAAGCATCTTAAATATTACATGTACATGTAATATTACAGAGGAAATAAAAGCACACTTACTAATTTTAGTATCTTGTATATTCAACATATTTTCTACATTTGCAAGAACTTGTGCTAAAGAAACCACATTTGATAGCAAACACTCTAGTCGCAATCCCACATTCTCTAATATATCTAATCCATGTAGCTTTAAAAATAAAATTGACCAAGCATTTCTTAGTTAGTGAAAGTAATCAAAATCAAACCACAAAATGTGAAAAGGGAAAGAAAAAGTTCACCTTAAAGCCATTTTCAAGAGAAACAAAAACAAATACTCAAATTTGAAACTACCCAGGTGCAACTCGAAATCTATGATAGAAATCATAAGGAAAAGGAGAACACCAAACTTAACAGACATGCATAAATACAACCATATGTGTGTGTGAAGAAATGTTAGGACCTTGTGCATGATAATCAACAAATTTGTAGAGAAAATCAATAGCAACAATGTTGGCCGTCTTAAGTCTTAATCTAGGAGATGGTGGCCAAATTCATTTAGATAATTTATAAATCACTTACCATCAAACAATAAGAACTATTTATTTGAGTAAATTTAAGCACTTAATTACCTTTTTGTATAATTTCGATAATTTCATGATTAATTGATGATGCTGAAAAAAAATGGGATGAGGAGATAGAACAGAATCTAGACAAGGTTAATCTACACTGATTGTTTATAAGTCATAAATTGAAATACAAAGGAGCACTAATTGACAGTTATTATATATATATATTTGGTAGGGCAGTTATTAAAAGTTAATGGATGTGGTAGTGAAAGTTTTTAGTGGTTACTAACAGTTAGTTTATGATATGAAAAGGAGTAAGAAAATTGGGTTGCAGTCAACACATGCCATAAGAAAGAAAATGAAATGGACATAGATTTGGTTACATTTAGGTTTTAGAATGAATAAGATGAGTTTAATTGTATACCACTGAGAGTTTTTGAGTTTAATCCACATTAGATCCGATATGAATTTTTCGTTAATTATTAACGGAACGTTGATAGAAGAATCTGATTGGATCGGTTATATAGCTTTAGGGTTTAGATAATTTATAAATCACTTACCATCAAACAATAAGAACTATCGATTTGAGTAAATTTAAACACTTAATTACCTTTTTGTTATAATTTCATGATTAATTGATGATGCTAAAGAAAAAAAATGGGATGAGGAGATAGAGCAGAATCTAGAGAAGGTTAATCTACACTGATTGTTTATAAGTCATAAATTGAAATACAAAGGAGCACTAATTGACAGTTATTATATATATATATTTGGTAGGGCAGTTATTAAAAGTTAATGGATGTGGTAGTGAAAGTTTTTAGTGGTTACTAACAGTTAGTTTATGATATGAAAAGGAGTAAGAAAATTGGGTTGCAGTCAACACATGCCATAAGAAAGAAAATGAAATGGACATAGATTTGGTTACATTTAGGTTTTAGAATGAATAAGATGAGTTTAATTGTATACCACTGAGAGTTTTTGAGTTTAATCCACATTAGATCCGATATGAATTTTTCGTTAATTATTAACGGAACGTTGATAGAAGGATCTGATTGGATCGGTTATATAGCTTTAGGGTTTAGATAATTTATAAATCACTTACCATCAAACAATAAGAACTATCGATTTGAGTAAATTTAAACACTTAATTACCTTTTTGTTATAATTTCATGATTAATTGATGATGCTAAAGAAAAAAAATGGGATGAGGAGATAGAGCAGAATCTAGAGAAGGTTAATCTACACTGATTGTTTATAAGTCATAAATTGAAATACGAAGGAGCACTAATTGACAATTATTTTATGTGTGTGTATATATATATATATATATATATATATATTTGCTAGGGCAGTTATTAAAAGTTAATGGATGTGGTAGTGAAAGTTTTTAGTGGTTACTAACAGTTAGTTTATGATATGAAAAGGAGTAAGAATATTGGGTTGCAGTCAACACATGCCATAAGAAAGAAAATGAAATGGACATAGATTTGGTTACATTTAGGTTTTAGAATGAATAAGATGAGTTTAATTGTATACCGTTGAGATTTTTTGAGTTTAATCCACATTAGATCCGATATGAATTTTTCGTTAATTATTAATGGAACATTGATAGAAGGATCTGATTGGATCAATTATATAGCTTTAGGGATCCAATAAAGATAATTTAAACTCCAAAGACTCAAATAGGACACGGAGAAAAAGTTTTGGGCGAAAATGAAATCAAATATAAAAGATTTTTTCTAACTAGACCCTAAAGGTATAGTTTAAGTCTCATTAAATGAGAAATATTTTTCAGTAATATTAAATTTGTTGACCCTTATTTGATTTTAATTATTACAAAACAATGCTTTAACTATGCTAATAGTTTTATCTAAGTGTTTTTCATTAAGCTTAAGCATCCAACTTAAGGACAAGACATAATTCAAGCATAAAGAAGAAGAGATTGCACTTGAGAGACATTCGAAAGAAGATCGAAGACCAAGTTTAGATTCTAAGGTAGCTTACCTTTACATATAAATCACTCTTTTAGTTTCTTAGCTTGATCTTGGCTCAGAAACTCTTTTGAAAAATGATTTGGTCAATCGAAAACTCATTTCTGTCAAAAACTGACTTAAAAGTCTAAGTTTTCTAAAATTAAAGAGTCGATAGTGGATTTTCGACAGTGAAAAGGACAAAGAGTCACAGTTGACTGCCCATTTAGACAGTCGACTATCAAACTCTATGTAAACTGACCATTTTGAAAACAAAATGGACAGTCGACTGTGAAAGAGATTGAGAGTTTCACAGTTGACTATCCAAATCATTTTAAGACCATAATTTCAAATTCAAGAGAGGACAGTCAACTGTCCATTTTTCACAGTCGACTGTTATGTCAAGAAAAACAATTATTTTTCAAAATCCGGATGCAGGATTTGAGCATTTAATGATCCACACCTACCAAATCTGTGTCTAACGGCCATATAAAACCAAGGCTATCAAAATCCCTTTTCAATGAGCATTTGAAAAAGCAAAAACACTCAATTTCAAATATAGCTCATTAATAATCTTGAAAGCTTTGAAAATTTCCTTTGAGCCATTTATTAAGCTTTGTTCTTAAAAGAGAGATCATCTTCATCTTGTAAAGGATTTATTGCTATCTCTCTTCTTTTCCTTTACATTCAATATCAATCATTGTAAAGAGAAAGAGTTGGTATAACTCTTAGAGTGTTTAGGATTTAAACACTTTCTTCTAACTTCCTTGTGGAAGAGAGTACCTGTAAGGTTTGGGCATGTAATACCCGTATTTGTAAAGTAAGGGTAAAGAAGTACTTTAATAAATATGACATAGAGTTGAAATAATATATATATATATATATATATATATATATATATATATATGTGTGTGTGTGTGTGTGTGTGTGTGAAAGATTTAATTTTTATAAAATAATTATTATCAAAAAAATTTGTCGACGGCAAAAAATAAAATAAAATGGCAACAAGTGGCAACACATGTTGCCAAAAGAGATTAGTAATGCTGCATGTAAGGCAGCACTACATGTGCGTGGCAAATCCTAAGTGCTGACTATTGATTTTCTTTTTATTTTTGTGTGTGTGTGTGTGTATAACTTTAGTTATTTCATTAACTGCTTACCAAATCCTGTTTGGTTTTCCTTCAACTATAATTCAAATTACTCTCTTTCTTTAAATACTTGGGGACCAAAAGAAAGGTTGAAAGAGTAAATTTTTGAAGGGGTTTATGGCAGAATTTTATAGAGAATCACGTGAAGCTCTAAGAAAAACATAAGGTAATAACATGAAGTTTATTTTTGAAATTTTAGCATACATGAAATTTCCCAAAATTCAAATTGGGAATTTTCAAAGGTTGTGAATTATGAAGGAATTGAAGAATAAATTAGAAATTTTAATATAAATATTATGTCAGGTATTGACGATCAGCAACCGAAGGAAAATTGCTGAGAGGAGCATGAAAGGTAAGGAGGTGATGGACGTTTAGCTTTAAGTGCTACGTGGTGAGTTAAATTTACTTTAAGTAATCAAGATAAATATAAAATATATAGTGATAGTATTTGAATAAATCATCAACTTATGATTTGGTGATAGATTAAAGTTGGTTGATAGGTATGATAGGAATAGTAGATGTGTAGAGAATTATTTTATGAGAAATAATATTATTGGAATAATGAGTCGATTTAATAATAAAAGTGATAAGTGAAATTCTTGATGAGCTATGGTTGATGATTTGATATGATTTATGAGTAGAGGAATTTAGTGGATCTTAATGAGCTATTGTTGATGATTTCTTATGATTTATGATGAGAATAATTTAGTGGAATTTTTCAAATAATAATTTGAGAATAATCAGGATAGCTAGTTTAAATGTTGAATACAGGCTTGTTTCTATATTATTGTTCATATGCATATTTTATACCATTATTCATATGCATATGCAGGAAATAAAAGAACCAAGAAGGTAGCCGGTTTAAATGAAAATAAAATAACTGGGAAGGCAGCTAGTCTAAATGAAAATAAAAGAACGGAGAGGGCAGCCGGTCTAAATGAAAACCATGACAGCCAATATATGCAGCCAATCTAAATGAGAATGAAAGAATCGGTAAGGCAGTCGGTCTAAGATAAAAACATGTCGACATGTGGGAAGACATTCCCAATAATAATAACATTTAACTTCACATATTGCATTTGCTTTAATTATTGATTGTTATTGCTCGATATGTTAAAGTGTTATTTATGATTGTAAATCTATTGATAGAGAAATGAGTCTCACAAAGAGACAAATATGCTAAGGAAGAAATATGAAATATGTCTGATGAGTAACTTGAAAAGAGATTGTGTAAAAAGAGAATTATGAAATTGAGTAGTGATTCAAAATATTGTTATTGAATTATTTAAGGAAAAAGGTGAATGAATATCCAAAGAATTTTTAGAAGTAATTAAATTATAAGATGTAACTGGGAGTATAAAATTGAATACTTCTAGTAAATTTAATTCACTGAGCTTGTGAAGCTCACTCCTCATTATACAATGATTTCAGGTAGTAGGCAGGACAGATAGTTTGGTGAGTTGAGGTTTAAAAAAAATTGTTTTCTGTAAGCCACGTACGTGTCCACATCCTCAGACTAATAAGAAAATAAAATAAAATTTTATTTGTAAATATTCATACATATTACGTCGTATATAATGTTTAAGTCAATATCAGAATGATGTATCTCCCCTGTTGAGGGTTGAGGATTGATGTAAAAATTTATGTTGGTGTTATTTTTTCTTGTTGCATATATGTGTCATTCTGGGATTTTCAAAATGTGACAATATTGTCTCGGAGGTGGCCAACTCGGGATGGGATCACAACATTAGGTTTTATGATTCTATAAACTGCATAAAAAGTAAGAAAGTGAAAGATTTAAAACAAATTATATTCTAATGAATAGTTTGGGGATGACACGTGGACGTGCTAGAGCTAGAGTTAGAGTTGTTGATTTGAGAGGGCATAGTAGGCCCCAATATTTTGACAAGTCGAGGTTGAGTCTGAATCTATGGTTCCTAGAAGGGAATGTGTTGACAGTATAATTGATATTAGTAGAAGTGTGAGAGAATCTGAAATTGAAAGAGATGAGCTAAGATAATCTCTTACACATGCTCTCGAGAAAATGAATGTAATAGATGGTAGAGTTGATAGCCTATAGCATAGAATTAATGAACAGGCTAGAGCAGTGCCTAAAGTTGTTGTAAATCCAATAATGGTAGACGTTTAAAAAGGCGGGAAAAGTGAGTTTATGCACGAGATGCAAAGAGATTGTTTTGTTAGATATATTAAGTCGAATACCTTGTTGTTTAAAGGATCTATGAATCCTTTTAAGCCTGAGTTTTGGGAGAAACATGTAGAGCGATTATTTGGTATTTTACCAGTAACTGACGGGTAGAGGGTCACCTTTGCTTCATTTAAGTTAGAAGGAGAAGCTTAAGAATGATGAGAGGATACTCATCCCAGGGTAAGTGCACATGTTGATAGACCCTTAACCTGAAATAGGTTTAAGAAGGTTTTCTTGATAAATACTTTCTTTATACCTTTAGAGCCCAACTGTAGAACCCGATATTTCTTTTAAGTTTTTATAATCTTGTTTTATAATTTAATTTTTTTTTTAGGGATCTCTTAGTAAGAAACTAAAACTTTGGGGTTGTTTAAATACTAGAAGAAAAATTAAAGGAAATGGCATGTCAATTAATAAAAGAAGAAGGGGAAGGGCAGAGTGGTAAAAAACCAAGTCATTGAGGGAGTATATAAGCTAAAATTTAACCTAAATCAGCAAATCTCTCATTTAGCAATTTGAGAGCTCAGCAGAAAGAGAGAGGAAAGAAAGGAAAGCACCAGATTGTTTTTCTTTCTCAAAAACTCATTTTTTCTTCCAAACTTTGACCTAACCTTAACCCAACCATCCAAGATCCTTTTACCCTCAAACTTTGGAAACCCTCTTCTGCCACCATCAGCTATCTTCCGGCCGGGGAGGTGAGCCTCCACGAGCGGGCTACAGTGGCACATGGACCCCACTCTCCGAGCAGGGGAAGAACATCCCGTTTTGTTACCTTGGCTTTTTCGTGCAGATTTTGAGGTAATTTCGAAAAGTGTTCAACTACAAACTTAAAGTAGACTTCTTGATATTGATTTTTGAATTTTTTTTTGAGGTCTTTTGGATTTAAATTGAGTGATATATGAGTTGTCAAAGTTGGGAGAATTGTGCAGAAATTCTGGAAATAATTTGTGTTCTGGGCAGTTTTGTGAGTTGTGTTTCAGCAAGAATTTGAGGTAGTTTTGTGTCCCAACTATTTTTAAGTTAAATTATACTTCCTAAAGTTTATCTAGAACTTTATTTGTGGTGATTTGAATTTAAATTGGTCTAGTTTGAAATATTTGAAGTTTGGGGAAAATTTGAAAGAAATCTGGAAATTACTGTATTTTGGAACTTTGGAACAAAGTAATAAGAATGTGTGAAGTTTGAAGATTTTTAGGGTGATTATATGTACAAAGTGTGAAGTTTTATTCTTGTATAACATGATTGTTGAGATGGATATTGTTAGAGAATTATACTATGGGCTGTAAATTTGAAACTCTTTTAGGAATTAAAAGAAATTCCTCTAAGTAAGAGACTTTTTCTTGATTGGGAAATTATATTTAGAATGAATAATTTTTATAAGTTGGGATTTGTTGGTAATTACTCTAAGTTAGTGTCTTGAAATTTAAGTTCATATGAATTGAGAGTTTTATGGAGTAAAGAATGAAGGAAAGAAGGGAAAGAGTGAAAATAGGTGATTAAGGAGAAGAATGAACTTTAGTAGTATTTTCTTTGATTTATATGTGTAAGTAAATGGAATGATTGATTTCTTATTAAGTATCTAAGTTTTTAATACTATGCTCATTGGTTTTTTGTTTATGTAGTTTGTCTTAATTGTTATAATGACATTTCAATAGGTGTGGTGGATGATCGTAGTAAAGGTAAAGAAGTGATCCACGACTAGTGTTTGGCTTAAGGTGAGTATTACCCTACTCTTGGTAAGCATGAATGTTAGTGGGGAAACGAAAACAATAAGGTTGCATAAGAGTTGTAATTCTCTATTTAGATATAATAATTATATTTATAACTATGTGGTAAGATAAGTAAATTATATATTAATGATGAGATAGTGATTTCAAAACCTTTGTGCTGAATGTTGTGTGATTGTATGGATTGTTGAGAATTTGATTATGTTCATCACTTGATTTCATTTCATATCATGCATTGAAATTTACGGTATGTTATTGAGGGGGGAGTGATGTGTGAGGACGATAGGTCCCTACCCACAAGGGGTGAAAAAGGGTACCGAATATATTTGGATGATTGGACCCAGCCCGAATCAAGGGGGGTTCTGAAAATTATTGTTTGTGAAACGTACTGGTACGTGGGGAGACGTCCCCAATGGATTATGGTTGATTATGAGATGATACATTTCATTGCATCATGCTGCATTGGCATATCATACACGAATTTGAATTATTTGGCCCGTAAGGGGGCATATGAAATGTTTGGTTGTATGGATAAATTGTGATATTTTGATGGACTATGGAATGGCGATTGCAAGTTGGTTGTGGGTCTTATAGGACCGTATTATGATTACTAAGATTGTTGTTTTGCAAAGTGCTAAATGACTATGTATACGACCAAACAAGGTAGAAAGGAAAAAGAAATAATAATAAGCCCTCAACTTTTTCTAACAAGTGATTACTTTGTGTAGTGGAAGAACTCGCTGAGCTTTATAGCTCACCCCCCTTCCTATTTCTAACATTTCAGGTGATTTTGGATTTTAAGTGGTGAAGCTTTGAAGTTCAATGAAGTTTTAGGTGGGTCCACGAGCGTCGCATCCTCGGTCAATCTTTTTTTTCTTAGTGTCATATTGTATATTAAGTGTGAAGTTGTAACCGATTAGCTATGTCTCTTTAGACACCTTGTAAAGCTACAACCTTATAGTTGTAATCTCTGTATGATCTTAATTAATATATGTTAGATGTTGTTCTGTTGTAGTATATATTTGTGTGTCCAGGTGCTCGATTTCGAAAGGTAATTGATACCGTCCTGAGTGGGCCCGCTCGGGATGGGTCGTTACAATTTTGGTATCAGAGCTTTAGGTTTAAGGTTCTGTAGACTGTAGAAGTCCAGTGTTTTTGTTTCTAAATGAGTTCTTTTGTGTAGGATTCGAGGATGCCTCGTGGACCAAAGAGAGGTAGAGTTTGGGGAGGAGGGCATGCCCAAGGAAGGGGTAGTGTTCCAACTCGGGGGCGTGGACGACCCCCATTACATAGGGTGGAACAAAATGTTGAACCTGAAGTCCCTGAGGTTGAACATGTTGGTAGTGCAACCGGTGCTGCTTGTGAGAATGTAAGAGATGCTGCTATAGAAAGGGATGAATTAAGGGAAGCTTTAGCCCAAGCATTGGGTAGAATTGGGGAGCTAGAGCGTAGATTGGAAGAACAAAACAGACGAGCTCCAGATTTTCCAGATGAGCATGCAGATGTTCCTGTAGCACATGATGAAACATTAGAGGAGGATGGATTGAGGCAAGAAATGGAAGGGGATGTATTTAATAGGTTTATCAAGCTGATGCCACTGAGTTTTCGAAGTGTTGAAAACCCTCTAGATGCCGAGGCATGGATTAAAAAGATGGAACGTCTGTTTAGGGTACTACCAGTGTCGGACAGACAAAAAGTTGCGTTTGCATCATTCAAGTTAGAAGAAGAGGCAGTGAATTGGTGGGAGGATATACTTCCTAGATTATCAGGGGACATTGATGAACCTTTGACTTGGAAGAAGTTTAAGAAAGTATTCTATGACAAACATTTCCCAGAATCTGTTAAGGCTCAAATGGAGAAGGACTTTAACTATCTGAAACAGGGTGCTATGTCAGTAACTCAGTATGATTCAAGATTTATTACTCTGTCTAGATTTGCACCAGAATTGGTCAGCACTGAAGGACGAAAATGTAAGAAATTCCTTGATGGTTTAAATTATGAAATTCGTACTCGCCTTTCATATTTGGATCATTCAAACTATACAAGACTAGTGGATAAAGCACTACTTGTAGAGAAAGATATAATGGAGTTGAGAGGACATCAGGATCGACAAAAGAGGAGCAGGTCAGACTGTGCTAGGGAAAGCAGTTATGGGTTGGAATTCCGAGGTGGTCATCCTTTTCAATAGAGTGGATCAGTTTTCCAAGAAGGGCAAAGTATGGGAGGTAAGTTATTGAAGATGAGTCAAGGTCTTTAGAGTGAACCAGCAGCATCTGTAGTACAAAGTTCAGTGGGAGAAATTCAAAGATTTGCAGGACAATCATTTCCTTTAAGAAATCAAGGCAGAGGAGGAAGTGCACAAGGTAGAGGAAGTAGTACAATGTCAGGAATGAATACTAAAGGATGTTTTCGGTGTGGTCAGATGGGTCACTTATCTAGAGATTTTAATGTTAAGTTCTGTCATCATTGTGGATCAGCTGAACATCTTCAAAGGGACTGTCCTGTGTTGAAAAGTGTGGTATGCTTTGTGTGTGGTCAGGCTGGTCATGTGGGAGCAAACTGTTGGTCAAGACTTAAGCCAACTGGTGGTGTGAGTACAGCTAGAGGCTCCGGACTGGGCCAAGTGGGTCGAGGCAGTGGGACTGGAGGTGGTAGAAATGGTAGTCACTACCGAGGGGTCACAGCAAGCAGAGGGGATGCTAGTCAAGGTCAGAGAGGGCAAGGTAGTGTTTATGCAATCACTCAGCAGGATGCTCAGGCCACACCCGACGTAGTGATTGGTATGATTTCTCTTTCGGGTAGAAATGCTAGAATGTTAATTGATCCTGGTGCAACACATTCTTTTGTTTCTACTTCTTTTCTTATATATGTTGATGTACCTAGAACACGTTTGCATAAGATCTTGATTGTTGAGACTCCTATAGGAGAGAAGGTGGAAATCCAATGGATGTTCCGGGACTGCGTTGTGAACATTGGGGATAGAGAACTTCAGGTTGATTTATTGCCCTTGAAGATGAAGGATTTTGACTTAATCTTAGGTATGGATTGGTTAGCTAAGTATCACGCCTCAGTAGATTGTTTCAGGAAGATGGTAATGTTTCGAGTTCCAAGGGAAAAAGAATTTTCTTTTCAGGGAGAACGTAAGGTACTTTCACAATGCCTCATTTCTGCCCTTTCAGCTAGGAGATTGTTGAAGAAGGGATGAGAATGTTATTTAGCCTATGTGATCAATTCTTCTGAGGAAGGTGTGGAATTGGGAGGAATACCTATAGTTAGGGAATTTCCAGATGTATTTCCTGAAGAGTTGCCCGGTTTACCACTTGTTAGGGAAATTGATTTTCTTATTGATCTCACAACTGATTCTACTCCTATTTCGATACCCCCTTATCGAATGGCACCAGCAGAATTAAAGGAACTTAAGGTCCAACTTCAAGAGTTGTTAGACAAGAAACTCATTTGTCCTAGCGTATCACCTTGGGGGCTCCAGTGTTATTTGTCAAGAAGAAAAATGGGACTTTGAGATTGTGTGTGGATTATAGACAACTAAACAAGATGACAATTTGTAACAAGTACCCGTTACCAAGAATTGATGATTTGTTTGACCAGTTGCAAGGAGCTCGGGTGTTTTCAAAAATAGACTTGAGATCGGGTTACCATCAACTACGTATCAAAGATTCAGATGTTCCAAAGACTGCTTTCCGCACCCGTTGTGGACACTATGAATTTCTGGTTGTGCCGTTCGGATTGACTAATGCCCCTGCAGCCTTCATGGACTTAATGAACAGAGTATTTAGACCATTCCTGGACAAATTTGTGGTAGTTTTCATTGATGATATTCTGGTATATTCGAAGAGTGAAGAAGACCATGCCAGACATTTGAAGATAGTACTAGAGACTCTTAGGAAGGAGAAACTTTATGCCAAGTTTAACAAATGTGAGTTTTGGTTAAAAGAAGTGACCTTCTTAGGACATGTAGTGTCAGAAGCAGGAGTGGCTGTGGACCCTCAGAAAGTTGAAGCAGTTCTAAATTGGGAGAAACCTACAAATGTGACTGAGATTAGGAGCTTTTTGAGATTGGCGGGATATTATCGGAGATTTATCAAAGATTTCTCACTGATTGCGGTACCTTTAACCAAATTAACAAGAAAGGGAGAAAAGTTTATATGGTCAGAAGAGTGTGAGCAAAGTTTTCAATTGTTGAAGGAAAAGCTGATAATGGCACCGGTGTTAATCCTTCCTTCGAGTGATGAGGGGTTTGTAGTTTACAGTGATGCTTCACATCAAGGGTTAGGTTGTGTCCTAATGCAGCATGGGAAGGTTGTTGCTTATGCTTCACGCCAACTGAAGAACCATGAAAGGAACTACCCCACCCATGACCTAGAGTTGGCAGCGATTGTCTTTGCCTTGAAAATTTGGAGACATCATCTTTATGGAGTAAGATGTGAGATCTTTACGGATCACAAGAGCCTCAAGTATCTGCCTACCCAGAAGGAGTTAAACTTAAGATAAAAGCGATGGATTGAACTGATCAGTGACTATGAATGTACCATAAGTTATCATCCTGGAAAGGCTAACGTGGTAGCTGATGCATTAAGTCGAAAATCCAGTAGCAAGTTGGCAACTTTGAAGATTTATGATTTCGGGTTAATTGAGGAATTAAGAAGCTTAGAAGTGAAGCTTGAGGCCAACACCATTAGGGGGTTAGTAGCTATCATGGTGGTAACATCATCAATAGTAGGTCGCCTACTAGATGCTCAAGGTAAGGATGCAGTGTTAATGACTATTAAGAAGGAGGTTTTAGAAAACAGGCGGAGTGATTTTGTGGTGAGAGAGGATGGAATGGTGATGATGGGAAATCGAATCTGTGTGCCAAGTGAAGTGGAGTTAAGGAAGGAGATCCTAAAAGAAGCTCACGACACTATTTATTCTATGCACCCGGGGAGTAATAAAATGTATAGAGGGCTTAAGCAAAATTTCTAGTGGTCAGGTTTAAAGAGAGACGTAGCAGACTATGTTTCTCGATGCTTAGTATGCCAGCAGGTGAAGACTGAGCATAGACATCCGGCAGGGTTGCTGCAACCTCTTCCTATACCAGAGTGGCCATGGGAGAGGGTGACTATGGATTTTGTGACAGGACTTCCTCGTACTCAGAGAGGTTTTGATGCCATTTGGGTTATAGTTGATCGATTATCTAAATCTGTTCATTTTCTATCCATCAAGATAACTTGGTCTCCTGAAAGATTAGCAGAGTTGTATGTGGCTGAAATAGTAAAACTGCATGGTGTACCATTAAATGTTGTATCTGATCGTGATGCTCGGTTTACGTCTCGATTTTGGAAGGGATTTTAGCAAGCTATGGGTACTCAGTTACATTTTAGCACGGCTTTCCACCCTCAAACGGATGGTTAGTCAGAAAGAACAATTCAAATCTTAGAAGATATGCTACGAGCGTGTGCTATGAACTTTTCGGTTAGTTGGGATGTGTACTTACCCCTTATGGAGTTTGCATATAATAATAGTTTTCAGACTAGCATTGGGATGGCACCTTTCGAAGCATTATATGGTATGAGGTGTAGGACTCCGATATGTTGGGAAGAAGTGGGGGAAAGAAGTGTCTTAGGACCAGAATTGGTAGAGATAGACACAAAGAGGATCAAGAAAATACGAGAACACCTAAGGACGGCTCAAAGTAGACAGAAAAGCTATGCAGACAAGAGGAGGAGACCGTTGGAGTTCCAAGTTGGTGATCGTGTGCATCTTAAAGTTTTCCCTTGGAAGGGAGTTTTGAGGTTTGGACGAAAAGGGAAATTAAGCCCTCGTTACATCGGACCTTATGAGATCATTGAAAGGATTGGACTTGTAGCATATCGATTAGCCTTACCTCTAGAACTTTCACAGCTTCATGATGTTTTCCATGTGTCAGCTTTGCGCAAATATGTACCGGATGAGTCGCACATCATTCCATTCCAATCCATAAAAGTTCAAAACAACCTTTCATATGTGGAGATGCCAGTAAAAATCTTGGACTCTAGGGATCAAGTTCTTCGCAACAAAGTCATTCCCTTAGTTAAAGTGCTTTGGAGAAATAGAGGAGTCGAAGAAGCTACTTGGGAAAACGAAGTGGAAATAAAGAACCAATACCCTTATCTGTTCGTCAATCCAGGTTAGTTGAAAATTTTGAGGACGAAATTTTTTTTTAGGAGGGGAGGATTGTAGAACCCAATATTTCTTTTAAGTTTTTATAATCTTGTTTTATAATTTAATTTTTTTTTAGGGATCTCTTAGTAAGAAACTAAAACTTTGGGGTTGTTTAAATACTAGAAGAAAAATTAAAGGAAATGGCATGTCAATTAATAAAAGAAGAAGGGGAAGGGCAGAGTGGTAAAAAGCCAAGTCATTGAGGGAGTATATAAGCTAAAATTTAACCTAAATCAGCAAATCTCTCATTTAGCAATTTGAGAGCTCAGCAGAAAGAGAGAGGAAAGAAAGGAAAGCACCAGATTGTTTTTCTTTCTCAAAAACTCATTTTTTCTTCCAAACTTTGACCTAACCTTAACCCAACCATCCAAGATCCTTTTACCCTCAAACTTTGGAAACCCTTTTCTGCCACCATCAGCTATCTTTCAGCCAGGGAGGTGAGCCTCCACGAGCGGGCTACAGTGGCGCGTGGACCCCACTCTCCGAGCAGGGGAAGAACATCCCGTTTTGTTACCTTGGCTTTTTCGTGCAGATTTTGAGGTAATATCGAAAAGTGTTCAACTATAAACTTAAAGTAGACTTCTTGATATTGATTTTTGAATTTTGTTTGAGGTCTTTTGGATTTAAATTGAGTGATATATGAGTTGTCAAAGTTGGGAGAATTGTGCAGAAATTCTGGAAATAATTTGTGTTTTGGGCAGTTTTGTGAGTTGTGTTTCAGCACGAATTTGAGGTAGTTTTGTGTCCCAACTATTTTTAAGTTAAATTATACTTCCTGAAGTTTATCTAGAACTTTATTTGTGGTGATTTGAATTTAAATTGGTCTAGTTTGAAATATTTGAAGTTTGGGGAAAATTTGAAAGAAATCTGAAAATTTCTGTATTATGGAACTTTGGAAGAAAGTAATAAGAGTGTGTGAAGTTTGAAGATTTTTAGGGTGATTATATGTACAAAGTATGAAGTTTTATTCTTGTATAACATGATTGTTGAGATGGATATTGTTAGAGAATTATACTATGGGCTGTAAATTTAAAACTCTTTTAGGAATTAAAAGAAATTCCTCTAAGTAAGAGACTTTTTCTTGATTGGGAAATTATATTTAGAATGAATAATTTTTATAAGTTGGGATTTGTTGGTAATTACTCTAAGTTAGTGTCTTGAAATTTAAGTTCTTATGAATTGAGAGTTTTATGGAGTAAAGAATGAAGGAAAGAAGGAAAAGAGTGAAAATAGGTGATTAAGGAGAAGAATGAACTTTAGTAGTATTTTCTTTGATTTATATGTGTAAGTAAATGGAATAATTGATTTCTTATTAAGTATCTAAGTTTTTAATACTATTCTCATTGGTTTTTTGTTTATGTAGTTTGTCTTAATTGTTATAATGACATTTCAATAGGTGTGGTGGATGATCGTAGTAAAGGTAAAGAAGTGATCCACGACTAGTGTTTGGCTTAAGGTGAGTATTACCCTACTCTTGGTAAGCATGAATGTTAGTGGGGAAACCAAAACAATAAGGTTGCATAAGAGTTGTAATTCTCTATTTAGATATAATAATTATATTTATAACTATGTGGTAAGATAAGTAAATTATATATTAATGATGAGATAGTGATTTCAAAACCTTTGTGCTGAATGTTGTGTGATTGTATGGATTGTTGAGAATTTGATTATGTTCATCACTTGATTTCATTTCATATCATGCATTGAAATTTACGGTATGTTATTGAGGGGGGAGTGATGTGTGAGGACGATAGGTCCCTACCCACAAGGGGTGAAAAAGGGTACAGAATATATTTGGATGATTGGACCCAGCCCGGATCAAGGGGGGTTCTGAAAATTTTTGTTTGTGAAACGTACTGGTACGTGGGGAGACGTCCCCAATGGATTATGGTTGATTATGAGATGATACATTTCATTGCATCATGCTGCATTGGCATATCATACACGAATTTGAATTATTTGGCCCGTAAGGGGCCATATAAAATGTTTGGTTGTATGGATAAATTGTGATATTTTGATGGACTATGGAATGGCGATTTCAAGTTGGTTGTGGGTCTTATAGGACCGTATTATGATTACTAAGATTGTTGTTTTGCAAAGTGCTAAATGACTATGTATACGAACAAACAAAGTAGAAAGGAAAAAGAAATAATAATAAGCCCTCAACTTTTTCTAACAAGTGATTACTTTGTGTAGTGTAAGAACTCGCTGAGCTTTATAGCTCACCCCCCTTCCTATTTCTAACATTTCAGGTGATTTTTGATTTTAAGTGGTGAAGCTTTGAAGTTCAATGAAGTTTTAGGTGGGTCCACGAGCGTCGCATCCTCGGTCAATCTTTTTTTTCTTAGTGTCATATTGTATATTAGGTGTGAAGTTGTAACCGATTGGCTGTGTCTCTTTAGACACCTTGTAAAGCTACAACCTTATAGTTGTAATCTCTGTATGATCTTAACTAATATATGTTAGATGTTGTTCTGTTGTAGTATATATTTGTGTGTCCAGGTGCTCGATTTCGAAAGATAATTGATACAGTCCTGAGTGGGCCCGCTCGGGATGGGTCGTTACACCAACAGAGAGAGATTTTATTTATTTGAAGCAAATTTATTAACTATGACTCAGCATGATAGGAGATTTATGGCATCGTCAAGGTTTATACCAGAAATGGTGGACATAAAGAAGAAGAGGTGTAAGAGGTTCATAGAAGGACTACATTTTGAGATTTGATCGAAACTAGCTTACATGAGGCATATGAATTATGTTACATTGGCGAATATAACACTTCAGATTGAGAAGGATGTGATGGAATTTAGAGGTAGGAGGAATTGACGGAAAAAGTCTAGATTTGAGGAACCCAGAGGTAGTACCAGTATGAGTGTACAGGGTGAGAGATCACCTCAGATGGGGTGTTTCTTGTTACAAGGAACTGTAGTATAGAATCAGAGGCAAGCAGGATCTGTTGCTTCTATAGCTCAGAGTAATATTGGTAGGACCCCTAGATTTGGGAGATAGTTGGTGGGAACTAGAAGTTATAGTAAAGGTGGGAGTGTACTACCTAGAGGATATGATAACGTGATAAAAATACTAGAACATGTTATAGATATAATCTGATAAGATATTTATCCCATAATTGTTCTAATTTGAGGTGCTTTATATGTAGAAAATGTGGACATATCAATGTTGGTTGATCTTGGTGCAACCCATTCTTTTGCATCCAATTTATTTATGAAGCTTATTGATGCATGTATTAGTCCTTTGAAGCATAATAGTATTGCTGAAATTCCTATTAGAGATAAAGGGATAATCATAATTGTTTACAAGGGTTGTGTGATTCATATCGGTGATAGAGAATTCGAAGTTGAGTTATTACCTTTGAATATGATAGAATTTCATTTGATTTTGGGAATGAATTGGTTATCGACGTATTATGTCTGGGTTGATTGTTCGAGAAAAAAAATGTAGTGTTCAGGATATGGACAAGAGGAGTTTAATTTTCCAGAAAAACATAAGATACTCTTGAACTTTCTTATTTTGCCCTGACTGCTAGTAGATAAATGAAGAAGGGTTGTGAGGAGTATTTGGCATACATAAAGGATTCTAAAAAGGAAAATAGGAAGTTAGAATAAATCTTAGTGGTGGAAGATTATTCTAATGTATTTTCTTGATGAGTTGTCTAGTTTATCTCCCAGTAGGGAGATTAAATTCTCTATTGATGTGATACCAGGTTCATCACATATATCTATATCACCCTACAAAGTGACACCCACTGAATTAAGAGAGTTGAAAGTTCAAGAGTTGTTAGATAAACAATTTATTCGATTTAGTATTTCGTCTTAGGGAGCCTTATGTTGTTTGTGAAGAAGAAAGATGGACTGATGAGATTGTGTATCGACTACAGATAGTTGAATAAGATAACCATTGAGGACAAATATCCTTTACCCAGGATAGATGATTTATTTGAGAAGTTGCAGGGAGAAAAGGTATTTTCTAAGATAGACCTGAGATCAGGTTATCGCCCATTTGAGAATAAAAAAAGGAGACATGTCTAAGATTGGTTATAGGACACATTATGGTCATAAGTTTCTGGTGATGCCAATTGGGCTGACTAATGTTCCAGAAACATTCATAGACTTGATGAATAAAATGTTTAAACCATTTCTTGATAATCTTGTGGTTGTGTTCATTGATAACATCTTGATGTCTTCTAAAATTAAGGAAGAGCATGTAAAACATTTAGAAATTTTATTGGAAATTTTGATGAAAGAGAGATTATATGCTATAATTTTCTAAATGTGAATTTTGACTAAATGAGATAACTTTCTTGGGGCATGTAATATCTGAAAACGGCATAATAATTGATCCACAAAAGGTAGAGGTAATGTTAAGTTAGGAGAGACCAACTAATGCGACTGAGATTAGAAGCTTCTTTGGCATAATAGCTGGTTATTATAGAAGATTCTTTTAAAAAAATTTCTATTGTTGCAGTATTGTTGACTAGACTGACTAGGAAAGTAGTGAGATTTGTATGGTCTAGGAGTGTGAGAGAAGTTTTCAATTTCTAACTATAGCTCCTGTATTGGTGCTTTCTTCTAGTGATGAAGGATTTGTGGTATATAGTGATATATCCCATCAAGAGTTGGGATGTGTATTGATGCAACATGAGACGGTAATGGCGTGTGATTCAAGGCAATTGAGGAATCATGAGAGAAATTACCCTACCCATGACTTAGAGTTGGCTACCATAGTGATTACTTTAAAGATTAGAGACATTATCTGTATGGAGCCACTTGTGAGATATTCATTGATCGTAAGAGTTTATATACTTACATACCCAGAGAGAGTTGAATTTGAGGCAAAGATGGTGGATGAAGTTGATTAGTGACTATGATTTTACAATTCACTATCATCTAGAAAAGGTGAAGGTGGTAGCTGATGCATTGAGTATAAAATCTACAAGAATATTGACTGCTATTGAAAGTCATGATGTGTAATTGATGATAGATTAAGAGAGATAAGAATGAAGTTGAATATCAGCGATAGAGTATCATTGTTAACAAATATGGTTGTACAGTCATCTATAGTAAAATGTTTGTTAGAGATGCAAGGTAGAGATAAAGAGATAGAGAAGATTAAGCAGGAAGTGCTGAATAGAAGGTAATATGAGTTAAAAAATTAGAAATGATGGTATTCTGGT
Source organism: Bretschneidera sinensis (assembly GCA_023935145.1). Classification (NCBI taxonomy): domain Eukaryota; kingdom Viridiplantae; phylum Streptophyta; class Magnoliopsida; order Brassicales; family Akaniaceae; genus Bretschneidera; species Bretschneidera sinensis. Next base: position 55,349,865 of record CM043702.1, on the reverse strand, counting down.
CTTGGAACATAGAATTTATGCTCCCAATAATGCGGAGTTAAGAAATGAGCTAATGAGAGAGGCACATGGTTATGTAGATTCAATGCAACCAAGTAACAATAATATGTATAAAGGATTGAGACAAAATTTCTGGTGGTCAGGATTGAAGAGGGATGTAGCTGAGATTGTGAGGTTGTATGGAGCACCTATGAGCATAGTGTCGAATAGAGATGCTAGATTTACATCTTGGTTTTGGAGAGGATTTTAGAAAGCCACGGGTACACAGTTACAATTTAATATAATTTTTCATGCTCAGACAGAAGGATTATTAGAGTACTAGAAGATATGTTAAGGGCAAATGTGATGAGTTTCCCTGTAAGTTGGGATGCTTACAGCCATCGATTGAAATTGCTTATAATAATCAGTATAAAACTAGTATGAGATGGCACCATTTGAGGCCTTATATGGTAGGAGATGTAGAACTCCAGTATGTTAGGAAGAAGTTGGAGAGAGAAAGATATTTGGTCTATAAATTATTGAGTTAACAACTGAGATGATCAAACTGGTTAGAGAGAACTGTAAAGTAGCACATAGTAGACCGGATAGCTATGCTGATAATAGAAGAAGACCTCTTGAATTTCAAGTAGGTGATTGGGTGTAATTAAAAATATCTCCATGGAAAGGTGTGTTGAGGGTCAAAAGAAAGAAAAGTTGAGTCCAAAGTATGTGGGACCCTATGAGATTATTAAGAAAGTTGGGCTAGTTGCGAATAGCCTAGATTTTCCCCCAAAGTTGAAGTAGTTATATAACATACTTCACGTTTCACTTTTGCGGAAACGCTTACATGATGAATCTCATAATATTTCAAGTCAAGCGGTAGAAATTCAAGAAGATTTGACTTTTATACAAGTACCAATAACAAATTTAGACAGGAGAGAACAAGTCTTGTGTAATAAAGTAATTCCATTAATTTAAGTTCCATGACGGAATAAATATGTTAAAGAGATTACACGAGAGCATGAGACAACTATGAAGAAATATTATTCACCATTGTTTCTTGAGTTGGATAAGGAAATTTCGGGGATGAAATTTTTATAAGGTGGGTAGAATTGTAATACCCGTATTTGTAAAAGGGTAAAGAAGTACTTTAATCAATATGACATAGAGTTAAAATAATATATATATATATATATATATATATATATATATATATATATGCATGAAAGATTTAATTTTTATAAAAAAATTCTTATAAAAAAAATTTGTGGCAACAGGTGGTAACACTTGTTGCCAAAAGAGATTAGTAGTGCTGCATGTAAGGCAGCACTACATGTGCATGGCAAATCCTAAGTGTTGACTAATGGTTTTTTTATTTTTTTTTTGTGTGTGTGTGTATAACTTTAGTTATTTCATTAAATGCTTACCAAATTCTGTTTGGTTTCCTTCAACTACGATTCAAATTACTCACTTTTTTTAAACACTTGGAGACAAAAAAAAATGTTGAAAGAGTAAATTTTTGAAGGGGTTTATAAGAGAATTTTATAGAGAATCACGGGAAGCTCTAAGAAAAACATAGGGTAATAATGTGAAGTTTATTTTTGAAATTTTAGCATACATGAAATTTCCCGGAATTCAAAGTGGGAATTTTCAAAGGGTGTGAATTATGAAGGAATTAAAGAATAAATTAGAAATTTTAATATAAATATTATATCAGGTATTGACGATCAACAACCGGGGGAAAACTGCTGAGAGGAGCAGGAAAGGCAATGAGGTGATCCACGGGTAGCTTTAAGTGCTACGTGGTGAGTTAGATTTACTTTAAGTAATCAAGATAAATATGAAATATATAGTGATAGTATTTGAATAAATCATTAACTTATGATTTGGCGATAGATGAAAGTTGGTTGATAGGTATGATAGGAATAGTGGATGTGTAGAGAATTATTTTATGAGAAATAATATTATTAGAATAATGAGTCAATTTAATAATAAAGGCGATAAGTGAAATTATTGACGAGCTATGGTTGATGATTTGATATGATTTATGAGAAGAGGAATTTAGTGAATCTTAACGAGCTATGGTTGATGATTTCATATGATTTATGAAGAGAAGAATTTAGTAGAATTTTTCAAATAATAATTTGAGAATAATCAGGGTAACTTGTTTAAATGTTTAATACATGCTTGTTTCTATATTATTGTTCATATATGTATTTCATACCATTATTCATATGCATATGCATGAAATAAAATAACTGGGAAAGCAGCCGGTCTAAATGAAATTAAAAGAACCAGGAAGGTAGCCGGTCTAAATGAAATTAAAAGAACCGAGAAGGCAGTCGGTCTAAATGAAAATAAAAGAACCAGGAGGGTAGTTGGTCTAAATAAAAACTGTGACAACCGGTATATGCTGGAATGAAAGAACCAGGAAGGGAGCCGGTCTAAATGAGAATGAAAGAACCGAGAAGGCAGCTGATCTAAGATAAAAACATGTCGACATGTGGGAAGATGTTCCCAACAATAATAACATTTAACTTCACATTTTGCATTTACTTTAATTATTGATTGTTATTGCTTGATATATTAAAGTGTTATTTATGATTGTAAATCTATTGATAGAGAAATGAGTCTCACAGAGAGACAAATATGCTATGGAAGAAATATGAAATATGTCTAATGAGTAACTTAAGAAGAGATTGTGTAAAAAGTGAATTATGAAATTGAGTAGTGATTTCAGAATATTATTATTGAATTATTTGAGGAAAAAGATGAATGAATATCAGAAGAATTTTTAGAACTAATTAAATTATAAGATGTAAGTGGGAGTATAAAAATTGAATACTTCTAGTAAATTTAATTCACTAAGCTTGTGAAGCTCACTCCTCATTGTACAATGATTTTAAGTAGCAGGCAGGATAGGTAGTTTGGTGAGTTGAAGTTTAGACAAAATCATTTTCTATAAGCCACATACGTGTCCATATCCTCAGACTAATGAGAAAATAAAATAAAAATTTATTTGTAAATATTCATGCATATTATGTAGTATATAATGTTTAAGTCAAGATCAGAATGATGTATCTCCCCTGTTGAGGGTTGAGGATTGATGTAAAAAATTTTGTTGGTGTTATTTTTTCTTATTACATATATGTGTCGTGCTAGGATTTTCAAAATGTGACAATACTGTCTCAGGGGTGGCCAAAGGGATGGGTCGTTACAGGGCAACACTCGAGAAGTTGCTCGACTATAATTAGTGGATTGCTTCAAGGAGGTTCCTTGAAGAAAGTGGACATAGGGTCGGAGCGATTTCGATATTGCCAAACCACTATAAATGGAGTTCGCATATTTTTTTCCTTTACTCCTTTAATTTCAAGAAAATTATTTATTGTGTGCTTTACTTGATTAAATTGTTAAAACTGGTTTGTATAGTGCAAAAAGTTTTTAAGACCCCATTCACCGCCTCTTGGGTTTGTACCTCGGTCTACAATTGGTATTAGAGCCATGTACTCAATTTTAGGCTTAAAATCCTTGAGTTAATCCAATGGCTTTAAATAGTTATACCGAAGATCATTCTTATACTAAACCTCCTTTGTTCAATGACACTAATTATAATTATTGAAAAAATATAATGAAAATCTTTGTTGAAGGACAAGATGATAATTTGTGAAAAAATCATTGAAGAAGGACTTAGAATTCCTACTAAGGAAATAACTATTGGTGAAATCAATCATACAATTCCTAAACTCAAATCGGAGTTGAATGAAGAGGATTGTAGAATGATATTTCTAAAGAGTAGAGCTACTATTATTTTACATTGTGCTTTAGACATTAATGAATACGATAAAATTTTTGCATGTGTTTCGGCTAAGGAGATATGGGACAAACTTCAAATTACATATGAGGGCACTAGTGAAGTTAAAATATCAAAAATTTATATGCTAGTGTCCGAGCATGAATCTTTTAAAATGTCTCATAACGAAACAATTTCTGAAATGCACTCCCGCTTCACCACTACTGTTAATGGTTTAAACGTTCTTGGTAGGAACATTGAGAAGTTTGAACTAACAAGGAAGATATTAAGATCTTTTTCATCAACTTGGAAAGCCAAAAATATGGCCATAATTGAGGCTAAAGATCTCAACAAACTTGATGTCGAAACACTTCTCGGATCATTATTGACATACAAGATGGAAGAAATGAATCCTGGTGCCAATGATGATAAGATGAAGAAAAAGAAAATAATTTCTCTCAAAGTTTCCACAAGCAAGAAAGAGGAAGAAAAGGAAGAAGAGAATTAAAGTAGTGAAAAATATGGTGAAATGGCACTAATTACCAAAAGGTTTCATAAGTTCTTGAAGAAAAGCAAGAAACCTTACATAAAGGATTTCACTCCAAAAAGAGAACCCATTGTGTGTTATGGTTTCAAGAAGCCCGGACACAATAAAGCCGATTGTCCAACAACAAACAAATCATACAAAAGCTTAAAAAAAAAAGCCATGGTTGCAACCACTTGGAGTGATGATGAAGAAGAACTTTCGGACAAAAACATTGGATATGAAGAAATTGTCAATTTTTGCTTAATGAAAATTGATGATGAAAATGATGTAACAAATTCTCCCTCCACTAATAATAATATTCTTATTAGTAGTAATGAAAAATTGATTGAAGTAATAAATGAAATGCATGAAAAATTGATTCTAGAAATATTGCCCTTAAGAAGGAAGTCTTATCTAGCTCTAAAGAGATAGAAAGTCTAAAGGAAGAAAAAAAAAACTATCTTCAATGCTCTATAACTCATCATAATATTTTTTGAAAAATGAAATAACAATTTAAAAAAGAAAGTAATGGAGTTGAATAACACTATATCTAGGCTTATTCTTGGAAAAGAAAAACTAGATGAAGTGCTATCTTGCAAAAGAATGAGTGGAGAAAAATTAAGTTTTGGTTATTCTCCATTAGACAAACAAAAATAATAAAAAAAGACTTTGTTTATGAAAGCAATATTTGTGGATAAACCTGTAACGACCCATCCCAGGTTGGCCACCCCCGAGACGGTGTCATCATATTTTGAAAATCCCAGCACAACACATATATGCAACAATAAAAATAAATAATACTAATACATCAATCCTCAACCCTCAACAGGGGAGATTCATCAATCTGATATTAACTTATACATAATATACAATGTAAAAAGTATGAATATTTACAAATAAATTTTTATTTTATTTTCTCATTAGTCTGAGGATGTTGACACATACATAGCTTACAGAAAATGATTTCATCTGAACCTCAACTCACCAAACTATTTGTCCTGCCTGCTACCTAAAATCATTGTACAATGAGGGATGAGCTTCACAAGCTCAATGAATTAAATTTACTAGAAGTACTCAAATTGTATAAATGTTCTTTCAATATTTAATCAATTATATCTCACATAACTTGATAATAGCATTCTACCTATTACTACACATATCATAAGTCTCATTTCCTATCAATCTCTTTTTCTTATATATTGGTTCACCTCAAAACCATCAATTTTCTCATAATTACCTCGTAATTAGATTCATAGCAAAAACTCTGCCATTTAGATGGTTCACATCATAACATACTTCTATGTTATTTTCTTACCATAACTGTCTCTCTGTGAGACTCATCCATTTATAAAAAAATTCAAAATAACACACCACGCATTAACATTTCAATAATGCAAGCAATAATTAAAACAGATGCAATACATGAATTATTATTATGGGAACATCTTCCCACATGTCGACATGTTTTTATTATCTTAGACCGGCCTTCTCCTGTTTCTTTTCTTTCTCATTTAGACCGGCTGTCTTCCCAATTCTTTTCTTTACAGCTTGTCCCGGCTGCCACGGAATTTATTTCCAGCATATACCGGCTGTCACGGTGTCCTTTTTATTTTCAACACATATTGGTTTTCACAGTTTTTCAATTAGACTGATTGCCTTCCTGGTTCTTTTCTTTTCATTTAATGCATATGCATATGAACAATGATATAAAAAAAATAAACATGAATTCAAATATTTAATTTTTGGCTATCCTAATTTTTCTCAAATTATATAAAGAAATTTCTACTAAATTAATCTCATCCCAAACCACATCAAATCATCCATCAAAACATCAACCATAGCTCATCAAGAATTTATTTATCACCATTATTATTAAATCAACTCATTATTCTAATAATATTTATTCTCACATAATAATTTTACTACGTGTCCAATATTCATATCATATCTATCAACTAAATCTTTATCTATCACCAAAACATAAGCTAATAATTTATTTTAATATTATCACTAGATTTTTTTTTCATTTTTATTTAGATTACTTAAAATAAATCCAACACACCACGTAGTACTTAAAGTTACCCGTCGATCACCTTCTTGCCTTTCCCATTCCTCTCCGAAATTTCCCCCGGTTGCTGACCGTCAACACCTGATATAATATTTGTATTATGTTTCTAATTATTTCTTCAATTCTTCATAAACCACACCATTTGAAAATTCCCACTTTGAATTTCAAAAAATTTCATGTATGCTAAAAATTCAAAAATAAACATTACATTATTACTTTCTGTTTTTCTGACAGCTTCCTGTGATTCTCTATGAAATTCTGCAGTAAACTCCTTCAAAATTTTGCTCTTTCAACTTTTCTTTGGGTCCTAAAGCGTTTAGAGAAAACGAGTAATTAAAAGAGAATCAAACGAAATTTGGTATATATATATATATATTAAAGAAAACTTTTTTTATTTCTTTCTTTTTCTTTTTCTTTTCTTTTCTACTGTTCACGAATTTTTTTTAATTGTTTTCCATTTTCTTTGTAACTACGTCTCCACTCGTCCATTTTTTTATTATTTATTTTTTTAGAATTATTTTATTCAAATAATAATAAACCTTTCACATATATTTTATTTTAATTCCATGTCGTATTTATTAAATTACATCTTTACCCTTACTTTACGAATACAGGTATTACAATTCTACCCACCTTAAAATTTCCTTATTCTGTCACAGAACTTGAACTCACGAAATTTTTTGTATTATACAAGATTTATTCTTTTTGTCTAAAATTCTCACTAGTACTTGTATATAAGCCCAATCTTTCTGAATTTATATAGCTTAGCTCAAAATATTATAATATTCATCATGTAAACACTTTCTTAAAGGTGAAACATGAAATATATTATGTCACTGCTTCAACTCGGGAGGCAAATCCAGGCTACTCACAAACGAGCCCAACTTTCTCAACAACCTCATAGGGTCTCACTTACCTCAGACTCAATTTTCTTTTTTTTTTTTGATGCTCAACACACCTTTTCATGAAGATATTTTTAATTACACCCAATCACTTACTTGAAATTCCATAGGTCTTCTCTTAGTATCAGCATAGTTATTCGGTCTACTCTGTGCTGCTTTACAGTTCTCTCTAACCAATTCGATCCCCTTAATTGTTAACTCAAATAATTGATGGACCAGATATATTTCTCTCTCCCATTTCTTCCCAACATATAAGAGTTCTACACCTCCGACCATACAATGTCTCAATCCTCTATACCTCTTATTATTACTTGATTGCATCGAATCTACATCATCATGTACCTTTCTCAATATCTTCTTTCTCCACTCCACATCATTGGGAACACAAATCCATGTTCCAATACCAAATTACCCTCATTTCAAATTTTGAACTCAAATACTTCTAGTAAGCACTCAATGCTTAATATTTTCTATCTCTTCATCTCTAAAACATTTTAATATGGATGATTGTACAACCATATTCGTTAACCATAATCCTTTATTATTGATATTTAACTTCATTCTTATCTCTTTTAAATCTATCATCAATTTCACATCAAAACTTCCAATAGCAGTTAACATTCATGTAGACTTTCTACTCAATGCATCAGCTATCACCTTCGTATTTTTCTAGATGACAGTGAATTGTACAATCGGAGTTACTAATCAACTCCATCCACATCTTTGCTTCAAATTCAACTCTCTCTGGGTAGGTAAGTATGTCAAACTCTTATAATCCATGAATATCTCATAAGTGGCTCCATACAAATGATGTCTCCAATCTTTAAAGTAAACACTATCACAACCAACTATAAGTCATAAGTAGGGGAAATTCTTATCATGAATCCTCAATTGCCTAGAAGTATGGGTCACAGCTTTCCTATGTTACACATATCCTAATCATTTATGAGACGCATCACTATACACCCTAAATCATTCATCACCAAAAGGAAACATCAATACTGGAGCTGTAGTCAATTTCTCCTTTTAGAAATTGGAAAAAAAAAATTTCACACTTCTCTCACCATACAAATCTCACCTCTTTCCTTATCAGTTTATTCAACAGTATTACAATAAAATTTTTTGAAAGAATCTTTTATAATAACCAGCTAATCCCAAAAAGATTCTAATCTCAGTCACATTAGTTGGTCTCTCCCAACTTAACATTGTCTCTACCTTTTGTGGGTCAACTGTTATGCCATTTCCCGATATTACATGTTCCAAGAAAGTTATTTCATTCAACCATCACTCACGCTTAGAGAGCATTGCATATAATTTCTCTCTCCTCAGAATCTCTAATACATTGTCTAGTGTGTCAAATGTTGTTCTTCCTTCTTATATTATATCAGAAAGTCAAATACAACCATAAACTTGTTAAGATATAGTTTAGACACTCTATTCATCAAGTCCATGAATGTTTCTAGAACATTAGTTAATCCAAATGACATCACAAAAAGCTTATGACCATAACATGTCCTAAAAACAGTCTTAGGCACGTCTCCCTTCTCTATCCTTAAATGGTGATAACCTGATCTTAGGTTTATCTTAGAAAACACTCTCACTCCTTGCACTGCTCAAACAATTTATTTATCTTGGGAAAAATGTATTTGTTCTTATTCAACTATTTGTAGTCTATACACAATCTCATTGTTCCATCTTTCTTTTTCACAAACACTACATGGGCTCCTCATGATGATACACTAAATCGAATAAGTTGTTTATCTAAGAACTCTTGAAGTTGTACTTTCAATTCTCTCAACTCAACGAGCATCCTTCTATAGAGTGCTATAGATGTATGTGATGATCCTGGTATCACATCAATAGAAAATTTTATCTCCCTACTTGGCGGCAACCTAACAACTCATCAAGAATTACATTAGAATAATCTTTAACCACTAAGATTTATTCTAACTTCCTATTTTCCTTTCTAGAATCCATTATGTATGCCCAATACTCCTCACATCCTTTCTTCAACCATCTACTAGTCGTTAGAGTAAAATACGATAGTTCGAGAGTATTTTATGTTCTCTCTGAAAGTTACACTCCTCATGTCCATATCTAGAACACTACCTTCTTTCTAAAACAATCAACCATATTCAAAGATAATAAATCAGCTTCAGATTTTCTTTCACTGATACGAATCACACAACCCTTGTAAACATTTACGATTATCACTCTATCTTTAGTGGGAACTTCAACAAAAATATTTTGCATCAAAGGACTAATACATACTTCAATAGACTTCATATGAATACTAGATGCAAAAGAATGGGTTGCACCAAGATTAACCAACATTGATATGTCCACCTTCTCTACACCTAAAGCACTTCAAATTTTGACAATTCTGAGATAAATATCTTATCTGAATATACCTATAACAAACTTCTGTCTCTCATCCTACATCAGATTACCACTTCTCCTTGGTGGCATACTAACTTCATCAGTCATGACTCCCAGTTCTCATAACCTGTCTCTCAAATCTAAGGGTCCCACCAATAGTATTATGAGCTACAGAAGTAACAGATCTTGCTTGCCTCTGACTCTGTACTTCAGTTCCCTGTAACAAGGAACGCCTCATTTGGGGTGGTCTCTTACCCTGTACACTCATATTACCACTACCTATTGGTTTCTCAAATCTAGACTTCTTCCGCCAATTCCTCCTTCCTCTAAATTCTATCACATCCTTCTCAATCTGAAGTGCTATATCCATCAATCTGACATAATTCATATGCCTCATGTAAGATAGTTTTGATCAAATCTTAAAACATAGTTTATCTATGAACCTCTTACACTTCTTCTCCTTTGAGTATACCATTTTCAGTACAAACCTTGACAAAGCCACAAATCTCCTATTGTACTGAGCCACAGTCAACCCATTTGCCTCAAATAAATAAAATCTCTTTCTTGTTAGGCTCTAAAGGTCTAAAGAAAGTATTTATCAAGAAAATCCTCCTTAAACATATTTCAGGTTAAGGGTCTATCTGCACCTCACCTGGGAAGAATATCCTCCCATCATGCCAAAACTTCTCCTTCTAATTCAAATGAAGCAAAGACAACCATCTGCCCTTCAGTTACTAGTAGACTACCAATTAATCTCTCTACATATTCCTCCCAAAACTCAGGCTTAAAAGGATTCATAGATCCTCTAAACAACAAGGCATTCAGCATAATATATCTCCCTGCATCTCATGCATAAACTTACTTTTCCTCCTTTTGAACATTTATCGTTACTGGATTAACAACAATCTCAGGCACTGCTCAAGCCTGTTCATCAAGTCTATACTATAAGCTATCAACTCTATCATTTGTTACTTTCATTTTCTAAAGAGCATGTGTAAGAGCTTATCTTAGCTTATCTCTTTCAACTTCATATTCTCTCACACCTTTACCAATATCAATTATATTGTCAACACGTTCTTTTCTAGGAACCACAGATTCAAACTCAACCTTGACATGTTAAAATATTGGGGGTCTACCAGGCCCTCTCAACTCAACAACTCTAACTCTAACTCTAGCGTGTCCACGTGTAATCCTCAGACTATTAAAATATAATTTATTTTAATCTTCCACTTTCTTATTTTTTATGTAGTCTACAGAATCATAAAACCAAATGCTCTAATACCAAAATTGTAACGACCTATCCCAGGTTGGCCACCCCCAAGACGGTGTCATCACATTTTGAAAATCCTAGCACGACACATATACGTAACAATAAAAATAAATAATACCAATAGAAATTTTTTTACATCAATCCTCAACCCTGAACAGGAGAGATACATCAATCTGATATTAACTTAAACATAATATGCAACGTAAAATGCATGAATATTTACAAATAAATTTTTGTTTTATTTTCTCATTAGTCTGAGGATGTTGACATGTATGTGACTTACAGAAAATGATTTCATCTGAATCTTAACTCACCAAACTATTTGTCCTGCTTGTTATTTGAAATCATTGTACAATAAGGGATGAGTTCCATAAGCTCAGTGAATTAAATTTACTAGAAGTACTCAAATTGTATAGTCTTTCAATATTTAATCAATTATATCTCACATAATTTGATAATAGTGTTCTACCTATTACAATACATATCATAAGTCTCATTCCCTATCAATCTCTTTTTCTTATATATTGGTTCACCTCAAAACCATCAATTTTCTCATAATTACCTCGTAATTAGATTCATAGCAAAAACTCTACCATTTAGATGGTTCACATCATAACATACTTCTATGTTATTTTCTTACCATAACTGTCTCTCTATGAGACTCATCTATTTATAAAAAAATTCAAAATAATACACCACGCATTAACATTTCAATAATGCAAGCAATAATTAAAACAGATGCAATACATGAATTATTATTATGGGAACATCTTCCCACATGTCGACATGTTTTTATTATCTTAGACCGGCCTTCTCCTGTTTCTTTTCTTTCTCATTTAGATCGACTGCCTTCCCGGTTCTTTTCTTTCTCATTTAGACCGGCTGCCTTCCCGGTTCTTTTCTTTACAGCTTGTCCCGGTTGCCACGGAATTTATTTCCAGTATATACCGGCTGTCACAATGTCCCTTTTATTTCCAGCACATATTGGCTGTCACGATTTTTTAATTAGACCAACTGCCTTCTCGGTTCTTTTCTTTTCATTTAATGCATATGCATATAAACATTGATATTAAAAAAATGTGAAATCAAATATTTAATTTTTGGCTATCTTGATTTTTCTCAAATTATATAAAGAAATTTCTACTAAATTCCTCTCATCCCAAATCACATCAAAACATCAACCATAGTTCATCAAGAATTTATTTATCACCATCATTATTAAATCAACTCATTATTCTAATAATATTTCCTCTCACATAATAATTTTTCTATGTGTCCAATATTTATATCATATCTGTCAACCAAATCTTTATCTATAACCAAAACATAAGCTAATAATTTATTTTAATATTATCACTAGATTTTTTTTTCATTTTTATTTATATTACTTAAAGTAAATCCAACTCACCACGTTGCTGACTATCAACACTTGATATAATATTTGTATTATATTTCTAATTATTTCTTCAATTCTTCATAAACCACACCCTTTGAAAATTCACACTTTGAATTTCGGGAAATTTCATGTATGCTAAAAATTCAAAAATAAATATTACATTATTACCTTCTATTTTTCTAACAACTTTATATGATTCTCTATGAAATTACACAGTAAACCCCTTCAAAATTTTGCTATTTCAACCTTTCTTTGGGTCCCCAAGCGTTTAGAGAAAACGAGTAATTAAAAGAGAATAAATTTTTTTTGGTAAATATACATATTTACGTTTGCATATATTTAGTGTGTGTATATATATATAAGGAAGATTTGAAAACAATCTTTGGCAGCCATTGGCATTCTCAGTATTTACTAAACTTACACGTTTATGCAACGTGCAGGACATGCACCAATTTTTTTTCTTAGTCACCTGCTGCCACAATATATATATATATATATGATAAGTGCCAAATATTGTATATTTTGGCCCCTTAATTTACATTTGTTAGCTTAGGAATTTGTTACTTTGAGTTGTTTTACAGGTTTACAAGCACTTGAAAATGAGTTTCACTAAATTACCAAAATTGCCCATACAGATCAATCATTTTTGTGGATTAAACTGCATTGATTCAGAAAGAACCATGAGATGAGCCATATATGCTTGGAAAGATCCAGATGTCTATTTTCTGAAGAATTTTATGATTTGTAAATATGATTTTTCTAGAGAAAGTTATGGCAGTTTAAGTAGACAAAGGTCAGGCTGTGCTTGATTTCAGCGTGGCAGAAGTGATTTTTGCGGATTAAACTGCAATGATTCAGGAACAACAAGGAGATGAGCCATATATGCTTGGAAAGATCTAGATGTCTATTTTTTTTTTGGTAATTTCGTGACTTGTAAATATGATTTTTCTAGAGAAAGTTATGGCAGTTTTATTAGACAAAGGTTAGGCTGTGCGGGATTTCAGTGTTGGCAGAAGTTTTGAAGGGCATGTGAAGGCTTAAATCCCACATCCCACATCAAATTGGAAATACATTGCACTCATGGAGTTCCCTTATAAAAGCCCCATTTCACTTCATCAAAAAGGTGTGTGCAATCCAGAGGATTTCTGTGTGCAATCTAGAAGGTTTATCTACCAAAAAGGAAATCACTGCACAGCAGCTGTGTGTGAAATTTCTCTATTCATGTATAGTCAGTTTTAATTTATTTCTTTTGAGTTTAAAGTTTTATGTTTAGCACTTTAATTATGAAATTTAGTTTCATAATTATGAGAGCCTAAAACCTTCATCTAAGGTTGAAGATAAAGCCTCGCCATTATTTGGCATAATATTTTCATATATGTTTGTACAATTATGATATTTTTAGTATTGATGTTCTGTTTCAATTGTTTGAGTAAATTCTTATGATTGATTGTGTTTAAATTGTTCAAATTGGATATTCCTTGTATTTCATCTGCCGGATACGACGGATCATCCAAAGTAAATTTGATATCCATTGTGATTCTAAAGGGATACATTGGATGATTTGGTTGAATTAAGGTATTCTCTGTGATTTGTATAATGGTGGATTCATGAAATTATTTGATAGATTACTTTTATATGGAACATGAAAATATATGTTTTACTTTGGTGGGGTGGATTCAGAAACCTTAGTATCTTTATTATTTGTTTCAAATCAATTCAGTTTAAGTTTATATTTTTTGCAAGATACAATTCAAAAATTTTGAACTAGGTTAAAATAGGTTTAGTTTAGATAAAAATCCATTTTCACGACATAATTCCCTGTGGATTCAACCTCGCACTTGCACACACTATATTGCAAACGACTCGTGCGCTTGCAAGTAATTTAAAACTAACAACAAGTTTTTGGCGCCGTTGCCGAGGAGTTGTTTTGTTTATGAAAATTAAATTTTTGTCTGAATTGATTTTATTTTTCTACTAGTTTAGTTAGCAATTTTGTTTCACTTTTATTTTTGCAATTTTATTTTATTTTATTTGTTTCTATTTGCAATTGCCTATAAAAAAATTAAAAATTAAAAATAAATAAATAAATGGTGGATGAATCAAGCATTGAGGACCCCCTGGAGGCATGCTTTGCTCAGTTTGGAGAGGATTTGGATTTGGATAAATTACTTGAGCAAGCGAATGCTATTTTGGAGTCTGTTCCTCGGGAGAGCAGTGAGACGGAGGAGACTGTGGATGAATCCAGCATTAAAGACCCCTTGGAGGCATGCTTTGCTCAGTTTGGAGAGGATTTTGATAAGTTACTTGAGCAAGCGAATGCCATTTTGGAGTCTGCTCCTCGGGAGAGCAGTGAGACGGAGGAGACCACAGCACCTAAGCCCCCCAAGAAGGAACTTAAGCCTTTACCGGACAATCTTAAGTATAAGTTCTCAGGTCCAATAGTGTTTTTGCCCGTGATGATAGCTTCAAATTTGGTTGCTACTTAAGAGGAGAAGAACCTGGTGCTTAATTGGGAGAAGTGTCATTTTATGGTAAAGCAAGGTATTGTATTTGGGCACGTCATATCTCATCAGGGGATTGAGGTCGACAAAGCGAAGGTGGACCTGATTTTCAACCTTCTACCCCCACGTATGGTGAAGCAGGTTCGTTCTTTTCTAGGCAATGCAAAATTCTACAGGTGATTTATCCAAGATTTCAGCAAGATCGCCAAGCCCTTGTGCAAGTTGTGAGTCTGGCTGAAGACATTAAACTTAGCGCTCATTGGAGGTAACCCACAGCGTATCTTTTATTGTTTTTTTTCATATTTCTTGTTACTGTTTATTTTTAGTATTTTTTGTTTTCCAGTATTACTTTGGTTATTGTTTTTCAGGGACAATACTTCAATTCAATTTTGGGGGTATGCTATGAGCCATGCTAGTCCAGCTAGTTCTCCATCTCTCAGGTCAGCTCTTTCAATGTTATTCACACATTGGGGACACTGTGTACTTTAAGTTTGGGGGTATGGGAGACACATTCACACACACTTTATCCCAGTTTTTTTATATATTATTGAAAAGATAAATGCATGTTCATGATTGTTTTGAAATTTTGGTTGATCTAAACAAATACTGTGATGTGATTTCATTAGTGAGCTTAAAATCTTGAACACATGATTTAATGATAGAGTTTTAAAATTTTGTTACTTACTTTAAGCATTTTACTTTAGGCATTTGAGAATTCACATGTTTGATCTAATCTTACACGAGCACATTAGCACAAAATAATGTGAGGTATGACATGTGATTTTAATGTGTATGTTTCCATGACTTAACTGAAGCTAGATGACTTGTTGGATAAACACTTTGGCATAGAAAAGTATAAACATAAAAAAAAATAAAAAAAATTTTGCACAAAAAGAGAAAAATGCTCATGATGATCATTAATAAACTTTCCACTGAGTAACTGGACCTCTTGCCTAGTAAGCAGTGAGTGTTCACGTCAAAAGGTGGGAATTTTATTTGTAATGATCATTGAGAAACTTTCCACTGAGTAACTGGATCTCTTGCCTCAATAAGCAGTGAGTGTTCACATCAAAATGTGGAAATTTTGTCTGGTAGTATTAATGCCAGTTTAGTTTCATAGCCTTTTTTACTCGAGTTAGTAAGTCCTTAGGGTGTTTTTACACCTAATGCCCTAAAACCATATGGTTTAGGAGTCATTAACTCAATACTCGCTACATGGGTCAATTAGAAAGCTTAAGAGAACTAAACATAGCACGACCTCATAATAAAAGAAAGAAGAGAATAAAACTATGCAATTGTTGTTCATTCTCATGGGAAATTCCCTGAATCTTAAGACATCGAGACACTGTACATTGGAATTATTTGAAAGCTTCATATTTACGTGCTAATCCTCTTTGCACTGATTCAAACTTCTGATGCCTTAGCCTGTCTCTTGTAAGTAATTAGGTTTTAAAATTTCTATTCATTATGAAGATGAGTTATATTTTTTAAGCTTGCTCATGAATGAATATCATGGTTTTGTATGATACTTAAATTTTTGGATACCATGAATGATGGATTTATCTCTGTGTTCTTTGTTTTTCATTTAGTTTTTTTTTTTTTGTTTTGCTAAGGGACTAGCAAAATATAAGTTTGTGGGTATTTTATTAGCGCCAAATATTGCATATTTTGGCTCCTTAATTTACATTTATTAGCTTAGGAATTTGTTACTTGAGTTGTTTTTTTTTTTTTTTTTTTTTACAAGTTTACAAGCATTTGGAAAGGAGTTGCACTAAATTGCCAGAATTACCCGTACAGGTCAGTTATTTTTGCGGATTAAACTGTATTGATTCAGGAAGAACCAAGAAATGAGCCATATATGCTTGGAAATATCCTGATGTCTATTTTCTGGAGAATTTTACAGCTCATAAATATGATTTTTTAGAGAAAGTTACGGCAGTTTTAGTAGACAAAGGTCAGGATGTGCGCGATTTCAGCGTGGCAGAAGTGATTTTTGCAGAGTAAACTGTAATGATTCAGGAAGAACCAGAAGATGAGCCATATATTCTTGGAAAGATCCGGATGTCTATTTTTTGGAGAATTTTATGGCTTTTAAATATGATTTTTCTACAGAAAGTTATGGCAGTTTTAGTAGACAAAGGTAAGGCTGTGCGGGATTTCAGCGTGGACAGAAGTTTTGAAGAGCATATGAAGGCTTAAATCTCATATCCCACATCGGTTGGAAACACATTCTATATCCTACATCCCACATCATATTGGAAACACATTGCACTCATGGAGTTCCCCTATAAAATCCCCATTTCACTTCATCAAAAAGGTGTGCAATCCGGAGGATTTCTGTGTGTAATATGGAAGGCTTTGCTACCAAAGAGAGAAAGCACCGTACAGCAGCTGCAAGTAGAATTTGTCTATCCATGTATAGTCAGTTTTAATTTATTTCTTTTGAGTTTAAAGTTTTATGTTTAGCACTTTAATTGTGAAATTTAGTTTCGTAATTATGAGAGGCTAAAACCTTGATGAAGCATCGTCATTGTTTGACATAATATTGTCAGATATGTTCGTACAATTCTGATAACTTTAGTATTAATGTTTTGTTTCAATTGTTTGAGTAAATTCTTATGATTGATTGTGTCTAAATTGTTCAAATTGGATATTCCTTGTATTTCATCTGCCAGATACGGTGGATCATCCAAAGTAAATTTGATATCCATTGTGATTCTAAAGGGATAAATTGGATGATTTGGTTGAATTAGGGTATTCACTGTGATTTGTATAATGGTGGATTCATGAAATTATTTGATAGATTACTTTTATATAGAACATGAAAATATATGCTTTACTTTGGTGGGGTGGATTCAGAAACCTTAGTATCTTTATTATTTGTTTCAAATCAATTTAGTTTAAGTTTATATTTTTTGCAAAATACAATTCAAAATTTTGGAACTAGGTTAAAATAGGTTTGGTTTAGATAAAAATCCATTTTCTCGAAGCAATTCCCTGTGGATTCGACCTCGCACTTGCACACACTGTATTGCAAATGCGCTTGCGAGTAATTTAAAACTCACAATAATATATATATATATATATATATTAAAGAAAACTTTTTTTTTATTTCTTTCTTTTTCGTTTTCTTTTTCTTTTTTACTGTTCACGATTTTTTTTAATTGTTTTCCATTTTCTTTGTAACTACGTCTCCATGCGTCCATTTATTTATTTATTTATTTTTAGAATCATTTTATTCAAATAATAATAAACCTTCACATATATTTTATTTTAATTCTATGTCATATTTATTAAATTACTTATTTACCCTTACTTTACGACTACGAGTATTATAAAACCCTCTATTTATAAGGCCACTAGCAAGGTTAAGATCTTTCCTTCAAAAAATGGTAGTAAACCTACTAATGCAAATTTCAATTCAAGTACAAAAAATTCTAAAGCATATGCTAGAGATATGAATCCTAGAAATACATATACATATTTGTATGCTCATCGTAGAAATAAAAATACTAGGAATACACATTCAAGATATGCACATGCTAGGAATGCACATCCAAAAAATTACTATCATGAATATCCTAGAGATAACATATATGTTAATAACTATTATACTAGACACATGTATCCTAGAAATGCTTATTCAAAGAATAATAGGCATACATATTCAAGATATCGTAGAGACTTCTATGACTATCATCTTAGGATCATGCATCATCAACATGTCCACAATTATAGAGCACCTTATAATGTTAAAAAAGTATGGGTCCCTAAAGGAGCTGTATTTTCTAAGACTAACCCCAAAGGACCCAAGAAATTTTGAGTACCTAAAAGTGTTATTGTATATCCATGTGTAATGTAGATATGTCTCCACACCAAAGAAAAATGTAACTATTGGTACATTGATAGTGGATGTTCAAAGCACATTATCAGTTATCAAAGTATGTTCATAGAGCTAACTCTAAGGGATGGCGGACACGTCACCATTGGAGACAACACCAAGATAAAGATAATCAGACATGGTAAAGTGGGTAAAGATTCTTCAACCATTGATCATGTTTTATATATACAAGGCCTTAAGCCAA
Source organism: Bretschneidera sinensis (assembly GCA_023935145.1). Lineage (NCBI taxonomy): Eukaryota > Viridiplantae > Streptophyta > Magnoliopsida > Brassicales > Akaniaceae > Bretschneidera > Bretschneidera sinensis. The sequence continues at coordinate 55,330,972 of CM043702.1, read as the reverse complement.
ATTTACTTACTATTAGTCAATTATGTGACAAATGCAACAAAGTCATTTTATGAATCCTCTCACTGTCTAATAATAGACATCAAGAGTAACAAGAATAAGCTTGTTGGCCATAAACATGATAATGTCTATCTAGTTGATTTAAAATCTTTACATTCGAAAAGTGAAAAATGTTTTCCTGCTTTTAGTGAAAACTCATGTCTATGGCATAGAAGGCTTGACCATGTGAACATGGATTTACTCAAAATTCTTTCAAGAAAAGATTTAGCTATTGGACTCACCAAAATCAAATTTGAAAAAGAAAAAGTTTGTGATGCTTGTCAAATGGGAAAACATACAAGAGTATCTTTTAAATCTAAAAATGTAATTTCAATCTCTAGACCATTAGAACTTTTACATATGGACTTGTTTGGTCCAATAAGCACCATTAGCCTAGGTGGCCATCAATATGCTATTGTTATTGTTGATGATTATTTAAGATATACCTTTATTATTTTTATTGCTTATAAGAATGAAGCTTATAAATGTTTTATGAACTTTTGCAAGAATTTTAAAAATGAAAAAGGAATTTTTATCTCAAGTATTAGAAGTGATCATGGAAAATAATTTGAAAACCAAAATTTTTCAAAATTTTGTGATGAAAATGGAATTGATCACAATTTTCAACCCCTAGAACTCCTCAACAAAATTGTGTTATTAGGAGGAAAAATAGAGTTTTAGAAGAATTTGCTAAAACCATGCTTTGTGAAAATAGTTTACCAAAATATTTTTGGGCAAAAGCCGTAAATACCTATTGCTATGTTTTAAATAGAGTATTAATTAGGCCTATACTTGATAAAACTCCATATGAACTATGGAAAGGTAGAAAGCCTAACATCTCTTATTTTCGTAATTTCGGTTGTAAGTGCTTCATTATAAATAACAATAAAACTAAACTAGGCAAATTTTACTCTAAGACTGATGAAAGGATATTCTTAGGATATTCAACCTCTAGTAAAGTTTATAAAGACTTTACAAAAGAACTCTAGTGGTTGAAGAATCCATACATGTTGCTTTCGATTAATCTAACCCAATTAGTAGTAGAATAGTATCTCTTGATGATGATGTAGAATTTATTCCAAGAGTGGATACATCTACTCCCATTGTTGACCCTAAAGAAAGTTAACCTCAAACAAATCAAGAGGTAAATGCTCCCAATCTTGATCAACCTTCTACGAGTTAACAAGGAGATGGACTTCCTAAAGATTGGAGGTATGTGAATTATCATCCAATTGATCAAGTGATTGGTGATCCTTCACAAAGGGTAAGAACATGATATTCTATGAGAAATATTTACAATTGTGTAGCTTATTTATCTCAAGTAGAACCTAATACTTTTGTAAAAGTCGAAAAAGATGTTGATTGGATAAATGCTATGCAATAAGAGTTAAATCAATTTGAAAGAAATAAAGTGTGGACTCTAGTTCCTAGACCAAAGAATCATACTATCATAGGAACTATATGGGTATATAGAAACAAAATGGATGAAAATGGAATTGTAACTAGGAACAAGGCTAAAATAGTTGCTAAGGGTTACAATCAAGAAAAATGAATAGACTTTTATGAGACCTATGCTCCCGTAGCTAGATTAGAAGTTATTCGTATGTTACTAGCCTTTGCATGCTTTAATAAATTTAAACTATTTCAAATGGACGTGAAAAGTGCATTTTTAAATGGTTTTATAAAAGAAGAGGTTTATGTTGAACAACCTCTTGGTTATGAAGATCCTAACCTTCCAAACCATGTTTATAAGCTTTCTAAAGGTCTCTATGGGTTGAAACAAACTCCAAGAGAATAGTATGAAAGGTTAAGTAAGTTTTTACTAGAAAATGGTTTTACAAGAGGAAAAATAAATATAACTCTTTTTACAAAAACTTATAAACATGACACACTCTTAGTCCAAATATATGTTGATGAGATTATATTTGGTGCCTCTAATGAATCCATGTGTCAAGATTTTGCTAAGTGTATGCAAGGTAAATTTGAGATGAGTATGATAGGATAGCTTACCTACTTCCTTGGACTTCGAATCAAACAATTGAAATGAGGTTTGGGATAGAAAACTTAAAATTTGTTGGAACTCCCATGAGCACCTCCATAAAACTTGACTTGGATGAGGAAGGCAAATGTGTAGATGCTAAAACTTATAGAAGCATGATAGGATCTTTATTATATTTATCTGCAAGTAGACCCGATATAATGCTTAGTGTATGCATGTGTACTAGATTCCAAGCTAATCCTAAGAAATCTCATATTGTTGTTGTGAAAAGAATTTTAAGATATTTGCAAGGTACTCAAAATCTACGCTTATGGTATTTTAGAAAATCAACTTTTGAGCTTGTTGGATATTCAGATGTTGATTTTGCGGGTTGTAAGTTAGATAAAAAAAAAGCACTAGTGGAACATGCCAATTTATAGGTGCTATGTTAACTTCTTGGTTTTCAAAGAAACAAAATTCAGTTGCACTATCAACCGCCGAAGAATATGTAGCCACTAGTAGTTGTTGTGCACAAGTTTTATAGATGAAACAATAACTAGAAGATTATAGAATGTGTTTTCAAAATATTTAAATTCATTGTGACAACATTAGTACCACTAACTTGACTAAAAACACAATTCACCATTCTAGAACCAAACATATTGAGATAAGAAATCACTTCGTAAGATATCATGCTCAAAAGGGTGATATTAGGCTAGAATTCATTCCTTCTGAAGATCAAATTTCTGATATCCTTACTGAACCTTTAAATGAAGACAATTTTTGTAAAATAAGACTATCAATGGGATTAAAAAATTATGACTATATGTCTTTGATTGCATCAACATTCATCATGTGCATTTTTGCTATTAAGTGAATGAGGATTAACCCCAAATTTAATGTTCCCTCATTTAAGAATAGCATAAAGCAATAAATCCTTGCAAAGATTCTTTCAAATTTTCAATTATAGGCATTGCATAGTCCACTGTGTATATTTGACAGTCGACTGACCATATGAACATGGTGTTTGACAGTCAACTATACAAGGGACAGAGACTTTCACAATCAATTATCCATATGAATAGTCAATTGTCCCTCTTGTCAGGTCATTTGATTTGAAAAGGACAATCGACTGTCCAATCGCAAGTATATATACAATCCTTTGATTTAAAAAGGATAGTCGACTACCTATTTTCAACAGTCGACTATCCAATCATGACTATAAAGCCTGTACTTCGTCTTCAACCTAAAAAAATCCCCAATTTTTCAAACCATAGCCACACGACCTTTCTCTCTCCTTTGAAATTTCATGATTTCTCACCAAATTAGCTCAAAATCCATCAAATTTCTTCCAAAGAAACACTCTCCCTTCACTTTTTGATCAATCCCACGGTTTATTTTCTCCGAAAAATGCCTAAAACATTACCCTCTTAAACCTCTAAGAAAGGCGGCGATGGCGTAAGAGGGCGAAAACGTCAGAAAGTGATCGTGGACCACAATCTCTTTATCAATTCTGTTGCAAAATCATGGTATGACAACTGTATCTCTAGTTAAGAAATCATTATGGGTCATTTGGTAGATTTTCATAATTTAAGAAGTAATGACATAGATATAGATCATTATTTTGATTGTTGTCGATTGGAAACCCATAGTCACTATTTATGAAATTGCATACCCAAGATTAATTAGACTATTTTATGATAATCTTGAGAGAACCTCCTCTGTCGGGTTATCATTCAACACATTCATTAAAGACAATACCATTTTAGTCAACAAAAAGGTGTTGTTTGAAATTTTACAAATACCTAGAGGTGGTAAGGAATAGGTAGACACATTTAACTCGGCTGGGGACTTTGATAAGGAGGGAGCCCTTGGAATCCTTAGAGGTGACCCCACCTATACCTTCGACACATCTTTTAAGGACACAAATGCTCTAACCATAGTCAGTAGGGTAGTTCATTTAATCATTGGCTATTGCATATCTCCTAGGAAAGGGAGTCGTACCTATCTGAGCCAACTAAGTGTATATATCCTATGGAATTTGATGAATGGGATTCAGGATAACATCTACATTCTAATTATGGCTAAGATGATTATGGAGGCTGAGAATAAGCTAGGTGGACTACCATTTGGGATGCTCATCACCAGAATTTTGAAGTATTATGGAGTTTCACTCTTCAGATAAGAAAAAATGGAGTTGCCCACTACTGATGTCTTCAACAAGTCCACTCTTACTAAGATGAAGTTAATTCAGTTAGAGGACTTCACTTGGGAGTGCACTATAAATACTATCTATGATCCAACTCAGAAGGTTTGGAGAAGAAAACCCGCCGATGAGAGCATGACGGAGGATGATGAGACAAAGGCTGCCATGGATGCTGGTGTTAGTGCTAGCAGTTTCGGGTCATCGGATTATAATACATCTATGCTAGCTGTACTCCGAGATCTTAAAGATGAGATGTCCTTCCTTTCATTCATGATGAATGCTTGTTTTGACATCATTGATGGTGAGCTTGAGGAGCTTAGAAACTAGATCACCAGGCTTCATCGACCCTCTAATGCTCCCTGATACTTTACATTATTCTTCATTTTAGAACTTTGTCAAACATTTGCAAGGACATTTATTTTTCCTTTTTCATGTATTTTACTTCATTCCTAATGACTGCATGACATGATGATTATTAGTGATACTCTGTTTATTTACTAGGTTCATGTGAACGTCAGCTGTTTATTTTCCTGTAATGAATGTGTTTTGGAAACCTAGCTCTTATTTTATTTATAGAATGAGTGTTATTACTTTTAGCTCTTGTATCAATTTTTTAATTCTTCCTGGGAGGTTTTTTGGTATCTATTTTGAGCTAATCTTTTGTATACAGGTTCATTTTAGCATCTCTATCTGTCCATTGCGATAGATAAGCTTATTCTTCTGTTTATAGTAGTTATAAGAGCTCATATCACACATTTTCAGAAAATTTTCTTTTTCTTGAGCTTTCTTGTTTCGAGTTCTTATATTGTACTTTCTCTAGTTTCCAATTCTTATATAGTGCCTTCTCTTTCTTGTGTTAAATGTCTTGGCTTAGTTTGTCATCCTTTTTGTGCTGTTAACAAAAAGGGAGAGAAAAAGACATTGAGGACAGTTTATAACCTTGTGTGTATGCATATATTTAGGGAGAGCATTGCTCCATTCTTACTTAGGACTTGCTAGATTTACTTAAAAGATAATATATGCTTGGTTGAGATGTTTTTTAAAGTTTTTACAGGTTGGTTTTATCCTAAAATTAGAGGAGACTATGTCCATTTTTCTGTAATTCAAGCATAAAGAATAAGATATTACACTTGAGAGACATTCGAAAGAAGATTGAGGACCAAGTTTAGATTCTAAGGTAGCTTACCTTTACATGTAAATCTCTCATTTAGTTTCTTAGCTTAAAAACTCTTTTGAAAAATGTTTTGGTCAATCAAAAACCTGTCAAAAACTGACTTAAAAGTCTAAGTTTTCTAAAACTGACAGTCGACTGTGGATTTTCGACAGTCGACTGTCAAGTCTCTACAACTGACCATTTTAAGAATTAAAATGGACAGTTGACTGTGGCCAATAGACAGTCGATAGTGAAAGAGATAGAGATTCTCACAGTTGACTACCATTTAGACAGTTGACTGTCCAACTCTCTGTAAACTGACCATTTTGAAAACGAAATGGATAGTCGACTGTAGTTCAAAGGAAAGTCGACTGTGAAAAAGACAAAGAGGTTCACAATCAACTACCCATTTAGATAGTTGACTGTCCAAATCATTTTAAGCCCAAAATTTTAAATTCAAGAGAGGATAGTCAACTGTCCATTTTTCACAGTCGACTATCCTGTCAAGAAAAACGACTAGCTTTCAAAATATGGACTAAGAATTTGATCATTTAATGCTCCAAACCTACCAATATGTGTCTAATGGCCATATAAGGCTAAGGTTATAAAAATCCCTCTTCAATAAGAACACTCAATTTCAAATATAGCTCATTAGTACTTTTGAAAGCTTTAAAAATTCCTTTGAGCCATTTATCAACCTTTATTTTTAAAAGAGAATTATCTTCATATTGTAAAGCATTTATTGCTATCTCTCTTCTTTTTCTTTAGATTCAATATCAATTATTATAATGAGAAATAGTTGGTATAACTCTTAGAGTGTTTAGGATTTAAACCCTTCTTTGTGGGAGAGAGTACTTGTAAAGTTTGGGCAACACCCGAGAAGTTTTAACTATAATTAGTGGATTGCTTCAGGGAGGTTCCTTGAAGAGAATGGACCTAGGGTCGAAGTGATTCCAATATTGCATAACCACTATAAACGAAGTTTGCATATTCTCTTACTTCACTCTTTTAATTTTAAGAAAATTATTTATGGTGTGCTTTATTTGATTAAATTGTTAAAACTGATTTGTTTAGTGCAAAAAGTTTTTAAAACCCAATTCACCCCCTCTCTTGGGTTTGTACCTCGGTCTACAAAGTGGTAGGGTGATATTATTAGCACTCGAAAAATTGTTATTGGCACTTCTCATGTTCTGTTTTGATACTTAAACTTACCATAATATCTGTAATTAAATTGTATTATCAAAATATCTAACTTCAATTAAGGATATTATTGTAAGTTAAATAAATAAAAGGAGTGCAAGTAACAATATTTGGAGTGACAATAACATCACCCTAAATGCTATTTTGACTTTATAATTTTCTTACCAGAAATATCCTTACTATATATATTTTTTTAATATATCACTCATAAAAGGGTATTTTAGATTAAAAAAAAACAATTATGGTCAAATTCATTTTTAATCACTGAAAAAAATACTGATTTAAATAAAAGTTCACATTTAACGAATCTCGTTTAAATAGGCTTAACCTATGCCATTAAGGCACATGTTACACTATCCCACCTAGAAACACATGAAAAAATATATATGCCCCTTTAATGAAGTTCAAGAAAAGAATTAAATTAAACTACTAATATAACATTAGACATCTAATTGAAATGATTTAAAAATGAAATTAAGCATGAAATCAAAGGATGAATGGAGCAATTTATCCTACCAATTAGCAAGTGCTTCAATTTTTTAGGGTCTTATTAGGGAAATGGTTTAAGAATAATTAATATAGTAGTTGTATTGTAAGTAATTAAGAATTTAAAAGTAGTTTTTAATGTTATTTTGACTTTTTTATTCTACTAAATATACTTTTATAAATGCACGCACACACACACACGCACACACACACACACATATATATATAGACACACACACACATACATATATACACATGCATAGATATATTCATACATACATAAAATATATAGATACATACATACATGCACATATATATCTACACATATATATACATACATACACGCATATATGCATAAATATATCCATACATACACATACTATATATATACACATATTATATATATATAGGCTTAATTTGTGAAAACATCTTATGGTTTGGACCAGTTTATATTAACACCTCTAGTTTAATTTGGTAGTATAAATCTTGTGGACTATGTCATTGGCATAGGGTGCTCACGTCGTTCACTTTCTAATCAAATGTAGAAAATAGCTATAACATATCCCAAAATCCTAAATAGCTTATCGCGTTCTCTTTCTTTATCCCAATTTTGAACTACTATTTTTCTTCCTTCTAGCATGCATGATAGATTCCTTATACAAATTGGTGATTGTTTGGGTGATTTGGGAAGAATGTTGCAGGGTATATGCAGATTGTATCGATTGCTAATAGATAACTTCAATTAATCTTAGCTTCAAGAAGTTCTTAAATGAACTGAAAGCTAATCAATCTCATGATTGAGATGTAATTGGGCAGTCTAAGGTTATAGTTGGAATTTTTTTTACTTTCAAAATTTCACATAAACTAAATACTATATATCCCTAATCTTTATTACGTTACCGAAAAAAAGAAATCTTTTATTATTATTAGAGCTTGAATAGCCAAAAAATTGCAGTCTTTCAATATTAAAATTAGAACTTCATATATATAATTAAGAAAGAAAAACAACCATGTTTATTATTGACATGTGTTAGGTTTTTGTTTGTATAATACCCGATGATATTGTTATAAAAATACTTAATAGTTGTTTTGCAATAGAATATTAGATGTTTGGATAACCGTTTGCATTACATATGTGCTTGTGCATGCTTTTTGCTATGTTTGAACCACCATTTGGACCACTCAAAGTCTATGTGCATGTTTTTTTTTCATACTTTTTAGTAATGTTATTCAAAATTTTATTGCTACTACTTAGCAGTTTCTAGACCACCATTTGAAATGGATTATACGTGTACTATTGGTTGGACTACATGTGGGTTATACTTTATACACTTTTATAATCATATGCTTTATTTAAATGCAAAACTTTCACAGATGGGTCATGTTAGGATGGCAATAGGAAACAAAAAAGGAATATTGAACAACATATTCCATTTTTTTACTATTTTTGTAAGGGGAGTTTCTAATGATTCCTAATTTAGTGTATAATGGGAGAACATGCCACTATATAGAACATATTGACTCTAATACCTTAGGATACTATGGTTTCAAAGTCACTTTTATGGAGTTAGGTCATGCTTCATTTTTTTTTTCGTGTTGTGCTGATCATGTTTCATGTTGTGCTGATAATTTTTTATGATGTGTTGATTATTGTGTAGTTTCCAATCAAGAAGAGTAAATCAACTGTCTTTGTCTCAACAGTAGGTGCTTCACACACCTACTACTAAGGTACATACTACAAGGCAAAAGTTGTTGTTATAGCATGTACTTCACAATCTCCTCTTATAACTTCAATTGTGGCAACTAAAGAGGGTGTGCAACTAGAAAAATGTCAATTGGCAAGGGACCTACAAGAAGAAATATAGAGGAAGAGGAATAAAAGAAGGGATAGAAATGGTTGGTACTTTTTTTGGAATTGAAAATTGGAACTTATTAGTTTTTGCTATACGACATTTATAGGGATATTTGGTTGATTTCATTGTTTTGTTATAAAAATTTGGTAAATGTCAGCTAAGATTTATCTTGATTGCTATTTTGGATTTGAGAGTTTGGTACTTCATTAGAATTTCCTACCTAAAACCTATTGGAAGCAGTACCATTTTATTTGCAGTAAAAATGAATTTTATTGAGTATTTTGGTTCTTGTTTAGAATTTGAAGTTTGGTACTTGATTAGAATTTGGTACATATTAATCTCTTTGTAAAAATGTATTCGATGAAAAGTAATTGACCATCTAAACTTTAACAAAAAACAAAGGTGAAGTCAATCATTGGAAGCAACTTATACCTATGCGATAAACATTGTTTTGCACTTGGAATATGCTGAGAAAAATGTCACTCTGGGATTCTTTATACCCAAAATGAATTGATGAGGAGCAAAAAAACCCAAGCCCTTGTGTATTTTTTTTATTACCAACTTATATAAAACTTGTTTACTTGCAAAAAAAATTTAGTACATTAAGGTTTATGCTTTCTGTCATTAAACATCTAACATGTAATTCAATATAGTAGATTGACTGTTTATAATAAAATCATTGATGAAAATTATATATAAAAAAAAAACAATTATGAGACTTGTATACATACAAACACCAAAGCTATTCTTACATTTATCTCCATCGAACACATGGTAGGTTAGATTATTCTCTTGTAAATTTTTACGGTTCAGGGTGAAATTTGTTGCAACTTTTGTCTCAATATCTAAAAATAGGAACTCTTGTTCATATCTATTCAAGTACCAAACTCCCAAATTCTAAACAAGAACCCAAATACTATTACTACTTAATTAACTAATAACCCAATTAGGCTTAAATATCTAACAACCTAGTTAGCTTAACACAAATATCCAGTTTCTACTTACTAAAGGCAAAGAATGAGAAAACACCCAGTTGCTTGTTATCTAATAAAAAAAAAATCTTAATTCCTTCATTGTGGCATTTCGTTAGCCAACTAATGTACAAACATCAAATATGTTCATAATTCAAACAAACTTAATCCATACATCAAACTCCATATTACCAAGATATATATAGAAAATGTTAATCTATTCTTCAATCTCTTCTCCCTTTACTTCGAAATGGCAACAATCACCTATAATTCTTTTCGTTTTTCTTCAGCTTGCTTGAGCATATTCTCCAGCTCTTCCTCCCCATCATGCAGGAATTCCATAATTTCTTTGAGTTTCTCCATCTCCCTAATAACACATGACAAAACCCTTGTACCACATTGACATGTTGGTGGATTAACCCATCTAAAGAAATTGTACTTCTACGTTCTAACTTCATTGAAGGTCTGATGCATTATGATTGGAAAAAAAGGTCTGATGTCTTATGAATTGAAAAAAGAAGAAAGTCTGATGGATTATGGGTTCTAACTTGCCGATTTGGTTTGTTTTTGATTTAATGTTCAAGAATATAACAAAATTTAGGGAAACAAGGAACAAAGATGCATCATTTGTACATGGGATTCTAGGGTATACTATGGGTATTTTTTACTTTTTGATTGGAAAGTGGATGATGTTAGCATCCTATGCTAACGATGTAATCTACTATATATGTATATGTGTGTATGTGTCTATATATATATAAATATATATATATATTAAGTGTCTCACATTTAATGGCATTAATTATGTTATGAAGTTCATGAACATTCTTTTTGAAGGAATGTTTCTGGAAATAGTTAAAGGTGATTAAGGTTTAGGGTTAAATGTCACTATTTGTAATACCCATATTTTTATAGTAAGGATAAATATGTATTTTAATAAATATGGCAAAGAGTTAAAATCCCAGAAGGCTGAATGAGGATTGAAAGAGACAAAGGTTGAAATACAAAAAAAATCAAAAAAAAATCAAAAAGTCAAAAAGTCAATCGATGAATAGTAAACTCATGGCAGCACATGCCAACCGGGAAAATGATTGCAAAGGCAATCATGATGTTTTTTTTTCATCATTTCATTCTTGTCTCATAAGGGAAAAGTAGAGGAAAAAGGAAAAAAAAAAGTAAAGAATCATGATGTTGGGAGAATACTTCTCAATCTCTCCAAATCGTGGAGACTATAAGAGAGGTGTTGCTGAAATTTTCAGCCTAAGCTCTCTCATATAAATGGGTACAAATAAGTTCAAGCAGAGTACGCGAAGGAATTTTAGTTAGTTTCAGGTAATTCTTCTGTTTTTTTTAAAACACTTGGGAGCTCAAAGAAATGCTGAAAGAGCAAAATTTTGAAGGAGTTTTCTATGGAATTTCATATAGAATCATGAGAAGCTATCCATATTATAAGGTAATAGTGTAGTATTTATTTTTGAATTTTTAGCATATATGAAATTCCTGGAACTCAAAGTAGGAATTTTCAAAGGGAGTGGTTTATGATGAATTTAAGAAATAATTAGAAACTTAATACAGATATTATGTCAGGAGTTGACTATCTACATCGAGAGAAATTTCTGAGAAGAACTGAGAACGACAAGAAGGTGATCCACAGGTAGCTTTGAGTGCTACGAGATGAGTTGGATTTACTTTTAGTAGTCTAAATAAAAATCAATTATTTTTGTGATATTATTATAATTAATTATTAAAGTATGCTTGGGTGATAGATGAAAAATTGATTTATGGATATGATAGGAAATTTGGCCAGGTAGAAATATTTTTCGGTGAGAAATGATATTTTTGAAAATCATAAGTTTATTTGAGAATAAAAGCAATAAATAAATTATTGATGAGATATATTGATGTTTTAATACGAGTTATGATGAGATGAATTTTAGTAGATCTTGACAAATTTTGGTGGATGATTTGAGGTGAATTTTAGTAGATCTTGATAAATTTTGGTGGATGATTTGAGATGAAATTTAGTGGATATTGACAGACTTTAATTGATTATTTGATGTGATTTGGGAAGAGAAAAATTTAGTGGAATTTTTATATAATTTGATAAAATTCAGGATGATTGGATGTAAGAAATTTTAAAGAAACTTTGTTATATAAAATTTGTGGATAATTAGGATAGCCAAATTAAGTGGTTTGAATCTTTATATTGTTTTTATATTACTGTTTCATATCATTGTTCATGCACATATGCATTTAATAATATAACCGAAAAAACCGGAAAGGCAGCCGGTCTAATGAAATAATCGTGATAGCCGGTATATGCTGGAATAAAAAGTGAAAACCGTGATAGCCGGTATATGCTTGGATGAAAAATGAAAACCGTGACAGCCGGTATATGCTGGAATGAAAAGTGAAAACCGTGACAGCCGGTATATGCTGGGATGAAAAGTGAAGATCGTGACAGCCGGTATATGCTGGAATTAACCGGGAAGGCAGCCGGTCTGATGAGAATAAAAGAACCGGGAGGGCAGCCGGTCTAAGATAATAACAACCTGTCGACAGGTGGGAAGACATTCCCATCATAATCATTCATGCATTTGCATCTGTTTTAATTATTGCTACATGATTGAAATGCTAAGATATGATATATTATTGTGAATTTAATTATAGATGACTGAGTCTCATAGAAAGAGATAGTTATGATGAAAATACTATTGAAAAGCTAAGATGTAGTATATTGTCGTGTATGATGCTGAGTCTCATAAAAAGAGACAGCTATGATGATGAGATTATTGAAATGCTGAGATGTGATATATTATTGTGAATTTAATTATAGATGACTGAGTCTCATAGAAAGAGACAGTTATGATGAAAATACTATTGAAAAGCTGAGATGTGGTATATTGTCGTGTATGATGGCTGAGTCTCATAAAAAGAGACAGCTATGATGATGAGATTATTGAAATGCTGAGATGTTATATATTATTGTGAATTTAATTATAGATGGTTGAGTCTCATAGAAAGAGACAGTTTGGTGATAAGACTTATCTAAATGATAGACTTTATGATGTGAACCTCATTACGAGGTAATTATGAGATAATTGAGGGTTTTAAGGTGGACTAATTGATGATTGAGAAGAAGAGATTGATAGAGAATAAATCTTATGATATGGGAAATGATATTAGAAAGTTGTTATCAGGTTATGTGAAAAATAAACGATTAAATATTAAATGACTATTTATGGAATTTGGAATACTTCTAGTAAATTTAATTCACTGAGCTTGTGAAGCTCACCCCTCATTGTACAATGTTTTTCAGGTAGCAGGCTTGGCAAATAGTTTGGTGAGTTGAGGTTCAGAAGAAATCATTTTTGTAAGCCGCGTACGTGTCATCATCCTCAGACTAATGAGAAAATAAAATGAAAAAAATTTGTTTGTAAATCTTCATGCATTTTACGTTGTATAGAATGCTTAAAGATCAGATTGATGTAAAGTTCTTTTGATGATATTTATTGTTGCATATATGTGTCGTGCTGGGATTCTCAAAATGTGATGATATCGTTTCGGCGTGGCCAACCCGGGATGGGTTGTTATAATTTTAGTATCAGAGCATTAGGTTTTATGATTCTGTAGACTGCATAAAAAGTAAGAAAATATAAGATTTAAAGTAAAATATAATGAACAGTCTGAGGATGACACGTTGACGCGCTAGAGCTAGAGTTAAAATAATTGATTTGAGATGGCGTGGTAGGCCCACAATATTTTTGATAAGTCAAGGTTGAGTCTGAATCTGTGGTTCCTAGAAGGGAACGTGTTGATAATATGATTAATATTAGTAATATAATTAAGGTATGAGAGAATTTGAAGTTGAAAGAGATGAGCTAAGATAAGCTCTTACTCATGCTTTTGAGAAAATGAAGGTATTAGATGATCGAGTGGATAATTTATAGCATAGACTTGATAAACAGACTAGAGTAATACCTGATGTTGTTAATCCAGTAATGGTAGATACTTAAAAAAAAAAAAAAGGGGAAAAGTGGATTTATGCATAAGATGCAGGGAGATATAATTAAGCTAAATGCTTTGTTGTTTAAAGGATCTATGAATCCTTTTTACGCTTAAGTTTCGGGTAATATGTGGAGACATTATTTAGTATTTTATGACAGATGATTGTCTTTACTTCATTTGCGTTAGAAAGAGACGTTTTGTGATTGATGTAAGGATATTCTTCCCAAGGTAAGTACAAATATTGATAGACCCTTAACCTGAAATAGGTTTAAGGAAGTTTTTCTTGATAGATATTTTTCTTATATCTCTAGAGCTCAACAATATAGAAATATTATTTATTTGGGGTAAACGTGTTAACTGTGGCTTGGTATGATAGCAGATTTTCGGTTTTATCAATGGTTGTACCAAAAATGGTAGACCAAGAGGAGAAGAAGTGTAAGAGGTTCAAATATGAACTATGTTTTAAGGCTTGATCGAAATTATCTTACATGAGGCATATGAATTATGTTAGATTGGTGGTTATATTATTACAGATCGAGAGAGATGTGATGGAGTTTAAGGGAAAGAGAAAAAATGGTTAAAGGAACTTAGACATAAAGGTTATAGAGGTAGTGGTAGTATGAGTGTACAGGGTGAGAGACCACCCTAAATAAGGCATTCTTTGTTACTGGAAACTAAACTACAGAGTCAGAGGCAAGCAAAATCTGATGCATATGTATCTTAAAATACTATTGGTGGAACCCTTAGATTCGGGAGACAGATTATGAGAACTGGAAGTCATAGTAGAGGAAGTAAGTATGCCACAAAGTGAAAGTGGCAATCTGGTGTATGATTGGGATATAAAAGTTTATTATAATTATATTCAGAAAAGATGTTTATCCCAGAATGTTCAAAATTTAAAATACTTTATGTGTGGAGAAGGTGGACATGTCAGTGTTGGTTAACTTTGATGCAACCCATTCTTTTGCATCCAGTATTCATATAAAATCTATTGAAGAATTTATTAGTCCTTGGATTGCAAAATATCCTTGTTAAAGTTCTCACTTGAGATAGAGTGATAATCATGAATATTCATGAGGGATTGTGTGATTTGTACTAGTGACAGAAAATCTGAAGTTGATTTATTATCTTCGAATATAATTTATTTTGGGAAATAATTGGTTATCGATGTTTTATGTCTGGGTTGATTATTCCTGAAAGAAGGTTCAAGATATAGACGTGAGATACTTTTAACTATCTTATTTTTTGCTCTGGCCAATAGGAGATGATTGAAGAAGGGTTTTAAGGAGTATTGGGCATATATCATGAATTATAAAAAGGAGATAGTGATGAAGGAATATTCTAAATTAATTTTTGATGAGTTGTTTAGGTTGCCTCCAAGTAGGGAGATTAAAGCCTCTATTGACGTGATACCAGGATTATCACATATATTTAATAGCACCCTACAGAATGACGTCAGCTGAAGTGAGAAAGTTGAATGTACCATTTTAAGAATTTGTGGATAAACAATTTATCTGATCTAATGTATTTGGGGAGTCAAGTGTTGTTAGTGAAGAAGGAAGATGAAACGATAAGGATGTGTATAGACTACAGATAGTTGAATAAGAATAAATACATTTTCCCAGGATAAATGAATTGTTTAAGCAGTTGCAAGGAGTGAGAATGTTTTCTAAGATAAACCTGAGATCAGGTTATCACCAATGGAGGATAGAGAAGGGAGACGTGCCTAAGACTACTTTTAGGACACGTTATGCTCATAAGCTTTCGTGATGTCATTTGGATTAACTAATGTTCTGGAAACATTTATAGACTTGATGAATAAAATATTTAAACTATTTCTTGATAATCTTATGGTTATGTTCAGTAATGACATTCTGATATATTCTAAGAAGGAAAAACAACATATGGACCATTACACAGTGTGCCGAAGATTCTGAGGAGAGAGAAATTATAGGCGAAGTTTCTAAGTGTGAATGTTGGTTGAAGGAAATAACTTTCTTGGAACATATAATATTCGGAAACAGCATAATAGTTGATCCACAAAAGGTAGAGATAATGTTAAGTTGGGAGAAACCAAATAATATAACTGAGATTAGAATCTTCTTGGGATTAGCTGGTTATTATAGAAGATTCTTTCAGAATTTGTCTATTATTGAATTGCTGTCGAATAGATTGACCAGTAAAGATGTGAGATTTGTATGGTGAAGGAAGTGTGAGAAAAATTTTCAATTACTAAAGGAGAAATTGACTACAGCTCTGGTATTGGTGTTTCCTTCTGGTGATGAAGGATTTGTGGTGTATAATGATAAGTCATATCAATGATTGGGATATGTGTAACATAGGAAAGTTATGGGCTATAGTTATAGGCAATTGAAGATTCATGATAGAAATTACCCTACTCATGACTTAGAGTTGGTTGCCATAGTGATTGTATAAAAGATTGGAGACATCATTTGTATGGAGCCGCTTGTAAGATATTCATGGGTAATAAGAGTTTGACATACTTTCCTACCTAGAGAGAGTTGAATTTGAGGCAAAGATGGTGAATGGAGTTGGTTAGTAACCATGATTGTACAATTCATTACCATCTAAAAACACGAAGGTGATAGCTGATGTATTGAGTAGAAAATTCTACAAGAGGGTTAACTGCTATAGAGATCCTGATGTGAAATTGATGATAGATTTAAAAAAGATAAGAATGAAGTTGAATATCAGTGATAGAGGATTATAGTTAATGAATATGGTTGTACAATTATCCATAGTAAAATGTTTTAGAGATGCAAGGTTAAGATGAAGAGTAGAAAAGATTAACTTTAAGTGCTTACTAGAAAGCATTTTGAGTTCAAATCTGAAATGAAGGCAGTTTGGTGTTGGTACATGGATGGTGTTCCCAATAATGCAAAAATTGAAAGAAAAAAAAATAGTGAGAAAGGTACATAATGATGTAGATTCGATGAAATCAAGTAACAATAAGAAATATAAATGATTTAAACAGAAATTCTGATGGTCAAGATTTAAAATGGATGTAGCTGAGACTGTGAGGTTGTATGGAGTACTTTTGAGCATAGTGTCAAATAAAGATGTTAGATTTCCATCTTGGTATTGGGAGAGGCTTTCGAAATCCACGGATACACAATGGCAATTTAATATAATTTTCATGCTCATATTGGATTTTTAGAATACTAGAAGATATGTTAAGGACAAATGTGATGAATTTCTCAGTAAGTTTAGATGTTTACATTCCATTGATTGGAGTTGCTTATAATAATCAGTATAAAATTGTATTGAATGACACTGATTGAGATATTGTATGGTAGGAGGTGTAGAACTCCTACATATTGGGAAGAGAAATATATTTGGTCCATCAATGACTGAGTTAACAGCTGAGATGATCAAATTGGTTAGAGAGAACTGTAAAGTAGCCTATAGTAGACCTCTTGAGTCTCAAGTAAGTGATTGGGTGTATTAAAAAATATCTCAACGAAAATGTATATTGAGAAAAAAAAAATTTGAATTCGAGGTATGTGGGACCCTATGAGGTTGATAAGAAAGTTTGGTTAGTTATGAATAGTCTGGAGTCGCCTTTAGAATTAAAACACTTATATAACATATTTCATATTTCTCTATTGAGAAAAGGTTTATATGATGAGTATTATAATATTTCGAGCTAAACTATAGAAATTCAGAAAGATTGGGTGTACATCCAAGTACCAATAAGGATTTTAGAGAAATGAGCAAGTTTTGTATTATAAAGAAAATTGCATTAGTTCAAGTACTGTGGCGAAATAAGGATGTTGAAGAGATTACATGAAAGTATGAGACAATTATGGAGAAGTGGTATTCACAATTGTTTTTGGAGCAAAACAAAGAAATTTCGAGCACGAAATTTTTGTAAGGTGGGTAGAATTGTAATACCCGTATTTTTATAGTAAGGATAAATATGTATTTTAATAAATATGGAAAATAGTTAAAATCCCAGAAGGCTGAATGAGGATTGAAAGAGACAAAGGTTGAAATACAAAAAAAATCAAAAAAAAATCAAAAAGTCAACCGATGAATAGTAAACTAATGGCAGCACATGCCAACCGAGAAAATGATTGCAAAGGCAATCATGATGTTTTTTTTTCATCATTTCATTCTTGTCTCATAAGGGAAAAGTAAAGGAAAAATGAAAAAGAAAAAGTAAAGAATCATGATGTTGGGAGAATACCTCTCAATCTCTCCAAATCGTGGAGACTATAAGAGAGGTGTTGCTGAAATTTTCAGCCTAAGCTCTCTCATATAAATGGGTACAAATAATTTCAAGCAGAGTACGCGAAGGAATTTTAGTTAGTTTAATGTAATTCTTCTGTTTTTTTTTTTAAAACACTTGAGAGCTCAAAGAAATGCTGAAAGAGCAAAATTTTGAAGGAGTTTTCTGTGGAATTTCATAGAGGATCATGAGAAGCTATCCATATTATAAGGTAATAGTGTAGTATTTATTTTTGAATTTTTAGCATATATGAAATTCCCGGAACTCAAAGTAGGAATTTTCAAAGGGAGTGGTTTATGATGAATTTAAGAAATAATTAGAAACTTAATACAGATATTATGTCAGGAGTTGACTATCTACATCGGGAGAAATTTCTGAGAAGAACCGGAAACGGCAAGAAGGTAATCAACAGGTAGCTTTGAGTGCTACGAGGTGAGTTGGATTTACTTTTAGTAGTCTAAATAAAAATCAATTATTTTGGTGATATTATTATAATTAATTATTAAAGTATGCTTGAATGATAGATGAAAAATTGATTTATGGGTATGATAGGAAATTTGGCCAGGTAGAAATATTTTTCGGTGAGAAATGATATTTTTGAAAATCATAAGTTTATTTGAGAATAAAAGCAATAAATAAATTATTGATGAGATATATTGATGTTTTAATACGAGTTATGATGAGATGAATTTTAGTAGATCTTGACAAATTTTGGTGGATGATTTGAGGTGAATTTTAGTAGATCTTGACAAATTTTGGTGGATGATTTGAGATGAAATTTAGTGGATCTTGACAAACTTTAATTGATTATTTGATGTGATTTGGGAAGAGAAGAAATTAGTGGAATGTTTATATAATTTGATAAAATTCATGATGATTGGATGTAAGAAATTTTAAAGAAACTTTGTTATATAAAATTTGTGGATAATCAGGATAGACAAATTAAGTGGTTTAAATCTTTATATTGTTTTTATATTATTATTTCATATCATTGTTCATGCGCATATGCATTTAATAAAATAACCGAAAGAACTGGGAAGACAGCCAGTCTAATGAAATAACTGTGACAGCCGGTATATGCTGGAATGCAAAGTGAAAACCGTGACAGCCGGTATATGCTGGAATTAACCGGGAAGACAGTCGGTTTGATGAGAATAAAAGAATCGAGAGGGCAGTCGGTCTAAGATAATAACAACCTGTCGACAGGTGGGAAGACGTTCCCATCATAATCATTCATGCATTTGCATCTGTTTTAATTATTGCTGCATGATTGAAATGCTAAGATATGATATATTATTGTGAATTTAATTATAGATGACTGAGTCTCATAGAAAGAGACAGTTATGATGAAAATACTATTGGAAAGCTAAGATGTAGTATATTGTCGTGTATGATGGCTGAGTCTCATAAAAAGAGACAGCTATGATGATGAGATTATTGAAATGCTGAGATGTGATATATTATTGTGAATTTAATTATAGATGATTGAGTCTCATAGAAAGAGACAGTTATGATGAAAATACTATTGAAAAGCTGAGATGTGGTGTATTGTCGTGTATGATGGCTGAGTCTCATAAAAAGAGACAGCTATGATGATGAGATTATTGAAATGCTGAGATGTGATATATTATTGTGAATTTAATTATAGATGGTTGAGTCTCATAGAAAGAGACAGTTTAGTGATAAGACTTATCTAAATGATAGAATTTATGATGTGAACCTCATTACGAGGTAATTATGAGATAATTGAGGATTTTAAGGTGGACTGATTGATGATTGAGAAGAAGAGATTGATAGAGAATAAATCTTATGATATGGGAAATGATATTAGAAAGTTGTTATCAAGTTATGTGAAAAATAAAAGATTAAATATTAAATGGCTATTTATGGAATTTGGAATACTTCTAGTAAATTTAATTCCTTGAGCTTGTGAAGCTCACCCCTCATTGTACAATGTTTTTCAGGTAGCAGGCTTGGCAAATAGTTTGGTGAGTTGAGATTCAGAAGAAATCATTTTTGTAAGCCGCGTACGTGTCATCATCCTCAGACTAATGAGAAAATAAAATGAAAAAAATTTATTTGTAAATCTTCATGCATTTTACGTTGTATAGAATGCTTAAAGATCAGATTGATGTAAAGTTCTTTTGATGATATTTATTGTTGCATATATGTGTCGTGCTGGGATTCTCAAAATGTGATGATACCGTTTCGGGGTGGCCAACCCGGGATGGGTCGTTACACTATTGGTCCCCATAGTTTGGTTTTTTGGTAAAATAAGTCTTCATAATTTCAATTTAGTTAAATAAATTCCCATAATTTGATCATTTGGTTAAATTGATCCATAGAGTTTCAATTTGGTCAAGTAAGTACCCAAAGTTTTAATTAAGTCTTCATTTTTAACTCCCTCAATTCAAATTGTTTTTTACGTGAAGCTTAAGCGGGAGTATTCCTACTGCATTTTATTTAGATAACTAAACAATTCAGTCAAAGTGACCATCTACGGAGTTAATGAGAAGTTCACAGAGGACTTAATTGGATCAAATTGAAAAATTAAAGACTTAATTGGATCAAATTGAAAAATTAAAGACTTATTTGATCAAATTGAAACTTCAAGAATTAATTTAATCAAAAGATTAAATTATTATAATTATTTAACTAAATTGAAACTTTAAAATTCAATTTGATCAAGAGATTATGCTACGAGAACCAAAGGTGAAACAAGGGTGTAATTTAGCCTTAATGACAATGTAAACAAACTCCAAAAATAAGCTTGAAAATGGATTAAGGTGAAAGAAAAAAAAAACGTACTGGACAAATGGATAAGAGAAAAAAGCTTCGGTTATATTTGGAAACAGTTTTTGAAAACAGTTTTCAAAAACTCTTTTCTATATTTAGCAAACAGTTTTCAAAAGCAATTTCCGAAAACAGTTTTCAAAAAACCAGTTTTCAAAAACTGTTTTCTGAAAACTCCAAGGGCATGTTTGGGTAATAGTTTTTTGTTTTCAGTTTTCGAAAATGAAATTGAAAACAGTTTTATGATGTTTTCTGAAAAAAAACATGTTTGGATAACTGTAACTCGAAAACTGTTTCCAAAACAAAAAATAATGAAATGTTGTTTGGATAATC
Source organism: Bretschneidera sinensis (assembly GCA_023935145.1). NCBI lineage: Eukaryota > Viridiplantae > Streptophyta > Magnoliopsida > Brassicales > Akaniaceae > Bretschneidera > Bretschneidera sinensis. Next base: position 55,309,703 of record CM043702.1, on the reverse strand, counting down.
TTATTTTGAAAATTGTTTTGATACATCTTGTAATTACTTTTAGTTTTGAGTTTAAATTTAAAATCTATATTAATTTTATTTATCATATTTACTAAATATTTAAAAATAATTAATATTATTTTATTTTCAAAATTTTAATATTTTTTATATACCATGGAGGAAGAATGAAACATAGAAGTGAACACTGATTTTAGGGCTATTTTTCGAAAATTATGTCAGAAAACACCAATTTGAAGTTTTCAGAAAACGGTTTTTGAAAACTGGTTTTTTGAAAACTATTTTAGAAAATTGCTGTTGGTATTTGTCTAAGGTTTAAACATATCAAAACATGGTTCAAAGATAGTTAAAGTCTAAACCAAGATTGGATTATTAAAGTACAGCAAGTTAAAAGACTGCACACATGTGTGTGCATCACTTTGGAGCAAGGTAAGGGTAGACGCACTAGTGTGTGCACTTTTGCACACAAGCTGAAGGTGTGCGTGCACTATAGGTGATGGCCAGCACCGCACCGCGCACAGCCCAACACCTCACCATCCAGAATGCATGCCTCCTAAAGTGCCCCAGCACCGCACCGCTCCCCACCAATGGCACACTACCCAGAAAGTGTGCAAAGGGACCCTGCCCAGCACCGCACCGTGCCCTGTTGAGCACCTAGGCGCTAGGCAAAGTCAAGCACACATGGACAGCCTGTTTTAACCCTCTCTTAGGTGCGTGGGTGCAAGGTTAAAATGCACAGCACCACTTAGGAGTGATGGAGGGCCATGATTAATTAGTAATCATGATCAAAGGGTGAGGATTGAATCTCAAGAATGACCAAGAAGTTGGTGTTCTTGAGGTGAATCAAGGACGGAGTAAAGATCAATATCTGATCGTGCTCTTGAGGGTGATTCAAGAACGATGTAAAGATCAAGATCTAATCATGTTCTTAAGGTAGATTCAAGAACGGTGTTAAGATCCATCTTTGATATGTGTTCTTGAGGTTGAAGAATGCATTTGTGGGTAGTGCATAAATCAAGGATCTTGTCCCCAAAAAATGGCTTCAAATTTCAGTATTGAGAAGTTTGATGGAAAGGGAGACTTTGCCCTTTAGAAGCAGAAGATCAAGGAGGTTTTTGTGCAACAGAAAATGGACTTAGCTATTGGAGAAAATGATGTTTTTCCAGCAAGTGTCACGGAGGACCAGCGGAATGAGATGAAGAAGATGGCATACAACACCATCTTCTTGCACTTATCGGATAATGTCACAAGGGAGTGCGGAGTCTCGGAAGATCCAGCTGCAATATGGAAGAAACTAGATGAGTTGTTTCTTGCCAAGACTCTTTCGGATAAAAGGTATCTTCGTAAACGAATCTTTGCTTTTAAATTTGATCTAAAGAAAGAGTTGCAAGATAATCTTGATGCCAAGATAAGGAGTGCATCGAGTGGTAAAGGGTTGTTCTTTAAAAGAAGGCCAGCAACTCGGTATGGCAGCAACCATGGCTACTACCGGGACAGAGGTAGAGGAGAGAGCTATGGGGGAGTGCACAACAACATGCATGGCTTCTACCGGGATAGAGGTAGAGGAGAGAGCCATGTGAGAGTCAACAGTAGCATGCATGGCTACTACTAGGACAGAGGTAGAGGAGAGAGCCATGGGAGAGTGCATAGCAACATGCATAGCTACTACCGGGATAGAGGTAGAGGAGAGAGCCATAGGAGAGTGCACAGTAGCATGCATGGCTACTACAGGTACAGAGGTAGAGGAGAAAGCCATAGGAGAATGCATTCCAAACTGAGATTTGGAGGGAAGAGTTGCTACTACTACCATAAGGAGGGTCATGTCAAGAAAGATTGCAAGAAGATGAAGGATAGAGGAGGAAGCCATACCAAGAATGGAGAGGCTTCGGTTGCCAAAATAGAACAACAAGATGATGATGTTCTTGTTGTGTGCTCGGATGTGAGCAAGGGACAAGAAGACAGTGGGAAATGAATCTTGGATACCGGGTGCACTCATCACATGTGCCCTCACCGGAGTTGGTTCAAGAATTTCAAGGAAACCAATGATGAAAGGGTTTTCTTGGGGAATGATATTTCTTACCAAGTGAGGGGCACAAGAGATATCCAATTGAGGATGTTTGATGGAATGACAAGGCTGCTGGAGAATGTGAGGCATTTCTCGGATTTGAGGAGGAATTTGATCTCATTGGGGCAGCTGGATTCCATGGGGTATACATGCAAAATAGAGGGAGGAAAGATCAAGGTAGCCAAGGGATCTTTGGTAGTGATCAAGGCAGCAAGAAACGATGGACTCTATGAGATGATCAGAGAGACAAAAGTCAATGATCAAACAGCAAGCTTGACGCTTGAGATGGATAGGGCAGCCCTTTGGCACACTCGCTTGGGACATATGAGCGAAGAGGGCCTGCAAGTTCTCAGTAAGGATGGCCTACTTGGTGGAGACAAAGTAGAGAAACTTGATTTCTGTGAGTGTTGTGTTCTTGAGAAGCAACACCGGGTCAGCTTCAACATTAGAGTGTATAAGTCTAAGGGCATTCTTGACTACATTCATGTGGAACATTGGGGACCAGCAATGACACCAACACAGGGAGGTAACATTTACTTTCTGTCTTTAATTGATGATTATTCAAGAAAGGTTTGGGTTTATTTAGTTAAAAATAAATCAGATGCTTTGAATAAATTAGTGGTGTGGAAAGGGCTGGTAGAGACTCAAATGGGTAGAGTAGTTAAGGGGATCAGAACCGATAATGGCTTAAAATTTTTTAACCAAGAACTTGATCAATTCTGTAGGTTAAATGGCATTCTAAGACATAGGATGGTTGTGGAAACACCTCAGCAAAATGAAGTTGCTGAAAGAATGAATAGAACCCTTATGGAAAAGGTTAGGTTCATGCTAATAGGATCTGGTTTATCAAAATATTTTTGGGGAGAAGCTATGGCTACAGCTGAATACTTGGTAAATAGATCACCATCTAGAGCTTTAGAGCTCAAGACTCCCATGGAGATGTGGAGTGGAAAACCCCCTGAATTAAACAACCTTAGGACTTTTGGGTGTGCTGCATATGCACATCAAAAGGAGGATAAATTTAGCCCTAAATCTAGAAAATGTGTATTTCTAGCATATGGTGATAGGGTTAAAGGATATAGGTTGTGGTCCTTAGAAAAGAAGGGCATGAAATTGATTATAAGTAGGGATGTTATTTTTAATGAATTATTATTTCCCTACTTGGAGAAAACTAACCCTGCAGGGGCTAGTGAGCAAACCAGTCCGGAAGTTGTGAAGCATTGCATCAAGGAGAACTCGGTTCAGGTAGAGCAAAGGAGGCAAGAGGGTTCGGACCAGGTAGAGCCCTTGGATGAAGGCCAAGCTCAAGAAACTCAAGAAGAGGCTGAACAAGAAGAGGTTGATGTAGCAAGTCATAATGACTACCAACTCACAAGAGACCGGGGAATGAGGGTGGTTAGAACACCTTTGAGATATGGGTTTGCGGATGCTAATGTAGCAGCTCCTTGGACAGAAGGAGAAATGAGTGAACAAGAGACTTACACGAATGCCATGGAGTGTAAGGATTCGCCAAGATGGAAGCTAGCTTTGGAGGAAAAAATGGATTCTTTGAGGAAGAACAACTTCTGGGAATTGGTGAAAATTCCAGGAAAGCAGAAAGTTCTAGAATGTAAGTGCACTTACAAGATCAAAGAAGGGTACCCTACAAGAGATGAAGTCCAAAACAAAGCTAGGATGGTGGCGAATGGGTTCACAAGAAGAGAAGACATAGACTTCACAGAAACTTTCTCACCTGGACACAAGGTGGAGAAGATGGTGAGTATCCTCATCTATGTCGTTGATGTGCTGTTGGTTTGGAACAGCAGGAAGAGGATGGAAAGGTTTACATCTCAACTCAGTGAGGAGTTCGAGAGGAAGGATCTCAGCCTTACACAAAAGATCCTTGGGATGTGTAGAATCCAAGAAAAGGAGAGAAACTGGTTAAGGGTTTCTTGGGCAATGGGTGTTCTCAGCAGATTTGTGAGTAATCCCGGAAATAAGCATTGGCATGGGATGAAGTGGTTGCTGAGGTATTTGAAGGCTCAGTTGCAGCCGGTGGTAACACTCATAACAACCGGAGCAGAATGCATAGCGGCTAACGGAAGCCATAACGGAGGCTATGGAGTGCAAAGGGTTGTTGGACGAGCGGGAGGTCCTAAAAGAGCAGGTGGTGGTGTCTTTGGATAGCCAAAGTGCGTGGCACTTATGGAGGAATCTGGTATTCCATGAGGGGATGGAGTATATGGATGTTCAATATCATTACATTCCGAAAAATGGTACGAAAGGATGCATTCATGTTGACAAGAAGACCACGGAGGAAAGTCCTACAGATTTAGGCACCAAGGTTCTACCTCTAAGAAGGTCCAATCATTGCCTTGGACTTCTTAGGAATGGAGTTGGTTGATTGATGACTCAAGATGAGTTTGGATCCCGAAGCTCCCTGCAAAATGGTTCGGGTCTAAACACTTAGACAAAGGTAGAGATTGTTGGTATTTGTCTAAGGTTTAAACATGTCAAAACATGGTTCAAAGATGGTTAAAGTCTAAATCAAGGTTGGAGTATTAAATTACAGCAAGTTAAAAGATTGCACACATGTGTGTGCATCACTTTGGAGCAAGGTAAGGGTAGGCGCACTAGTGTGTGCACTTCTGCACACAAGCTGAAGGTGTGTGCGCACTACAGGTGATGGCCAGCACTGCACCGTCCAGAATGCATGCCTCCTAAAGCACCCCAGCACCGCACCGCTCCCCACCAGCGGCACACTACCCAGAAAGTGTGCAAAGGGACCCTGCCCAGCACCGCACTGTGCCCTGTTGAGCACCTAGGCGCTAGGCAAAGTCAAGCACACATGGACAGCCTGTTTTAACCCTCTCTTAGGTGCGTGGGTGCAAGGTTAAAATGCACAGCACCACTTAGGAGTGATGGAGGGCCATGATTAATTAGTAATCATGATCAAAGGGTGAGGATTGAATCTCAAGAATGACCAAGAAGTTGGTGCTATAAAAGGGGTTTCCTAGCCTCATTTTTCAACAAGAGAGAACAACACAAGGTTGTGACACAAGATGTAATGTAACTTGTGAGACATGTGTGTGAATGAGAGAATTGTGTGAGAGTACAAAGACACAAACACAAGAGTGACTCATTGTAGAGAGACTGGTTGTAAAGAAGAGAGAGTAGTATAGGAGAGAGCATTGTTAGTTCTTATCTTCTTCCTTTCTTCTCTTCTTGGTTTCTTCAAGAACTTGAGCTTCTTGAAGAGGGTTGCTGTATTTGTAAAGAACCATTGATTTAGTGCAGAAGGAACTCACGGGGACGTAGGCACATTACTGAATCTCAATAACAAATTGCTTGTCTTATTTCTTTTTTTGATTTTCTGTTCCTATTTTCGATTCCAAATCTTTACAAGTCATTCTAGGCTTGAGTGTTTGGAAGATCACCACCTGGGCATCTTGTCAAGGTGATTTTCAACAATTGCTTTTGAAAATTGTTTGTCAAATATAGAAAAGAGTTTTTGAAAACTGTTTTCAATTTTCGAAAACTGAAAACAGTTTTCAAAAACTTTTTCCAAACATAGCCCAAATTGGTGTTTTCTGACATAATTTTCGAAAAATAACTCTAAAGTCAGTGTCGACTTCTCTATTTTATTTTTTTTCCATGATATATAAAAAATATTAAAATTTTAAAAATAAAATAATATTAATTATTTTTAAATATTTAATAAATATGAGAAATAAAATTAATATAGATTTTAAATTTAAACTCAAAACTAAAAATAATTATAAAATGTATTAAAACAGTTTTCAAAATAAAATTATCCAAATAATATTTTATTATTTTTTATTTTAACAGTAATTTTGGTGTTATATTTATCCAAACATATTTTCTGAAAAAAAAAACATAAAAAAACTGTTACCATGTCTTCAATTTATAGATTTCTACTCCTATCAGCACGTCCGAAAACATATCTCACGTGCCAAGTCAATCCTCAATCAGGTCTCAGCCATCGCCAAACCCCATCTTGACTGTCTGCCCTTTCGTTTTACATTTCCAGTTAGACACAGAAAACGCAGAGCACACTTTACAGGGAGAGAAACACCTGTTTTTTGATTTCTCGATAACGGGGCGTGACCTGAGATCAAAACAACCCGAACACTGAAACACCACCACCATGTGGAGAAGAGTCGTCTCTTCACAGCTCAAAGCCCTGGTTGCTGCTGCTGCTCCTCCATCGAGCCGATCTGCTCTCACCAAACCCGCGCGCCTCTCTCGCTCCGCCCCTCGATCCCTCATTTTTCCCTCTTCCACTCACTTCGCTTGCCACTTCAGTTCCGATTCAGGTAAAAACCCTGACTCTAATTTCCCTACTCACATCTTTGCGTATACTTATATGTTTTTATGAATCTATATAGGTGCGTCTATATGTATATATTATAAACATATTTGCGATTCATTTGAATTCGCGATTTCTCGGGGGAAAATGCCATGTCAAGGTGCCTTTGTCCGTGTACTATATATAATCATACTTACAAATTAACATGTACATATTTAGCTATACTACATGTATGTTTGTGAATATAATCATAGCAATGTTGAAGCACTACATATGTGGTTATAAATATTTATGTGAATATGTATGATTAGATATACACTTATTTGTGTATGTGTTGTGGAAGCGGGTGAATGATGTGGATTTGTTTGGTTTTTGTAGCGGATACTTCTGTGAAGAAGAGGGTTGAAGATGTAATGCCCATTGCAACTGGGCATGAGAGAGAGGAGCTTGAAGCAGAACTTGAGGTGATTTTTCCTTTTCTTTTAAATAGATGTTGTTTGGAAGATTTTCGAAAACATTAACAAGGAGAAAAAAGAAACTGTAGATAATTTTGGTTTCTTCAAAATGAAAAACTTCTTATGGTTAAGTTGTTGTTTGTATAAGGTGCAATGAAGTGGGACATTTGTTTTATGGGATCTAAACAATGAATTGGTTGTAGTCTGACGTTTGCGCTGTAATCTAAATCTTTTGGGTGAATGAAATTGTTTCTGATTTTGATTGGTTCATTTTGTACAGGGAAGGAAGCTGCTTGATATAGACTATCCTGTTGGTCCTTTCGGCACAAAGGTTAGTGTGGTCTGCAATTTGGAAAATAAAATGAATTAACACTAATGTTTTGCATTGTTTTTATATAGTTATCATTAATAGTACCATTTATAACTTAAATATGATGGTCTATGGATCATCTAGATGGAAGTTGAATTGTTTGAACTTTGAAGCATTGATTATTAATTTGTTTGGTAGAGCTATGATAAGAGTATATATGTTTGACCGCAGCCTCTTAGCCTAGCGAGGCCCTCCATATAAGAGACCTGGGTTTGATCCCCCTCTCCACCAATGTACCAGAAAAAGAAAAAAAAATCAATTCTGTTTTGGATTTTGATATTTGGGTGCTCATTTTTTCTTTTAACTTACTACTTTCTGATCATTATGTAGGTGTTATGTTACTCGTAGTTAATTCCATCTTTTCTGTAAGAATGATATCCAATATATGTAATTGATAGATTTTCTTGCTTTAGAATGTAAAATACTTACGAGCACATAAAGTTACTTGATTACATCTCATGTGCTTGTGCTCATTACTATCAACTCATTATGAAAAAACTTGTTCGGCTCGCGTAGATGTATCTTTCATTCTCCCTGCCACAATTGGATGTGTTTTACCAAAAAAATAAATAAATTGGATAACTATGTGACATCCAACATTTTTTATTGTTTTTAATGAATATGATTCTTAATTGGTCTCATAAGCTTAAATGGATATGATTCTTTTTATGTGAATTTAAAAGATTCTTTTTTTTTCTATAAGTAAAAAACTTTATTAATAAAGCACCAAGATGGTGCAACTCAAAACCAAAGGTTATTTACAAGATAAGAAATCCACTAAATCTAAAAGATCATCATTATTTACAAAGACACCCTCTAAACAAAAAATTGAGAGTATTAAACCAACTATCTCTAATAGTTCCAATAGGTCTTTCTGCCTCATCAAAAGCTCTCCTGTTCCTTTCTCTCCACACTACCCAGAAAATTGAGCGTGAGATCAATGAATAAGCCTTCTTGACCTCTTAGGAAGCCCTCAATCCACTCCAAGCCCGTATTTCATCTTTCACAGAGCATGCCACTACCCAAGAAACCCCTAAAATACTATAAGCCATCTCCCACAAACTTCTAGCTAGCAAACATTCCGCCAAAAGATGATATATGAACTCGACACCATCTTTACAAATATAGCACCTATTAACAATCACTTTACCCCTCGAATTTTCTTCCAAGAGGCTTCCCACACCGAAAAAAAAAACGTACTTTCTCGGGTACACAGGAGCACCAAATTAGTTTCCTAGGGAAATTGGGGTTACCATCCAAATGGACTTTATCAAAAAGAATCTTATAGAAGTCCTTCACTTTAAAACCCTTGTCTGGACAAGGCCCTCATTTCATCACATCCTCCCTACCCACCAATTTAAAAGATTCTTGACTAAGTCTAATATGCACTTACTTTTTATTATTAACTCATTGTGAATATTCTTGATCTTGGAGGTGTTTAGTGAACCATCTTCGAATAGCTATGGTCTTCTTGGGATGGAGATCCAAAGGCTAATCTGCACTTGCTTTTTATTAATAACTCATTGTGAATATTCTTGATTATAATCGTCTTTATATATTTTTTCTCCACATCACAATTTGTTAAGTCCATAGTAGCCAACATTTTTGGTTGCTTTGATGGAATACTATGATTCTTGTGTTAGTTTTAATGGTAAATTTGTTCCCAACGTTTGGGTCAGCATGTGTTCATGTGTTCTCTTAATTCATCTCGGGAATCTAGTACCTCGATACTTAATAGCAACTTATAATTTAAATATATAAATCCTCCTGTTCACTATTTTCAGTTTGGCTTGGTTATAGCTTGTCTAATAGGTTGTAAACTAATTTTAGGAAGTAAAAATAATATTACATGAAATTAAGGATTTGAATGGATCTATGATATCCTATAATCTTGGCTTCAGCTTTTATACAGCTGGAAACTTTTTCAAAACAGTTTTTTAAGGAATATCTGTCACAGATCAAGGTGGAAATAGGAAATGATTTTTTCTGAGATGGCCAAATTTTTAACTTCGATTCAATCATGCACTTTCTAGACCGTTTCATATTTATATTTTGTACTTTGTTTCTGAATGTCCTGAATATAATCTAATTACTATCACTTCTAGAGCAAGTAAAGTTGTAACCTTGGTATGAGTGGATAATCAAGACAAGTAATTAAAACACAAACTCAAAGGTGCATATTCATACGTCTCTTTCATAATAACCAAACATATAATAAATTTTGAGACATGTGAACAGTGATAAATATTGATGTTAGCTTAAAGAGATTGATATAAATTTATTTACATGGTTGCGTTGAGAAAGGACTAATTGGCATATCTAGCGTGGCTACTATAATGTAATCTAGATGTTGTTTTTAATTTTTCTATGTGTTAATAATGAAATTTAATATAAATTATGTGTAAAATGTGAATTTGTTATAGCTAATTAGGAGGGTAGACTGGTTGTCTTACATTTTAGCTTAATCATATCCTCTAAAATTATATAGGTATATGTATATACATATACATGTAACACACCCAACTCGACTCAACTAAGCCTTAAGTCCAAACTAGTTGGGGTTGGCTACATGAACTCCGTTTCTCCAATTTGCTTGCATAAACACACACACACAGAGATAGAGAGTTAAAATCTTTTTTACTGAGATTTGGTGTTTGGTCGCTTGGGTAGGCTGGTTAAGAGATATTCAAAAGCATCCATTTGACTGTTCTCTAGGGTTAATGGATGGTTTTAGTTACATATGTTGATAACCTTCAGTAAATGGATCATGTGTCAAGAATGCTTGAGAAAAAATAATTAGACAACAACACCTTGATCTTTATGAGGTACATGTGCTTTGCACTAATCCAACTTTCAAGAGAAAATTAACTATGTTATATGCGTTCAACTTTGTTGCACCCTGCAACTGGAGAATTGAATAATTATGGCCAAGGAAAATTCTGAAATTTGTCTCATCATAATGGTGTGGGGTTTGTGGGGATGGAAACGAGAAATCTTTGATGACAGATTACTGTTTTCTTCTTTTAGTATCGATATGCTGCACGATCTTAACCTTATGTTGGACAAAAGATTATTTGTTTGTTTGTTTTTTTTTTCTTTCATATAGTTTCTTTTTTGTAGGCAGTCTGACAAAATATGTGATACTTGAGAATTGGTATCAATCCTATAGGAGTTTGAATGCCTTCAAAATTAAATTGCCGCATTCCACTTTGTGTATGATTTAATGTGGAAACTTTGTCATCTTATGATGGGCACTCAAATATTGGTAGAAACTTCAAATGGTCATATGATGATATCAATAATAGTCTTCAGTGCATCATTCAATATAAGATGTTATAAATTGAAAGCCCATATAAATTCATTCTTGGGCACATGCAAACATGTGTTTTCAGTTTGTCTCTTTTGTAGAATATCTCCCTGTGCTGGTTGATGGAAAGGGGTTTATTTGTCATTGGTCTATGCTTAGTGATGTTGCAATATTACTTATCTTGATACATTCTTCTCATTTGATAATTTGTCTGTAGGAAGCTCCTGCTGTTATCAAGTCCTACTACGACAAGAGAATAGTTGGATGCCCTGGAGGCGAAGGCGGCGAGTCCTTATCTTTTCTTCATTAAGTTATCTTTCCTTTTTTTGCCGTGCATGCATGCTTCCTTACTGATTTATGCAGTGCTTTAAGCAGAAGTGAATAATATCGCATGACATATTATTAATCTAGTTCAATTTTCTTAATTCTAAACTGCAGAGGACGAGCATGATGTTGTCTGGTTTTGGCTGGAGAAAGGCAAGCCTCATGAATGCCCGGTGTGCTTGCAATATTTTGTGGTAAGTGGAGGATCAACTTGAATTAATAGTTTAAACCTGGCCTGATTTTTATTGGATGGAGTTGAAAATATGGACTTCTGTGCCTAGATTTAGATATTTTGTTGTTTTCTACATGCTTACATGGGAAAGGGTCCCTTAGCTAACCAGTAAAAGGAAGCTGTCTGACTATACCTAGATTCAGGAAGATGTCAGGTACATTGGTGGATATGAAGCTGGGAGAGGCCCATAAACCCCTGAAGAGTACGGTTGCCCAGCCAGTCTTGGCTCTATGTTTCACTTGCTTTATCCTTCCCAACATGGCTTGGTCTAAGAGTTCGAATCTTGTTAATATTACCAAGGGTACTTTATATGAAACATACATGCAATTCTCCTCAGCTAGTAACTTCTACAGTATTTCATTTTGAAGTTGTTGATACTGAGGCATAGTCTGAGCATGGTGGTTTTAGGGGAATTAGATTATGAAGCCAGCAAATCCCCATGAGTCCATCAAGACTAACCAGTCTTCTGGTAATACTTTGCCTCATCATGTACTTCTGAGCATGGAATGGCTTAACCATTCAATTCATGTTTATATTATCTACGGGTGTCATTCCATTCAGTTAGGGTTTATGCTGAAATTTGAATTGGATGAATTGAAAATAAGGCTAAGTCTGAATTTTAACTTTTAAGCCCGTGACGATTTTTCAGGAAATCAAGTATCATGACCATAGTCAATACTTTGATGATTATCTGAATATGATCTGTGTTTAACTTGGTTCGTATTGAGGGTTGAGATTCTGTCTGTATGGACCCAGATAAGACTGACTTTTGGATTATAATGCGTCATGGACTCATGTCAAAGGGTTAAGTTTTGTACTAACTGTGACTTGGGTCATGAGCTTAAGTTTTATAACAAATATCTATTACTTGATGGAGCCTTGTCGATGTAGATGTTAAGAAAGGGAAACCACAAAGCATCATATTCTCAAATACTTGCTAACTTTAACCCACATTTACTGTCCCATAAATATCATATTATCAAACCAAGTGGCTTTTCTCAGTGCGCTTTCTTTACTAAACCTTACATAAAAAGAAAACCCAGTTGTTTTCACTGTTGCAGAATTTTCTGATCATTTCATATATGTTTAACTTTAAAGTCCGTGACGATTTTTTCAGGAAATCAAGTATCATGACCATAGTCAATACTTTGATGATTACCTGAATATGATCTGTGTTTAACTTGGTTCGTATTGAGGGTTGAGATTCTGTCTGTATGGACCAAGATAAGACTGACTTTTGGATTATAATGCGTCATGGACTCATGTCAAAGGGTTAAGTTTTGTACTAACTGTGACTTGGGTCATGATCTTAAGTTTTATAACAAATATCTCTTACTTGACGGAGCCTTGTCGATGTAGATGTTAAGAAAGGGAAACCACCAAGCATCATATTCTCAAATACTTGCTAACTTTAACCCACATTTACTGTACCATAAATATCATATTATTAAACCAAGTGGCTTTTCTCAGTGGGCTTTCTTTACTAAACCTTACATAAAAAGAAAACCCAGCTGTTTTCACTGTTGCAGAATTTTCTGATCATTTCATATACGTTTAAGTCCGTGATGATTTTTCAGGAAATCAAGTATCATGACCATAGTCAATACTTTGATGATTATCTGAATATGATCTGTGTTTAACTTGGTTCGTATTGAGGGTTGAGATTCTGTCTGTATGGACCCAGACAGGACTGACTTTTGGATTATAATGCGTCATGGACCCATGCAAACGGTTAAGTTTTGTACTAACTGTGACTTAGGTCATGAGCTTAACTTTTATAACATATCTCTCTTACTTGATGGAGCCTTGTCGATGTAGATGTTAAGAAAGGGAAACCACCAAGCATCATATTCCCAAATACTTGCTAACTTTAACCCACATTTACTGTCCCATAAATATCATATTATTAAACCAAGTGGCTTACTGTTGCAGAATTTTCTGATCATTTCATATATGTTTGACAGCTGGAAGTGGTGGGCCCTGGAGGACCTCCAGATGGACACGACGATGACAATCATCACTGATTGCAGCTTTCGGTTTATATATTGGAATAAAATTTTGGGGAAGATGATGAGACAATTTCCAGTGTACAGCGCAGCTTTAAAATGAAAAGCTTTGTCTTGTTTGTTTGTCACTGGTCCTTAGTACTTGACTACTTGTGGCTGTTGCTTTGGCAACATTTGTGATGGTATCTTCTTTGGCGTTGTTAAAACACGAGTTTATCAATTGGGAGCTATGATTCTGTTAGGTTTCATCTTTAATGCATTGCAAATAATTAATGGCTACCTTTCGATTCTTTCATGAAACTTTTCCTGTTTTAATTCACTGAGGTTGAACCACATGTTCGAATTCAGTTTCAGACAAACATACCAAGATGAACGATGAATCACTTGGATGAGAAAATAATTGAATCTACCTCTCTTTTATGCTACTTTTAAGGACTATAAATGGGTGAGTTTGACACTACCATGGTTTCTCATTTGGGGCGTAGTTTGGAGAACACAATGGCTATGTGAATTGACCAATCTGATTGTAGAAGGGTGATATCAAATTATGACAACCTTTTTGGCAAAACTTTGTGCTCTTCTACCATGTTTCTTTTAGAAATGCAAGAGAAATGTAAAACATACATTTTTTTTCTCCTTCGTACCATTTGTTTTTTATTGGCACAAGGGTCGCTTAAGACTATAGCATCTAAATCGAACCTGCCATGGCTATGTTGTGGGGACTTTAACGAGATACTAAATTTGGATGAGGAGGAAGGGCGGTGTGGAGGATTTTCGAGAAGCTATAGATGATGAGAGAAAAATATTGCATATTTTGGCCACTTAATTTACATTTGTTAGCTTATGATTTTGTTACTTTGAGTTGTTTTCATTGTTTTTCAGGTTTACAAGCACTGGGAAAGGAGTTTCACTAAAATTTCCAGAATTGCCCGTACAGATCAATCATCTTTGAAAATTAAACTGTATTGATATAAGAAGAACCAGGATATGAGCCATATATGCTTAGAAAGATCCAGAAGTCTATTTTCTGGAGAATTTTACGGCTCGTAAAAATGATTTTTCTACAGAAAGTTATGGCTGTTTTAGTAGACAAAGGTCAGGCTGTGCGGGCTGTGCAAGATTTCAGCGTGAATAGAAGTTTTGAAGGGCATGTGAAGACTTAAATCCCACATCCCACATCGATTGGAAACACATTTCTATATCCCACATCTCACATCGGATTAGAAACACATTGCACTCGTGGTATTTGCCTATATAAGACCCACTCCACTTCATCATTCAGTGTACAATTCCTGGGCCACTTTGGTGTTAACCGGTGGACGTCTGCTAGTATTCTAGTGGATCTCGAAGGCTTTGCTACCATGATTGGAAGCGATGCCCATCAGCGAGTGGAATTTCTCCTATGTAAAGTTATTTATTTCTTTTTATTTAGTTGTTTTAGTTTAATGTTTAGCACTTTTATTATGAATTGTAGTTTCATAGTTATAAGTGGTTAGAATCTTCAGCTAAGATTGAAGATGAAACCCTGCCGTTGTTTGACATAGTAGTTCAGATTTGCTTGCACAAATCTGACATTTTTTAGTATAAATGTTCTGTAAATTATTTGAGTTAATCTTATGATTGATTGAGTTTAAATTGTTCTGTTGGATATTCCTTATGTTTCATCTGATGGATACATCGAATTGTTTTCGATTAAATTGGATTTCCTTTGTGATTTGTTAAGAGCGGATACATTGGATGCTTTTGGTTTAATTGGGATATTATTTGTTTTTTGTCTTATAGTTGGATTTATGGAATTTTTTGATAGGTTATCTTTAGAACATTGAGTTATATGCTTAACTTTGGCTGGGTAGATTCAGAAACCTTAGTGTTTTTATTATTAGTTTTTAAAATCAATTTAGTTTAGCTTTTATTTTGCAACATATAATACAAAACTTGGAACTAGGTTAAGATAAGATTAGTTTAGATAAATTTATATTTTCACAACACAATTCCATGTCGATTCGACCTCGCACTTACACAACATTATATTGCAAACGACTCGTGCGCTTACGAGTAATTTAAAACTCACAACAAGTTTTTGATGCCGTTGCTGGGGAATTGTTTGGTTTGCGAAAATTTTTGGTCTGAATTGATTTTATTTTTCTACTAGTTAGTTATCCAAAAAAAAAAATATGTGGATGAATCCAGCGCTGGTTTCACAGTCTTTAGAGGACACCATTAAGGAGTACATGAAAATGACCGGCCCGTCCATCAATGCTGCCAACACATTCAATATTGATAGTTGTTCCATCTGAGCTAGTCCTATGCATCTAGCACAGAATTGTCCATCAATGCCGGCTTGTGCCGAGAATCCCATGGAACAAATGAATGCTTTCAATGACTGTTGTTGGCAATCAAATGGATCTTACTCCGAATCATTCAATCCAGGGTGGTGGGACCACTCTAATTTTTCATAGACGCAGAGCCAACCGAGGAATCAGGGATGAGCCCTTTATCAAGCTCATAATCAATACCCTCCCGAATTTCCTCCGCCAGTTCTAAGTTATAGTCACTCAGCCTATCCAGCACCATTACCTGCTTACCAAGCTCCCATTCAAACACCAGCACCAGTTTCACTGTCACTTGAGGACACCCTTAAGGAGTACATGAAAATGACTAGCCAATCCATGAGCGAAGTGATGAGTGCAACAATAGAAAACACCCAAGCGATTGCCAAGCTAGAGAGTCAAATTGATCAAATTGCAAGTTACGTGGATGAAGGAGAGGAAGGAGAGTTCCCCAGTCAACCTGAGCCTAACCCAAAGGAACAGTTTGCGGTGAGAAATTCATCAACTCCTATGCATTGGCAGGAACAAGTGCAATCAACTGTCTCATACTTGTCTGGGAGACAAGTGGACAATCAAGTGGAGGAGAACCCTGTTATGCAACAAGGGCAAGAAAGTGGCAATAAGGAAAAGAGAGATGCTGAGCCATCTATAGTCACACCTATTATTAAGGATCTCTCTAGGTCGTTTTTACCTAAAGCAGCTTACCCTGAGAGACTACAAGCGCCCAAGAAAGAAGGGAAGTCTGAGGACATTATGGAGGCAGGCTTTGCTCAGTTTGGAGAGGATTTAGACTTAGATAAGTTACTTAAGCAAGCAAATACTATATTGGAGTCTGTTCCTCGGGAGAGTAGTAAGATAGAGGAGACTATGGATGAATCCCGCATTGAGGACTCCCTGGAGGCATGCTTTGCTCACTTTGGAGAGGACTTGGGCTTAATAAGTTACTCGAGGAAGTGAATGTCATTTTGGAGTCTGATCCTCGAGAAAGCAATGAGACGGAGGAAACCACAACACCTGAACCCCCCAAGAAGGAACTTAAGCCTTTACTGGACAATCTTAAGTATAAGTTCCTAGGTCCAGCAGATTCTTTGCCTATAATTATAGCTTTAGATTTGGGTGATGCTCCAGAGGAGAAATTATTGGACGTCTTAAGAGAGCATAAGGAAGCTATAGGCTGGACTATTGAGGATGTCAAGGGAATCAACCCCTCGTTGGTAATACACGTGATACAGTTGGAGGAGAATGCCAAGCCATCGAGGGAGCCACAAAGAAGGCTCAACCCTGCTATGCAAGAGGTTGTGAGGGCAGAAGATATTAAGCTGTTAGAGGCAAGGATCATTTATCCCATCTCTGATAGCAAGTGGGTGAGCCTGATTCAAGTCGTGCCCAAACATGCTGAATTAACGGTAGTGAAGAATGAGGACGACGAGTTGGTGCCAACTCGTGTTCAATTAGGAAGGAGAGTGAGTATAGACTACCGTAAGTTGAATGCTGCCACTAGGCCTGATCATTTTCCATTCCTATTTATTGATCAGATGGTGGAGCGCTTAGTTGGGCATGTTTACTAATGTTGGGTCTGGCTGAAGACGTTAAACTTAGCGCTCATGGGAGGTACCCCACAGCTTATCTTTTTTGTTTATTTATTATTTCGCATTTTTATGATTAATGTTTGTTTCCAGTATTTTTTGTTTTCCAGTTTTTTTATTTTTCAGGGACAATACATACTTCAGTTCAAGTTTTGGGGTATGCTATGAGCCATACCAGTCCAGATAGTTCTCCATATCTCAGGTCAGCTCTTTTCATATTAGTCACACATTGGGGTCAATGTGTAATTTAAGTTTGGGGGTATGGGAGACACATCATACAATTTGTCCTGACTTGTTATCTTTTTGTTGTAAAGATAAATGCATGTTCATGTTCGTCTAAAAATTTTGATTGTTTTGAAAAATTGTGATGTGATTTCATTGGTGAGTTTAAAACTTTGAACACATGATCTGATGATAGAGTTTAAACTTTAGTTACTTACTTTAGGCATTTTCAAGAATTCACATGTTTGATCTAATCTAACACGAGCACATCAGCACATATTTGTGTGAGGTATGACAAGTGAGTTGAATGTATACGTTTCCTTGTCTTAACTGAAACCAGATGACTTATTGGATATATATATATATAAAACAACTAATACTACTAATATTTATAATGATCATCATCAATAAACTTTCCACTGAGTAACTAGACCTCTTGCCTCAGTAAGCAGTGAGTGTTCAAGTCAAAAGGCGAGAATTTTATTCATAATGATCATTGTGAAACTTTCCACTGAGTAACTGGACCTCTTGCCTCAGTAAGCAGTGAGTGTTCACGTCAAAAGGTGAAATTTTTCTTGGTGGTATTAAGGCCGGTTTAATTTCGTAGCCTTTTTTACTAGAGTTAGTAAGTCCTTAGGGGTGTCTTTACACCTAATGCCCTAAAACCATCTGGTTTGGGAGTCATTGACTCAACACTCGCTAAATGGGTCGATTAGAAAGCTTAAGGAAACTAAACATAGCAGAACCTTATATATATATATAAACTATGCCATCGTTGTTCTTTCCGATGAGAAATTCTGTGGATCTTGAGATTTGATTACCTTGTACATTGAAGTTATTTGGAAACCTCATATGTATATGCTAAATCACTTTACACTGATTCAAGCTTGTGATGTCTTACCATGCCTCTTGTAAGTAATTAGGTTTTAAATTCTTATTCATTGTGAAGATGGGTTTGACTTATTTAAGCTTGCTCATGAACGAATCTCATTATTTTGAATGCTCTTTAAATTTTTGGATACCATGAATACTGAACTTATCTTTATGTTCTTTGTTTTTCATTTAGTTTTTTTTTTATATTTATTTATTTTGTTTTGCTAAGGGACTAGCAAAATGTAAGTTTGGGGGTATTTGATGAGAGAAAAATATTGCATATTTTGGCCACTTAATTTACATTTGTTAGCTTAGGATTTTGTTACTTTGAGTTGTTTTCGTTGTTTTTCAGGTTTACAAGCACTGGGAAAGGAGTTTCACTAAAATTGCTAGAATTGCTAGTACAGATCAATCATCTTTGAAAATTAAACTGTATTGATTCAAGAAGAACCAGGATATGAGCCATATCTGCTTAGAAAGATCCAGAAGTCTATTTTCTGGAGAATTTTACGACTCGTAAAAATGATTTTTCTACATAAAGTTATGGCCGTTTTAGTAGACAAAGGTCAGGCTGTGCGGGCTGTGTGGGATTTCAGCGTGAACAGAAGTTTTGAAGGGCATGTGAAGACTTAAATCCCACATCCCACATCGGTTGGAAACACATTTCTATATCCCACATCCCACATCGGATTAGAAACACATTGCACTTGTGGTATTTGCCTATATAAGACCCATTCCACTTCATCATTCAGTGTACAATTCCTGGGCCACTTTGGTGTTAACCGGTGGACGTCTGCTAGCATTCTGGTGGATCCCGAAGGCTTTGCTACCACGAGGGGAAGCGCCGCCCATCAGCGAGTGGAACTTCTCCCATGTAAAGTTATTTATTTCTTTTTATTTAGTTGTTTTAGTTTAATGTTTAGCACTTTTATTATGAATTGTAGTTTCATAGTTATAAGTGGCTAGAATCTTCAGTTAAGGTTGAAGATGAAGCCCTGCCGTTGTTTGGCATAGTAGTTCAGATTTGCTTGTACAAATCTGACATTTTTTAGTATAAATGTTTTGTCAATTACTTGAGTTAATATTGTGATTGATTGAGTTTAAATTGTTCTGTTGGATATTCCTTGTGTTTCATTTGATGGATACATCGAATTTTTTTTCGATTAAATTGGATTTCCTTTGTAATTTGTTAAGAGCGGATACATTGGATGCTTTCATGAAATTTTTTGATAGACTATCTTTAGAACATTGAGTTATATGCTTAACTTTGGCGGGGTGGATTCAGAAACCTTAGTGTTTTTATTATTAGTTTTTTAAAATCAATTTAGTTTAGCTTTTATTTTGCAAAATATAATACAAAACTCGGAACTAGGTTAAGATAAGATTAGTTTAGATAAATTTATATTTTCACAACGCAATTCCCTGTGGATTCGATCTCGCACTTGCACAATATTATATTACAAACGACTCGTGTGCTTGCGAGTAATTTAAAACTCACAACAATAGACTACTGTAGTCTTGTTGATATAGGCTGTATTAATGGTAGGGAGGATGAGAGAGCTAATCTTCGAAAGATTGGAAAGGTAACTAGCATTACGGAGTGGAGCCAATTGTATCCAAACCATAAAATAGCGGTGCTAGAGCATAGTACCTTGGACCATAATCCAATTAAGATTCAACTTGCTACTTACTGTGATCAGGTTGGCAAGAAACTCATAAGAACAGCGATATCGATCAGCGGATTCAATACGCTTAGCGAATTTGATAGCAGAGTCGATGATGGATAGGGAAATTGATAATCTGATGTTAAAAGAAGGAATTCACCTTTCGAGCCAGTGAGAGCTCCTAAGAAAATATGAGAGAAAGAGAGGGAATTTAGAAATTTAGAGAAATTTGTTTATTTATCAATGAAACTCTTGTTTACAAACCAGGGCTTATTTGTAGTCTCAATGTTTGGATTCAATCAAGAATCAATTACGAGATTCAGTTATACAATTAATTCCAATAACTGTTCTTTAACAAAAATAATTGTTTTAACAAAACTACTACCAACTAACTAACTCTTCCTTCTTAGTTGTTTCTAACTTTCTCTCTGCCTTGCCTTTAGCTTGATTTATAGAATATGATGTCTGGTCCTTCCTCTTAGTTGTTTTCGTGTCTCTAACACTGTAATACTCTCTTTTGTTACCAGTAGTTGTTGTGTATCTGCAGCTACTTGATTTTGCTGTAGTGTTACAGGCTCCATTCCTTCATTCAAATTATTATTATTATTCCTATCGTTTCCACGCCCATCAGACAAACTTTGTCCTCAAGGTTCAAGTGATGCCTTCATTAGGAACATCATCAATGAAGCTAATATTAAAGAACAAGAAAACAATATCAAAATCAATATATGTTGTTAGTGACTCTGGCTTAGGTCTCCCATTAAAGAACATAACTCCAACAATTTGACCATTATATGTTGTTTGCAATGAATTGAATCTCTTGGACATTGTGGAAAGTAATATCCCAATTCTTTGCCCAACAACACCTTCAATTCCATATTGTTTCCGTAAAGCCTAGATGCTTTTAAAACTCATCATTAACTCAGCGCATCTCTGACTACTTTGTGACACAGCTTCATACAGATCCAGTGCCTTTCTCATATTGCGAGACAGAGCCAAAAGACTTGCTACAAATTCAATATTTTCTTTATTTGACATATAAAGATTCATACTACCATCATTCTCTAAGGAAATTGTTAATACTTCCTTCTTGGTTTCTGAGGCACCAGTTAGATATGATCCACCCAACCAAGATGCAAAATCACTAATTTCTTTGTGAGTATGGTCTGTTAAAGGTGCATCCCAAGAACACATAGAGACATCTTCTATTTCTGGAAGTTGAATATCGGCTTTATCTGAATGATGAGAAACATTACTCCTTAAGGCATTGTCAGCATAGCATCATTAGGATCAGTGATAAGATGAGGATCATCCACTCCTATGATTTTCAGCATAAAAATAGCGACTTCTATCAAATGGAGTAATAATGAGAGCCTTATTCAACTTAAATGAACCGTCATCTGAAAGTGTGGTAGGAGGTGTAACACCAAATGATGATGCCCTTTCTATATCTTCTTGAATTCCAGAGAGACACGTTTCTCTTTGCACAATTTCAATATGCGATTCTTGCATTTTTTGACCAAAATTTTACTTCTTGCTATAAAAATCCTCATAATCTACATTTTCAGTAACGAAGTCGAGCAATTCTTGTGTTTCCTCAACACCGGAGACAAGACCCACCCCTCTTTCTTCCTTGCCCTTAATGAGTTATTCTTGCACCATCTCTTTAGTATATGCAAAATCTTTTTTCTTTTTCTTCGTGTTGAGATGTTAAAGAAAAAAGTAGAGATCCTCAAGACTAGAATTGTTTGAGAGAAGACACACAATTTCTTGTTGTTATTGTAGCAGTGTAGAATCACGATTGTTAAAATCAAAAGCATCCAAATCAATACTTTGGATCATTTGCATCTCCTTAGAAAGTTCTTCTTCAATTTCTGTGAACATGGGATCATGTAGATTTTGTTGTTTAATTCCATATAGAAGGAAAACTAACGAGTATTTGTGGAATAGCTTCTCCATGGATTTGAATTAAGAAATCAATGAAACACTTGTTTACAAGCCAGGGCTTATTTATTGTCTCAATGCCTGGATCCAATCAAGAGTTAGTTACAAGATTCTGTTATATAACTAATTCCAATAACTACTCTTTAACAAAAATAACCGTTTTAACAAACTACTACTAACTCTTCCTTCTTAGCCTCTTCTAAATTCCTCTCTGCATTGCCTTTAGCTTGATTTATAGAACATAATCTCTAGTCCACTGAGGTACCCTCCTAGTCCTTCCTCTTAGTTGCTTTTGAGTCTTTGGCACTAACATTCTTCTTTTGCCAGTAGTTGTTGTGTATCTGCAGCTACTTGATTTTTCTCTAGTGTTACAAGCTCCATTCCTTCATTCATATAGCATAGTACCTCGAACCATAATCCAATTAAGCTTCAACTTGCTACTTACCATGATCAGATTGGCAGGAAACCAAACATACCATTTAAATTCGAGGCTATGTGGGTTAAATCCAATGACTGTGGCGAAGTTATTGCTAGTGGGTGGCATGCAAGTGAGGGAAGAAATGTATGGAAGGCGGTTTTCAATAAGATTAAAAACGTGAGATTGCAATTATTGGTGTGGAATAGGGTTGAATTTGGTAAAGTTAACCAGGAATTGAATAAGCTGTAATCTGAGTTAAGAAGTTTACAGTTGTGTTCGAGTTCGGCTGGGCATACACACAAGGCAAGATAAGTAGCAAAGAATGTGAATATGTGATGTGGAGGTAAAGGTCTAGGGTGATTTGGTTGAAGGAGGAGGATAAGAATACAAGGTTCTTTCATGCTCAAGCATCGTAGAGGAGGAAGAAAAATCCGGTGAGAGCATTAAAAGATGAGCAGGGGCTTAGGCACACTAAGGAAGAGGAGATGGTGACATAGCTACCTGTTATTTGAGCATATTTTTTAATCCTTGGGTGCCCATAATGTAAACGAGATTCTAGGTACTGTCGAGAGTAGAGTCTCAAACACAATGAATAAAGGTCGTCCACAGGAATTCAAGATTGAAGAGGTGAAGAAAGTTGTCAGTCAAATCCATCCTACAAAAGCCCAGGTTCTGATGGTATGTCCACTATTTTTTTAATCAAAAGTACTGGCATATTGTAGGATCAGATGTCATTCATGCATGTTTGTCCTTCCTTAATCAATGGTAGATTTCTTGATAAAATTAGTTTTACCCACATTATGTTAGTACCTAAATGCAATAACCCGAACTTATGACACAGTTTCGTCCAATTAGTTTGTGCAATGTCCTTTATAAAATTGTGTCAAAAGTTCTTGTTAACCGATTGAAATTTTTTTTCCTCATATCATCTCTGAAATGCAAAGTGCATTTGTCCTAGGTTGTCAAATCACTTATAACATCCTTATTGCCTAAGAAATGATAATTCTTTGAAAAACCGTAGGAGGGAGAACATAAATTTGTATGCTCTTTAGACATGAGTGACACGTATGATAGGGTAGAGTTGAAATTTCTAGAGTTACTCATGTTGAAATTGGGTTTTGATTCTCAGTGGGTGGGTTTAGTGTAATACTTATAATCGTAAAATAAAAGTAAAAAAGTAATTTAATAAATATATTATAAAATTAAAATAATATATATATACAAAAGAATTAATATTGAATAAAATAATTTTGTTGAAAAAAATAGACGTGTAAAGCATAGTTTAAAAAAAAATTATGAATGTCTAGGTCCAACAAAAGAAAAAAAAATATATATTATATATAAAAAAAGAAAGAATTGTATAGTTTATATATATATATATATATATATATAAATATAAAGTGTTAAGTAATTATTTTTTTATTACTCGTTTTCTTTAAATATTTGAGGATTCAAAGAAGGGTTGAAAGGATAAAATTTTGAAGGAGTTTACTGCGGAATTTCATAGAGAATCACGGGAAGCTGCTAGAAAAACAGAAGGTAATAACATAGTGTTTTTTTTTTGACATTTTTAGCATTTATGAAATTTTCCTGAATTCAAAATGAGAATTTTCAATGGGTCTGGTTTATAACGAATTGAAGAATAAATTATAAATTTAATATAAATATGTTGTCAGGTGTTGACGATCAACAACTAGGAAAAATTTATTAGAGGAACGAGAAATGCAAGGAGGTGATCCATGGGTAGCTTTAAGTGCTACGTGGTGAGTTGAATTTACTTTAAGTAATCTAAATAAAAATTTTGAAATATCTAGCGGTAATAATAAAATAAATTATTAGTTTATGTTTTGGCGATAGATAAATATTTAGTTGATAGGTATGGTATAAATATTGGACACGTAGAAAATTATTATGTGAAAAGAAATATTACTAGAATGATAAGTTGATTTAATAATGATGGTGATAAATAAATTCTTGACGAGTTTTGGTTGAAGTTTTGATACGAATTATAAGGAGACAAAATTTAGTGGATCTTGACAAGCTTTGATGGATGACTTGATGCGATTTGGGATGAAATTTAGTGGATATTGATAGCTTTGGTGGATGATTTGATGTGATTTGGGATGAAAGGAATTTAGTGGGATTTTTTTTTAAATAATTTGAGAAAAATTAGGATAACTAGTTTGAATACATGCTTGTTTTTCTTTTATTATTTATATGCATATTCATATCAGTTTTCATATACATCTGAATGAGAATAAAAGAACTGGGAAGGCAGCCGGTCTAAATGAGAATAAAAATATTTGAATTATTTTTTTTTTATATTATATCATTGTTCATATGCATACGCATTAAATAAAAGAAAAAGAACCGGGAAGAGGCCGGTCTAATTGAAAAACTGTGATAGCTGATATAGACTAAAATTAAAATGGACATCGTGACAGCCAGTATATGCTGGAAATAAATTCTGTGACAGTCGGGACAAGTTGTAAAGAAAAGAATTGGGAGGGGGCCGGTATAAGATAATAAAAATATGTCGATATGTGGGAAGACGTTCCCATAATAATAATTCATGCATTGCATCTGTTTTAATTATTACTAGCATCATTGAAATGTTGATGTGTGGTGTGTTATTATAAAATTGTTTATAGATGAATTGGTCTCACAGAGAGAGACAGTTATGGTGAGAAAGAGACAGAGAATGATAAGAACCATCTAAATGGTGGACTTTATGACGTGAACCTCATTACGAGGTAATTATGAGATAATTGATGGTCTTAAGGTGAACCAATGAATGGAAAGAAGAGATTGATAGAGAATGAATCTTATGACATGTGTAGTGATAGTAAAAAGTTATCATCAAGTTATGTGAAATATAAATGATTAAATATAAAAAGGACTATCATGCAAACTGAATACTTTTAGTAAATTTAACTCACTGAGCTTGTGAAGCTCACCTCTCATTGTGCAATGATTTTAGGTAGCAGGCATGACAAATAATTTGGTGAGTTATGGTTCAGAAGAAATCATTTTCTGTAAGTTACGTATGTGTCAACATCCTCAGACTAAAGAGAAAAGAAAATAAAAATTTATTTGTAAATATTCAAGCATTTTACGTTGTATCTAATGTTTAAAAGATCTGATTGATATAAAATTTTCTATCAGTGTTATTTATTTTTTATTGTTGCATATATACATCGTGCTGAGATTTTTAAAATGTGATGACACCGTCTCAGGAGTGGCCAACCCGGGATGGGTCGTTACATTTAGTCATGAGATGTATCATGATGGTTACCTATTAAGTTATTCTTAATGGTGTTCAGCATAATTATATTAAACCTTAAGGAGTCTTCATCAAGGATATTGATAAGTGCTTAAATAGTCATATTTTAGCCCCTTAATTTACACTTGTTAGGCTCTTTGTTTATATATTTTAGTAGATTCTACTTCATTTTTGTGTTTTCTGTGTTTTTTATAGGGCTTTGATGAAAAGATGACTTTGGAGCTCTAAGGAATAAAAAGTGAAGACCTGCAAACAAGCAAGGTGCGCTTGAGCGCACCTCTCTTGTGATAGAGTGCACAAGTGCTCGAGCGCAGACCCATATGATCGAGCGGACACGCACCAAAGGCGGCAGAGCCAGATTTTAAAAGAAGTCTCTGGACCTTAAATTGGAAATTAAGGTTTCGGGGCACCCTTAGAACCCTATAAATAGACTTGTAAAACACAGAAACATGATCTCCCTTTCAGTTTAGTTTTTGTTCGGGGAGGCAGAGGCTGCACGAGCCCGGAGAAGAGATTGTGGAGACGAATTAACGACTCTTATCCATAGTGTTTTCGGGTTTCTTCTTTCCTTTGTATTTTATTTTATGATGTTTAGCATCACAACTACGTGTAACTAATTTTCTAGTAAGGGCTTGGTTGAAGCCCTAATTATGTTTACTCAATAATTCAGTATTGGTGCCTTTGCGATATTTGTGTTGTGATGCTTAACTTGATTAATGCCTATTTTTATTTAAATTACTCATATGTGTTTGCTGATCAACATATGCATGTGGTATAGATTAGTTAGTTGAATCAATTTGGATAACTGAGTCCTCGGTTCAACAATAGTAACAAAAGATATCCACGCCGGATTTTTGAGTTAATCAACATGGGAAACCGGGAGTAGATACCATGCCCTAGGTCTCGTGTGGTTGTCAATTTCCACAGATCTTATGCTCTCTTAAGGAACAACTCAGTATACATCATTCTGAATCCCTTAAGAAAGAAAAGAGTTAGAGTAGATACCATACCTAACTCGTTGCTTAGGGAAATCAATAGTTTAAGGAGTAGATACCATGCCATTAGATTGACAACCATTAGGTATTCATGACATGAGTAAAGCATTGGCATACTGTTTTGTTGTGGTAGCACGATTAGTGGTGGATATCAAGTCCCTACGCCTTTATCTTTATTAAATTATAACTCAATATTTATTTCTCTTATTTTTATTTTATTATTGCAAAACTAATTCTAAATCAAAATTTACCAATCCCTATGGAGATGATATTGCATTCGCACACTATACTACTAAGTTGTCCTTGTGCACTTGCAAGTAAAACAAGTCCGATTATTCGCTTATTTATTTAGGTAGATAATTGCATAACAAGTTTTTGGCGCCGTTGCTGGGGACTGTACTAAATTTCTTTTTGGAATTATTTTCGTTAGTTTTATTTTATTTTATTTTATTTCTTTACTCTGTTATGTTTATATTTTCTTTATCAAAAACCTAATTTTTCTTCTTTTTGTTTTCTGTTTTCTTCTGTTTTAGGTCTGCAGCAGTGCTGTTTCTAGCCTTGCGATCGAGCATAAGCTCAAGTGAGATCGAGCACACTGTTGCGATCGAGCGCAGCACCTTGTGCACTCGAGCACAAATAGTCCAAAGACTACCCGACCAGCAGTATTGAAGTTGCTGCACCAAATTCTTCCAGCTGATTCATGCAAGGGCTTCGATCTAGGAATCCTACCATCGTTCCACTCGACATAGAGATTGAGCTGACCGTTCGACAGAGGCCTAAAAACAACTTTGAGGAGAACGAAGAAGAATTCGAGGGAGAAGCACTAATGGAACAGCTAGAAAACCAACCGCCACCAGAGTGTAGACCCATGAAGCAATCTTTCATCCCACATAACCTTGACCAGCCATCATGCATCGCTTATCAACCAGAGGCGAAAGGAAATTATTACATATCCCCGTAGATACTCAATGCCTTGACTCCTTTTAGGGGTACAGCTATTGAAGATCCACACTTGCACCTTCAGGAATTCTTTGATCTCTGCAAGTTCCAGCATATTCGAGGCTTAGACCAAGAAGGAATCAGGTTAATTCTTTTCCCTTTTTCCTTAAAAGTTAATGCTAAACTGTGGTACAATTCATTGCCTATAGTTTCTATCCACACTTGGGAGGAGTTGGCCAGCAAATTTCTAAGGAAGTTTTTCCCAGCCCAAAAGACGAGGCAAATGAGGAAGGAGATTCAGTCTTTCCAACAAAAGGATGGAGACCTGTTCTTTGAAGCATGAGGACACTTCAACGAGGGTCTACTCAAATTCCCACATCACAATCTACCTCAAGATGAGCTGGTACTAGCCTTTTATGAAGGTCTAAACGACATGAATAAAGGTATAGTTGATTTAAGTTGTGGAGGTGTGCTGATGGAAAGGAGCAGTGAAAAAGCTATGAAGCTTTTTAAGATCTTAAGTGAGCACACCCAACAATTCTCCTTAAGAGGTAGACAAGGAGTAAAGAGCAAGGGTATGTATGAGGTAACCTTAAATGGTGGATCTTCAAATCAGGTGGCTGCTATGGAGAGGAAGCTAGATATGCTTATAAAAGCCATGTCTACTTAGAATATCTCAACTCAACCACAAGCTACACAACGCCATGTATGTGCTTTATGTTCTCAATTTGATAACACTACTGAGACTTACCATCTGTATTCATCTACAGATCCCGAGTAAGCAAACTATATGGGACCAAACAACGCATATGCAAATACCTACAATCTTGGATGGAGAAATCGCCCCAACTTCTCATGGAGAGACGATCAAAATGTCTTGAACTTTCAAGGGCAACAAAGGAATTCCCAACTAGCAGCCCAATCAGTTTCAGAACCAAAGCAAAGTGAGCTAGAGAGTCTTGTACGACAGTTGATGACCTCATAAGAACAATTCATAGCAGAAATAAGACAATTTCGTATTGAGCAAAGGGAAACCACTGCAAAGCATGAGCAAGCCATTCAAAGACTCGAGGTAAAAATGGAGCAATTGGCTAAGGAGATAAGTGAAAGCAAGCAAGGTGAACTTCCAGCCCAAACACTACCTAATCTAAGAGGACATCAGCAACTGAATGCCGTGACAACTCTCAGAAATGGTAAGATCATAGGCACTGATGAGCCCGCACAAGCATCTCCACATAAAGCATCCACGTCAAAGGTAAGTAAAATGGAGAAGTGGAATGCACCACCCTTCCCCCAAAGGTTAGTAAAGCCAACAAAAGAAAATAAAATGCATGATATCTTTGAAACTTTGAGAAAAGTATAAATTAATATTCCTTTATTAGATGCAATTAAACAAATTTCTGCATATGCTAAATTTTTAAAAGATAGTTGCACTAATAAAAGGAAGTTTCAGGAGCATGAACAGTGGCTTTAACAGAAGAGGTGAGTACAGTATTGTTAAGGAAACTACCACCCAAGGTAAAAGATCCGAGTAGTTTTACAATTCCTTGTAGGATAGGTAACCAGATTTTTGAGCATACATTACTAGATCTAGGGGCTGGAGTCAACTTGCTACCATACACTGTATTCAAGACATTAGGTTTGGGGGAGCTTCAACCAACTTCCATCACCTTGCAACTGGTAGACAGAAGCATCAAAAGACCTAGAGGTATTCTTGAGGATATCTTGGTAAAGGTAGGTCCATTTATTTTACCTGTTGATTTTATTGTATTAGATAAGGAAGAATACCCTATGCTATTACCTCTGCCCATCATCTTAGGAAGACCCTTTATGCGAACTGCTGATACAAAAATTTGTGTGAAAAAGGGTATTGTAAGTATAAAGGTAAATGGTGAGAAAGTTGAATTCAACATATTTGATACATTAAAATTATCGCAAGATAATATGGAATGTTCTAATGTATATACGCTGCAAGATGTTATGGAGGAAGTTTTTCAGGTCCATCACATTGTTCCATTAGAGTCCACTCTTACCCATGGGTTAACAAGATCGGATGTTAAGCCAGAATTTGCAGATATTACTGATAACATCATTGAGCCCTCTCCAAAGCATCTAAGCACCAAATTTGGCATTAAAGCAGTTACGGGTGCATTCAACTTATGCTTTTCCGGGAGGGAATAAGAGTGTCTGACTGAAGACGTTAAACTTAGCGCTCATGGGAGGCACCTCACAGCTTATCCTTTTATTTTTATTGTTTTTCATATTTATTGTTATTTATTTATTTTTAGTACTTCTTGTTTTCTTGTATTACGTCAGTTTTTCTTTTTAGGGACAATGTGTGCATCTATTCAAGTTTGAGGGTGTGCTATGAGCCATGCCAGCCCAGCTAGTTCTTCATCTCCTAGGTCAGATCTTTTTGTATTATTCACACATTGGAGAAAATGTATAATTTAAGTTTGGGGGTATGGGAGACACATTCGCACACTTTGTCCCAGTTGTTTTTGAAAAAATAAATGCATGTTCATTTTGTTTTGAAAATTTTGGTTGATTTAAAACAAATATGATAAAACTTCAGTAGTAAGCTTAAAATCTAGAACACATAGTCTAGTAATAAGAATTTTAAAAGTTTAGTTACCTACCCCAAGGCACTTAAGAATTCACAAGTTGATCTAAATCTGACACGAGCACATTAGCACATGACTGTGTGGGGTATGACATCTAATTTTTATCAATATGTTTCCATGACCTAATTGTAATCAAATAACTTGTTAAATAAACACTTTGGCATAGAAAAATAAAGAAAAATGTTCATCATGCAAAAAAAGAATAAAATGCTCCTAATGATCATTAAATAAACTTTTCACTGAGTAACTGGACCTCTAGCCTTAGTAAGCAGTGAGTGTTCACCTCAAAAGGTGGGAATGATGCATATAATGATCATTAAATAAAGTTTCTACTGAGTAACTGGACCTCTTGCCTCAGTAAGCAGTGAGTGTTCACGTCAAAAAGGTGAGAATTTCACTTGGCATCATTAAGGCCTGTTAGTTCCGCAGCCTTTTTGACTCGAGTTAGTAGTCCTTAGGGGTACCTTTATACCTAATGCCCTAAAACTATCTGGTTTGGGAGTCATTGGCTAAACACTCGCTAAAAGAGTCAATTAGAAAGCTTAATGGAACTCAACATGGCAAAACAAAATCTCATGATGAAAGAAAAAGAAAAGAAGTAAAAACTATGCCATTTTTGTTCTATTTAATAAAGAATTCAATGAAGATTTGGATACTGAAACACTATACATTAAAATTATTTGGAAGCTCCATCTTCTATGTGCTAATTCACCACACACCAAATCAAACTTTTGATGCCTTAAACCAACCTTGTGTAAGTAACATGAACTTTTAAAATCCTTATTCATTGCAAAACTGTGTTTTTATTATAAGCTTACTTATGAATAGTCATCATGGTTTTATATGCAACCCAAATTTTTGGATGTCATGAAGAATGAATTTATCTTTAATTTTGTTTTGATATAGTCTTTTGTTTTGTATTGCTAAGGGACTAGCAATATGTAAGTTTGGGGGTGTGATAAGTGCATAAATAGTCATATTTAAGCCCCTTAATTTACACTTATTAGGCTCTTTGTTTATATATTTTAGTAGATTCTACTTCATTTTTGTGTTTTCTTTGTTTTTCATAGGGCTTTGATGAAAAGATGACATCTTGGAGCTCTAAGGAATAACAAATGAAGATCTGCAAACCAGCAAGGTGCGCTCGAGCGCACCCCTCTTATGATCGAGTGTATACTTAGAAGGCTCAAGCGCACACATGTGCTCGAGCGTAGACCCATACGATTGAGCACACACGCACCAGAGGCGGTAAAGCCAGATTTGGAAAGAAGTCTCTGGACCTTAAATTGGAAATTAGGGTTTTGACACACCCCTAGAACCCTATAAATAAACTTGTAAAACACAGGAACATGATCTCCCTTTTAGTTTAGTTTTTGTTCGGGGAGGCCAGACGAGTCCGGAGGAGAGATCGTGGAGACGAATTGTCGACTCTTCTCCATAATGTTTTTGGCTTTCTTCTTTCCTTTGTATTTAGTTTTATGATGTTGTTTAGCATCACAATTATGTGTAACTAATTTTCTAGTAAAGGCTTGGTTGAAGCCCTAATTATGTTTACTCAATAATTCAGTATTGGTGCCTTTGTGATATTTGTGTTGTGATGCTTAACTTGATTAATGCATATTTTTATTTAAATTTCTCATATGTGTTTGCTGATCAACATATGCATGTGGTATGGATTAGTTAGTTAAATCAATTTGGATGACTGAGTCCTGGGTTCAATAATAGTAACAAAATATATCCATGCCGGATTCTTGGGTTAATCAACATGAAAAACCGGGAGTAGATACTATGCCCTAGGTCTCGTGTGGTTGTCGATTTCCACAGATCTTATGCTCTCTTAAGGAATAACTCAGTATACACCATATTGAATCCCTTAAGAAAGAAAAGAGTTAGAGTAGATACCATGCCTAACTCGTTGCTTAGGCAAATCAATAGCTTAAGGAGTTGATACCATGCCCTTAGATTGACAACCATTAGGTATTCATGACATGAGGAAAGCATTAGCATACTGTTTTGTTGTGGTAGCATTATTAGTGGTGGATATCAAGTCCCTACGCCTTTATCTTTATTAAATTCCAACTCAATATTTATTTCTCTTATTTTTATTTTATTATTGCGAAACTAATTCTAAATCAAAATTTACCAATCCCTACGGAGATGATCTTGCATTCGCAGACTATATTACTAAGTTGACCTTGTGCACTTGCAAGTAAAACAAGTCCGATTATTCACTTATTTATTTAGGTAGATAATCGCACAACAGATATCCTCTCTCTCCTTATTTATTTCTTTTATGCTCTGAAGGTTTTTCAGCTTTGTTGAATCATACAATTGCTAATGGGAAGATAAGTGGTGTTTTAGCTTATAGGTTGGGTCCAAAAATCTACCATCTCTTCTTTGTTGATGACAGTCTGCTATTTGCTAAAGCTACTAGATAGGAAAGGATGAAGCTGAAGCGAATTTTTAGTGTGTGAAGTACCCTTCGGTCGAAAAAATAATTTTGAAAAGTCATCCTTGCTTGATAATAATAACACTTCTCATATTGCTAGAGATGATGTCAAATGGTTGTTAGGTGTCCAATTAGTTGTATGTTATGAGAAATACTTGGGCCTCTCTACTATGGTGGGTAGAAACAAAAAGTAGGAGTTTCAATCACTCAGTGAGAGGGTCATGAAGAGGATTCAAGGGTGGAAAAGGAGGTTTCTTACTTGAGCAGGCAAAGAAGTTCTAATCAAAGCTGTGGCTCAATCTAATCCTATATACTCCATTAGTGTGTTTCTTTTCACCTCAATCCTTTTGTTATGACTTAAAGAGAATGATGAATAGTTTCTAGTAGGATCACAGTAATGAGAATAAGATCCATTAGCTCCAATGACAATGGATGAGCGATTTGAAGAGTGGGGCTCTTGGTTTCTAAGACCTAAGGTCGTTTAATCGTGCTCTACTAGTAAAGAGATGTTAGCATATTCTTATAGAGCCTGAGTCATTATGTCATCAAGTGCTTAAAACTCGATACTTGCCACATGCTGATTTGTTTCATACATCAGTTAGAAAAAATCTTTCACTTACTTAGCGAAGCATTCTTTGTGCCATAGATACATTGGACAAAGTCATGAGATGGAAGGTTGAAGACGATACCAACATAGGCATATGGGCTGATAAATGGCTACCTACTCTATGGGATTTTCATGTGGTTTCACCAGTTAGCAGGTTACTCCATAATGCAAAGGTCTATGAGTTAATTAATGCTGAAACTAGGAGTTGGAAAGAGGACTTGGTTCATCAGATTTTCATTTGCTTGGAAGCCGATGTTATCTGTGCATTTCCATTGAGCATGTTACAACTTCCTCTGGTTTAGGTGGACAATCCGACAAATAAACATCCACAAGAATTAGCTTATCAACTCTCCGAACAATACCATAAGAATTGGTACTGAACATGCCCCCTATAATTGTACATGATCCCATAGCAATAACATACTTTGTTTTAGGCATTTGCTCATATAGTCTCACTAAAGAAAGATCCAATTTCATTTTTAATGTGCTAGTTGTTAAAATTAGGTCCCTTCTATCTAGGACTCAATCTTGGTACTAGTCAATAACGATCAAAGTCGAATCGTGCGCCTATTAATGAGGCAAATTCAATAAAGCAACAATTGGTACCATAAAGAAATGGCCATAAACTGGAAAGTCTTGACCAATTTGAAAGATCATTTATTGTAGTTGAAATAACTGAATTTTGGATTGTTCGATCTAGTATGGGAAACTCAATGGAATTCATAATTGTCTCAATGTTTTTTTATTACTTTTTCTTTGGGATTCATGACCAGCAAATATCGAATTTCAACTATAATGGAAACTACTCAATAAGCTCAGGATATCGAGTGGAACGGGATGCAAGTAAGAGAGAGGAATTGGAGAGACAAGGTGGGGTAGCCTCATCAAGTAGTGGGGAGAGGGATATATTTTGGAAATTGTTGGTGTAAGATTTAATTTATGCATCAATTAAGGTTAAAAAGGGCTCAATTTGAACCATACTATATGGGTCCAAAACTTCCTCAATTAAGGTCATGTTTAAAACTGAAAGAAATACTGATACAATAGGTTTACAAGGTTGAAACCTCAAAATACCAGATACAAACTTCGAGCTTGTTGTAGTGTATGCTGAGCCTTCAATGTAATTGTAGCTCAACTTTGAGACAAACACAAGACTGGAATGGAGAAAAGGAATTACATATACGATTACACTAAAACTACTCCTATTTGACAAGTAAATGACTGGAAAGTAGATAGAAGAAAATGTCGAAAATAAATGCAGATAGATAGATAAATGATTGTTGGATGATTGTCTATGTGTTTCTTATGATTTATTCAGCTGTTATTTATAATGCTTCAGACCTGGACAGTTGTATTGATGTTCCCAAAGAGTCTCCGATATTGCCACTTCCACACGTTCTTTGGATTAATTACGCTGAGCATGCCACGTGTTCAACTATTTTACTCCACTACATGAGTTTTATCTAATTGTGGCTACTTTTACCTTAGACAAATTAAATACACGACTTTTGGTTTATCCTCGATCCCTGAAGAGATGGATTAACAGTTATGTGTGCTGGAGGGTGAAGTAACATTCTCTTGAGCTTATCAGCCTCGAGTCCTGGAGCTGACCATTTGTCTCGATGTTGTCCCTCGAACTTATCTTTTAAAAGTTCTTGTTTTGTAGCCTTTTTTTTTTTTTTTAAGGTTAGTCATGTTATCTCATTTAATGCTCCTATCAAGCCTATTCTTTTCCTAATTGTATTCTTTCTTACTCGCTAGGGCCTTTTTATGTGGCCCAATTAGGGAATACCACCACATAAAATTATTTTTGGTATAAAAAATTGCTCCCTAAATGTGATTGGTTCAAAGAAAAAAACCACTGAGCGTAATTACATAGAATCTTTCACTTTCTTAGGGATTCGAATCGGTTATGCTTCCATACTCAATAAATACCTTATTCCCTTTTCTGATTATCTTCAAACATTCTCTTTGCAATCCCTAGTATTCCCAAATTCATTTAGCACCTTCAATATTCTGTTCCATTTGTTCTTCTTCAAATTAGTCAATGGCTATTAAAGGAAAGAATATCCATGTTGGAGAAGCCTCACCCGAGAAAGTACCCTATCGTACAACTGCACGTTCTCTTGATAAAGGAAATGGTGGTTTTTCTACTAAGGCTCCTAAACAAGATACCAAAGCCAGGTTTCTAGATTTTGAAAATGATCTTTTTCAATCTTTTCTAGATCAAGGATTACTCTATAAGAAGCCTATTAACCTTATCTCTAGGGAGTTTCTAGTTAACGGTTGGTCCATCCTTAATAAGAGTTTACCCACCTTTGTGAGTTTTGCTATAGCTAGTCTTTTCTTTTTCGGTGAAGCTCCGATAGCTTTAAAGGCTATATACCCTCATAATCATGTTGATTCCCCTCTTTTCCAAAAAGGGACCCAGGCTTTAACATGGACCTTTTGGTGCGCACATACTCTCAATGCATCCTAGTACCACGTCAATGATCAATGGCCTGTCTGTGTGGAAAAATTTATTGCTCACTATGGTCAAATATGTATGCATGTTTGAAGAAATTCAGTCCTCGATGCATAATATGGATTTGAAGTACCTCTTGTTGAGTGCTCTGATGTTCTTCTAGTCTCCAATGTCAAACACCATTCACTTTCTGATTGGACAACTCACCGCAACAATCAAAGATGTGTTCGCACTTATAAATATCTCACCAACAAGTTCTGTTGTGCATCCTCATATGTCAACATATGACACAGAGTTCGTGTAAATAGTGGAGAGTCACCTAAGTTTAAATATCTTCCTTTCTGACCCTATGGGTTGAACAGGTGACCCAGTTTCTTGAGCAGAGTTGACTGCTTTCTATTTATATTTTATTTGCAAAATAACTAGTGTGGGTATTTGAAAAACGCGTCACCAAGCAAGCTATTGCTCGTTCACTGGTTATTGATAAAACAATTGGCCTAGCATAATTTGTAGTCACCAATTTGTACATGTATATTTATAAAATATACAGGAAGGGATTTTTTTCTCTTTAGATGGCCCCTTATAGGTTCTTCAAGTCTAGGCTTACGCGCATTTTCCAATGCTTGCTCTAGTTAGTCGAACCAATTGAGATGCTGCTCAATTCTCCTGTTATACGAAGTTCTTTTGTAGGGAACTTATGATTCTCAATATCCCCAACCTTCATTCCAGGACTACCTCGATGGCTTTGTAAGATTCTCCTTTACAAACATCAAATTCATATCCTTCAAGAATATGCAGCGTGGTTCGAGGCTGTTCAAGACCTTATCCCCTCAAATGAAGATAATGGAAATTAGGCCAATGCTGTTTTGGCTAGCTTCTTTAAGGAACTAGTTACTTTCTTTTCTACTCCCTAAAAGAGAGGTTTGGAAGCTTAATCCCCTGTAAAGGTAGCTAAGTAGTTTGGTATAGTCCAAACTATTCCTTTGCCACCATACAATGTTATGGGTTCTTCTTAGAGCCGAAGGGATGCTTACACTGACCTAAGAGAGATTACTTAATCCAATAGAAGGGTTGAACGCTCCATCAAATTCCCTCGTTTTATACAGAATGCAGCTCACACCACTTTTCACTCTTAATGGTAGGAGGCTTATATCTCCTTTATCATGTCTGTTTCAAATCAGTTGAGGATGATTGATCTCCTCAACCGTTTTTACCAATTAGCTATGGGAGATAGATTAGGTAAGAGGAGGAAAACAAAGTCTATAGAGGAAGATACTAAGAATCTTGCTTCGATGGGTATACTATGTCTTACTTTATTTTATTTTACATTATAGATATTGATAGAGCTTATGGTGGTATATTTCTTGTTTAACCTTTTCTAGGCCAAAGAGCTAAACACTTATTGTGTTCATCCCTACAGTCAAAAACTATCCTTAAATCTCAAGGTCTAAGGTTGAAAATGGAGATCGACCTCTAAAGCATCAATGATCACCTTCGACTTAGGGACAGATGGACTTGGCCAAGAAAAGAAAGGAAGGAGAAGGAGGGAGAGACAAAGGAAAAAGGAAGATAAGAAGATGATAGCAAAGGAAATAGAAAAAAAATAATGAGGGAGTCTGAAAGGATTTTGAGAAATAAAAATGAAAGTGAAGAAACAAAAAAGAAAATAAAAGAAGAAAGAAGGTTGAGAGAAGAAAAAGAGAAGAGAATGCAAGAGTTGGAAGAAAAGAGATGAAGATAAAGAAGCAAGAGATCTTGTAGCAGAGCTCTCCAGTCCTGGTGATGTTACCTTGGTTGTGAATGAGGCTGGAAATGATGACGAGTTGATAGAAGTAACCTTAGGGATGAGGCTATAAAGGTGAAGGTTATGGAAATGGCCACTGAAAGCCAAATTTCTCCTAACTTAGCAGTTCAAGCTATAGAGGTTGGTGGCACATCATCAAATGTTAAGCCTCCAACACTCAAGGTTTTGTTATCGATCCTTGATCTTTCCAATATCAGTAGAATTGTTTCTTATTGCAACTATATGGTTTGTTATGATGTAGGCTCCTATTGAGAAATTATCTAACTCTGAGGAAGTTGAAGGTAGCCTCACTTCAGAGCTATAAACTCCGCCATATTGGTAAAAAAGCTCTACTTCTCTCTTCTATTGTTGAGGATTACTCAGAAGAAGATGAAGGGATTACAACCTCTCCACCAGAGTTTAAGCTCTAGGAGATGCTGGTTGGTTTTCTTAGCCTTCCTCTCGCTATAGAGGTTGGTGGTGCATCATCAAATTTTGAGCCTTCAATACTCAAGGTATTTTTATCGATCCTTTCTCTTTCCAATATCAATAGAATTGTGTCCTGTTGTAACCATATGGTTTGTTGTGATGTAGGCTCTTGTTGAGAAATTATCTAACTTTGAGGAAGTTGAAGGTAGCCCCACTTCAGAGCTACAAACTCTGCCATATTGGTAAATAGGTTCTACTTCTCTCTTTTACTGTTGAGGATTACTCAGAAGAAGATGAAGGGATTATAACCTATCTACCAGAGTTTGATCTTTAGGCGATGCTGGTTGGTTTTCTTAGCCTTCCTCTGGCTAGTGCTCGACTCCAAGAAGCTTCTCCTGAGGTGACGGGACCTTTAATGAAACTTGAGAAGCTAATTGATCAAGGTTAGGAGTTCTTTTACGAGGACATAAAGGCACGAGCACAAGTACACCGGCTCTCATCTTGGCTATTAGAGAGAAAATCTCATCTCCCACAACATCAACTCCATGCAATACACTTCTTGTTCGAAGACTTTGATAGGTTATTGTCATTAGCTACTAAAAATCAAGCCAAGCAATAACAATTAAAGTAAGACTTCCTAAAATCTCGAATGTTCATAGGACGACTCCAAGATTCTCCAAAAAGAGCTAGAGAACACTTTGACAAAGATGAAATAAGTCAAGGCTCTCAAAATCGAGCTTGAACAAGACCTTGATTAAATCAATGCCTAACCAGAAGGCCTATCAAAAAAGGCAAAGAATCTTGAGCGAGATTATTTTTCCTTCTCTTCTCATCATGGGCCATCATGGAGATTTATAATGATGTGGAAGATTCAATAGATTATATCCGTTCGAAATGCACGTTTGTAACAGACTCCTTCCATCGCAAA
This sequence comes from Bretschneidera sinensis, assembly GCA_023935145.1. Lineage (NCBI taxonomy): Eukaryota > Viridiplantae > Streptophyta > Magnoliopsida > Brassicales > Akaniaceae > Bretschneidera > Bretschneidera sinensis. The sequence goes on along the minus strand of CM043702.1, from coordinate 55,271,100 downwards.
GTTTAAAATCTTTTTATTTTTATTTTTTTGTAATTAAGTTTTCTTTCGATTTTGTTATGCACTGAATTTTAATATTTAATATGATAAAATTTGGTTTCCATTTTCAGTTCTATGTATGGTTTCAAGTATTTTCCATTGACATATAGTTTGTGTTCATTTCTGTCAATGGTAATAAGCTTACCACTTACAAACTTAACCACTAAAAATGGTCCTTCCAAGTTAGGAGACTACTTACCTAGCTCTCGATCTTTTGATCCAAGTGGTAAGATCAATTTCCAAACCAAGTATCATTTTGCGAAAACTTTTACCTTGACCCTTTAGTTATAACCCTTTGCAACATTTAAGTTTTTTTGCATTATATTATCCAGCGCTCTGGCTTGGACTTCCTCGAGATCATCGAGCTCGGCTAGCATAGCATCATGATAACAAATTTCATTTAACTCATTTTTCTTGGTCACCATCAATGACTTGACGATTATTTCCATGGGCAAAACTACATTATGACCAAATACTAAAGCAAATGGGGTTGTCCCAGTACTTGATCTTTTTGATGTTTTGATAAGCCCATAAAACTCCTGATAATAAATTATCCCATTTTCTGGGATTCCAGTTTATTATATTTTTTAGATTATTTTTTATAATCTTGTTAGTCGATTTAGCTTGACCATTAGCTTGGGCATAATATGGACTAGAATTAATTAACTTAATTTTATAATCCTAATCGAATGCTCGAACCCTTTAGCTATTAAAAACTAACACATTATCGACAATTATAGATTTTGGAATTCCAAATCAATAAATTATCATCTCTTGGGCAAATTTTATGAACCGAACTTCATCAATTTATTTTTTTGGTAAAATAATCTATGGCCACTAATACAAACGCGTGCCCTTTACTTGAAGTAAGGTAGACTTTGCTAATTACATCAATGGCCCATCCTCTAAATGGCTATGGTTTAACTATTGAATGTAAGAAGTTGGCTGTAACTCGAGGTACGTTCCTATGTCGTTGACATGTCTGACAACCCTTAGAATAATCTAGGTACTCTTTTAAAAGTGAAGGCCAGTAATTCCCATACCTTTGTAATAACCAGTGCATTTTTAATCTTGACTGATTAGCATTGCAAATTCCTTCATGTGCCTCAATCCTGATTGTAATGATTCTTTTGCTCCTAAACACTTCAAAAGTAATCCCTCAGCGTCTCATTTGTACAACTCTTCATTTTCTCCCCAAAGAACATAATGTCAAGCTTTTAACTTCAACAAGTTACTTGCTTTTGTATTTGGATTCCTTAGGAAGTCTAGAATTGGTTTTCTCAAATCATTATCCTAGTAAACTTGAATGAAAAAGACATTTATTGCAAGTTTTCTGTAAGTGACAGAGAAAAGAATTCTCCAATTTAGCTTGACTAACTTATTTTTCAAATTACTAGGGACTTCTTGCCCTATAGCCATTTGAGCTAACATATTTGGTCTCAAGTTTTTTTCTCAAGGAATATGAATCAAAATCACGTCATCAAACTCTTTACACAATTGTTGCGCAACTATTAGGTATGGTGCCAACATAACATTCATACACTTGTACTCTCATGTTAATTGCTTGATAACAAGCTGTGAGTCTCCTTCAATTTCTATTGAAGTAATTCCCATTTCCTTAAGTACTTCTGTTCCAATAATTAAAGCTTTGTTCTCAACTTGATTATGGGAATAATTCCCCTCAAGGGTAAAAGCTAGATCTATTTGTATTCTAGCAGGGGACTAAATTGAAATGCCAATGGCATTCTCCTTTGCTGTTTTAGACCTATCAAAATTTATCTTCCATGGGGCTAAACTTACAAATAATTTTTCCTCTACAATTTCTAATTTTACGCTGGGATGATCAACTAAGAAATTTGCTAAGGCTTGTTCCTTAACAGCCTTTTAAGGAATATAAATTAAGTCGAATTCGATAATGGCTAGATTCCATTTAGCCATTCTGCCACTAAGTATGGGTTGTGAAAGAATATACTTGACTAGGTTAGTTTGAGCAATCACATGAACCACAAAACTTAAAAGATAATGATGTAGTTTAGTCACATCAAAATAAAGTGCTAAACATAAATTTTCAACTGAAGAATATTTACATTCCATTGAGTTTAATACACAACTTAAATAGAAAATAGCTTGCTCAAGGTTACATTCATTGTCATGAGCTAATAAAATTCTTATTGAGTCTATTGTAGCCAATATATAGAGCTTTAACGGTCTTCCTTGTCGAGGAAGAATTAAAACTGGAGGGTTCGAGAGACATTTATTTATCTCCGCAAAGGCCTCGAAGACCTTTTGCCACTAAGTCTAGAAGGGTTTGCAACCCTTTATTTAGTCCAAATGATGAGGTCAGTCAAAGCCCCACGAGTAGAACTCCCTATCATCATCGAAACCCTACTTAAGTCATCTTGTGGCAGCCCCAATGGTGACATTGGTTCCTTTGAAGCCTTCGAAACCTTCAAATAGGGTTTCGAGATAAGTACCCAATACTTGAGAAAATAATAAAAAGCTTACATCAAATTCATGGAGCATAAAATCCAAAATGGAAATGTAATGGCAGAGAAAATGAGCACTACCATAATAGCTTTGCCTTTCTCCCCTCTACTTTGAGGGATTCGCTTATGCCTCTGGGTTGTGATGGGTGCAACTTGTACCCATGCTTCAATCTCAAGAGATGGCTTAGGAATCATCAATTTCATGATCATGGGATGCACCTCGGTAACCATTGACATGGGTAACCCACCACTCGTAACCGCCTAAGACTTGGCCACCTTTTTCTTTATAGGAGCTTTCCTTACTACCTTTTCCATACTCAATAAAGCTCTCATTGAATAATTGGTTTACAAAATTATTATAGCTTCAATGAATCCAACTTGATGGTTGTAAAAGGTAGTGATGTATCTCATGGCTATAGGAGGGAGGAATGAAGGAAGACCCTGATCGTAACCCAGTTGCCTTGCAGCCCTGTGGGGTTTATATTATACTACTCTCTTGGAACCTTCACAGTAGGTCGGAAGGGCTATAGGGATCACAATCAAGGTTATTTGTAAGTTCTTCCTCAAAAACCTTTTAACAAAATTTATGGTGAAGCTCTTGTCTTTGAAAAGTGGACAATGAGCCATGGGGGTTAGGCTTCGAGGTAAACCCTAATGTAGAACTCATCTTCCACATCAATAAAATATACTAACAGTTTGTCAGAAGTTATCCTTTCTCATTTCACTAGTTGAAACCCAGTCACCTCAACACTGGACTCAAGAGCATATATAGGGAACTACACAAAAAGAAAATGTTGAAGAATCCTTGAAAGGATATAGTTTGCTATATCATACCACCCAAAAGAAATTCCTCGTGCATCCTTAATCCTGTCCAGTTTGTAGTAATGGGATCTAAGGAAGAAGGGTGTGATAGAAAGTTTCTTATCTTTAGTAAGGATAATGAGCATTGGGATGACTCTAGGGTAGAAAGAGGCTTCATGGCTTCCTAACATAAACCAAGTATTCTAGAGAGTCAAGAAAGTTGTGAGGTCATGAGGTTGATTCTTAAGCACTCCAAGAAATATGACTTCGATGTCACTATTAGTCTCTTAAAGTTCTTGAAGAAATGTCTCAACCAGCTATTAAAAGTGCACTTTCTCCTACGATTAGCTTATTAAATTGTACTTTCTTTCATATGATCGTTTCGTGTCTTCTCGACATCGATGATACACTTAGATAAAAAGTCTACCATGACTGTGTTGGAGCCTAAGTCAAACCTTGTAGGGTTAATCTCACCTATAATAAGGAAGTGTAGAGAGGCTTCGATATCATCTAATAAAATGACTACCTTCTCGAAGCTAGTAATGAAAGTTATTGTCTGAGATGATGAACAAGAGCACAACACATTGATGTCAACCTTATCACAAATGGGCATCCATATAGCACTCGTCGTAACTGCATAATATATGTCAGCATCTGCCAAGGATTTCGAGTAAACAACATGATTCAACATCTTGGTCACCCACCTTGACTACTTGTGGGGTGCGTCGACATTACTCATATAGATGTAAATGGGGGCTAGGAACTCTTCGTGACCTCAAACAAGAAGGTCCCATATGCTCATTGCCTTTCTTAATCTCCTGAGACTTTAGAATTAGGTTTTGCACAAACCATTAGGGGCTTATTGATAATTAGCTTTGTAATTTTGACACTAATTTTTTTCCAAATTTTTTGTAAAGGAAATCCTTCTTCTAGGCCTCTAATACCTAATCTTCAAAGTTCGGGATCTTTGGCACCTCACCATCCTTCTTAAGCATCGGTTGACCCATATTGGGTTTTTCTACATCGCTCTCACCTCTAGGGTGATCTTTCATCTTCAAGATCCTCTCTATAGTCCTCCACTCTTATGGGATTCCCATGGGCTTCAGGGATATCTTCTCTAGTCTATCCAAAGGCCTCTTCATCCACTTGAGGTTCTAAAGGTTAGGATAATTATTTTGGTGGGCTAGAGGAGTTAGACATACTTTGCTAAAATGACTTGTAGCCGAAAAAGCTGGAGGTGAAGCCTCGGGTTTAGGCAACATAGGGTTGAAAAGCTCACAATAACTCAAAAGTCCATGGGCTTAAGAATGTTGAAACCTTAAAGCTTGAAGGAATGTTATAGATGGCTTCCGACCGAGAAATAGTTTTGACAAAGCTCTGAAATAAACAAGATTGGAAATGAGGAAATGGCATTAGGGATAAGAATCTATACCTTATTAAAAACATAATTCGAGGATTCCAAGCCCTGTCGCATGCCAAGCATTAATTTCATTGATATTGCACTAAAATTATATATATTCGTAATCATAAAGTAAGGGTAAAGAAGTAATTTAAAAAATATGACGTGAAATTTAAAATAATATATTTACGCGAAGGATTTAGTATTGAATAAAATAATTATTTTGAAAAAAAAAAGTTTTCAAAAAGGGGGGGGGGGGGCACATGGCAGTAAGTTGCAGCACCTGCTACCAAGTGCAAAGCTGAAGGTGGCATGTCCTCCAGCAACCCAAAAATGTGAGATACTGAGATTGTTTGGTTTTTGGGCTGCTGAAGATTGTTACAAACTTTTACATATATATAATTATACTTAACGTAAATATATATATACTTACCAAATTTCTTTTGATTTTATTTTAATAATCCTATTTCTTTAAACACTTGGGACCGAAAGAAAGGTTAAAAAAAAAAATTGAAGGGGTTTACGGGGGATTTTATAAAGAGTCACGAGAAGTTATCGGAAAAACAGAAGGTAATAATGTAATGTTAATTTTTGATTTTTAGCATTCATGAAAATTCTCGGAATTCAAAGTAGGAGTTTCCAAAGGGTGCAGTTTATGAAGAATTGAAGAATAAATTAGAAAGTTAATATAAATATTATATCAGGTGTTGACGATCAGTAGCCGGAGAAAATTACTGAGAGAAACAGGAAAGGCAATGAGGTGATCTATGGGTAGCTCTAAGTGCTACATGGTGAGTTAGATTTACTTTAAGTAATCTAAACAAAAAAATGAAATTATCTAGTGATAATATTAAATAAATTATTAGCTTATGCTTTGGTGGTAGATAAAAATTAAATTGATAGGTATGATATGAATATGGGACACGTAAAAAATTATTATGTGAAAAGAAATATTATTAGAATAATGAGTTGATTTAACAATGATGGTGATAAATAAATTCTTGATGAGTTTTGGTAAATAAATTGATGTAATATATGAGGAGAAGAAAATTGTGAAATTTATCAAGCAGAAAGTTGAGGAAAGACTGGAAAGTTAATCTAAATATTTTGAATTTGTGTGGTTTTTATATTTCTGTTAATATGCATATTTCATATCATTGTTCATATGCATATGCATTAAATAATAAAACCGAAAGAACTGGAGAGGAGCTGGTCTAATTGAAAAACTGTGACAGTCGGTATATGCTAGAAATAAAAAGGACACAGTGACAGCCGGTATATGCTGGAAATAAAAGGTACACCATGATAGCCAGTATATGCTGGAAATAAATACTGTGACTGCTGGTATATGCTGAAAATAAAAGAACTAGAAGGGGGTCAGTCTAAGATAATAAAAACATGTTGACATGTGGGAAGACGTTCCCTAATAAAAATTCATGCATCACATCAGTTTTAATTATTGCTTGCATTATTGAAATGCTTATGTGTGGTGCGTTATTGTGAATTTATTTATAGATGGTGAGTCTCACAGAGAGACAGTTATGGTGATAAGAACCATCTAAATAGTAGACTTTATGATATGAACCTCATTAATTAACGGGCTTAAGGTGAACCAATAAATAAGTAGAAGAGATTGATAGAGAATGTGACTTATGATATGTGTAGTAATAGTAAAATGCTAGTATCAAGTGGTATGAGATATAAATGATTAAATATTGAAAGACTATTTATCAAAATGAATACTTTTAGTAAATTTAATTCACTGAGCTTGTGAAGCTCATCCCTTATTGTACAATGATTTCAGGTAGCAGACATGACAAATAGTTTGGTGAGTTGAAGTTCAGACGAAATCATTATCTAGTAAGTTACGTATGTGTCAACATCCTCAGACTAATGATAAAATAAAATAAAAATTTATTTGTAAATATTCATGCATTTTACGTTGTATATTATGTTTAAGTTAATATCATATTGATGTATCTCCCCTGTTGAGGGTTGATGATTGATGTAAAAATTTATGTTAGTATTATTTTTATGGTTGCATATATGTGTCGTGCTGGGATTTTCAAAATGTGATAACACCGTCTCAGGGGTGGCCAACTCGGGATGGGTCGTTACAGAAATTCATCCCAAAATTCGCCTTCATGTGAACATGATAGATGGATGTAACTATAATACTCGGATGCCAAAAGGTGTGAGTCCAAGGGTTGCGCACACAACTAACTATTGGCTTTTACACACGTAGAGAGCAAATTGTTTGGGAAGAATTCTCACAAATGCTCGCATGTACATCCCTTAATTGACCATATTGACCAATCAATCAAATCAAGACAAATAGATGGTGATCAAGCCTACATCACTCATATTCTGATGATCACCACATGACCATACTATTTGAAGAAAGTGAGAACACCCAAGGGGACTTGCATAGCCTTATAGCGTAACATCGCAACCCTTGAAAGTATTTTCGCTACCCATGCATCTGATAATGCCACTACCTTTCTAAAAGTCATCGAGCTTGTAAGATTAGACATGATCTAACTCTATGATCCTCCTAGAACCCATTAAACCCTGGCTGAGCTTTCATAATGCCCTTTTACCTTCCTTCGCATCAGCTCCTCCCTAGTGGGTGGATTTGGGGAAACCCAAGGGGTTAACCAAGCCTGTACTTCCTAAGGAATAGGTTGGACCTGGGGTGCATACCCTCGAAGCCCATACATCTAATAAAGATTCCTATACGGAGTTAGAACTGAGAAAATGAGGGTGACACACAGTGTCAGTGAGTTTCGATAGGTCCACATTTTTAATGCACCTATCAAAATCCTCCAGGATATCCTTGAAACCCTCTCTTGGGAACACTTGTTAACTTAGATGGATTTCTATAAAAGAGGCTTATCAAAGGCGCTTGAGCTCGACCTTAGACCTATTCTTAGATGCAGAGGGTTAGTGAAGAAAGCATGACCTTCACTAGTTATATTGTATAACACTGCCACACCCTTTGCATAGGGTTACGATCATTACATGACTAACACTCTTGTAATAGGGCCATAACATGTGTGACTGCTACTATTGATCTATAAATACTCCCATTCTTCCCACACTTAAGAGTAATCAAACAAGACAAAAAATACACAAAATCCATCACCTTTTTTCCTAAGAATTGCTCCATTCTTTTCCCTCTCCATGCCTTTAAGTGGATCCATTGTACCTTTGATCACCACCACATAGAATAGCCCACCACTTATAAATTTTGACCTTGAAACAATTATTTAAGCAGGCTTCTAGTAGATACTGAAAAAATATATTCTCAAATAGAAAAGCTTTGTTTATGCTTATTTTTTGATGTAGTAAAGTTAAGACTTTATTGTTTGCAAGTTGATGTGCACATAATTTCCATTACTGATGTAATAAAATATATACTTTCATGCCTCTAGTTAAAGGTCGGATATACAAGTGGTCTTTATCTCTTACTGATTTCAACTTGTATCATACCTTTTAAAGTCGTTAAAGGCCAAGTAGTGGCCAATTTTCTAGCTGATCATCCAAGTCCTTTACATTATGATCAGAACATTCAGGTAGAATTTTTCATGGTTGAAATAATCCACTAGGAATTATACTTCAATGGATCTAGAATGGAGAAAGGATCATGGGCTAACATAGTGATAAAAAGTTCTCAAGAGGATAAAACAAAGATAGTTTTCTAGCTGGAAGAAGATCTAATCAATATTCAATTCGAATAGAAAGACTTGAACATTGGGCTAGAAATTCTGACAAATTTAGGGGCAGGCACGATGCATGTGTATGGAGATTAACAATTAATTATCAACCAATTAACTTAAAGATATAAGTGTGTGAGTTGGACTTTAGCTCCTTATTTTTCTTTGGCCAACCAAATAATAGTTAGGTTTAATGAAGTAATCTTCTGTTATAGACCGAGGGAGAAAAACACTAAGGCCATGGTTTAGCCCAGATAGCCTCTAGTTTAAGATTGGTAAAAGATGAGACTTAAATGACTTTAGTAGTCCAAAAAATAGATTAATTCTAGCCTAAGAAATATTACATCTGTCTTATGAAGTTCAAGTGATAGAAATCAAGGATGATGGGAGAACACTAGTCATTACTTGAAGATCCCAAATGGGAGAACAAATAAGAAAACAAGAAAAATGCATTGAAATATGTTCTCATTGAGAATGAGCTCATGATAAAGGAAGAAGAAGGAATATTAATGAAGTGCTTTAGGGAGGATGAGAACCTGAAGACTGTGTCTAAAATCAATGAAGGTATATGAGGATCTCACCATCCAGGTGTAAAATTGAGATGGCTTCTCAAAAGGCATATATACTTCTAGCCTTCTATGGCAAAAGATTGCATAGATTATGTAAAAGGTTGCCAAGCCTATCAAATGCATGGGGTTATTCACCATATTCCAACAAATGAATTCTACCCAATTACAAAGCCTTGAACATTTCGAGGATAGGTCATGGATCTTATAGAAAAAATTCATCCTATATCTTCCCAAAGGTATTGTTTTGTAATTGTGTCAACGGACTATTTCAAAAAATAGTTAGAAGTCATTCAAAATGAAAACATGGAACAAGTCACTGTGATCAAATTCATAAAAGAAAACATTGTGTAAACGTATGGTATCCTATAGACAATCACTATAGATACTGGTACTGTGTTTGCTAGTGATTTGTTCAGAAAGTTTGTTAAAGAACATGGGATTAAGATCCAAAATTCCTTAATATGCTTAGGTTAATATCTAAGTCGGGTAAACTAACAAGAACTTGAAGTTTATACTTTGAAAATGATCAAAGATAAGCCTAGGTCTTGGCATAAGTTGTTGGGTGAAGTTCTATGGGCTTATAGAACTTCATACAAAGAAGAATTGGTATAACACTTTATGCTCTTACTAAGAGTGGCCATGCAAAATAATTTCAGTCCTAGTGAGTGCATAAAAGCCATGTTGGTGCAACTAGAAGATTTGAAAAGGCTATAATGAGAGACTTTGATAGAATTCAACTGCAAAAAGAAAAAAAAAAGGCTCGAATATATAATAAGAGAGTGAAATACAAGTGTTTCACTATTGGGGACTTAGTTTGGAAAATAGTTTTTCCTATTGGAAGGAAAGATCTATCATTTGAAAAATGGTCTCCAACTTAAGAAGGACCATTAAGAACGACATAAATTCTACTAAGAAGGTCTTATATCATTCAAGGTCTACAAGACCAAAATGATAGAAAGAAAACGAATGAAAAGTTTTTAAAGAGATGTTTTCCTACCATATGAGAAACAAGGGAAATAGATCTTGAAGGTACTGATGCCATTCTACCCATTCAAAAGTTGGCATGCTTATAAAGGCTTTCAAAACATTCCAGCAAAATATTCTTGCAAGTTGGAAAAATATTCTTGCAAGCTGACATTTTAGTAGAAAAGATTGCCGACCTAAATAAAGTCAGGCAATAATTTAAATTTGAATTCCACTAACCATGATTTGATACAAGTCATCAAAAGTGAGAGGAATAGAGCAATGTTTACACTCAATTTGGACCCAAAGAACTCAGACCAAATTTATACCTAATTGGGTCATCTCAAAGATAGGCCAAAACAACAATAGTATTTAAATAAGTTATTAGGCCATTTAATTATTATTAAGATGATTAACGGATCAAGGGCTTAATACAGAGTCAAATAAAGCCATAGACCATTTAATATTATTAAGCTCGTTGAATTAAATATATGGGTTGATCATATGTGGATTCAAGTGAGGTAGGTTATAACAAATCAAGCCTAAAAGGATGAAATTAAAGCCCACTTACGGTGGACCCAATTTTAGGCCATGTAGATGTTGATTAGGATGCCTTGTAGGCTAGGATATTTTCTTTGTCAAATTCAATTATAATTTCTCTCTTAAATTAACTGATTTAGTGAAGATAAATTAAGATCAACCACTTCCTAATACTTAAAAATGGTGAATGGATTGGATGGACAAGTGGCATAATAATATTGGCTAGCTAGAACAACTCTACAATACGTAGGAATTATGGTTCATTTGGATGTCTAGGTGGCATAATATCATTGGCCAGCCATGGAAGTGGGAGAAACAATAGGAAGTATAGCTATTTTAATGCAGCCATAAACTTGAAAATTCTTATTCAAGGAGAAACAAATGGAGTGCTCCTCAAACAAATGAGGTAGTGGTTGATCATGGCAAAAAATGTGGGTCACATGGTGTGATTTTCCAGAACATCAGGAGATAATAAGGATTGCACCCTAAGAAAAAGAGAAAGTGGCTCACCTATGATCATAGAGTCATGGAACTTGCAGAAGTAGGGAATTGATGCTTGCAGTGACAAATCCAGAAAACTTTGTTAGTGGGGGTGGTATATACACATTCATATTATATAACTATAAAAGTAAACAATAAATATATATTTAAAAACAAAAGTAATATAAATATTGATGACATTTTTCCACAACATAATAACATATATTTATATTTCTTGATTCGAATACATGCTTTTTTCGTTCAGTTAGAGATCGTTAACATATTCTTTTCATTACAAAAGCTAACAGTCAAGCTTAAAATTTGAATAGTTGCTTTGGGTTGATCAACGGTGGCTCATCTTAACTGATCAATATAGTGGTTCATTTTTGGAGTTATCATGGTGAAGAGCAATATGGTAATCTAATATTATTAAGGAAAATATAGAAATCAAACAATAAAAAATAATAGTTAAATATCAGTCAATATTATAGAAAAAAGAACTCCCAAATCCTAATTTTCATACTTGAAAGAAAAATAAACTTTCAATTTTCGGAAAAAAACAAGCTCCCAATTTTATCATAGTGAAGAGTGCAACCTAATATCATAAAAAAATTGAAAACTAAATATCTATCACTAGTAGAAAAAAAAAATGAACATGGCTTAAAGAAAAAAAGAATTATTGGACAAAAAGAAATCTCAATTTTTTGGTGTAAAATGTTTAAAACGATAAAAATATGAAAGAGAAGAAAAATAAATTAAATTTAAAAAATCAATGATTCTACTTTTTACATGTAAAGTTTCATAACTGCTAATATATAAGAAACAATAGAATTTTCTTAAGATCAAATTACAAATCAATGATTTTTATAACTTTTTTTATGTGTATATAAAAAAATGGTTGTTACAATTCTTAATTTAAAAACATTTACTTAAAAATCAGAGGTATATAAAAAATAGAATTTGCTTAAGACTAAATTAAAAATTAAATTTTTTTTAACTTTTTTTGTGTATATAAAAAAATGGTTGTTACAATTCTTAATTTAATTAATTTAAAAATTTTACTTAAAAATCAAAGGTATGGCCTTTATAGCAAGCTTAATTTCATAAAATTTTACTTCTAAATATCAGTGGCGTAAATTTTACTTTCAAATATTAATGGCATTGCTTTTAAGAGCAAACCTTTGAACAAGTATAAAGAAAATTTGCTAACTAAGGTTGCCTTTTATAATGAAGCTTTAGTTGTTTACATAGCTTTTCTATGGATGTGTGATTACTTTTATAGATGATTGGGATTCTAGCAATGCCTTGAATAGGTGATGTGGGATTAGCCTTTGTTCACTTCTTGTTTAAGTGAAGGTTTGAGTGATATTTAGTCACCTTCCCACATCTCATAGACAAAAAGTTGGAAGAGAGACACTCACCTATAAATAATGGATTTTCAAAAGAAATGAACTTATGACTTGAACCATGGGCTTACGTTATGGGCTTTGTGGTGGCTGATAAGTCAAGTTCAATGGACTAAAACAAATAGTTTTTTTATGTTCATTCAACTTAACCATCAGTATGAGTTAAAACTTGAATAATCAGTCTATGTTTAAGTTGAAAAGTTTAAAGTTTGGAAGATTTTGTGGGCAATTACATAATTTAAGTGGTGTAAAATATAAATAAACCATAAAATAATTTTATATTTGAAAAATTTGGTGGAGATAGCTTCCCTCACTGTCCCCATACTAGATCCACCCCTGGATGCTTGTGAGGCCAAGTCTTGAAGGCCTATAAATATCAATGTACTTTTACACATCCAAACCTCTCATCTCCAATCTACTAAACAAAATGAAAATATAAATCAAAATAACTCAAGGAACACCCGTAGTTAGTAGTCAACTGAAAGAGCACTAGTAGTAGTAATCTCTCTTAAAAAGTCTCAGCTCAAAGAGCATCGTAGAAGTAGAAGATCTTTAGTAATCAAGTAATTAGTAGCATATCAAGGAGTAAGTTCTCAAGCAATCCTCTTTAAGCAACCAATCAAGTAGTTAATTCTAGCTTTAGGAGAAAATAAAGTAGTGGTATAAGACTCTCAAGTGATCCTATTATAGAAATCAACATATCAATGAGCAATCAAGTAGCGTAGCAATTAGTCCTCGAAGTAATCAAGTAGTGTAGCACTCAGTACTCAAATCAAAGCTCATAGTGAAACACATGTTCTAATAGTCAACAAGTACTCTAACTCTCAACAAATGTACAATCTAGTAGTGTTAATCAAGTCTCTCGAGGTAGCAATAGTCAAATCATTGATATTCGCAAATTGTTCAATTTTTTCTCAGTTGCATTCGATTATTTCGAAAATCCATCAATAAAGTTGTTCCTCAAATGTTTCATTTTTCTTCAATCACCATTTTCAGCCTTCTACTTGGAGAATTACACTACTTCGCCTTTTGTAATTGTGTAGAAGGGACTCAATTACTACAATCTTCTAATCTTATTTTATCGCTATTTTCGAATTTATTTCAAGCGTAGCAAGAATCTTTGAACCTTAGAAAGGTTCTGGCATGCCCCACACGAATATTCTGCCAAAACCCGTTTCCAAGCAAACAACTTTGCAAGTATTTGATATACTATAATTATTTTTTATGAACCAAGGGTTTGATCATTAACTCACTGGTTGAACTAGTGACCTAGTGCCTTAACCGACTTGTTGTCTAGTCCAATTTTGATAATTTTGGTTAAGATATTTGGTATTTTCTGGTTATGGTTAATCATTTTTTTGTTCATTAGACGGAGTAAATAAATACAATGTGCTCATTACCACTTAATTATAAACAATCATATAAAAAGTGAAAAAACTAACTCAATCCCATTCAAAACAATAGATATGAATCAAAAACCTATCCCTCTTCCCCTTGCTTCTTTGTCTAACCTCAATCCACTTTGTTTTAGTTGGTTTTAATTTTAGAAGTTTATAACATAAAATGTGTATGTTGAGTTTTGTATATGAATTGAATAGTGTTAGAGAACTTTAATATTTATTCATGAAGTAGTACTAAATTAGTCTAAAATTATATTATCTATACTATTAATAAAGTCAAAGCATCATTTTGGTGTCATCCCTTTTGAAATGACTTTTAAACCAATCATAAAAAAATATAAATAGGTCAAAAATATTTTAGTATAACAAAACCTCAATTAATGTTTCTTTCTTTCCTCTTTTTACATTACCATGTGCTTTTTAAAAACTGATTAACTGCCAACTTTCTCTAATCTCTCTCCACATTAACTACTTTACCATGTGCTTTTTTAAAACTCACTAACTACCTACTTTCTCTACATTAATAACTACCCATTTTCTCTACTCTCCCACATACTCTCCCTCTCCTTATTTACACTCTCTGTTTTGTTTCTCTCTCATATTTATTTATTCATACCTTCCATCGTTTTGTACAGAGTTTCATTTGGCATGTGGCCTACTTTGATTACCAAATCCAATATATCATCACAATTTTATTTTCCTTCAATAAGAGTAACCTCATTTTTGAAACCCTAACAATAATCTCTCTTTCACTCCCCTTTTATTAACTCATTTTTGAAACTGTAATAGCAACTTTCTGTTTCTCTCTAAGACAATGTTTTTTCTCTTCCTATGCATGAATTCTTTTACCTACTTTTGCAGGAAAATTGGGAAAGGGACATATTACGAGTTAGGTCACAATGGACTATGATCTATCAGATAGAGTTTCATTCATGATGGCCTGTATCTCGCCAACGATTTTTTCCTTTTCCTATGCATGATTATTTTTTCACTCTTGCAAGGAAATTGGGAAAGAGACGAATTACGAGTTTGCTTGTAATGGACTACGATCTATTAGATGGACTTTCATTCTTGATTGTCGCGTTTCCTCTTTTCTATCTTTTATTTTATGTGCGGTCTTTTAATTCCATAAAATAAAATGTAAAGTAGATCAACACGCGCGTAGCGCATGTTGAGATGCTAGTTATGCTAAATAACTATAAAAAAATATCTCAAATTCTATCTAATGGTACCAAAAAGTCATATAACATTATTTAGTCTCATATGGGTGGGATAGATTCTATTCCATGAGGGAAGGTGTGACAAAAAAAATGGGATTAAAGGTAATTTTATCCTAGCTTAATCCCACATGAATAGTAAATCCCTCCAATCAAATGAGGGATAACTACTATTCATGTGGGATTAAAGTAGTCCAATTACACCTTAATCCCACCTACCAAATAGACCCTTAGGGTTCCCACCTACCAAACAGACCTTTAGGGTTTCAATGTTTTCGTGATGAAAGGTTGTGCCTTTTAGCGGAATAGTAGTAATGTTTTAAGAAATGGCTTATTGCAGCACAAGTCTTTGAACTATAAACTCATAGTATTTAACTTCCTGAACTATTAATTTGGTATAAGAGGTCCTTAAACTTTGAATTAGTAGCAATCAACTCCTTAAATCCATTTCCGTCTAGAAACTTAACAGAAATACAACAGTGAGGAATCTTCCATTTGATTATTACAACATGGTGAATATTTTCTCCAAAAATTGTACCTAAACAAATCATGAACCAATGAAATTCTCATTTTAAGTTCCTCACGTGGTTAAGTTCCTAACCAAAAAATAGATTTAAGGATTTGATTGCTACTAATTCATAGATCAAAGATCTCTTGTACCAAATTATAAGTTCAGGGAGTTAAATGCTATCGGTCCATAATTCAAGGATCTACGATGCTATAAACTCTTTAAGAAACAAGATGAGCTAACTGTGGAAAGATATCTCTGTATTTCTAAGAGGCATGAACTCTGGTGTGTGAGTCTTTTATTTTTTTTTCTTCTTAATATGCATCTTTCGTAGGCTTTTAACTTTTTTTTTATATTCTTTTTTTTAATTCTTTCCTCTAACTTCTAACTTCTAACTACCACGTTATGCAGATATTGTGCTATGCACGCGTTATGCATGGAAAAAAACCACATATAATTCAATTCGATTCGATAACACAATCTTTTGGTGATATTGTTACGTCAAAACAAATGTAATGATTTTAAATGACAAATTACCTTCAATTGAGACAAATGAATTGTGACAAAATTATTGTTGTCATTTCAAAGTTTTTGCTCTTACAATTTGATATACAACTTCAAATATTACTATTAGTGTTTTCTTGCTCAATAAAACTTTATTACTAGTTGGAGTAATAATGTTTAATGTTTAATATAAAAATAATTTATACTGAGTTGATCAAAGAAAAGGTTTTTGAATCACAAACAACTTCCTACTTTAGAGGCTAGAATCCAAAAAGGGCTTTTACAAAGATATTCACGCTGCAATTCTCTTCTCGAGACAGCATTTATGTAAACTTTGCCTATGACTTCTTACATGTTTTGACAAAATGTTAATAATCCAAGGCGTCGTTTGAGAATATTTTTAAAGAGAAATTAAAGTAATATTTTATTAAAAAAAAAAAGTAAGAACGGTAGTTAAAATTTTCAGACTATGATAAAACATCAAGAACCTTTAGCATCTGTTTACACACAATTTGGAGCTGGGTCATTTGTGTCTAAATTTGAACCCAATGGGACCGTCCAAGAAAGATCTGACGCTAACAAAAAATTAAATTGACTTTGGGCCATTTGATGGTTTTCAAAACTAGTCAAGAATCAGCCCGTTGAGATTGACTGCATGGGTTTTATGCAAGTAGTTCAGTTAGTATAAGTTGTAGGTAATCACGCCCAACTAAGGATAAGTAAGCCCCTTTCAAAAAAAAAAAAAAAAAAAAAAGATAAGTAAGCCACTCACAGTAGGCCTTAAAAGAAAGGCCATGTAAGAACTGGCTAGGTGACACATTGATGGGAGCTTCAGTTATTTAAATTTAAATAATTGATTTATGTCTAAGTAATATAATTAGTGGGATAAAATAGAAGGAATCACTCCTTAAAAAAAGTAGGGAGTTATGGTTAATCTCAATGGTCAAGTGGTGGAACACCATCGAGTCGTCGGAAAGGAGACAAAAATAATAGAAAACATGACTATTATGTTGCAATCATGAACGTGGAAATGCCCAACAATAGATGAGCATACAAGTGCACCTCGAATGAAGGAGACAATGGCTCTTCATGACAGAAAAATCTTGGGACACGTCATCATGGTATTGGGAGGCCAAGCCATCGATGCCTATAAGTTCCCAAATTCTTCACCCTTCAAAACATCCACTCAACTCAAACAAAAACAAACAAATCAAATGATTTTCTAGTAGATTTATACAACTTCAGAAGCAAAGTAAAAGTAGAAAGCTCTCTCGCAGAAGATAGAGAAAGTTCTCAAGTTTCGAAGCTCTCAACTAGTTCCTCTCAAGCAGCAATAATAGATCCTCAAGTTCTCTAGAAACCTAGTTTCAGTAAGTAGTTCGTAGAACGTAGCAAAATTCTCAAGAAATTCAGTGTTTAGCTAGATCCTAGCAAGCAATCAAGCAGTGTAGCAAGATCCTCAACAATCAATCCTCATAGTTATCAAGTAGATTAATTAGAATCCTAGTATTATAGTAAGCAATCTAGTTCCCAACAAAGGTGTAACAATCAAGCAGTTCAAGTAGAAATGTTCTCGACAATCTCAAAGATCAATTTCTTCAAATAGCAAATTCTCAATCAAGTTCACATTCTCAAGGTAGAATTTAGTGAAGGTACCACGTTTCTTAAGAAAGTTCATTCAATCAAGTAGTTAGCAAGTGATTTCAATTAGTTATAATTCAATCTTTAGAAACCATCAATGTAAATGATGTTGCTCGAATGTATGTTCTCTTTTGTACTCTTTTCACTAATTTGGTCTTGCACTTGGAGGATTACAGAGATCTTTTCCCGATTCAAAGTACGCATTAGGGTCTTTAACATTACCAATGACGAACATGGGAAGAGTAGTAAGAGAGAGAAGTGGCGTACGAGGTGGATGGGCTTGGATGGATCTCTTTGGATATCAAGGGAGTTGAGAAGTTGACATGTGTATGGAGATTGACATGTGTTGACAATTCAGTGGATAGTTCACAAGCCGTTCAAGCATCCAACCTCGAAGTGTATCCACACGAGCAATTAAGAACAAGGATCTCCTCCAAGATGATGTCGATCACCACAAGTGGAGGAGCTACAAGGTGGCCAAAAATCCTTGAGTGTTAACTCTAGGAATTTTGGCTATAGAGAAAGAGAGAGTTTTAAAATCTGATTTTGAGTCTTCAAAATTCCATTAGGCTTTCTATCAAATAGAAGCCCTTATATAGAGCATTTACTCTTAAAAGTTCTAGGATTCTGGTTTAATTTATTTCCTATAATTCTTTCTATTGGCCTTTTAGTTTTATTTATTCTTGCAGTGGCCCATTTATGCGTGACTCCTTAGGTTCAACATCGCGCTCTTAATTTTTACGTAACAATTTAATCATGTCCAATTAATTAAAACTCCTTTATAGTTTTAATTTGAATTAAAACTCCTTTTAAATCTCTTTTTCATTAATAATTAATTACAAATAATTCTTAAAGGCTTCTAAAAATCATGATTAACACCTAGTAGAATGTCATGACTACCCAAAAAATATGAATTTAATGTCAACTTTTGTGTTCTTAATTACAGTACAATTCAATCATTCCATCATACAATGCCACTGATTAAACCTTAGGTATGAAATTATTTTCAAATCATAATTATTTAATCATGTTTATCTTGATCTCAAGTCCATAACTTAAATGGTGAAATTAGAAATTCTTTTCTAATTTCTACCCCATCTTAGCCAAGGAATTTCTAAGCTATAACTTTAATATTATCACATAGGATATTCTCTCTCTTTTATTGGGAGTGATAGATCCTCTATTGTACACTCACAAATCTCCATGCATAAGTGGTCATACCCAATACACAAGATACCCATGGTACCTTAAGTTTAAGGATCACTTGTACAACTGTAATGTAAAAACTCCTATTGACAACCAGTAAAGTGTACATTAGGAATTACTTAGTCGAGTCAGTTCAATGTACTTGTTCTCTAACAAGCACCAACAATTAGTATTTCATACACTAGTGACCATGAGATCAATCACCCTTAGCTCTTTGAAGAAACATAGTATGTACTATTCTATCCGGATTAACTAATGCCATTTTTAGTGATCCTATGATTAAGAACATTTAAGAATAAAGATTAAGGAAATTCATCCCATTAGCATGATCTCATTGTGATGCTTATTTCCATTGCTTTTATTTTATATGCTTTATCATGTAAACACATTGAATGTGATTTGTAATGGACACGATAAATAATATAAATGCCATATATTAATATTTATTATCAATAAATAAATAAGAATAATTACAAGTAATATGCAAAGACATCAACTTCCATTGGCTTGTTGGGCATACTACTATCAATCTCCCACTTTCACTAAAGTCAATTGCCCACTTATCTCTTGCCCATCTTCTCAAAATGGCGATCGAACTGTTGTTGAGAAATTGCCTTGGTTAATGGATCTGTTATGTTATATGTCAATGAAACTCTTTCTACTTTTATATCGTCTCTTTAATTTATCTATCTAATCAAATGGAATCGCCGCAAAATGTTCTTGGATGTATGATGAGACCTCAGTTCCTTTGCTTGCGTAATAACACTATTGTTATCACAGTACAGAGTTACTATATTGATAATATCTAGAAACACTCTAAGTTTAGTGATGAACTTCCTCATCCAAACAAACTTATTTGCAACTTCTAATGCAACAATATATTTAGTCTTCGTGGTTGAAACCACAATGGTTTCTTGCTTGAAACTTTTCCAGCTCACTACTCCACTATTCAAAGTGAAAACATATCCAAAAGTTGATTTACTATCATCTTTTTAGATTGAAAACTAAAGTTTGTGAAGCCATTAAGTTTCAAATCTGTTCCTCTATATATGAGAAACAAATCTTTAGTTATTCTCAGTAACTTATGACTGTTTTTCACAACTATCCAGTGACCTTCACCTTGATAGGACTAAAATCTGCTTGTAACACTTAGAGTGTATATGACATCAAACCTCATACACAACATTGCATAAATGATGGAATCAAAATGTCAACACATATGGTATCCTACTCATGGTATCCTAAGAGTCCCATTTTGGAATTTTTCATGCTAAACCTCTTTAGCACTTTGTCTATGTAGGCGGATTGGGACAAGCTTAGCATCCTTCTAGATCTATATCTATAGATATTTATCCCCAAAATGTATGATGTTTCACCCAAATTCTTCATGGAGAAGTTCTTTGACAGCCAAAACTTAATTGACTATAACATACCTACATCATTCCTAATGAGTAATACGTCATCAAC
Organism: Bretschneidera sinensis; assembly: GCA_023935145.1. NCBI lineage: Eukaryota > Viridiplantae > Streptophyta > Magnoliopsida > Brassicales > Akaniaceae > Bretschneidera > Bretschneidera sinensis. Next base: position 55,250,761 of record CM043702.1, on the reverse strand, counting down.
GTACAACACCAAGAATGTCACAACACTCCCACTGACCTTATTATACATATATGGTTAATATTTGTTTATGATAAAATCAAACGTTTTGATTGTCTCATCAAAACGGATATTCCAACTTATAGAAACTTGCTTTAATCCATAAATGAATTTTTGAATCTTGCATACCTTGTGGTCTCTATCACTAGATGTAAAACCCTTAGGTTATGTCATGTACACATCCTCCCCTATATTTCAATTGAGGAATGCAGACTTTACATCCATATGTTATATCTCATAGTCATGGTATGCAACTATTACAAGTAAAATCCTAATGGATTTAAGTATGGCTACTGGAGTTGTCAAAATCAATTCATTATCTTTTCTTGAAACCCTTTGCTACTAGTCTTGCTTTTTAGGTCTCAACCTTTTTATCCACTCTAATGTTTCTTTTAAAGACCCATTTGCAACCTATAGGTACTATACCTTTAGGCGCATCGACCAAAGTCCACACTTTGTTGAAGTACATGGAATCCATTTCGGATTTCATGGCTTCTAGCCACTTATCGAAATCTATGTTTGGCATCGCTTCTTCATAGTTAGCAGGTTCCTTATTATCTATATGGTGTACCTCTAGGTAACCATTTATGAGAAATCTATATCACTCTAGAGCCTTGGGTATTATGGTAGATCTATGAATTGGTTACGTAATAGGAGGATCTATTGATTCAAGTTTGTCAATTTAAATACTACTAGGTTGTGGTTCTTGTGACACTTCATCAAGATCTATTTGCTTCCACTGATCTCTTTTAGTATAAATAGTTTTTTAGAAATGTGGCATACTTGGAAACAAACACATTTTGTTAATGAGGATGATAGAAACAATATCCTAAACTTTTTTTAGGATATCCTACAAACCTAAATTTTTCAGACCTAGTTTCTACTTGTCTGTATGTAGCTTCTTTACATAAGCAGGACAATCCCAAATCTTAATATGTTTAAGGCTAGATTTCCTCATTTTTAATATCTTATATGATGTTTTAAGTATTTCCTTTGAGGGAACTTTGTTCAATAAATATGCGACGGTTAGGACAGCATATCCCCAAAAGGATATAGGAAGATCAATGTAACTCATCATGGAAGTACAAATTCTAATAGAGTACGATTTCTCTTTTCGGATATAATGTTCAACTATGGTGTTCTAGGAGGAGTCTATTGAGTGAGAATTCCATTCTCTTTGAGATAATCGAGAAAATCATCAGTCAAGTATTCACCTTATCGATCATATCAAAGAGCTTCAATACCTATCCCAGTTTGTTTTTTCAACTTCATTCATGAATTCTTTGAACTTTTCAAATGATTCAAATTTTTACTTCATTAAGTACACATAGTGTTTTCAGAGGCGAGGGCGTTAGGCGAGGTGTTTTGCCTCAATGAGGCGAGGTGTAAGCCCCGAGACGTTGGGGCGTAAGCCTTTTGAAACGTTGGGGTGTTTTGAATAAAATAATATAAATTAAATTATAAAAATACTAAAAAATTGAAAAAATATAAATAAATTAATTATCTAAAAACTTTACTAACTTAAAACTTATGAATGAATATTTATCAAAATATTTCACAAACACACGTTAACCTTATATGGGCTGTTGTTAATGACCATGCATGTGTATTGTACTATTGTCTTTAACTAAAGCCCATATATTACCTCATAACTAAAGCCCATAAATGACCTCATTAAAACCAACCTACTGGCCTTACTATAATAGTCCGTAAGCCCAATATCAAACTTAAATCCAAGTTCTACACCCACTGAACACTTCTTCGCACCACCACACACATGCACATCATGTCTTTATCTCAATCCAGCTGGCAAGAGGAAGAATCTTTTAAAAGCTTTTTGTTCTTTTTTTCATCTTTTCTTTTATGACTTTCCCTTTCTCTCTTTACTCTTCAATACCTAATGACTGCCTTTTTCTCTCCCCCAATTAGCCTCTCTCTCTCTACTCGCCAGCGAGGCAGCGACTTCTCTCCTTGCTAGCAACAAACTTTCTCTTTCCACCAACAGCAACAACCTTTCTCTCTCCTCACCAACGACAAATTTCTCTCTCTTGACCAGCAACGACTTTCGCTCTCATCACCAGGGATGGATTTCTCTCTCCTCATCAGCCATGGCTACTTTCTCTCTCATCCATTGTGTTGCTTTCTCTCTCCACTGGGCGCACGTCCAGACTCCTCGGGCGTTTGGGCTGTACACTGTTCACCCAGACCCGAAAAACGTACGCCCCATGACAGATCGGCCGCAACAATCGCGCCTTTGGGCATTTTGACCTGGTTTCGAGTGTGCCCAGAATTCGTTTTTAAAAACACTGAGTACACGTACCCATACCTGGAATGATTATCAGTGAAGGAAATGACTATTAGGGGCCCACACACATCACTTTGTATTAACTCTAATATATTTGTGGCCTTTTCTCCATGTCTACTAAATAGAGATCTAGTCGTTTTCTCCATAATAAAAGCTTTATAAGTTGGATAAGATTCAAAATCCAATAGATCCAAGTATCCACCTTTTACCAACTTGTTTACCTTATCTTCATTGATATAACCTAGTCTTAAGTGCCACATGTAGAAATAATTTAGATTATTATCTAATTTCCTTTTATTTTGTTCGATATTGAAAATGTTACCATCTACTTTAAGAATATGAAATACCATTCTACAATGTACAAGTACCATAATATTTATTGTCAAAATAAATAGAACAAAAATTGTTCTTAAAATAAAATTTGTAACATTCTCTATCTCATTTAAAAACTAAAACAATGTTTCTAATTAAAACTGGAATATAATAACAATCACTAAGTTCAAAAGTTTGTCCAAATGGAAACTTTAAGCAATATGTCCCAGCGCTAATGATCATTTCTAAGGCGTAGTTACACCTCATTTGTGCTCAATTTTCTACTTCCTCTCAGTTATTACAAATTATTGCAGATATATGACCCAAAAATGGTATCTAAAATCCATGAAGAAGTAATGTTAACACTTAAGCTAACATCAATAACAAACAAATCATACATATTTTCCAAAAGCATGTCTTTCAAGGTTGCAATTCCTCTTTCAATGCCCATCCTTACCATAATGGAAGCACTTTCGCTTATCTTTCTTGGCCTTTAAAGAACTAGTCTTGCAAACACCGCCCTTTGATTTCAATGGTTTCTTCCTCTTCTTCTTCAAGAATTTCTTTCCCTTAGGTTTAGTGGAATAAGCTTTATAAACAAGCATAATGGGTATTTTGTCTGTCTTGATTGTGCTCTCAGCAATCTTCAATATATTGAAAAGTTTTGGAAGCATGGCTTCTATATTGTTCATATGGTAGTTATTATAACGAACCAGGAAAAGAAGTCTGGAGATTGCAGAATAAAGTCATTACTCAAATTTGTATCCATATGAAATCCAAGCTTGTCCAACTGCTCAATATAGTTGATCATCTTTAATCTATGCTCATGGATTGATGATCCTTTGGGCATCCTAACCCTAAAGAGGTCCATAAGGATCTCAAACCTTGTATTATGACTATGTTCACTATACAACTCTTGTAGATGAATCAATATCGTAAATGCACTTCTCTTTTTATCATTTTTCTTTTGAAGCTCATTAGACATAGATGCTAGCATATAACACCTTACCTTCATGTCATACTCTTGCCACTTTTCAAAAGTAGCAACCTCTTCTTCCAGAGCATTCTTAGCAAGAGTAGTTGGGAGCGATCGATCAAGAACATAAACTATTTTCTTGAAATTGAAAACAATTCTCAAGTTCCTCAGCCATCGAGAAAATTGGGCTCTGCCTGTTTGCATCAAGGATTCTAGATAATGGGTTAAGATTAGCCATTGCGATTTGCAATGTAATACTAGATAAATTAACGTTCATTCATTTTATTAACTACCATAAAGATTTGATATTTAATCTAAATGGTGTCTCCCATTACTCTTTTTGATTCACACAACCTTCAATGTGGAAAGCAGGAAACCCCTATGGAAGGTTTCCTAATAGGGATTAGGATCATATTACTTGCACATTATAGCCTTACGATAGCACAACAAACTATGATGAACTTGATAGGTAGATAACTTTTATCATTTGAATCTCATGCAATTCTCAATCATAATTTAGCCTTTTAAATGCATATGACCTTACGGTATCGCAACAAATCATATATATTTTAGTTAAGTCAAACCCACCATTCATCACGAGTATAAATTAGTGATATAACCCTTACAGTAGCACAATAAATTTATATTATTTTTTTTACCTCATATACATCACATATTTTAATAGATAATATAAATTTCTTAGGAGTGCAAACCTTACGGTAGCGCAACAAATTTACACTAATAAGAAATTTTCATATTGACTACAATGGTGGAAGGCTATGAACAATCATTCATAATTATTTTTGTTTGCAATTTAATACTTAATTTTTGTACGTGATGGATTTTGGTCTTTACATTTAAGTTTCATCATATAACCTGCAATAAATACATAATCTTATCATATGCATAATATACATATAACACATGCATATGTTCCTAAGTGAATGATTGCGGACTTTCTAAGCGTGATTTACCTAAGCCAATTAAGTAAATCACTTGGTCAAATCCTAGGTGATTATTACATGAATATATCCCATACATTCATGGTTCCTCAATCATCAAATGGTCCACCATGCTAGGTTGCACACACTTTGATTCACCTTAATTAAAGCCTATCTAATGCTAAGTAGCTATATATATCAAATATATAAGAAACCTTGATCATAAGTCAAGGGGAGTTACATTGGAGGGAGATAGAAATTTCATTGAGAGAACTAAGAGAAGATGAGGTATGCAAACCACATTTAAAATTGAATAAAAAAATAATACAAATAAATTTAACCAATTGCTAAGGTCTATGTCCAATAGTCATCCATTCATACAATTATGTTGTAAAATCAAATAAAAATAATTTTATTCTAGTCATGACATTATTCTTAGATTGTATTCCTAATGCCATTAGGCTTATAAAACTTTTCTTAATCCTATTCCAAATAAGATTAAGATTTGAATTAATAATTCCAAAGTGACAAGGATTTTGGAGTTTTGATTCCTAATCAAAATCTAATTTCTTTTAAAAATTTTGAATCAAAAAATTTAATTTAAACAAATCAATTCGATTCAACCATTTTGATAATGAGAAAATAATCAATTAGATTTAATTGAAAACATATTTTAATTTTGAATGTTTTAAATAAATCAAAATTCTTGTTTTTACCATGTCACTGTCAATTGTCCGTTAAGGCAATCGACTATCAAAATTCTATACCAAAAATTCAATCAGGTCAGGAAGGTACAATCTACTGTCCAAAGTTTCTACTTGATTTTTGAATTAGTTCTATAAGGGAACAGTCGACTGTCCCTTCGATATTTGTAGATTTTCACGTTTTTTACACGAATTTTCTTCCTAATTTTTTTCTTTTGATTCAAAATCATATTTTGATTAACTAAATTGTTTATAAGTAATCTCTATTGATTTAATTCACTTGAAAAACAACCTACAATAATTTTATTATAATCATATGATAATAAAAAAAATTCAAAAACACTTTCTTGAATTCTCTTGACCTAGGGTTTTATAAACCCTAATCTAACTTTTAGATTTTGAATTTTCGATCTATAGAATTTCAAGATCAGACCTAACAAAGTCATAACAATAGAATTAAAGTCATTCTAATAACCCATAGTCTAGCGAAGTTTGGGTTGGTATTAAAGCCAGCTTAAAGCAAGTTAGCTTAAATTGGTACAAAGCAAATTTGCCTCAAACCAATTTAAGCTAACTTGCTTTAAGCTATCTTTAATACAAACCCAAACATCATTAGAGGTGATTTTCATACCACTATAAATCGACCGACATAGAAACACAACGAAAATTTTAAATTTTCATACTGATAAACTTAAAAACCAAGAATACTATATGGATCTACTAGAACAAGAACAATAATCTCCATACAAGGTTAGATTTTACACCTCAATGAAGATTCCGCTTGAAAATTCAATGAAGAGTTCACATGCCGTTCAAGAGTTCGACCTCTAAATATATCCACACGAGCAACCAAGAATAAAAATCTCTTTCAAGATGAAGTCGAACACCACATGTGGAGGAGCTATAGGGTGGCCGAAAATCCCTAAGTGCTAGCTCTCAAAATTTCGGTTATAAAGGGAGGGATAGTTTTAAATCTAATTTTTTGTCTCCAAAATTCCAGTAAGGTTTCTATAAAATAGAAGCCCTTGTATAAAGCCTTTACTCCTAAAAGCTCTAGGATGTCTAAAATTATAATTAAATCTTTTCTTTAATTTAATTCTTAGAATTCTCTCTACTGACCCTTTAGTAATCCTTATTCTTGTAATTGCCCAATTGCATGTGACCCCTTAGGTTCAATATCGCGTTGGTAGTAGGTCTTAATTTTTATGTAACAATTAGACCCCTTCTAATTAATTAAAACTCTTTTTCATTTTGATTCAAATTAAAACTCTTTTTAATTCTTCTTTTAATTAATAATTAATTAAAATTAATTTTTAAGGGCTTCTATAAGTCATGATTGATACCTAGCAGTGTGTCATGACATATGTATCTTGATCTCAAGTCTATAACTTAAATGGTGAAATTAAGAACTCCTTTCTAATTTACACTCCACATTAGGCAATGAATTTCTAAGCTACAACTTTAATTAGATCACATAGGACATGCTCTCTCTTTCACTGAGAGTTGTAGATTATCTATTGTGCACTCACATACCTCTATGCATAAGTGGTCATACCCAATTACTACCTATATGTAAACCATGATTAGACTTACTTTTAAGTATTATCAAAGTATGATGACCTATCCACAAGACATCCATGATGCCTTAAGTCTAAGGATCACTTGTACAGCTACAACGTATGAACTCCTATTGATAGCCAATAAATGTCCGTTAGGAATTGCTTAGTTGAATCAGTCTGGTGTATCCATTCTCTAATAAGTAACTACATAACTTGTTTTAATGTCTCATACACTAGTGACCATGAGATCAATTACCTTAATCTCTTTGAGGAAACAAAGTGTATATTAATCTATCCGAATTCACTAATGTGCTTCTTAGTGATCCTATGATTCAAAACATTTAAGAATAAAGTTTAAGGAAATACATCTTATTAGCATGATCTCATCATAGTTCTTATTTCTATTGCTTTTATTCTATGAGTTTTATCATGTAAATACATTTAATGTGATTTATAATGAACACGATGAATAATATAAATTAATATTTATTTTCAATAAATGAATAAACTTAATTAAAATCAATATGCAAAGAAATCAAATGTCATTAGCTTGTTGGGCATAATAGGATGGGGTTGAATGGAGCTCTTTGGATGTAATCTATTTGGGAGATTAAGGGAGTTGGGTAATGTGATGTAGGACAGATAAGTAGAAAGAGAGGCAGATTAAGAAAAGAGAGAAACAACATATATTAGACCGAGAGAAAATATATTAGATAGAAGATAAACAAACAAAAGGGAGAATAGACTAAGAAGAACAGAGAAATAAGAGGGAAAAGTGATAACAAAACTTGTAGTTAATTCCATAATCGAGTTTACCTTACACTCTTAATATGAGTGCTCTTATATAGGCACCAAACATTATTTAAATAAAAAATTAAATCAAATTCTAATAATTGTCTAATTGCTTAAATCTAATTTTCCTAAAATACCATCTCCAAGAATACTGTCATTACAACATAATCCCAATATCCCAAAATAATAAATATTGTCTTTCCTATTCTGCATCATTCTATCTCACTTACAAAAAACTCGACCATGATTTTTTTAGTGACGAAGGATTAGAACTATGGATCGCTTGGTGAAGACTCGAAATTTTTTAAATGTAGCATTCTCGATAAAACACAAGAAGGATACCAAGAGAAGTTGTCCAGGAGCCTCAATCTAGTGCGAGATGACAAAATATTTCCCTCATCTTGGTTTTAGCCTTGTTCATTTTGAAGTGACTCAGTAGGTACATCCTCACTGTGAATGTTAAAACTTTCTTCAATGATTTGTTCTTTCTTTTCAAAGTGTGTGTAGATTGGAGAAACAATTTCAGACTCGTCTTGAATAGAATCATGATTGGTAGAAGTTTTGGTGAAAACTGCTTCCACTAATTGTGTTGTTCGTTCAAGGAGTTGTTACGTAAGAAGGATTCGAGTTTCAAAGTTGGAATACACAATCTCCAACGAGCAACAGTTGTCATAAATGTAACGACCATCAAGCTCGGCTTCAACCCAGACAACATCTTGAGTCAAGCAATATTGCATAATAGCTTGAAAATCCACTGAATTTGGGAGAAAACTAATTTTCTTGATATGCCCAAACGGACCAAAAATCAGATAGAGTGCATCTTTTGTAATTGGATGCATTACATGATTAACTGTAACTAGAAGAACTTAACTTAACTCACCTATTCCTCACAAATGAATCCAATTTAATGTAAATAAAAAAATTAACATAAATAAAACAACAAAGGAAACGTGTGATTTTTTTCTTTTTTCTTATTTTTTATTTTTTAAATAATAAACTACAAAAAATTAAATAATAAAAAAACATAAACCTCTATTCATCAGCACTATAGTGATGGCACTATTCATAGGCATTGTAGTGATGACACTGTTCAACGGTACTGTAGTGACAGACTATTAATTGGTACTATGGCAGCGACACTATTCACATACTATAACGACACATTTCATGTGACAGAAAATAAATTTTTTTGTATAAATGTATACTGTATGTGATTTAAGGGATAGATAGAGGTAGGATGCAAGACCTTTTGGTTATGATACCAATTTAATGTAGAACAAATAAGTAAAATGAGAAACAGATTAAGAAAGGGGAGAAACAACAAATATTGGACGGAGAGAAAATAAATTAGATAAAAGATAGATAAACAAAAGGGAGAACAAACCAAGAAGAACAAAGAAACAAGAAGAACAGAGAAAGAAGAGGGACAAAAGATAACAAAACTAGTAGTTTATTCAATTCATAATCAAGTATGCCTTACAATCTTAATATTACTGCTCTTATATAGGCACCAAACATTATTTAAATAAGAAAGTAAATCAAATATTAATAACTGTCTAATTACTAAATCTAATTTTTCTAAAATACCATCTCCAAGAATATTGTCATTATAATATAATTCCAACATTCAAAAATAATAAATATTGCCTTTCCGATTCTACATCATAATGCTAATTTGAGTTTTGTAGAGGGTGCATTCTATGGGGTGCAGCCTTGTAGGATGGAAAGAGCATGGGTTGCTGGTGGGCAACAGGAGGTTAGGCAGTATGGCCACCAGTGATGCTTGTAGATTTTGGTTGGAGATTCTGACCAAAGCATTTCAAGTATGTTAATGCATTAATGGCTGATTTTAGGGTTCGAGTGTGTTGAAACGTTCAGTGCATCAATTTTTTTTTGTTGATATGGTGTAGGTGGCTAAAGATTCTAAGTTTGTACACAAGATTAAACAAACAATAACTAATACAAAACCATTCTAAACCCCAAATTCCATAAACAAAGTTCATACATTACGGAGTACTTAGAAAGAAGATAAATTATCTGTTTTAGGTTAAGTCGAGTATAAAAAAAATCATTTTAATATTGCCAAACCAATGAAATCTATCAACCTATTGTTGGCAGTGTGGCTGATACTTACAACCATTTCCGAATGATTGAAGTTATACTAGCGAGGGAAGCCTTGGGGTTTGCTCATGATGTTGGGTTTCTTCACATTGAATTAGAAGGTGATGCTTCATGCTTCCAGTATTTGTGCTATTATATTGGATTTTCAAGAGTATCTAACTTTCGCAGGACTTCTGTTTGAAGACATTAGATTTTTGCAGCGAGATTTTAATACCTTCTCAGCTCATTATGTGCGTTGTTCCTAACACGTACATTTGCTTGCTCGTAATGCTAATCGGGTCAGTGATATGTTAGTTTGGTTAGAGGACCCTCCTTACGTTTTGCAGGCCTTTTTAGCCTCGAATTGTATGTTTAGCTAATTTGCAATGAAGTACGAAAATTTTCCAAAGAAAGGAATCTATTTCTCTCTAGCTATCGAGACACACGCCATGAATGTGCAACACTATTTTATTCATTTCCAAGAAAGAATTTATTTAAGAAACAACACTTTGGAATACCATATTTTCTCGATGTCAACCTTTATTTGCCAGCTAGTATTAAAGAAATTAAAAAAAAAAAAAAACAAATACGTTGGTAATTAGGCTGATATGAACCTTTTCTGTTCTTAAGCTTATGTAAAAGCTTCTGCATTATGGAATTAATGATCAATTACCCCTTCTAACCATATTTTTACTTATATCTAAAGAAAACAAGCTTATGTATGTTGTTGGCATTTTACAGTACAGTTTCAACTGAGTCACATGCTTTTTTAGCCATCTCTGAATTGAGGGTGTCTGTGGACTGAATTCAATTTCAAATGATATAGTGATTGATGTTCCAATTTTATTGGTAAAAGGAACCTTGGATAACTTAGTTGCAGAATACTTCCTCACAAGCCAATTTCAAATGTTTTAGTTGAATCGTGAAGATAAGTAATAAAAAGATGAAAAAATCAAACTTTGTGTTTTCTCTCTGAACCACGTGTTTCACTTTATACACATAAACCCTACATTTTTCACTAGTTTATACAGATTTTGAGGTATAAAAGAATTTTTTAGCTTCTAAATTTAGTTAGGTAATATGAATTTTGAAATGACACACCTTTGCTTAAAAATAAAATTTTGTTTTTTAGTCAAGAGTTGACTTTTTATTTACTTGTATTTTGAATTTTGGCTATTTTATTGGATCTAGATATTATAGAATCTCCTTATTTATATGTAAAATCTTAGTAAGAAAGTGAAGAAAAAAAAACTATATTTACTTAAATGGCTTTATATGTAAATAAAGTTGAACTTAAAAAGGAGATGTCCGAATTTTATAGAATCCGACCAGCTTCACAAAATTTCGGTTGGATGATCAAAACTTTGATAAGGCTTCTCAACTACGCCCAAAGCTTACAAAAATTCAGTTGGGACTGCTGGGTCCAAACAGAAACTTTCATTCTTGAAACATTGGTTTCACTACAAGAAAAAAAGTTATCGCCGGCGTTTTTTTTTGCATATATCGGCGCTTTAAAGCGCCGGATAAAGCGCTGGTATGTATGGTGTCGAAGAGTAAATACCGGCGCTTTCTCAAAGCGCCGCAATGTGTCTATTTTTTCGACGCTTGTAAGCGCCAGTATATTGCGGCGCTTGTAAGCGCCGGTATATATAACAGTTTTATTTATGCCTCAATATACTGGTGCTTACAAGCGCTGGTATATATAACTGATTTAAAATTTTTTTTCCATTATTTTGGTTTAATATTGTACAATAAAATAAACCCTTCAATATATAAAATAATGTACCATAAAATTTCAAAGTGTTCTTCAATATATAAAATATATCATCATCCATCAAAATTCTTTTACTCAGTACAAAAGTCATATCATGTACAAAAAAAAAAAACAATCATAGGGCATCACACTTGACATCAATTTTGAGGCCCTCTACTAACCAATTGTTTTAGTAAAGAATTCAGCTCATCCATTTGGGATTGCATACTGTTCATTTGATCATCGTGCTTAGATGTAATTTCTTGAATTTGATGGGACTGATGTTCAATCTGATGCGACTGCTGTTCAATCTGATGCGCATACTGTTCAATCTGATGCGCATGATGCTGATTGATTTCTTCCATATGTGCTCTCAGACTATTAATCTCTTCAGCATAAGCCCCTTGATATCCCATTTCATTCCTAATTTGAGCTAAAAGTCCAAACACAGCAGAGGGTGTGACTCCAAAACCCTGACCTCGGACACGACCGGAACTCTCTTCACCCATAAGCTCGGTGAAGACTTCATTTTGTATTGCTAAATTATTGCTAGTATCAGAGGATCCTGAAGTTGCAACAAGTTCAGCAACACGAGCTTCAGCTGTTACCTACAATTAGGAAACAATAAATATTAAACTTCTCCGAATATATAGTAGCTAATTACAGCGAAATATACATAAAACAAAAGGTGCGTATCATATTTTATAGAAAAACGGGCAGAATTTCCCTTATTTTTCCATAAAATCTCCTGCAATAAAAACAAATATACAATCCATACAATGTAGCCAATTCACAACCAATTTTAACTGCTTCCTACATTTCTCTGTTTCCTACTTTAAGCATTTCAAAATAAAAAGAAGAAAGCACTACAAGGGGAAACCAACCAAAGTTCATTTGAAAAGAACCAAAATCTTAATATGCCATGGACAAAGGGGCTGCATATTGATTGATCATCCAAAGGCTTAAGGCCAAATGACATGGAAACATTACAATTAAGCAAAACCACAAGATGACCCATAATGATATGAGAGAATTAATAAAAAAAAAAAAACATTTTGTAAGAGGTATCAGAACAACAAATAACCCTGTTAAGAAAGTCTCCTGCCTGGTGGTAGGTTTGTATAGATGGAGGAATGATCCAACAGAAGAGGAATCAAATGCATCATATGTCAATAGAGACTATGAAAAGAATTGTCAGCTGAGAATGGAACACATCCATCTAAGGAGGGGCCATGTCCATGTTAGACGTAGCAAACATGTACACATCTTAGACATGGTGGGAACAAGTATGTCATAACCAGAACATCTCCCTGCTGCGTTCACATTCGCAGATAATAGAATAAACTAACAAAAGTAACTCTAAGATATGAGGTGTAATGGTTGGTGATCAAAACGATAGGTTTTACTATAGTGAGAATGCTAGTGACTCACTTAGTCACTTTTAGAGATCATAACAGAATATTTTCGAAAGTTAGATGTAAGAGTAAACATTTTACACATTCAAAATCTGAGTAGTAAGAGCCATTGTCGGATCTTTTCCCCTAAACTGGTCCACAATTTGATTAAGGATAACACATAGGTTGACACATGTAGAAATATTGTCTAATTCCACCATTTAATAAAATGACACAGTAATAAACAAAACATTTTGGTAGCACTAAGCAGCTACTAAATGAAACCTTAATTAACAAGAAGTAAATGAAAGAGCTGCTAGAGAGAATCAAGAATATGCAACAAGAAATTGAAGCAGCAGCAACTAGTTCAAATCAGGTGAATATGATGATTTCATTGTGACAGACTCTTAAATATAAGATTATATGTGTAACTGAACTTAAACGAAATCCTGAGAGGAAAAATCAAACAGGTTGTTGCAGCTTGAAGATGGCCCTTAAGACTAAATAGGAGAGAGTTATAGGGATGCAAGAATTCTAGTTAACATACAGGTTGTTGCAGCTTGAATCCAGTACACTCAAACTAGAGTTGTTTAAAATTAAAATCTTAGCCTGCTATTAGTTGGTACGTGAAATCATTTAATTGAAATCCAAATGTGACTACACAAGCCCACCAACTCATGCCTAGATCCATAAAAATATTTTCACTAAATACTAAAATTGGTACGAAGCATAGCACTTTAACACAGAATCAAGCTCGAAATTTCAAAACTTAATTTCCAATCAAATTTTTGTTCAAATGTATCATCCAATCAATTGATATCACCCCCACCCCCAATTGTCCTCTAAATAGCATTAGGCGAATAAAACATTTTTTAGCATTTTAAGATTCAGTAAATGGCACCATTCATACTATCAATAGTTAAATAAAACGTCAAACAACGGCTTTTCAAGTGTAACCATTGGCAAATAGCAATTCAGTTATGCAATTAAACCAAACTAAGCCATCAACTCATACTTCAAAACAGAAAAAAAAAAAAAAAAAAATCGCACTGCAAACAAGGAAAATAACTTCATAACCACACAAAATCCAAACTTTCCCCAAACGATAGAAAGCAACACTATCACACACAGAGAAACACATAAAGAGAGAGAAAAGAAAACAATTAAAACAGATGGCAACATGGTAAGCATTGACAAGCTTCCAGACAAGATTTTTAAGTTAATAGATGCTTCATCCTTCAAGTTGCACTCTTGTTCAAATAGTAAATTACCCCAAAAGTAGCTTAAGCAAAGGTCAGCAGGAGTTACATTCAATTAAGTCAAATTTCCTTTTACCCTTTTTTTGAGTCAACTTTCAGTCAGAAATCCGGGATTATAGTGAGAGATATACTAGTTTCAAGATGCTGCTGCAAATACAAGCAGCCTTCTGGCAATAAAGCAAGTAACTCTGATCTAGCATCAACCAATACTATACAAAAATATATATACATCTTCGTATTCTTGACGAAAATTTTATAGCTACCAACCACCACCACCCCCTCCCAAAAACAAAAAATATGACTTACTAGCAAGAATAAATATGTCAATGAGACCAACAATGACAAAAACAAATTTAACATTTGAACCTTCAAACATAGCAAATGTGAACAGGACCATCCCCACATTAACAGTAAACTAGTAATAATAATATTACTAAAATAAACAAGAAACTGGAGTTGGTGTCTTACTAATCACTAAAGCTTAAATTAGGAAAGACATTAATAAGTTTCATCTTTGATCAACCAACCAATTTACATTGTACATACCATAAATTGTCGTGATGCTTCATCAATAAAAGTTCCATCCTTACGTTTATGAGTTTCAGCAAAAAACTCTACGAGACCGGGCTCATTCCCATGTGTCATCTCCTACCATGTATGAAAAAAGAGATCAAATTGTTACTCATTACATTACATCTCATATGAAAAATTGGATGAATGAAGCAACTTAACTCACATATTCATTCCGTCTTCTAGCAAAACTCTTTGAACCAGACGTGTGAGGACATTGTTGTCTTTCACGTGCCGCTGTCCCTATAGTAGAATATTTCTACACCAATAATAAACCAATTGAATAATCAGTCATTATTAGAAAAATAGAAACAATGAGAATCCAAATCAAGATAATTATCTTAAAACAACCTCACTCTGGTCAGAGAACCAATAGTTCACCAGTTGCTTCCACTGGTCTTGATCTACGCCTTTTGGAACATTGTTGCGCAAAACTTGTTGTTTTGTTTTGTTCCGCACGTAGTCCCTTTTCAGCATATATCGGTAGTCCCTCCATTTTTTCCCTATCATCATCAACAAAATCTTGTCTATCGCCTCAATCGTAGGGTAATGGAACTTTCTCTACCACAAAGAAAGGAAATCTTTGTCAAATAAGCATTATTGGTGTTAGGGAATATGCATGTACAACACCACGAATACAAAAAAAAAATAAAATTTGGAGGCAATCAATGGTTATTAAGTTGTTACTTACCTAAATCAATATAACAAGGTCCTTCTTGTAGCTAGAAGGGACCTTCTTCCAATCTGTGTAATTGAGCGGACAAAGGTTCCCTCTCTTCGCAACCTTGCCCAACCAGCTACTTAACATTGGCCACCTTTTTTAATAGGTTGATGAAGTGCATTGAAGTGGACCACAATTTTTTCCTCATGTTCAAGGGACCACACTTGTGAGGTTCTAAGGAGACTTGTTTGCTTCCTCACCCTCCCTTCAGAATCTATACATTGAAAACATAAATTTTATAATTAGTATAACAATGTGGTATCAAACTAGTTATAGAAAGAATGTATTCTAATAGAGAAATTACCAATTATCTCGTACTGTTCACTGTCATTGTGATCACTTCCCGTTGTTATTGGATCGGTCTCAGAATCATTTTGCGAGTCATGATCATCATCAAGGTGATATTCATGCTCATGGTGAATATCTTCTTGATGGTGTGAAGACTCAGCTGCATACTGGTTTGACATGTTATCTCTAACTGATGGAGGTATATTTTTTGACCTATACATCTTGCAATCTGTATACATAAAAATATTAAAATGATTATATCTCACACTATTAAGAATGCAATAAAAGTTAACAAGAATTAGAAGAACCACACCTGAAAGATAATAATGGTCAAGAGGTCGCAGCAAATGCAGCAATCAATAACTTCAGAGTACCTAAGAACAAATGAACAAATAAGTGATTCAAATAGGATTTAAAGAACAAGCAATAACCAATGATACAACCAAAACAGAAATTTACGACATGCTAAAGTAGCATTCCACAAAATGTACGCAAAAATGTTCAGGACTCTTGTTATGTGTGATACAAAGCAACAGTAACCCGATAGATTACAATAAAACATTACAAAACTCGTTGACACACATGTCCATCACATAAATACACATCCAAATATAATTACATGGAAATGCACATAACACTAGTTGGCGTCTTCGTCAATGTCCATCCTAGCCCAAGTTGAGATACAATCTAATTGATCGTCTACCACTACATTAGATGGCATGCACTGATTGTAAGTGTCATCATCCTCTTCCTGTGTTTTTTCCCCCATTTCATATAGGTCCCTTGGCTTTGTGATCACAACATGATACAATTCCTTTCTTGTTGGGTCTTGCACATAAAACACTTGTTTCACTTGAGATGAAAGTATGAACGGGTCATCATTCAATAACTGACCAGTGTGTATAAACCTATTCAAGTTCACGAGAATGCACCCACTTGCATCTTTCTTTAAACCCTTCGGTGAATTAATATCAACCCAATCACAATGGAACAACACAATCTTAAACGTCCCATAGTAATCCAACTCGATGATATCGTTGAGCACACCATAATACATGTTATCATCCGCTTCAACCATAACTCCCGAATTTTGAGATCGTCTACACCTCTAACGTTCCTTTGTGTGGAATTTAAATCCGTTGATGTTGAATCCATTGAATCTCCTAACAACATTATTCGAACCTCGAGCAAAGGCAATTAGTTCATCTAAATAATTGTTATCCACCATCCATGACACCTAAACATTTTCCAATAATTAATATGATACAACAACATTCAATGTTTTATTGAAAACACTTATAACATTTGAAGACAGTTGTCATTATGCCTAACCTGTCTCATAAGCCATGAGGGAAATTTCTCAACCAACCACTTGTGTTCGAGACTTTGAATTGGTCGATTGGAACGGTTGGTTAGTCTTTGAGCAGCCAAAAATTCACTGCAATATGTGATATTTTTATGTAACTGTTAGTCATCACAGTGATAACAACAGATAATAAAAACTCAATTTAAACAAATGATTACTAATTAAGTTCCTTTATTGATACTAACCTACGAAGGTCAGAAAGTTTATCATTATGGAACAACACATAACGATGTGCTTGAGCCAATGACATGTCATCGAGCTCAACACTCACAATTTTTCCCATTATCCGTCCACCAGAGGAAAACATGTATTCATCCGAAAAATTTACAGTATCATTTTTCCTTTGGGGGCGGTTAAATCTTGTCTCTACACCTTTGAAGTATTGGGAGCAATATGTTAGACACTCTTCCCCATTGTACCCTTCAAGCGCACTAAATACCTTGCAAAGCCAAAAAATTAAAGCTAAATTAAGTATCCAATATATAACAAAAAAAAATGAAGTGCACAAAATAGATTTGAACATCTAACCTATCAACAGGATACATCCACCTGTAGTGTACGGGACCCCCAAGTCTAGCCTCGGAGGCTAAGTGAATGATAAGATGAACCATAATGGTAAAGAAACCCAGGGGGAATATTTTCTCCAAATGGCAGAGTATCAAAGCAACATGCGACTCCAATAAGTCAAGCTCATGGGGATCAAGGGTTTTAGAGCATAAAACTTTGAAAAATGATGATAACTCAGACACAACTGCTACAACATGTCTAGGCAAAGATGCTCTTAAGGCAATCGGAAGGATTTCTTGCATCAATATGTGACCGTCATGACTCTTTAAGTTTAACAGCTTACGATCCTTTAGGTTGACACATCTCGAGATGTTTGATGAATACCCATCAAGAACTTTAAGATTTGCCAAAACTGTCAAGAAATTTTGCTTCTCCTTCGTGGATATAGTGTAGCATGCTGGAGGCGAATGATCTTTTCCATTAGGAAGAACAACTAAATGGAGGTCTTTCCTAATACCAATTTCCTCGAGATCGCGGTGTGCCTTCTTATTATCTTTAGTCTTACCATCTATATTCAATATTGTTCCAATCAAATTATCACATATAGTCTTCTCTATATGCATCGCATCTAAATTATGACGCAATAGATTGTCTTTCCAATATGGTAACTAAAAAAAAATGCTTCATTTTTTCCACACCGTGTCTTCAACTCCCTCATCCATGTGAATATCCTCATTATCAACATTTTCAAGGAAATCATCCACACCCTCAAAAAGGTTATCAACTTCATCCTCTAGCACTTGCCCCGTAGAGGTACCAACATCCTTTCTTGCCCTCTTCTTAGAAGGCTTCGAGGTTTTACCATAGCTATAGTTTCCACCCTCTAGTTGTCTTAAAACATCGTGCCCAGACAGTGGAACAGGAGCAGATCCCAACTCTATAGTGCCATCAAACTGATCTTTCTGAAATCGAAACTCATGGTTTTCTGCTAACCATCGACGATGACCCATATAGCAAAACTTTTCCCTGTGCTTTAACCATACAGAATGCGTAGATTCCCCACAACATGGACAAGCAACCCACCCCTTGGTGCTCAAACCAGATAAGTTTGCATAGGCTGGAAAATCATTAATGGTCCAAAGAAGAGAAGTACGAAGCTTAAAGCTTTGATTGGTGGACGCATCAACACCATCCCATAATTGTTTCAACTCATCAATTAAAGGCTGCAAAAAGATATCAATATCATTACCAGGGCTTCTCTCACCAGGAATCACCATTGAAATGATGAAGGATGTTTGCTTCATGCAAACCACGGTGGCAAGTTGTATGGGACCCAAAGAACGGGCCATATACTATAAGTTGAACTCATTGTTCGAAAGGGATTGAACCCGTCACTAGCTAAGCCAAGCCTAACACTCCGAGGATCAGCTGCAAAATCGGGATACAATCTATCCAATTCATTCCAGGCTAATCCATCCGCATGGTGTCTTAAAATCCCATCCTTTGTCCGATCTTTGTCATGCTATCTCATCAACGAAGCCGTTTTAGATGACATATATATCCTCTTCAATCTCGGTATTAGCGAAAAATTACGCAATACCTTAGCTGGCTTTTTCTTTTTCGATTGACCATACATCTCATGCAACAGATCCTCATCATCAACTATGTTTTTGACCCACCGTGCCACTCCACACGCATGACAAAATTCATCATTCAAATGCTCACCCCAATACAGTATGCAGTCATTAGGACAAACATGAATCTTCTCATACCCAAGACCCAATCCTTTGATAATCTTCATGGCTTCATAATAATTTGATGGCAATGGTGCACACATCGAAAATGCCATGTTGATAAACTCAAACAACATAGTCAGAGATTTGCCAGACTACCCATTCAAACATTTGAGGTGTAGTAGATATAACATGAAACTTAACTTTGTGAAATTCTGACAACCCAGATAAAGTTCAGTATCGTAATCTTTCATCAAATTGCAATACTGAGTTGTCTTATCAATAGCAGAATGAACTGGATGTTCGATGTCTGAAGGATCACCACAATTATTGAACTCAAACCCACCATGAGCCTGTTGCTCTTCCCCATGCTCATTTGAAGATCCCACTTCGATTCTTAAACTTAACGGTTCATTGTTTGGGTTTTCACAAGTAACCTAGAAGGCACCTCGAAGCAAACCCAACACGTCATCTCGTCCCATGAAGCCACCTGGAACACTAGTGGGTTGTGAACTAGTGTGAGTGTGGTCTATACGAGAGACTTTCTCCCCATGAAAAACCCACTCGGTGTAACCTGGACTAAACCCATTATACAATAGATGCTCCTGAACAATTTCTGGTTCGAATGAATAACAATTACCACATCTCCTACATAGACAAACAATAGTACCACGACCACAAGCTTTCTGACACGCAAATCTAATAAAGTTTGCAACACCATCCATATAGGCGTTACTCGACCTCGGTTTATCTATCGAACTTTTATCCATTTTTAGATGACATCGATAGACTTTCCTAAAAAAATATTAATAAAGTCAGTATTGTAATATTTTTGGCAAAAGAAGGCATAATCACAAACTTCGATTTGATTGGTAAGTGGATGAACTGAAATTGATAACAACAAATTGATACAAACTCAGTCTTAATATAAATTAGTAACATAAAAATTATTGAAACAATAATAGTAATACTATAATAATAATAAAATATATATATAAGTATTTATAATAATTGTATGATTTTATAGTAATTTATTATAAATAATTATTATTATTATTACTATTATTAAAATATGATTATTACTAATTTCATATTATTATAATAATTTATGAAAATAATAATATATTATTTTTATTTAAATAATAATAAATATTATTACTAAATATGAAATTATAAAATTATTATTATTGTTAATAGTTATTATATTATAATAAAAACCTTACTAATTATAATAATAATTAAAAACTAATATAATAAGTAGAAATAAAATAATAATAAACATTATAATATATATGATCATAATAATACTATTACGATATAATAAGACATTTTAATATTAATATTCATAATAATTGTATTATTATAAAAAATAATTATTAATTCTAAAAATTATTTAAATTAGCATAATAATTATTATTATATACTATCATTTCCTTTTAATCTTAATTGTTATCCAGAAAATGTTACTTGGAGCTAGAGGACTAATCTAGAAAAAAAAAATTCAAAATAGCAATAATCTGTGGACAACAATAACATGATATTATTATGACATTGCAGCCAAAAGCAAATGCACATTATCATACTGTCTTACATGCAAGCTATATATGATAGGGTATCAGGCCAGAGAGAGCAAATACATCCAAGAAAAAAAAATATCTACACTGTGCTTTAGTTAGAAGTTAGGCTAGAACAAAAATTATAGAACAATCAATTATATTCTCTATATTCACAGCTACTAAAATGGATAACCCTCTGTTTTATAAACTAGCTTTTTTTTATAGGTAAAAAGAATATATTTGTTCTAAAATGAAAATCTAATAATACTAACTAGAAAGGGAAAATAAGTTCTTCTAAAAAAAGTTCCTAACCAAAAGAAGAAGAAGAAAAGAGTGTAATGAGAACAGGAAACAGAAAGCAATAATCCCCACACAATTAGTCTGCTTCAAAATAGTTCCAATTTGTTAAGATGGACAAATACAGAGAGGAGAATTGCAAAATACATTAAGGAAACCTACCATGGTGAATGTGAGATTTCCCTTGACAGATACAGAAACCAGGCTTTTCAAAAATGAATCAATCTATTATTCCGACTTTCTTTTGTTTCTTCACTAATTGATAATACAAGGAGCAATGGCTGGACAAGAGCTAAGACACATACACACCGAACAAACAAAGGGAGAGGGTAGTATTTAGAGAAAAACATATCATCAACGTTAGTTAAACTAAACCAAATCAGCAAATCATGCCATAAATTTTGTTAGTTGAACTTACAAACTGCAAAAGTAGCTATTCTATAATAGTCCACACTGTTTATTATACAGCATACCCCTTCCAGGGTATGCTCTTTAGGCATTTTTCCCCTCTTCCTAAAATTATCTTAGATATTATCACACTATGCATATGTTAATACATTGAGGTGTTTTAGACAGATAAACTACTTTCCAGTATTTATAAACCTTTCCACTACCCCACAAAATCAATGTTGGTAAAATATTTTTAGTTTGAACTGAAGGCATAAGGCTCTAGGAGTAATGTATCTGGTCATTACTCCACCACATACTCCTAAGAGAAAAAGCTTTTCTGAATTTCATTATGCATTTGAAGCCATTTTACCAAGAGATGGAAGCTATTGATTTTTCCTTTTTCAAGTCAATGTTTAATAGTTGAATGCTTGGAACCAAAATTTAGATGATAACAAAGAGAAAGGAAAAAGAAAATCTGGTTTCTGAAATATTAACTAACCTTCAAGGGAGGCTTTAAGAGGCTCAATAAACTCTGAAAACTCAATTTCTTTAAGTGCTTTTAACACATCATTGGCATTCAACGTTTGCCTATTTGATTCCTTGCATATGTCATTGGCCCTGCAAGTTGATTTTATTCAATAAACACTACCATGTAACAGTAACCACCAATATGAACCATGATTTAAGCTCCTGAGTCATAAATCAAATTTTTATATCATAAATGGCCTCTTTATGTGCACTATAAATCTCAAAACAATTGTAAGACCCAAGAGTGACCTTCCACTTGAATATTACTATAAAAACTTTATACAGTGCAAAATCTTGTTTTCAAATTCGCAATAATTGATCCAATTCACCCTAATCTTCCCAATTGCGATACTTTTTCGAGGAGCATAAAGATGACCAACATTTCCAGCTCCCTTAGCGATTTCCACTCGTGGTAACATTTTTGTAGAAATCAAGCTAATTGTTTTCCTTATATAATATCGCATGTTTGTTTGCTCTCAATTTAATTAAGCTAATCTATCGAAATACAAAACTAAACTTTGCTAATTTCATAACCTAATGAAGACTAATCCACCATAAGAAAAGAACTAGTAATTGTCTCAAAAACCAAACCCTAGAAAGAGAAGAAGAAGCAGCGAGTTGAAAGGGGTTAAACTGATTAAAATGAATCTTGGAAACAAAATCGCAAAAAATAGGATTTTGTATATTTGCTTACGTAGCGGAGAGGTAATGGATGAAGATGTGTGCATTCTCTGAGAAAGCGAGGAGTGCTTCTTTGTGAACGTGAATGTCGTAGTCGAGAGAGCACTCTGGCAGCTACTTTTGCAGTTTGTGGAGCTAAGGACGGAGCAGCAGAAATTTTGGGGGAAACGGCGTGGTGGAGCAGGGCAAATATTTTGGGAGAACGGCGAAAGGGAGGGAAGGGCAGCAAAAAATTTTTGGGGGAAAATCCTGGCGCTATATTATATATATTGGAAATTACCGGTGCTTTAAAGCACCGGAATATGCCCATTCCCATATTTCGGTGCTTTTAAGCGCCAGTATATGCTGTTTACCAAATCTCGGCGTTTTTAAGTGCCGGAATATGAAATGGGTTTCGATCATATACCGGCGCTTGATTGAAACCCATTTCATATTCCAGCACTTAAAAGCGCCGATATTTAGCGGCGCTTCTAAGCGCTGCTATTTGTATTAAAATTCATGTATACCGGTGCTTTGAAGCGCCGGAATATGCTCTCTGTATATTGCGGCGCTTCCTTGAAGCGCCACAAAACAAGTGTAGGCGGTTTTTCTATTGCAGCGTTTTTGGGAAGCACCGGCATATATCAGTTCTGTTGTAGTGTTTATCAATGTTTTTTCTTATTGTAAGTCGGATTTTCTTTTCTAATTTGACATAACCAACTTTAAACGACCTAAAAAGTCTTAGAGCACTTCCTAAATGACTAGAGTCGAAATATTACAAAAGAATCATCATCTTTTTTCTTATAAAAAGGTTGTTCTCTTGAACATTTAAGAAGGCCTTTTTGATTAAACTATTTATAAAGTTGGAGGACAACTTCTCAGTTTCGATATGAGAGTTTTGAGAGTTTTATATATGTCCAGAAAATATATATTTTTTTAATTAAAACTAGGGTAGCTTAGGGTTTCATACGAGAACACTTTGAGATTTTATGAGAAATTTTCAACCAGCTTTCTAAATAAGCTAAAAATGACTCTTCTTCCCAATTCAAATTTGTAATCAACTCTAAAACATCAACACAAAATTAAAAAATACTACTTGTTTCTTTGGGCAAAAAATAAATAATACTCTTGAAATCTCCAAGTGTGAGTAGCTAAAAGCTTGTAATGTGAGCTGCAAAACCAAAAGAGGACCAAGAAAGTTGTCCGATTCTCATTAATGCAGTGATACAAACAATTATTTTTTTTAAATAATGAGTGATTCTTATATACAAGTATGATGGTTGAATGGCTACACCTAAAGTGGAGAAATAACCAATGCATAAATTGGACAAACAATTCATATATCGGTGGTTGTTGAACTTATAACTTTTTGGTTTCATAACATCAGCTTTGATTGATCCATACAAAAAATTAATAAGCCTATAATATAAAGCTTTAATCAAGGTTTGTTCATCATGATTTCCTAAATTTTAGCTTTCGATAATTCCTTTAATTTTACAATAATATTTATAGGCATGTCATATTTCAAAAGAATGCCCCATTGATGGTGGATAATGCAAAAACTATCCAAATCCATAAAAAAAAAAAAAAAAAAATTCAAAGAATCCATAAAAAGGAAAACAAAATTCTAATTGAGACATGCAAGAAAAAAATGAGATGAAAAATCATCATAAATAGTTAACATTTATAGAGATAAACATAAAAAAAAAAAAAAAAAAAGTTCAACACAGACGTAAGGATGTTGATCCAAAATATGCCCCAACCAATGATGAAGGAGGATGCAATCCAAATTCATCAAGAACAGATCAAGGAATCCAGATAAAGGAAAATCGAATTTCTAGCTAGGACATACAAGCCAAAAATGGGATGAAAAATCATCATATAACAGTAAACATTTATAGAGATAAACAAAAAAATTGGGCACAAACACATGGAAATTAATCCAAAAAATGTCCCAAGCATTGATGGTGGAGAGTTCAAAAACCATTCAAATTCCCCAGGAGTATAGATCTACCCCAGACATGCTGACCAAAATGAGATGAAAAAATCTCTGTAATAATCAAATTTATCAAACTACACATGAAAGGAATTTGATAAAAGAACACAAAATTACCCTGAAATTACTAATGCTCTATAAAGAGAGAGAGAACACAAAATTACCCTGAAATTACTAATGCTCTATAAGAGAGAGAGAGAGAGAGAGAGAGAGAGAGAGAGAGAGAGAGAGAGAACACTTACTCTGTGCGAGAAAGAAGTCTAAGGTTTACACCTTTTTTCATTAGGCTCGCCTACACATTTGGTTGTGCGATTTACATATGATCTCATTTTTTTAACGGATGTCACTAGTATGGGGCTAATGATTGGAAATATTTGGAGTCACCAAACTACAGGAAATTGGATTTTTGGTGATGATGTTTTGGCAATGACTGACTAAATCATGACAATATATACTCATTTTGACTACAAATCATCACCAAATCAAATAACTAAACTTTTTATCCACCATACGTGAATGAAATAAAAAGGGACAAAACTGTTCTAAAAAATCATCTATCCCACTTAGAAAATATGTGATTAAGGAGGGTTAGATATAATCATTATTCCACGGTTCTAAAAGCTTGAGTATTCTTTTGGAGTTAGCGTGTGCAGTAAGTCTTTTATGTAACTATCTCCTTTCTCCTTCCCTATGTGTGTGTGTGTGTTTCTTGATTAAATCTTCCTAAAAGAACCCACCATATGTGGCTACTTCTAATATATACTCATTTTGACATTTGGAAACAATAATCATTTTCTTAAATTGACAATTGGCAACGATACTCGCCATAAAAGCTTTCAACAACAAAATATGTCAATGACAAGTATTTCATCACCGTTTCTAATATTTTTGGCGATGGAAACCAAAAGTCGTCATCAAAACTTTAGAAGGCAGAGGTATAGGCAAAAAATCATGGCAACGACTTGAGTTATCATCAAAAGTTTTGGCAACATGGCAACGACTTGAGTTATCATCAAAAGTTTTGGCAACAAAAAATGCACTTTTGCTGATGAATTTTTTCATTGCCAAAACTGAATTTTCTTGTAATGCCACTCAATATAAAAAGGGACCGAGAACCTGTCCACTAGTCTGTTACTTAGAGTTCATGTTCAAGAGATTGGGGTATCTTGTCCCAAGGAATGGCACAACCCAAGAGGGATGATTAATTGAGTTTTATGAAAATTTAAATTTTTTTCTTTAAACCAAAATCTTTTCTACTTAGAAAGCAAATGTTGGATAAAGATTTAAGCAAATAGATACTTGAAAATTAATTCAAGCTAACCACTTAATTGATAAAATACAACACCCAACAATATATGAACAAGATTATAAACAAGTATATATATTGAATGTAAAGGATTAAGAGATAAAGAGATTGCCAATGCTTTGAGTGCTTCGGCCACAACTTGCGCCAAAGTTCATTACTTAAGGCTTTCCCCTTGAAATTTCTCCACTTTTCTTTGAAAAGTTTTTCACAACAAGAGTTTTCAGGGTTTACTCTCAAATCTTTACACCAACTGTTTTACGAGTTCACTCTTCAACATATTAAAAAAGATCTACCCAATCCTCACACACTTTTCAAAGATATGGAGGTGTTTACACAAGGTCAACCTTTCAATGGTTTAGATATGTAAGAGAAAGCATAAGAGTAGGAAATTAAAAGATTTACAAAGATTTAGCAAAAATACACTTGAAGTTGGTTTTAGATGATTGCTCTTTTAATCTCAATTTTTCTAACCTTATAAATATCTTAGATGATGGGTATTTATTGTCTAAAGAATTATAGTCATATTAAATTTTAAAATAGTATTCATCTTTTTGCTCTTTTGGAAAACTAGTTGTATTATATTTTCAACACTTAGTGTTGATCACATTTCAACATTGTGTCCACCCAATCCTTTTAGGAAAGCTATATGACAACTTTTGTTTAATAGTGTTGAAACAAATCCTTCAAGTGTCGACCCCATTCACTAGATTTTGATTTTTTTTAGTTTCTATTTTTCAGTGTCAACAACTTTCCTTATAGTATCGACCCAATTCTCTAGACAATATACTTCATTTTTAATAGAATTTGTCGACCCAATTCTTGGTATTCTCGATCCAATGCATTATTTATCATTTTTTTTCATTCCTTTTTAATTTTTAAGGTCCAAAACTTTTTCTAACTAAGCTCAACAACGTTGCACACTGAACGAGTAAGTTAAACACTTTAATATTATATAATCAATATCAAAGATTTGATTTATTCATAGGTTAATAGAGTATAAGAGAAGTAAGGATTAAAGTTTATTCTCTTTCTTAGGATAAGCCTAATTGTTTCAGGAAGAAAGGAACACATAATAAATTGCATAAAGTTAACAAAGGAAGAAAGGAACACATAACAATATTAAGCAAACAAATAATTTCATGCACACAAAAAAAAACAAAAAAAAAAGAAAGAAAAGAAAAGTGAAACTCTATGCTAGCATTAATGCAACCTATTTTACATATACATACATGATACACAAGTTTATCCACAAAACAATATAAATCATAGTTTCATTCAACAAAGTAGAACATACAAATAAACAAAGATATATAAACATAACTAAATTCTAGGGGGAGAATGTAGAAGATGAACGTGTTATAATTCATGGTAATAAATGTGGAGTGTGTTGTGATGCCTTTCCAAAATATTAGGAGTTAGTTTGTTATTCAAATAAGTTAGAAGAGTTGTTAGCATGATTTTTTTTTCATATTTAAGTTCCTAGTGAATAAACTTAGTTCCTATTAGTTTTCTATATTGTTTTTTTTTTTTTTTGTTATCTATGTAGTTATAATCTCTTTAAAGGGATGAAATAAAGGGAAAAAGATCATCTTGGATCAATCATTTGAATGAATAAACATTGGAGTCTAGGTTCCTTTAAAGAAGCCTATCCTATCCTATCCCTTCTCTTTCTCATTTTATTTTATCTCAACAACATAGCTTCCAACAAAACAAAATCCTACCACATACCAAAGTGGCATCAGAGCTTAAGCATGGACCAAAGAATGGAGCTACTAGAGAAGAAGCTTGAGTCTCTTTCAGAAAGAAAATAAAGTATGGTCAACTAATTTCATGATCATTTGTTTACAACCAAACACCTGTATAGATTTTCCACGCTTTAATGGTGCTGAGGATCCAACAAGATTGTTGTATAGAGAAAAATAGTTTTTTCAATTTATTGAGAAACTAGAAGCAGAAAAATTTTCTTTGGCCTCTTCTCACATTGAAGGAGATATCCAACTATAATACTAGTGTAAGTATCACATTTTTCTGTTGTACGCCACAACTCCAAGCTTAAAGCCTAAGGTTATTCCTTTCGAGGAAGGATGAATAAGCGAGGGTGTAGATCGAAGTTGGTTAACATATGGAGGGATTAGTGTCAACTACGTTTAACACAACTCTTTATGTAGTAAGGAGGCCCCTATGATAGATGTGCTTTTAAGTTTTAGACTAGCAATTATGTCATTATATAATTATGGCATTAGGCCTTACCAAGGGACGTATCATCTAAGCACAAAGCAAGGATGATGGATCAATTAGATTTTCTTTTTGAACTTAAAGGGGACCAAAACCATAATCGTTGGTCTGCGAGAGATTTAGGGCAAAAGATTGGGGTACGAGAGAAAAAGGAATTAAAGATTCCCCTCTTGCCTAAGTCAAAACCTATCTCTTTTGTTCTTGGGAAAGTATTTAATAATTAACTAAGACTACTACACACTAGCATGCAAACAAATCCGATAAACAACAGTTATATCAACCAAATAGGGGATTATGTTGTTAGTTTGCCAGTATAGATACGCAACAAAAATTTAAAAACTTTATACCGATAAACTTAATCCTAAGAATTCTCTATGAATCTATTTGAATGATATAAAAAATTTCCATATAAGATTAGAGATTTATACCTTACTGAAGATTCCAAAAGCAAATTTGTTGGAGAGCTCATGAGCCATTCAAGTGTCTAACCTCTAAGTGTATCCATGCGAGCAACCAACAACGAGGATCTCCTACTCTGGGATGTCGAACACCAGGTGAAGAAGAAGACTAGGGATGGCCGAAATATATGAGTGTTAGCTCTAGGATTTTCAGCTTTTAGAGAGATAGAGAGAGAGAAACTTTAAAATCTGATTTATTTTATCAAAATCTACATTAGAGTTTCTATCAATGTCACGCTGGTAGTAGGTCGTAACTTTTATGTAACAATTGGATACCATTCAATTAATTAAATTTTAATTCCAATTAAAATTCATTTTAATAAAAAATTAATTATTGCTGGCTTCTACAAGTCAAGATTGATGCCTAACTGTGTGTCCTAACTACTCACGTAATATGAATTAATGTGAACTTTTCCATTGACATTTACCGTATAATTCAATCTTCCCATCATACAATCTCCCTGATTAAACCTAATACATGGATTTACTATCAAGCATTAATTATTTAATCATACATATATGGATCTCAAGTCCATAACTTAAATGGTTAGTTAGTATCTCCTTTCTAATTTTCACCCCCATTGGTCAAGGAATTTTCAAGCTATGACTTAATCAGATCACATAGGATATTCTATTTTTTATTTTATTTTTTTACTAACAGTGATGGATTCTTTATTCTACACTCACATACCTCTAAGCATAAGTAGTCATACCCAATTACTACCCTTATGTGACTCATGATTAGAATCACATTTAGGTAGCTTCAAAGCATGATGACCTATACACAAGACCTCTATGGTGCCTCAAGTCTAAGGATCACTTGTACAACTGCAATGTAAGAACTCCTATTAACAGCCGTAAAAAGTCCATTAAAAATTTTGTAGTTGAGTAAGTTCAGTGTACCTATTCTCTAACAAGCACTTATATAACTTGTTCTAGTGTCTCATACACTAGTGATTGTGAGATCAATCACCCCCAAATCCTTAAAGAAACATAGTGTGTACTAATCTATCTGGATTCCCTAATGCCCTTCTTAGTGATCATATGATTCGGAATATTTAAGAATAAAACTTAAGAAAATACAACTCACTAGATTTCGTCATGGTTCTTATTTCCATTGCTCTTATTATATAGGCTTTATTATGTAATGCACATGCAGTGATTTATAATGAACATAATAAGTAGAATAAATACCATTGATTGTTATTTATTATCAATAAATGAATAAAATTAGTTACAAGAATCATGCCCATAACATCAAATGCTATTGGCTTGTAGTGCAACCACTATCAATCTTCTACTTTCACTAAAGCCAATAGCCTAAGTATCTTATACCTATTCCTTTAGCTAATGGATTCGTAATATCATTTGTTGATAAAACTCTTTCAATCTTTACATTGCTTGTCCTAGTGATTCCCCTAATCAAATAGAATCACTGCAAGAATTGTTTAGATTTCTAATGAGACGTTATTTCTGACACTTGTGCAGCTGTACCATTGTTTTAACAGTATCATGATACTAAATTTACTATGTTAGAAACCATTCCAAGCTAAGTAATGAACTTCTTTATCCAAATAGCTTTCCTTATAGACTTAGATACACATATTTGGCCTCTATAGTCGAATGTGCAGTGGTTGTTTTCCTAGAACATTTCCAGTTCACTACTCCACTTGGATCGAACTGATATTTACTCATAACACTTCAATTATATACAATATAAGGCCTTGTACATAACATATAGTACATTATGGATCCAATTTACTCATGTGTTCTTTCTCTGCATATGTCTTTGGGGACACACCTTTTAAGAGAGTAATTCTGTGACACATCTTGGAATTTTTCATCCTAAACTACTTTAGCATTTTGTCTACGTACGCAGATTTTGACAAGCCTAGCATCATTTTAGATCTATCTCTATAGATCCTTATCCCCAAAATATAGGATTCTTCAACCAAATCCTTCATGGATAAGTTCTTTAATAGCCAAATCTTAATTGAATATAATATACCTACATCATTCACAATGAGAAGTATGTCACCTACGTACAAAACCAAAAATGTCACTTCGCTCCCACTGGCCTACTTACACACACATGATTCATCCTTATTTTTGATAAAATCAATGATTTGATTGTCTCAGTTCCAACTTTTAGAAGCTTGCTTTAATCCATAAATGAATTTTTGAAGCTTGTATACCTTGTGGTCACTACCACTAGATGAAAAACCCTCAGGTTGTGTCATATACACATCATCCTTAAAGTTTCCATTAAGGAATGCAATATTTACAACCATCTTCCATATCTTATGGTCATGATATGCAACTATTGCAAGTAAAATCTTAATGGATTTAAGCATGGCCACTGAAAAGAAGGTTTCATCAAAGATAATTCCTTACCTTTGCTTGAAACCCTTCGTTACTAGCCTTGCTTTATAAATCTCTACTTTTCCATCCACTTTGCTCTTTCTCTTCAAGACTCATTTGTAACCTATACATACTATACCTTTAGGTGCATCAACCAAAATCCATTCTTTGTTGGAGTACATGGAATCATTTCAGGTTTCATGGCTTCTAGCCAATTCTTAGAATCGATGTCTAACATCATTTCTTCATATTTAAAAGGTTTCTTATCATCAATAGAGTATACCTCCAGGTCATCATTTATGAGAAATTCACATATCTTTGGAGCCTTGGGTATTCTGCTAAATCTACGAACTAGTTGTGTTATGGTAAGATCCATTAATTCAGGTTCCTGAATTTGAATAGTACTAGGTTATGGTTCTAGTGACATTTCATCAAAATCTATCTTTCTCCCACCGCTCATTCTAGCATAAACTTTTTTTTATAGAGATGTAGCATGCTTAGAAAAAAAAAAACATATTTTGTTCTTGTAGATGATAGAAATAATATCCTAAACTTTCTTTAGGATATCCCACAAACCTACAGCTATCAGACCTAGTTCCAAACATGTCAGTATATAACCTCTTTAGATAAGCAAGATAACCCAAAATCTTAACATGTTTTATATTAGACTTCCTTTCTTTCTATATCTCATATGGTGTTTTATGTACTGCCTTTTAGAGAACTTTATTCAATAAATGTACGGTGGTTAGGACAATATATCTCCAAAATGATATAGGAAGATCAGTATAACTGTAATACCCGTGTTCTTAAAGTATGGGTAAAAAAGTAATTTGATAAATATAACATGAAATTAAAATAATATATATATATATAGACACACACACGTGAATGATTTAGTATTGAATAAAATAATTCTTTAAAAAAAACTAAACGCGTCCAGCGTGGAGAAAAGGAAAAAGAAAAAGAAAAAGAAGGTCTTTTTTTCTTTTAAAAAGAAAACGTGGCAGCAGGTGCAGGTGTTGCCACCTGCTGCCACAAGAAAGGAGGAATTGTGCATGTGAGACACCACATTGTGGGCGTGGCCAAATTGGAGGAAGTACAGAGATGAGAGTGTTGACTATTGATTTTGATATTTTGTATAAATATATATAATTTTAGGTTATTTTATTAATTACTTACCAAATCTTGTTTGGTTTTTTTTCAACTACGATTCAAATTACTCTCTTTCTTTAAACACATGGTAACCAAAAGAAATGTTGAAAAAGCAAAATTTTGAAGGGATTTACGGAAGAATTTTATAGAGAGTCATGGGAAGCTATAAAAAAAACAAAAGGTAATAATGTGAAGTTTAAATTTGAAATTTAGCTTACATGAAATTTCCCCGAATTCAAAGTGGGAATTTTCAAAGGGTGTGAATTATAAAGAATTGAAGAATAAATTAGAAATTTAATATAAATATTATATCAGGTGTTGACAATTAGCTGGGGGAAATTGTTGAGAGGAGTAGGAAAGGCAAAGAGGTGATCCATGGGTAGCTCTAAGTGCTACGTGGTGAGTTAGATTTACTTTAAGTAATCAAGATAAATATGAAATATATAGTGATAGTATTTGAATAAATCATTAACTTACGATTTGGTGATAGATGAAAGTTAGTTGATAGGTATGATAGGAATAAAGGATGTGTAGAGAATTATTTTATGAGAAATAATATTATTAGAATAATGAGTCAATTTAATAATAAAGACGATAAGTGAAATTCTTGACGAGCTATGGTTAATGATTTTGATATGATTTGTGAGGAGAGGAAATTTAGTGGATCTTGACGAGCTATGATTGATGATTTGATATGATTTATGATGAGAGGAATTTAGTGAAATTTTTCAAATAATAATTTGAGAATAATTATGATAGCTAATGTAAATATTGAATTCATGTTTGTTTTCTTATTATTGTTCATATGTATATTTCATATCATTGTTCATATGCATATGAATGAAATAAAAGAACCAGGAGGGAGTCGATCTAAATGAAAAACCGTGACAGCCGGTATATGCTGGAAATAAATGAAAACCGTGACAGCCGGTATATGCTAGAAATAAATGAACTGGGAGGGGGCCGGTCTAAGATAAAAACATGTCGACATATGGGAAGACGTTCCCTACTAATAATTCATGCATTGGATCTGTTTTAAATGTTGATTGTATTACTGAAATGCTGAAGTGTTGTTTGTTATTATAAATTTATTTACAGATGAATGAGTCTCACAGAGAGATAGTTCTTGTGAGAAAGAAACATGGAAGTATTATATGATAAGAACTATCTAAATGGTAGACTATATGCTATTATCAAGTTATATGAGATATAAATGATTAGATATTAAAAAACTATTTATACAAATTGAATACTTCTAGTAAATTTAATTCACTGAGCTTGTGAAGTTTATCCCTCATTGTACAATGATTTCAGGTAGCATGCAGGACAAATAGTTTGGTGAGTTGAGGTTCAGACGAAATCATTATCTGTAATCCACTTACGTGTCAACATCCTCAGACTAATGAGAAAATAAAATAAAAAAATTTATTTGTAAATATTCATGCATATTTCATTGTATATAATATTTAAGTTAAGATCAGAATGATGTATCTCCCTTGTTGAGGGTTGAGGATTGATATAAAAAATTTTATTGGTGTTATTTTCCTTGTTGCATATATGTATCGTGCTGAGATTTTCAAAATATAACAACACCGTCTCGGGGGTAGCCAACCCGGGATGGGTCATTACAATTTTGGTATCAAAGCCTTAGGTTTTATGATTCTGTAGACTGCATAAAAAAGTAAGAAAGTGGAAGATTAAAACAAATTATATTCTAATGATTAGTTTGAGGATGACATATGGACGTGCTAGAGCTAGAGTTAGAGTTGTTGATTTGAGATGGCGTGGTAAGCCCCCAATATTTTGACAAAGTCGAGGTTGAGTCTAAATCTGTGATTCTTAGAAGGGAATTTTTTGACAATATAATTGATATTAGTAGAGGTGTGAGAGTATCGGAAGTTGAAAGAAATGACCTAAGATATGCTCTTACACATGCTTGTGAGAAAATGAATGTAATAGATGATAGAGTTGATAGTCTATAGCGTAGACTTGATGAACAGGCTAGGGCAGTGCCTGAGGTTGTAGTAAATCCAGTAATAGTAAATGTTCAAAAATGGAAAAGTGAGTTTATGCACGAGATATAGAGAGATTTTTTTACTAGATATATTAAGTTGAATGCCTTGTTGTTTAAAGAATTTATGAATCCTTTTAAGCTTGAGTTTTGGGAGAAACATCTAGAGAGATTATTTGGTATTTTACTAGTAACTGACAGACAGATGGTTGCCTTTGCTTCGTTCGAATTAGAAGAAGAAGTTTTGGAATGATAGGAGGATACTCTTCCCAGAGTAACTGCATATGTTGATAGACCCTTAACCTGGAATAGGTTTAAGGAGGTTTTCCTTGATAAATACTTTCCTTAGACCTTTAAAGCCCAACAAGATAGAAATTTTATTTATATGAAGCAAATGTGTTGATTGTGGCTCAGTATGATAGCAGATTTGTGCTCTTGTCAATGGTTGAACCGAAAATGGTAGACATAGAGGAAAATAAATGTAAAAGGTTCAAAGTTGAACTATGTTTTAAGATTTTATCGAAACTATCTTGCACAAGGCATATGAATTATTTTACGTTAGCGAATATAACACTTCAGATTGAGAAGGATGTGATGGAAATTAGAGCTAGGAGGAATAGGCGGAAGAGGTCTAGATTTGAGGAACCCAGATGTGGTACCAGTATGAGTGTACGGGGTGAGAGAACACCCCAGATGAGGCGTTCCTTGATACAAGGAACTGTAGTACAGAATCAGAGGCAAGCAGGAACTGTTGCTTCTGTAGGTTAGAGTAATATCAGTAGGACTCCTAGATTTAGGAGATAATTGGTGGGAGCTGGAAGTTATGGTAAAGGTGGGAGTGTACTACCTAGAGGATTGATAACATGATAAAAATACTAGAATGTGTTATAGATATAATCTGATAAGATATTTATCCCATAATTGTTCTAATTTAAGGTGCTTTGTATGTAGAAAATGTGGACATATCAATGTTTGTTGATTTTAGTGCAACCCATTCTTTTGCATCTAGTATTATGAAGCTTATTAATGCATGTATTAGTTCTTTGATGCATAATAGTATTGCTTCCCACTAGAGATAAAGTGATAATCATAAATGTTTACAAGGGTTGTGTAATTCGTATCAGTGATAGAGAATCTGAAGTTGATTTATTACGTTAGAATATGATATATTTTCATTTTAATTTGGGAATAAATTCGTTATCGACGTATTATGCCTGGGTTGATTGTTCCAAAAAAAATGTAGTGTCAGGATATGGACAACATGAGTTTAATTTTCCAGAAGAATGTAAGATACTCTCAAACTATCTTATTTTGTTTTGACTACTAGTAAATGGTCAAGGAAAGGATGTGGGAGTATTTTGCATTTGTGGAGGATTTTAGAAATGATAGTAGAGAATTGAAAGAAATCTTAGTAGTGAAAGATTTTTCTAAAGTATCTCTTGATGAGTTGTTTAGTTTACCTCTCAGTAGGGAAATTTAATTCTCTATTGATGTGATACCAGGTTCATCACATATATCTATAGCACTCTACAAAATGGCACTCACTGAGTTGAGAGAATTGAAAGTTCAACTTCAAGAGTTGTTGGATAAACAATTTATTCGATTTAGTGTGTCGCCATGACAAGCCCACGTTGTGTTTATGAGAAAGAAAGATGGAACAATGAGATTGTGTATAGACTACAGATAATTAAATAAGATAACCATTAAGAACAAATATCCTTTACTCAGGATAGATGGTTTATTTGAGAAGTTGTATGGATAAAGGGTATTTGCAAAAATAGACCTGAGATCAAGTTATCATCAATTGAGGATAAAAAAGGGAGATGTGCCTAAGACTGCTTTTAGGACACGTTATGGTCATAAGCTTCTTGTGATGTCATTTGGATTGACTAATGTTCCAGAAACATTCATGGACTTGATGAATAGAGTGTTTAAACTATATCTTAACATGTTTATGGTTATATTTGACATTCTAATATATTCTAAGAATGAAGAACAACATGTGAAACATTAGACAATGTGTTGGAGATTATGAGGAGAGAGAAATTATATGCAAAGTTCTCTAAGTCTGAGTGTTGGCTGAATGAAATAACTTTCTTGGAACATGTAATATCTGGATATGGTATAGCAGTTGATCCACAAAAGGTAGAGGCAATATTGAGTTGGGAGAGAGCAACTAATATAACTGAGATTAGAATCTTCTTGGGGTTAGCTGGTTATTATAGAAGATTCTTCCAGAATTTTTCTATTATTATAGTACCGTTGACTAGATTGACCAGGAAAGAGGTGTGATTTGTATGGTGTGGGAATGATCAGAGTCATAAAATGCATCTTAATAGTACTTATTCGTTAGAATTTTAGGGTTGATCGAGGTTTGAATTACACTTTTATACCTTAATAACTCTAAAGTGATGTTCTTAGATCATTAACTTATTTCGGTGCATTTTCAGGTATTTTGTGTTTAAAATAGATGGAAAAGCTATCATCGCTTAAAGCTCAAAGATTCCATGCACATCGAAGTGAAGGAGTGCTTCCGAAAAAGACAAACGAAGAGTTTATGAGCAAAAAACACTTCGGCGGAAGCCTAAGCGCACAAAGAGGATAGGTGTGGTGCCTAGATGAAACAAGAATCAGGGCCACAGTGCCCAAAAGAGAGGGCCGCGGCACTCAGCACCTCTATAATCAAAGCTGAAGGCAAGGCCATGGCGCCCACAAAGGAGAGCCGCGGCGAGCACACGATGTTTTGTCTCCGAGTCATAACTTAATTAGGGTTTTTATGATAGATTAAACCCTAAAACACCCTTGGACCCTTTGTACTATAAATAGATCACTTAAGGTTTAATGATTCATATCATGGATTAGAGGGCCAAAGGCCAAGAAACTCAAGCATGAGCCCCATGGCCGACTAACCTCCAAGCAAGGCAAAGGGATGAATCCCTAGGTGTAGTTGTTCTTATTTTCTTTTCTTGATTTAGTTGTAGTTTGGATTTATCATTAAACATTGTTATGATTTACTTTTTAATCTAATTAGAAGATTTCCCCTTAATCCGGTGATTGCATCTTTCTCCCCCATATAAGTCTAGTCATGCTCTTCTTATGTGATGTTGTTGAGGTGTGATTGAGTTCGGTAGGTTTCTCTTATAGATTTGTCCATTAATGCGGTATTTTCATCATGATATATTGTTGTTTCTTGATAATCTATAAGTTAGGTCATGTGTGCTTAAAATTAACGAGTATTTCATAACAATTACATTAGGGTTTACATGTGCTTAATTGAATATTTGTCAATTGCTTGTTTGGGATGTGAAACTTGCAATCGAGATAAAAACAACTGAATTGAGGTTGGAAT
Source organism: Bretschneidera sinensis (assembly GCA_023935145.1). Taxonomy (NCBI): domain Eukaryota; kingdom Viridiplantae; phylum Streptophyta; class Magnoliopsida; order Brassicales; family Akaniaceae; genus Bretschneidera; species Bretschneidera sinensis. The sequence continues at coordinate 55,213,146 of CM043702.1, read as the reverse complement.
AAGGCAACGAACCTAGGGAGGATTCCCATAACCTTGTTACTTCCATTATATTTACACTACTTCACATTACTTCAATATCGAAACTCAAATTTTCTTGTTTAACTTTTATTGTTCGTTTTAAGGTTTGCACTTTCTCTTGTAGATTGCTCGTCTCCCTGTGGAATCGACACCACAAAGCTGTGCTACAACTACCGCGTTATACTTTGGGCATAATCAAATTTTGGCGCTGTTGTCGGGGAGATGCGCTTAAGTACAAGGAAGATTGTCAACTTTGAGACAAGACGGTAGAAGAATTGTGAATAGTTTTTCTTTTCAACAGTTTGTAAAGGCGATAACTTCGTTCCCTTTTTTTGCTTGCTGCATTATTTTTTGTTGTTTTTTTTGTATTATTTTGTGATCTTGCATGCCCCGATATAGAGACACTTTGGGTAGATTTGATTGTACGCCTGTGTTAGAGTCAAAATTAAATTCTTTTCTAAATCCTTTATTTGATAATCCATCTAGTCCCGAAGAGATGAGTGAACACGAAGATCAACCCCCTAGGACCCTTCGGGATTACCTCCACCCTACACAAATAACTACACCATCATGCATCATGTTTCCAGCCAATACTCGCCATTTAGATTTTAAAACAGCGATGATACAATTACTCCCTACGTTTCATGGCTTGCAAAGTGAAAATCCATATGTGCACGTAGTTGTGCCTTTTCATAGTCAAGATGCAACTGCTGACATTGTAAGACTTAAGTTCTTTCCTTTCACTTTAAAGGATAGAGCAAAGAGTTGGCTCTACTTACTGAGACCACGATCTATTAGGTCATGGACTGAGATGACTCGGATTTTCTTTAATAAATACTTCCCCTAACACAAGACCAATGCTTTAAAAAGGAAAATCTCCATCTTTGCACAAAAGGATAGTGAGACTTTGTATCAGTCTTGGGAGAGATTTAAGGAGTTGTTGAGTATGTGCCCTCACTATGGGTATGAGAATTGGCGCTTAGTGAGCTATTTTTATAAGAGACTTACATATAGGGAGCGCTAATTTTTGGAGATGATGTGTAATGGTGAGTTTTTAGAAAAAGATCCTGATGAGGCCATAGAGTACCTCAATGAGCTTGCTGAAAAAGCTCACACTTGGACTGGACCTAGTGCTACTGAAAGCACAAATAGGTCACGACCTATAGGAAACCAAAATGGTGGTGGAATTTACCATCTTAGGGAAGAGGATGACCTAAAGGCTAAGGTTGAGATGCTCACTAGGGAACTAGATGTGTTAAAGACTAGGAGCTTACAGCAAACACACGTAGCTAATCATGCAAGGTCTTTTGAACCATGTTTTGTGTGTGGCAGGGTAGATCATCTTGCCCAAGAATGTCTCACATTTGTAGAGATGAGAGGGATGTATGAGGAACAATGTAATGCCTTAGATATGTACAAGAAGCCTCTTTCACCTTTCTCTAATACCTATAATCCAGAGTGGCGAAATCACCCCAATCTTAGCTGAAAATCTGAAAACCAGCCACCTACACAACCCCCTAGATCATATCCTGCACCATATCATGCACCTGTACCCTCTAGGAATCCTTTAGAAGAAACTTTGCAAGCTTTTATTGAGGCACTGGGTAAGACTAATCAAAGGCTTGAATCTTTAATTACGCAGGTTGTTGAAGAACATAAGGATCTAAAGAGCCAAGTGTCCAAATTGATGACATTCTTGAGTGTGAATGAGCGAGGTAAGTTTCCTTCCTAAGCTCAATCCACACACCATGGACAACACCTGGTGCAAAAGAATTTGAAAGAGATAAATACCATTGTGACACTTAGTGGTAAGTCATTACACATCCCAACACCGAACAAATCAGAGGATGTGGGCGATAGCCACCAAGTATATATAATTGACTCACCCATGGAAAAGGTCCATCACCTTAATCCATTGGAGTCAATCCAGACCCATGGGTTCACAAGAGCATATATTGAGCCAGAATCTGGAGATGTTACTGATAACATCCTTGAGGCCTCCTCAAAGCATACAAGCACTCAATTTGACAATGAAGCAGTTGCTGGTGCATTCAGTTCATGTTTGTCTAGGAGGGAATAAGAGCGTCTGGCTGAAGACATAAAACTTAGCACTCATGGGAAGCACCCCATAGCATATCCTTTTACTTTTATTGTTTTCATATTTCTTTTTCTTGTTTATTGTTCTTTTTTTTTTTTTGTTTTCCAGTATTAACTTAGTATTTCTTTTTCAGGGACAAATATACGAAGCAGTTCAAATGGTGGGTAGCACAATTCTCAGCTTCTGTGCACCTTTGGCTACAAAGGGAGTTTCATTTACTCTTTCTTTTACATTAAGGTCAATGCAATTTTTAAGTTGGGGGTGGATGAAACACATCTCTTTGTTTCCATATTCTTTATTTCCATACATTTTTTTTTTCTTTTTCCATTGAACTGCTTGCTGTCGTTTTCCCTTTTTGTTTGTTTTTAGCATGCTTTGTGTTAAGCCTCAGAGTTAATTCACATGTCAATGATATGAACCTAATTGAGATAGCATATAGAATTTAGAAGAAGTTAAATCTTGCTTCGGTTTGAGAATAATTTAAGTGTCAATCTTAATTTGGTTTGAAACTTTAGTTTACGGTAAGATTGTATGATTAGTCTAAAACATCTAGAGAAGTTTATTGTATGATTAGTCTAAAGCATCTAGAGAAGTTTTATGTGATTTATTTGTGAATATTTTTGTGGTCTCAACAAGCTCTAGAACTTATTTGATAATCACTTAAGGCGAATTCCTAGAATGCACACTACTTAGGATATGATATAGGCCATTTTTTGAACCGTTTGAGCCTTTCAAACTTATCCTTGCTATATCTATCACTAGTCACCTGTTTGAGCATTTTTCTTGAAAAAAAATTTCAGCCTTGTTTCTTTCCAAAACCCATTTACTTACCCTTATGAGCCTTAAGATATTTTATCCTTACCCTTCTTTTAAAAGAACTTAGTTATACACATTTTTTTAGAAGCACTTAAGAGGAGTAAGGATGGACATATGAAAAAATATTACTGCCACAACCCAAGTACATTAAAAGAGATAAGTTGGGGGTTGTGGATAAGAAAAGAAAATGTTAGAAATCACCTTGACAATATGCCCAGGTGGTGATCTTCCAAACACCCAGGTCTAGAATGACTTATAGAAAGAAATACAGCAATCGAAAGCAAAAAAGAAAATAACACAAGCAATTTGTTATTGAGGTTCGGCAATGTGCCTATGTCCCCATGAGTTCCTCTGAACTCTCTACACTAAATCAATGGTTCTTTACAATTCAGCAACTCTCTCCAAGAAACCTCAAGTTCTTGAAGGAACAACGAAGAGAACAAGAAAGACCTAATCACTTTCTATACAAATCTCTTTCTTTACAACCAGCCTCTCTAATGAGTCCCTCTTGTATGTCTGTGTCTTTTCACTCTCACATAATTATCTTATTCACACACACTCTTGTGTCTTGTCATAATGTCTTTCACATTCTTGTTGAGAATGAAGCTAAGTGACCCTTTATATAGTGCACCAACTTCTTGTCCAATCTTGAGAGTCAATCTCCACCCTTAGATCTTGATGACCGCTTAACCATGACCCTCCATCAATCCTAAGTGGTGCTATGCATTTTAACCTTGTATTCATGCACCTAAGAGGAGGTTGAAATAAGCTTTCTATGTGTGCATTAGTGTGCCTAGTGCCTAGGCGCTGAACAGGGGGCGGTGAGGCGCTAGGCGAAGCCCCTTTGCACCACGTTCTGGACGGTGCGGCGCTGGTGGAGGGGCGGTGCGGCGCTGCCATTCTTCAAACTACCTCCTTGCTAGATGGTATGGTGCTAGTGAAGGGGCGGTGCAGCGCACACTGATGCTGCCCTTCACACAACAGTGCGCACTCTTTTGCCTTGTTGATTAAGAGTGTGCACACACACCCAAAGTGATGCACACACATGTGTGCACTCCTTTAACATGCTGTATTTTAATCTTCCAACCTTGGTTTAGACTTTAACCATATTTGAACCATGTTTAGACCATGTTTAAACCTTAGACAAATACAACAATCTATACCTTTGTCTAAGCGTTTAAACCCGAACCATTGTGCAGAGAACTTCAGGATCCAAACTCATCTTGAGTCATCATTCAACTAACTCCATTCCTAAGAAGTCCAAGGCAATGATTGGACATTTTAGAGGTAGAACCTTGGTGCCTAAATCTGTAGGACTTTCTTTTGTGGCCATTTTATTTCGAAGACACCACCACCTGCTCTTTTAGGACCATCCACTCGTCCAACAACTCTTTACACCACATAGCCTCCTTTATAGCTTCCATAGCTGCTAGGTACTCAACCTTGGTTGTTAAGAGTGCTACCATCGGCTACCATTGAGCCTTCAAATGCCTCAACAACCACTTCATCCCAAGCCAATGCTTCTTTCCGGGACTACTCACAAATCTGCGGAGAACACCCATTGCCCAAGAAACCCTTAACAAGTTTTTCTCCTTTTCTTGGATTCTACACATCCCAAGGATCTTTTGTGCAATGCTAAGATCCTTCCTCTCGAACTCCTCATTGAGTTGAGATGTAAACCTTTCCATCATCTTCCTGCTCTTCCAAACCAATAGCACATCAATGACATAGATGAGGATACTCACCATTTTCTCCACCTTGTGTCCAAGTGAGAAAGTTTCTATGAAATCTATGTCTTTTCTTCTTGGGAACCCATTCACCACCAGCCTAGCCTTGTTCCAGACTTCTCATGGAGGGTACCCTTCTTTGATCTTGTAAGTTCACTTATAATCCACAACTCTCTAATTTCCTGGAATGTGCACTAATTCCCAGAAGTTGTTCTTTCTCAAAGAATCCATTTCTTCCTCCATAGCTAGCTTCCATCTTAGTGAATCCTTACATCCTATGGCATCAATGTAAGTCTCTTGTTCACTCATCTCTCCTTCTGTCCAAGGAGCTGTTGCATCCGCAGTATCCACAAACTCATATCTTGAAGGTGGTCCAACCAGCCTTCTTTATCGGTCTCTTGTGAGCTGATAGTCCTTCTGACTTGCTTCATCATCCTCTTTCAGTTCAGCCTCCTTATGAGTGTCTTGAGCTTGGCATTCATCAATGGACTCTACTTGGTCCGAACCCTCTTGTTTTCCTTACTCTATCTGAACTGAAATTCTCCTTGATACTATGCTCCACAAATACCGGACTGGTTTGCTCACTAGCCTTTGTAGGGTTAGTTTTCTCCAAGTAAGGAAATAACAATTCATTAAAATTAACATCCCTACTTATAATGAGTTTCAATCCTTCTAAAGACCACAACCTATACCCCTTAGCCCCTTCCCCATATCCTAGAAACATACATTTTCTAGATCCTGGGCTAAGCTCGTCATCCTTTTGTTGTGCATATGCAGCACACCCAAAAGTTCTAAGGTTGTCCAACTCAGGGGGTTTTCCATTTCACTCTCTTCAGGAGTCTTGAGCTTTAAAGCTCTATAGGGTGATCTATTAACCAAATACGCAGCAGTAGACACTACTTCCCCCCAAAAACATTTGGGTAATCCGGATCCATCTAACATACACCTAACCTTTTCCATAAGGGTCTTTTTCATCCTCTCAACAACTCCATTTTGCTGAGGGGTTTCCACAACCGTCCTATGTCTCAGAATGCCATTTAACCTATAGAATTGATCAAGTTCTTGGTTAAAAATTTCTAAGCCATTATCGGTTCTTATCCCCTTAACTACCCTGGCTATTTGAGTCTCTACCAGTCCTTTCCACATCACTAATTTATTCAAAGCATCTGATTTATTTCTAACCAAATAAACCCAAACCTTTCTTGAATAATCATCAATTAAAGACAGAAAGTGAAAGTTACCTCCCTGTGATGGTGTCCTTGCTGGTCCCCAAAGGTCCGTATGAATGTAGTCAAGAATGCCCTTAGACTTGTGCACTCTGGTGTTGAAGCTGACCTGGTGTTGCTTCTCAAGAACACAACACTCGCAGAAATCAAGTTCCTCTACTTTGTCTCCACCAAATAGGCCATCCTTGCTGAGAACTTGCAGGCCTTCTTCGCTCATGTGTCCCGAGCGAGTGTGCCAAAGGGCTGCCTTATCCATCTCAACCATCAAGCTTGCTTCTTGATCATTGATTTCTGTCTCTCCGATCATCTCATAGAGTCCATCGTTTACTGCTGCCTTGATCACTACCAATGATCCCTTGGCTACCTTGATCTTTCCTCCTTCAATCTTACATGTGTATCCCATGGAATCCAGCTGCTCCAATGAGATCAAATTTCTCCTCAAATCTGGAAGATACCTCACATTCTCCAATAGCCTTGTCATTCGATCAAACATCCTCACCTGGATGTCTCCCGTGCCCCTCACTTGGTAAGAAATATCATTCCCCAAGAAAATCCTTTCATCATTGGTTTCCTTGAAATTCTTGAACCAACTCCGGTGAGGGCACATGTGATGAGTGCACCCGAAATCCAAGATCAATTTTCGGTTGCCTTCTTGCCCCTTACTCACACTTGAGCACACAACAAGAACATCATCATCTTGTTGTTCTGTCTTGGCAACCGAAGCCTCTCCATTCTTGGTATGGCTTCCTCCTTTATCCCTCGTCATTTTCTTGCAATCTTTCTTGACACGACCCTCCTTATGATAGTAAAAACATCTCCCATGGCTCTCTCTTCTACCTCTGACCTAGTAGTAGCCATGTATGTTACTGTGCACTCTCCCATGGCTCTCTCCTCTACCTCTGTCCCGGTAGTAGCCATAGATGTTGCTGTGCATTCTCCCATGGCTCTCTCCTCTATCTTTGTCCCAGTAGTAGCCATGGTTGCTGCTATACAGAGTTGTTGGCCTTCTTTTAACGAACAACCTTCCTTCACTTGATGCACTTCTCATCTTAGCGTCAAGATTATCTTGCAACTCTTTCTTAGGATCAAATTTAAAAGCAAAGATTCGTTTACGAAGATACCTCTTATTAGGGAGAGTCTTGGCAAGAAACAACTCATCTAGTTTCTTCCATATTGCAGCTGGATCTTCCGAGTCTCTGCACTCCCTTGTGACATTATCCGACATATGTAGGAAGATGGTGTTGTATGCCATCTTCTTCATTTCAACCCACTGGTCCTTCGTGATACTTGCTGGAAAAGCATCATCTTCTCTAATCGCTAAGTCCACCTTCTATTTCACTAGAACCACCTTAATCTTCCGCTTCCACAAGGAAAAATCTCCCTTTCCATCAAACTTCTCAATACCAAAATTTGAACCTATCTTGCGGAGATGATCCCTTGATTTATGCAGCACCCATAAATGCTTTCCAACTTCTTCTAAACCTCAAGAACACAGATCGAAGATTGATCTCAATACCGTTTTTGAATCAACCTCAAGAACACGATCAGATCTTGATCTTTACTCCATTCTTGAATCACCCTTAAGAACACGATCAGATATTGATCTTAACTCCGTCCTTGATTCACCTCAAGAACATGATCAGAGATAGATCTTAACTCCGTTCTTGCATCACCCAAGAAGTTGACCTCCGATTCTTGGAGTCTTGCTCTAACACCTTCTCTTCTAGCTTCGTTACCCCAACTGTGCAAGCTCTGATACCACTATTGAAAATTACCTTGACAAGATGCCTAGGTGGTGATCTTCCAAATACCCAAGTCTAGAATGACTTGTAGAAAGAAATACAGCAATCGAAAGCAAGAAAGAAAAGAACACAAGCGATTTGTTTTCGAGGTTCGACAATGTGCCTACGTCCCCGTGAGTTCCTCTGAACTCTCTGCACTAAATTAATGGTTCTTTACAATTCAGCAACCCTCTCCAAGAAACCTCAAGTTCTTGAAGGAACAAAGAAGAGAACAAGAAAGACCTAATCACTTTCTATACAAATCTCTCTCTTTACAACCAACCTCTCTAATGAGTCTCTCTTGTATGTCTGTGTCTTTGCACTCTTACATAATTCTATCATTCACACACACTCTTGTGTCTTGTCATAATGTCTTTCACATTCTTGTTGAGAATGAAGCTAGGTGACTCTTTATATAGTGCACCAACTTCTTGTCCAATCTTGAGAGTCAATCTCCACCCTTAGATCTTGATGACCACTTAACCATGGCCCTCCATCAATCCTAAGTGGTGTTGTGCATTTTAACCTTGCATTCATGCACCTAAGAGGAGGTTGAAATAGCTGTCCATGTGTGCATCAGTGTGCCTAGCGCCTAGGTGCTGAATAGGGGGTGGTGAGATGCTAGGCAAAACCCCTTTGTACCACGTTTTGGATGGTGCGACGCTGGTGGAGGGGCGGTGCGGTGCTAACCTTCCTCAAACTGCCTCCTTGCTCGATGGTGCGACGCTGGTGAAGGGGCGGTGCGGCGCACACTGATGTTGCCCTTCACACAGCAGTGCACACTCTTTTGACTTGTTGATTAGGGGTGTGGACACACACCCAAAGTGATACACACACATGTGTGCACTCCTTTAACATGTTATATTTTAATCTTCCAACCTTGGTTTAGACTTTAACCATCTTTGAACCATGTTTAAACCTTAGACAAATACCAACAGAAAAGAAATGAATGAAAAGGAGTTGAATGGTCTTATGCCAAATGAAAAAAAAAAAAAGTGAATTATAGCAAAGGAAGAAGAAAAGAAAGAAAATGGTGATTAAGAGAAAATGCTCGAAAAATGGTTGGAAGAGTTGGATGTTGAAGTAAGGTTATCCAATGCTTAAAGAAGATTGTGTGTAAAACTAAGAGATTAAGTTCTTTTATTTTGTTGAATCCTTCCCATTCTTTCTTAAACCTTTACCTTAGCCTAATGTTACAAGCTTATTAAAGACCTATTGATCCAAGGTGGTGTAAGTTTTCTACAATAATGGAGAGTGATTTGAAAAACAAGCCTATGGAGCTTGATTTGTGATTGATATCATGTAACTTATTATGTTTTTAAAGACCAAGACTTGTATTCATAAATGTTATGCATAAAATCATCCGGGTGTCCAGATTAATGGATTGTGGTAAGATGGATGTTAAGAGTCGATAACAATTTTGAAATTGATGTTTAGATTACTTTTTTACTTGAGTGATATTTAATGATTCTATGTACTGTATGTTATGTACAATGTTTTAGACAAAAAGTTGAATTACTCTCGGATTAACACTAACATTGCTTCACTTTGTTTTGACTTCTACCTTAGAATTCATTTCTTGTTTTCGCTTGAATTGCTAGGGACTAGCAATAAGCTAGTTGGGGATTATGATGAGAGTCATAAAATGCATCTTAATAATACTTATTCGTTAGCATTTTAGGGTTGATCTAGGTTTGAATTACACTTTTATACCTTAATAACTCTAAAGTGATGTTCTTAGATCATTAACTTATTTCGGTGCATTTTTAGGTATTTTATGTTTAAAAGAGATGGAAAAGCTATCATTGCTTAAAGCTCAAAGATTCCATGCACATCGGAATGAAGGAGTGCTTGCTAAAAAGACAAACGAAGAGTTTATGAGCAAAAAGCCCTTCAGTGGAAGCCTAGGCCCCCAAAGAGGAGAGGTGCGGCGCCCAGAAGAAACAAGAGTCAAGGCCGCAGCACCCAAAAGAGAGGGTCACTGCGCCCAGCACCTCCACAATCAAAGCTGAAAGCAAAGCCGCGGCGCCCACAAAGGAGAGCCACGACGCGCACACGATGTTTTGTCTCCGAGTCAGAACTTAATTAGGGTTTCTATGATAGATTAAACCCTAAAACACCCTTGGACCCTTTGTACTATAAATAGATCACTTAGGGTTTGATGATTCATATCATGGATTAGAGGGCCAAAGGCCAAGAAACTCAAGCATGAGCCCCATGGCCGACTAACCTCTAAGTAAGGCAAAGGGATGAATCCCTAGATGTAGTTGTTCTTATTTTCTTTTCTTGATTCAATTGTAGTTTGGATTTATCATTAAACATTTTTATGATTTACTTTTTAATCTAATTAGAAGATTTCCCTTTAATCCAGTGATTATATCTTTCTCAGTCTAGTCATGCTCTTCTTATGTGATGTTGCTGAGGTGTGATTGAGTTCGATAGGTTTCTCTTATAGATTTGTCCATTACTGCGGTATTGTCATCATGATATATTGTTTTTTCTTGATAATCTGTAAGTTAGGTCATGCGTGCTTAAAATTAAAGAGTATTTCATAACAATTATATTAGGGTTTACATGTGCTTAATTGAATATTTGCCGATTGCTTGTTTGGGATGTGAAACTTGCAATCGAGATAAAAACAACTGAATTGAGGTTAGAATAAGGCAACGAACCTAGGGAAGATTCCCGGAACCTTGTTGCTTCCATTATATTTACACTACTTCACATTACTTTAATATCAAAACTCAAATTTTCTTGTTTAACTTTTATCGTTCGTTTTAAGGTTTGCACTTTCTCTTGTAGATCGCTCGTCTCCCTGTGGAATCAACATCCCAAATCTATGCTATAGCTACCGCGTTATACTTTGGATATAATCAGGGAAGCGTGAGAAAAGTTTCCAATTACTAAAAGAGAATTTGACTACAGCTCTAGTATTGGTGTTTCCTTCTAGTGATGAAAGATTTAGTGTGTATATTAATGTATCCCGTCAAGAGTTGGGATATGTGTTGATGCAACGTGAGAAGATAATGGCGTATGCTTCTAAGTAATTGAGAAATCATGAGAGAAATTACCCTACCCATGACTTAGAGTTGACTGCCATTGTGTTTACTTTAAAGATTGGAGACATCAGCTGTATGGAGCCACTTGTGAGATATTTATAGGTTATAAGAGTTTGACATACTTACCTACCCAGAGAGAGTTGAATTTAAGGCAAAGATGGTGGATGGAGTTGATTAGTAACTATGATTGTACAATTTACTATCATCTAGAAAATGCAAAGGTGATAGCTGATCCATTGAGTAGAAAGTCTACAAGAAGGTTAACTGCTATTAGGAGTCCTGATGTGAAATTGATGATAGATTGAAGAGGGATAAAAATAAAGTTGAATATCAGTGATAAAGGATCATGGTTAACAAATATGGTTGTACAGCCATCTATAGTAAAATGTTTTAGAGATACAAGGTAGAGATGAAGAGATAGAAAAGATTAAGCATTGAGTGCTTACTAGAAAGCATTCCGAGTTCAAAATTTGAAATTAGGTTATTTTGGTATTGGAACATGGATTTGTGTTCCCAATAATGCGGAGTTAAGAAAGGAGATAATGAGAGAGGCACATGATGATGTAGATTCGATGCAACCAAGTAACAATAAGATATATAGAGGATTGAGACAGAATTTCTGGTGGTCAGGATTAAAGAGGGATGTGGCTGAGATTGTGAGGTTGTATGGAGTACCATTGAGCATAGTGTCAAATAGAGATGGTAGACTTACATTTTGGTTTTGGAGAGGCTTTCAGAAAGCCACGGGTACATAGTTATAATTTAATATTGTTTTTCATCCTCAACAGATGGGTAGAAGGTGAAAAACTCCAGTATGTTGGGAAGAAATGGGAGAGAGAAATATATTTGGCCCATCAATTATTGAGTTAACAACTGAGAGGATCAAACTAGTTAGAGAGAACCATACAGTAGCACTGAGTAGATTGAATAGCTATGCTGATAATAGAAGAAGACCTCTTGAATTTGAAGTAGGTGATTGGGTGTAATTAAAAATATCTCCATAAAAAGGTGTGTTGAGGATCAAAAAGAAAGGAAATTTGAGCCTGAGGTAAGTGGGACCTTATGAGGTTATTGAGAAAGTTGGGCTAGTTGTGAATAACCTGGATTTGCCAACAGAGTTGAAGCAGTGACATAACGTATTCCATGTTTCACTTTTGCGAAAGCGCTTACTGGATAAATCTCATAATATTTCAAGCCAAGCTGTAGAAATTCAGAAAGATTCGACTTTTATACAAGTACTAGTGAGAATTTTAGACAGAAAAGAAGAAGTCTTGTATAATAAAAAAAAGTTATATGGCAGAATAAGGATGTTGAAGAGATTACATGAAAGTGTGAGGCAACTATGAAGAAATATTATTCACAATTGCTTTCTTAATTAGGTAAAGAAATTTCGAGGACGAAATTTTTATAAGGTAGGTAGAATTATAATACCCGTGTTCTTAAAGTATGGGTAAAAAAGTAATTTGATAAATATTACATGAAATTAAAATAATATATATATATATATATATATACACACACACACACAAACACACATGAAGGATTTAGTATTGAATAAAATAAATCTTTAAAAAAAAAAATTGGACGCGTCCAACATGGAGAAAAGGAAAAAGAAAAAAAAATGTTTTTTTCTTAAAAAAAAAAACGTGGCAGCAGGTGGCAAGAAAAGAGGAGTTGTGCATGTGAAACAGCACATTGTGGGCGTGGTCAAATTGGAGGAAGTAAAGAGCTGAGAGTGCTGACTATTGATTTTGAAATTTTGTATAAATATATATAATTTTAGGCTATTTTATTAATTACTTACCAAATCTTGTTTGGTTTTCTTTCAACTACGATTCAAATTACTCTCTTTATTTAAACACTTGGGGACTGAAAGAAATGTTGAAAGAGCAAAATTTTGAAGGGGTTTACAGGAGAATTTTATAGAGAGTCACGAGAAGGTAATAACATTAAGTTTATTTTTGAAATTTATCTTAAATGAAATTTCTCAGAATTCAAAGTGAAAATTTTCAAAGGGTGTGAATTACGAAGAGTTGAAGAATAAATTAGAAATTTAATATAAATATTATATTAGGTGTTGACGATTAGCAACCGGGGGAAATTGCTGAGAGGAGCAGGAAAGGCAAAGAGGTGATCCACCGGTAGCTCTAAGTACTACGTGATGAGTTAGATTTAATTTAAGTAATCAAGATAAATATGAAATATATAGTGATAGTATTTGAATAAATCATTAACTTATGATTTGGTGATAGATGAAAGTTGGTTGATAGGTATGATAGGATTAGTGGCTGTGTAGAAAATTATTTTATGAGAAATAAATTATTGGGATAATGAGTCGATTTAATAATAAAGGCAATAAGTGAAATTCTTGACGAGCTATGGTTGATGATTTTGATGTGATTTGTGAGGAGAGGAAATTTAGTGGATCTTGACGAGCTATGGTTGATGATTTGATATGATTTATGAGGAGAGGAATTTAGTGGAATTTTTCTAATAATAATTTTAGAATAATTAGGATAGCTAATTTAAATATTGAATTCATGTTTGTTTTCTTATTGTTGTTCATATACATATTTTATATCATTGCTCATATGCATATGCGTGAAATAAAAGAACTGGGAGAGGGTCGGTCTAAATGAAAAACCGTAACAGCCGGTATATGCTGGAAATAAATGAAAACCGTGACAGCAGATATATGTTGGAAATAAATGAAAACCATGACAGCCGGTATATGCTGGAAATGAAAAATCGGGAGAGGTCCGATCTAAGATAAAAACATGTCAACATGTGGGAAGACGTTCCCTAATAATAATTCATGCATTATATCTGTTTTAAATATTGATTGTATTACTAAAATGCTGAAGTGTTGTTTGTTATTGTAAATTTATTTATAGATGAATGAGTCTCACAGAGAGAAAGTTATCGTGAGAAAGAAACATGGAAGTATTATATGATAAGAACTATCTAAATGGTAGACTATATGCTATTATCAAGTTATATGAGATATAAATGATTAAATATTAAAAGACTATTTATACAAATTGAATACTTCTAGTAAATTTAATTCACTAAGCTTGTGAAGCTCATCCCTCATTATACAATGATTTCAAGCAGCAGTCAAGACAAATAGTTTGGTGAGTTGAGGTTCAGACTAAATCATTATCTATAAGCCATGTACGTGTCCACATCCTCAGACTAATGAGAAAATAAAATAAATAAATAATTTATTTGTAAGTATTCATGCATATTTCATTGTATATAATGCTTAAGTCAATATCAAAATGATGTATCTCCTCTTTTGAGGGTTGAGGATTGATGTAAAAATTTCAATTGGTGTTATTTTTCTTGTTGCATATATGTGTCGTGCTGGGATTTTTAAAATGTGACAACATCGTCTCGGAGGTGGCCAACCCGGGATAGGTCGTTACAATAACTCATGACGGATCGCACCATATCTAATAGGGAATGGTTCCAAGAGGAGTCCATTGAGAGAGAATCTCATTCTCATTGAGATAATCGAGAAAAATCATTAAGCAAGTATTTGCCTCTTCGATCAAATCGAAGAGCTATAATACCCTTTCTGGTTTGCTTTTTAACTTCTCTTCTGAATTCTTTGAACTTTTCAAATGATTCAGGTTTATGCTTCACTAAGTACATATACCCATACCTAGAATTATCATCAGTAAAAGTAATGAAGTTGGAGTAATCTCCTACATCATTTACTGTTAGGGGTCCACACATGTTAGTGTGAATAAACCCTAATACTTTCTTAGCTCTTTCTCCATTTATACTAAATGGAGATCTATTGATCTTTCCAATAAGACAGGCTTCACAATTCAGATAGGATTCAAAATCCGATAGATCCAAGAATCCATATTTTACCAACTTATTTGAATGATCCTAATTAATATGACCTAGTATTAAGTGCCACATATAGGAATGATGTAGATCATTATCTAATTTCCTTTGTTGTTCAATGTGAAATATTTTACTTTGTACTTCTACATTTTAAAACTAAGTAATAAATCCTCATAACTAATGCAGTTCCTTACTTAGTTTCTTGCTTTTTCTCAATGTCTGCAACCTATTGCAAATGTGACAACTGACTAGGTATCTGCTACCCAAGTAGGAACATTATTATTTTCATCAAAGAACAACTGAAGCATGCCTTTCCAAGGCTTGTCTTGTAAGGTGATCCATACAGTTTTCTTCAAACGTCCATCTTTGCCACAATGGAAGCACTGCCCCTTATCCTTCTTTAGCTTTTGACAAAATAGCCTTGTTGGCATCACTCTTTGCTTTCAATGTTTTCTTATTCTTCTTCTTTATTTTATTAATCACAATAAAGATTTGGTCTTTAATCTAAATGGTACCTCCCACTATCTTTTCAAATCCTACAACCCTCGATGTGGAAAGCAAAAAACCCTTGGAAGGTTTCCTAGTGGGGATTGGAATCCTATCACTTATCCATTATAGCCATGTGATAGCACAACAAACTAATAATGTACTTGATAGGTAGATAACTTTTACAACTTGGATCTCATGCAATTTCCAATCATTATTTAGCCTTTTAAATGCATATGACCTTATAGTAGCACAAAAAATTATGTTCATTTTTGTTATGTCAAACCCATTATTCCTCATAAGTATAAATTAGTGATATAACCCTTGTGGAAGCACAAAAAAGTTATACAATATGTTTACCCCGTGTACATTATATGTTTTAATAGACAATACACTTTCCCTACAGCTATAAACCTTGTGGTAGCAAAACAAATTTACACACTTAGCAAACATCGCATATTGACTATAATGGTTGAAGGCTACGAGCAATCATTCCTAATGATTTTTGTTTACAACTTAATATTAGAATATTTATGCATGAGAGATTTAGATCTTTATGTTTAGTTTCATCATTTAATATGCATCAAATATATATAACAACATATAATCAAATCACATGCAAAATATACATTGATCACATGTGTGTGTGTGTGTGTGTGTGTGTGTCTTTATATATATATATATATATATATATATATATATATATAAGTGGATGACTATGGACTTTTTTAAGCGTGATTTACTTGAGCCAATAAAGTAAATAATTTGGTCAAACCCTAGTTAATTATTACATGAATATGTCTCATACATTCATGGGTCTACAATCTTCAAATGGTCTGTCATGCTTCATTGCACACTCCTTGAATTGATTTGCCTCAACAAAATCTTATCTAACTCTAAGTAACTTTGCATACATCAAGTATATATAATAAAAACATTGATTAGATGTCAATAAGAATTACATTAGAGGGAGATAGAAATTTACATTGAGAAAAATAAGAGAGGGTGAGACATGAAAACCCCATTTAAAACTGAACAACCAAAAATAATTATATCAATAATTCAACCAATAACTAAGGTCAAGGTCCAATAGTCATCCACTCATTCAATTAAATTGCATAGTAAACAAAATTAATTTGATTTTAGTTATAGCCTTCATTATTAGATTACATTCCTAATCCCATTGGGTTATCAAAGACACTTTCTTAATCATGTTCCAAATAGGATTTAAATTCCTTTATTAGAATTCATAATTCCAATGTAAAAAAGATTTTGGAGTTTCAAATCCTAATTAAACTCCAATTTCTTAAAAAAAAAATTCCAAAATTAAGAACAATTATTAATTAACTAAAATGTGATTTTTAAAAACAAAAATTATTTATTTAGTTGAATAAAAGTTAACTTTTGAATTTCAAGTCAAACCAAATTCGGAATCTCAAGAACGAGCAAAAACTTGCAATTTTGAAATTTTTTTTTTTAATTGAACACTATTCAGTTTTTTTAATAATAGCTGAAAAACATATTGAATTTTGAAGCATAGTTAGTTTCATATGAAACTATACATCTGTATCTTTCCAAAGCTTCTAAAACACCAAAATCCAATTTAAAATGAGTGAATTATGGTCGTTTTAAGTTGAACCAAAAATTTGTCATCATTTCTAAAAGGGATAGTCAACTACCTCCGCGTGGTGTAGTCAACTGCTACTTGATGTTGAAGATTTTTTCACACGTTTTCTCGCAGTTTTCATCCCCAAAATAATTTCTTTTGATGCCAAAAAATATTTTTCATCATCCAAATTACTTTTAATCAATCTCCATTAATTTAATATGTTTCAAAAATATTCTACAACAACTTTAATATCATCTTATAATAAAAACCAATTCAAGAACTCTTTCTTGAATTTTTTTTACTGGTTTCATAAACCCTAATGTAAATTTTAGATTTTTAAAATTGTAATATTTAGAATTTCAAAATAAGATCTTTAAGGCCATAACAATAGATTTAAGAATAATTATTAATTAACCAAAATATAATTTTCTATAACAAAAAATTATTTATTTAGTTGAATAAATGCTAGATTTCGAATTTCAAGTCAAACCAAATTCGGAATCTCAAGAACGAGCAGAAACTTGCAATTTCAAAAAAACTGTATATTATTTTTAATTTGAACACTGTTCATTTTTTTAATAATAGCTGAAAAAATAGGTGGAATTTTGAAACATATTTAGTTTCATATAAAACTACACATCCGTATATTTCCAAAGCTTCCAAAAACACCAAAATCCAATTTAAAATGAGTGAATTATGGTCGTTTTAAATTGAACCAAAAATTTGTTTGAGTTTTCAATAGGACAGTCAACTATCCAAAGTCTTTAACCAAAAATTTCATCATTTCTAAAGGGGATAGTCGACTATCTCTGCGTGGTAGTCAACTACCACCTTATGTTGAAGATTTTTTCACACATTTTTCAGCCCTAAAATAATTTCATTTGATGCCAAATAATATTTTTCCTCATCCAAATTATTTTTAATCAATCTTAATTGATTTAATATGTTTCAAAAACATTCTACAACAATCTTAATATCATCTTGTGATAACAAACAATTCAAAAACTCTTTCTTGAATTTTTTTGACTTAAGTTTTCATAAACCCTAATGTAAATTTCATATTTTTAAAATTGCAATATCTAGAATTTCAAAATAAAAACTTTAAGGCCATAGCAATAGAAATTAGAAAATTTATTAATTAACTAAAATACAATTTTTTACAAGAAAAATTTATTTATTTAGTTGAATAAAAGTTAGATTTTTAATTTCAAGTCAAACCAAATTCGAATTATCAAGAACGAGCAAAAACTTGCAATTTCGAAAAACTGTTTTTTATTTTTAAATTTGAACACTATTCGGCTTTTTAATAATAGCTGAAAAAATAGATGTAATTTTGAAGCATAATTAGTTTCATATGAAATTATACATCCGTATCTTTCCAAAGCTTCCAAAAACACCAAAATCTAATTTAAAATGAATGAATTATGGTCGTTTTAAGTTGAACTAAAAATTTGTTTGAGTTTTCCATGGGATAGTCGACTATCTAAAGTCTCTAACCTAAAATTTCATCATTTTTAAAGGGGCTTGTCGACTATCTCCACTACCACTAGATATTGAAGATTTTTTCACTCGTTTTTCATCCCCAAAATAATTTCTTTTGATGTCAAATAATATTTTTCATCATCCAAATTGTTTTTAATCAATCTCCTTTGATTTAATATGTTTGAAAAACATTCTATAATAACTTTGATATCATCTTATGATAAAACAAAATTCAAGAACTTTTTATTCAATTTTTTTGACCTAAGGTTTCATAAACCCTAATGTAAATTTTAAATTTTTAAAATTGCAATTTTTTTTACCTAAGGTTTAATAAACCCTAACGTTAATTTTAGATTTTTAAAATTGCAATATCTAGAATTTCAAAATAAGATCTTTAAGGCCATAACAATAGAATTAAATCCATTATAAAAATCTATAGAGTTGGCTTTGATACCACTATTAGTTTGCCGATATAGATACAAAACGGAAATTAAAAAAGTTTTATATCAATAAACTTAATTCTAAGAATTCTCTATGAATCTATTAGAATGATATTAACAAATCTCCATACAAAGTTAGGGATTTATACCTTACTGGGTATTACAATTGCAAATTCGTTGGAGATGTCATAAGCTGTTCAAGCGTTTGGCCTCTAAGTGTGTCCACATGAGCAACCAAGAACGAGGATCTCTCATGTCTAACACCACAAGAGGAAGAGGACTAGGGCTGGCTGAAATCTATGAGGGCTAGCTTTAGGGTTTTTGGCTTTTAGAGAGAGAGAGTCTAAAATCTGATTTTAGTTTATCAAAATCTGCATTATAGTTTCTATCAAATAAAACTTTTTTATAGAGCCTTACTCCTGAAAGCTCTAGGATTTCTAAAATTGAAATTGAACCCCTAGTTAATTAATTCCTAGAATTCTCTCTTTTAATCCATTAGTTTTTCTTATTCTTGCAATTGCTCTATTGTATGTGGCCCTTTAGGTTCAGTATCATGTTGGAAATAAGACGTAACTTTTACATAACAATTGGATCCCTTCCAATTAATTAAAACTCCTTTTAATTTTAATTCTCCCTTTTATTAAGAACTAATTACAATTAATTCTTAAGGACTTCTAAAATTCATGAATGTTGTCTAGCAGTGTATTATGACTACCCAAGCAATATGAATTAATGTGAACCTTTCCATTGACAATTACCATACAATTCAATCTTTTCATCATGCAATGTCCTTGATTAAACCTAATTCATAGATTTTCTATTAAGTCATAATTATTTAATCATATGTATCTCAATCTTAAGTCCATAAAATGGTGAAATCAGAAACTCTTTTCTAATTTTCACCCCACCTTGGCCAAGGAATTTTCAAGCTATGACTTAATTAGATCACATAGGACATTTTCTCTCTTTTACGGAGAGTGATGGATCCTTTATTGTACACTCACATACCTCTATGCATAAGTGGTCATACCCAATTACTACCATCTTATAACCTAAGATTAGAATCACATTTAAGTAGTATCAAAGCATGATGACCTATACACAAGGTATCCATGGTGCATCAATGTAATACTCGGGTTCATAAAATAAAGGTAAAGAAATAATTTTATATATATTATATTGAATTAAATAATCCATAGATGAAATAACAAGTATTGATTTGAAATGATATTTGAAAGATGATATTGACAATTTTGTTGAAAAGAGTTAGAAATTTTTTAAGAAGAAAGTACTGAAAACTATGAAATTTGAATTTTGAATAAAAATGTGGAATAAGGTTGAGGAAAATAATCAGAAAGTTGATGTAAGAAAACATAATTTTTTTTATAATTTTTAGAAAAAAAATTGAAAGAAGAAAAAATGAAAAAAAAAATACAATTTTAAGGGAAAATGGCAAAACTGTAACTATGGAATGGTAGAATTGTAAATATTGAATGGAAAAACCGTAAAGATAAAAGGCTGATGGACCGGTGGCTGTACTGTAATTATATAATGGCAACATTTTAAATAACGAATGGCAGAACTGTAAATTTTATGGGCTGAAGGGTTGGTGGGAGATTTATAATTTTAAAGAAAAAATATATATAAAAATAAATAAATAAAATAAAAATTTGAAGAGGTAGAGATGATCTGTAGTTCATGTGAAGTGAATATAGATATTTATTTTTATGATAATAAAATAATATATATAATTTTTTTATAAAAAAATAAAAGCCGTAGGAATATGAACACTTCAGTGTTCACATGAAGGTTATGGCAATTATAAATTTTATAATATTAAAATAATATTTAATTAAAAAAAATCAACTTAAGAACATAAGTTCAGAAATTTATGTCTTCTTTCATTTTCTTTCACACTTGTTGGGTTTCTCTTATTTTCTTCAATTTTCTTTCGAGCAAAAGTTTAGACAATAAAATTTCTCCAATATTTTAGATAACTGCTGTTATCAAACTTCAATACCAAGATTTCATCATTTTGGGCAAGTTTTCAATATCAATATTTCGATTTTATATTCTAATGAAACATTTGGCTACAAAATTAATTGTTTCATGAATTTAGACAGAAATTATAATTATTAAATTATTGAAATAGTAAAACTAAGTACATAACTTAATAATTACATTGTTTGAATTAAGTTATGAAATAGTAAGATTAATGAAAATTTATGGTTAGGTATTGGTGATTAGCAATCCCAAGAAATTGCTGAAAGAAGCAAGAAATGCAAGGAGGTGATCCACGGGTAGCTTTAAGTGCTACCAGATGAGTTAGATTTACTCGTAGTAATCGAGACCAATATAAAATATGAATTGATGATATTTGAATTAATTGTTGAATTATAATGACTGGATTATGTATTTTATTTTATGTATGATAATTGATTGATTGATTGATTAAGGATTAAATGATATGTTGAAAATTAATTATATGAGAAGTTATATTTTAAACTGATGGATTAATAAAAAATATGCTGGAAAGATATATGAAATTTTTAAAAGATATGATTGATATTGATTTGATATATGAGGAGATAATTTAATATGTATATGATAAAATAATAATTTTGAGAAAGAAATAGTTGAATTAAATGCTTTGATATATGCTTGCTTTCATGTTTTTGTTCATATGAATAAAGCGAAGACCAGGAAGGCAGTTGGTATGGCTGAAACATGTCGACATGTAGGAAGACGTTCCCATATGATAGTATGAAATGATCTTATGAAAAAGAAAGAAAGATAAATTAAATTCATCCATTTATTTTATTAAATATTTATTATTGTTAGCTGAGATGCTAAAGCATCAGTCTTGATTATGAAATGATTGATAGACAAATGAGTCTCATAATGCGACAACTATGATGAAAAAGAAATTGAAAGGATAATATAATAAAGAATTATATGATTGACTATTTATATGATGTGAATTATAATGATGTAAATGATGATATTGAATTGAAAATCTGATGCGAACCTCAACCGACACGCTTTAAGACCCAACAAACAATATTGGAATACTTGCCCAAGAAAGCTAAAATTCAGATTTTTGAGAGAAAACCCGACCAAACATTTATAATGAAATGCGAACCGAAGGTATAAAGTAACAAATCTCGACCCAATGATTATAACTGAATCACGAATCGAAGGTATAAAGTAATAAACCTCGACCCAATTATTATAACTGAATCACGAACTGAACGTATAAAATTTGTATGCCACAAGATAGAATCCTTAATTAGTTCATAAGTTCTCTGAAAAATCAATAGAGGAAGCAAACCTCAAGTTTTTTCTTATTTCTATTCTCATCTCTTCATTACAATGAATGCATGCTATTTATAACCCTTTCAGCCCTACACCCCACTAAAATGGAAACTAACTTGGTTACAAAATAAGAAATTAGATAAAGAAAGAACTAAAAAATGTGCTTTAGTAAAGTCTGAGATAGGCAAGTCAATCAGCCAATTAATTGGTATGGAACTGGAAAGTCAATCAGCCAATTAATTGGTCTGAAATTAGAAAGTAATTAGCCACTTTCTCCTTCTAATTCCATACCTCTCAAGCCATAATGAGCCATTAATTGACGCCATTGCTAAGGAAATTATGCCCAATTAAGCAAGATCAGCCCCATCAATAGCTTGGATTAAATTTATTACGCCTTCATCTCCCTTTGGGCCACGCTTTGAATGCCCCATTTTAGAATCAGCCCAAATCTCTTAAATCAGCCCATTAAGTGGTTCTTTGATCTTCCTGGATCTTGCTCTAGTAATAGGCCCAACTGGAACATGCAATTGATCCTTTAATGGTGCTTGTTGATTCTCATCATTCCCCCTCTCTTCAAAAGGATTTGACCTCGAATCTCATTAAACACCACGTTCATGCGTTCAAATTGTTGTTGCATAGCCTGTAACACGAAGGATGACTCCTCCCTTCCTTCTTTGCTTGATGTATTGCCCTTGGATGACATTTTTTTTAAACTATAGAGAAATATTAGAAATAATTCCTCACCACACTGCCTCACGTGTTTGCAATCAAATTTGTCACTAACACTCGTGTTTCACTATTAAATTGATTTTTTTCCGATATTATTCTTACACTCTCTTGCCTTTTTCCACTCGTAGCTCCCCCTTCTCAGTTCTTTATTAAACTAATAAATTGAATCAAGAAATTCAACTTGTAGTATTTAAACCAATACCGACGACAAGAAAATATTAGAGAAACAATGAATCAAAGGAAAAGGATAAGAATCGGTTTTTTTTTTTTTTTTTTTTTGGAGAGAGAGAATTGAAACTACAAAAGTCATGATTCAAGAAAAAAATTAACTTTGATAAGTACGGTGAATGATAGTATCTGTTGCTTCAGTATCACTATTTTTTTTTCTTTTTGTCTTTTTTCACGTTTTTTTCCGCTTTTTTTTTTTAACTAGGTGCACAACACAAAAATAAGAACAAGAAAAAAAAATGAACACAAACTGAACAAGATAGAATGATAACAAGAAAGGAAAGATAAAGGGATAGTAAACCTGAATTTTAGAAACAAGCTCTAATACCATATGATGCGAACCTCAACCGACACACTTTGAGACCCAACAAACAATATTGGAATACTTGCTCAAGAAAGCTAAAATTCAGATTTTTGATAGAAAACCCTGACCCAACGTTTATAATGAAACACAAACCGAAGGTATAAAGTAACAAATCTCGACCTAATGATTATAACTAAATCATGAACCGAAGGTATAAAGTAACAAACCTTGATCCTATTGGAGTTTGTCTAAGATTTAAACGGAAAAAGGAAGGAAGAAAAATCAGCATGTTCAGAAAAGGGTGCACACCAGTGTGCGCCACGGCCCAGCCTTGTCCAGGTCGCAGCACCCAACAAGGAGGAATGCTAGAGGAAGGGGCAAGCCATGGTGTTGCCTCCCCAAGGCTGCAACGCCCAGAATGGATGCAAGTGGAGGTGCTTCAGCCCTATTCAAGGCCACAACACACCCTGTTTCAGGCCGCGGCGCTAGGCACACTGATGCACACATATTTTAGCGTTTAGTTGAGTTCGTGAGACATACTCAAAATGCATAGGATCACTAAGGATTGATGGAGGGCCATGGTTAATTGGTCATCAAGATCTAAGGGTGGAGATTAACCCTCAAGATTGGACAAGAAGTTGGTGCACTATATAAAGGGTCACCTAGCTTCATTCTAAGAGAGATCAATTGTGACAAAGCAATACAAGATATACAAGAGAGAATTGTGTGAGAGTGCAAAGATACAAAACACAAGAAGGACTCATTGTAGAGAGGCTAGTTATAAAGCAAAAGGAGTATAGATTAGATAGAGAGTATTGTAATAGTTCTTATCTTCTTCCTTTCTTCTTTTCTTTGTTTCTTCAAGAACTTGAGCTTTATGGAAAGGGTTGCTGTGATTGTAAAAGAACCATTGATTTAGTGCAAAGAGTTCAGAGGAACTCACGGGGACGTAGGCTATTGTCGAACCTCGATAACAAATTGCTTATCTTCTTTTCTTTCTTGCTTTCGTTTGCTGTTTCATTTCATTACAAGTCATTCTAGACTTAGGTGTTTGGAAGATCACCACCTGGGCATCTTGTCAAGGTGATTTCCAACAGATCCAATGATTATAATTGAATCACGAACTGAAGGTATAAAATTTGAACGCCACAAGGAAGAATCCTCGATAAGTTCATAAGTTCTCTGAAGAACCAATAGAGGAAGCAAACCTCATGTTTTTCTGATTTCTATTCTAATCTTTTCATTACAATGAGTGTATGCTATTTATAACCCTTTCAGCCTTACACCCTATTAAAAAGGAAACTAACTTGGTTACAAAATAAGAAAGTAGATAAAAAAAGAACTAAAAAAATGTACTTTAGGAAAGTCTAAGATAGGCAAGTCAATCAGCAAATTAATTGGTATTGAACTGGAAAGTCAATCAACCAATTAATTGGTCTGAAATTAGAAAGCAATTAGCCACTTTCTCCTTCTAATTCCATGCCCCTCAAGCCATAATCAGCCATTAATCCACGCTATTGCTAAGGAAATTATGCCCAATTAAGCAAGATCAGCCCTATCAATAGCTTGGATTAAATTTATTACGTCTTCATCTCCCTTTGGGCCAAGCTTCGAATGCCTCATTTTAGAATCAGCCCATTAAGTGCTTCTTTGATCTTCTTGGATCTTGCTCTAGTAATAGGCCCAACTAGAACATGCAATTGATCCTTTAATGGTGCTTGTTGATTCTCATCAAAATCTTAAATTGATAAAATATATAAGGAGAAAACTGTTATGATTGGTATATGAGATATATTTATTGAAAGATGATAGCTTGATGATTTATTTATAAAGAGATTGATAAAAGATTAAATATAACTAGAAGTATACAAATCAAGTACTTCTAGTAAATTTAACTCACTGAGCTTGTGAAACTCACTCTTCATTGAAATATTTCAGGTTGTAGACAAGGCTAATAGATAGTTGAGCTGATAACCAGAGTGAACAACTTAAGTAAGTCCTACAGTCAGCATCCTAAGACTTGTGAAAGAGAAAGAAATATTTTTTTTTTTGAAAAGTTGTTAATATTCATGCATTTTGTTATCATTGTATATATTTTTTATGATAAGAGAAAGATGTTGTATCTCCTCTAAAGAGTTGAGAACTTGATATATATATTTTCAATCGATGCATGTTTTTATTATTATTGCATATATATGTCGTGTTGGGATTTCAAAATGTGATGATACCGTCTTAAGGGTGGCCAACCCGGGATGGGTCGTTATAATTTTAGTATCAAAGCATTAGGTTTTATGATTCTGTAGACTGTATAAAAATTTAAAGAAGTGGAAGATTTAAATAAACTATATTTTAATGTAGAGTTTGAGGATGACACATGGACATGCCAGAGCTAGATGTATGGTACTGAACCAGAGAGGAGGTGGTAGACCCCTAATATTTAGAAGAGCTGCAGTTGAGATGGGGGTTGAGTCTGTGGTTCCTGCAAGGGAACAGGTTGCTAGTACAACTGGTACTAGTAGAGGTGTGAGAGAATTTGATGTTAGGAGAGATAAGCTGAGAGAAGTTCTTGATCATGCTATAGAGAGAATGAATGTAACAAAAGATAGGGATGATAATTTACAGAGGAGACTGGAGGAAAGGGCTAGAGCAGAACCTGGTGTAGTGAGGCAAGAGGTTCATGAGGGAGAGAGTGTGTTTGCACATGAGATGTAAGGAGACTGTTTTGTGAGATTTATTAAATTTAAACCCCAACCTTTTAGAGGATTTTAAATCCTATTAAGGTTGAGCAGTGTATTAAACATGTAGAGAAATATTTTGAAGTCTTACTAGTGACAGATAGGCAAAAGGTTACATCTGGTTCTTTTAAGTTAGAAGTTGAGGCTTCTCAATGATGGGAGGATATTCTTCCTAGATTGAGTACTCATGTAGATCAACCCTTAACCACATAAGTTTAAGGATGTGTTCTTTGCGAAGTATTTTTCAAATACTTTTTGAGCACAACAGGAGAGGGATTTTATTCATTTGAGACAGAACACTTTATCTGTCCTTGAGTATGATAGTAGATTTATAGCCTTGTCAATTTTTGTACCTAATTTAGTAAATATAAAGTAGAAGAAATGTAAGAGATTGTTAGAAGAGTTACACTATAAGATTCGAGCTAAACTCTTTTATATGGGTATTGTGAATTATGTTGTAATGGTGGATAAAGCATTACAGATTGAGAAAGATGTGATAGAGTTTAGATGTAGGAGGGATTGACTAAAGAGGTCTAGATTTAAAGGACCTAAAGGTGGTAGTAGTATAAGTGTACAAGGTGGGAGACCACCCCAAAGGGGATGTTCCTTATCCAATGAACTATGATGTAGAATCAGATAGGTGGTAATATGATGTATGATCGAGAGACAAGAGTTTGCTATAGATGTAATCAGATAGGACATCTATCTCAGAATTTTTCTACTCTGATGTGCTTTGTAAGTGGTGAAAAAGGACATACTAGTGTAGATTGTCTAGTAGGGAGATCTGTTGAGGTAGGTGTTGGAGGTGTTAGGAGAAGATAAATGGAAAGAGGTAGTGGATCAGGGAGTATGTTGGGTAGAGGCAGAGGACCAATAGTTGAGAGCGGACATGATAGTCAGTTACAGCCCAGAGAAAGCAGAGTCTATGCCTTGACCCAATAGGATGCACAGGCTACTCCTAATATTGTTATGGGTATGGTATCTATTCTTGATAGACCTGCTAGATTATTGATTGATCTTGGTGCAACCCATTCTTTTGAATCCAGTGTTGATATGAAATCTATTGATGCTTATATTAGTCCTTTAATGTATGTTGTTATTGTTGAGGTTCCTACCGGGGATAGGGTTATTTTCAGGACTATTTATTAGGGTTGTGTGATTCGTATGGCTAATAGATAGTTTAAAGTTGATTTGTTGCCTTTAGATATAACAAATTTTGATTTAATTTTAGGGATGAATTGGTTATCTGCATATCATGCTTGGGTAGATTTTTTTAGGAAGAATCTTGTGTTCAGGATACCATGATAGGAAGAGTTTAATTTTTCAGGGAAAACGTAGGATACTTGCTAACTGTCTTATTTCTGCCATGACTGGTAGTAGATGGTTGATGAAGGGTTGTGAGGGGTATTTGGCATATGTGATGGAATCTAGAAATGAGGTTAGGAAGTTAGAAGAAATCTTAGTGGTGAAAGATTTTTCTGATGTGTTCCCTGAGGAATTGTCTGGTTTGCCTCCCAGCAAGGAGATTGAGTTTTCTACTGAGGTGATTCCGGGATCAGCACTCATATCAATAGCACCTTATAAAATGGCAGCAACTGAGTTGAATGAATTGAAAGTTCAGCTTCAGGGGTTGTTAGATAAACAATTTATTCGACCTAGTATGTCACCTTGGGGAGCCCCTGTGTTGTTTGTGAAGAAGAAGGATAGAACGATGAGGTTGTGCATTGATTATAAACAGTTGAATAAGATCACCATCAAGAATAAATATCCTTTGCCCAGGATAGATGATTTATTTGAGCAGTTGCAAGGGGCTAGGGAATTTTCTAAGATAGATATGAGATCAGGTTATCATCAGTTGAGGATAAATGAGGGAGATGTGCCTAAGACTGCTTTTAGGACACGTTATAGCCATCATAAGTTCCTTGTGATGCCATTTAGGTTGACTAATGCTCCTGCAACATTTAGGGATATAATGAATCGAGTGTTTAAACCATTCTTGGATAGATTTGTGATTGTATTTATTGATGATATCTGGTGTAGTCCAAGAATGAAGAGAAGCATGTGAAACATTTAGAGATAGTGTTGGAGATTCTGAGGAGAGGGAGATTGTACGAAAAATTCTCTACATGTAAGTTTTGGTTGAATGAAGTATCTTTCTTGGAGCATGTTTTGTCAAGATATGATATATCTATTGATCCACAGAAAGTAAAGGCACTGTTAAGTTGGGAGAGACAAACTAATGTGACTAAGATTAAAAGTTTATTAGGGTTGGCTAGTTATTATAAAAGATTACTTTAAAAATTTTCTATTATTGCGGTCCCATTGACTAGATTGACCAGGAAAGAAGTGAAGTTTAAGTGGTCAGAAAAATGTGAGAAGAGATTTCAATTGTTAAAAAAGAAGTTGACTACTGCTCCGGTATTAGTGTTTCCTTCTGGTGATGAAGGATTTGTAGTATATAGTGATGCATTGCATCAGGGGTCAAGATGTGTATTGATGCAGCATAGGAGAGTTATAGCTTATGCTTCGAAGAACCATGAGAGAAATTACCCGACCCATGATTTAGAGTTTGCTGCCATAGTATTTGCATTAAAAATTTGGAGACATCATTTGTATGGAGCTACTTGTGAGATTTTCACTAATCGTAAGAATTTGATGCATTTACCTACCCAGAGAGAGTTGAATTTAAGGCTGAGGAGGTGGATGAAGTTGATTAGCGACTATGAGTATACAATTCACTATCATTTAGGGAAGGCTAATATAGTAGCTGATGCATTGAGTAGAAAGTCTATAAGGAAATTAGCTGCTATTGGGAATCATGATATGAGTTTGATGGTAAAGTTGAGAGAGATGAGAATGCAGTTGAGTATCAGTGATAGAGAAGTATTGATTGCAAATATGGTGGTACAGTCTTCTATTATTGATACCCTGTTAGAGATGTAGAGTAGAGATAAAAGGATAGAGAAGATTAGACAGAAAGTATTGAGTGGGAAGCAGACTGAGTTCAGAATTAGAGATGATGGTATGGTGTTATTAGGACATAGAGTTTGTGTTCCAAATGATGCTGAGATGAGAAAGGAGATACTAAGAGGGGCTTATGATTCTATGTATTCTATGCACCCGGGTAATAATAAGATGTACAGGGGGTTGAGACATAATTATTAGTGGTCAGGATTAAGAGGGATGTAGTTGAGTACATTTCTAGGGTTTGATTTATTAGTAGGTGAAGTTTGAGAGTAGACATATGGCAGGTTTATTATAGCCTCTTCCAATACCTGAATGGCCATAGGAGAATGTTAGTATGGATTTTTTGTAATGATCCATCCCGAATTGGCCACCCCCGAGACGGTTTCGTCACGTTTTGAAATCTCAGTACGACACCTATATGCAACAATATGAAAACATCACCAAAAATTATATATATACAAAAATCCTCAACCCTCAACAGGGGAGTTGCATTATTAAGATCCCAACTGAAACATTATATACAACCTATTATGCATGAATATTTACAATTTTTTTTTCATTAGTCTGAGGATGTGGACCACGAGGCTTACAGATAATAATTCAGTCTGAATCTTAGCTCACAAATCTATATGTCATGCCGCAACCTAAAATTATTTAACAATGAGTAGTGAGCTTCACAAGCTCAGTGAATTAAATTTACTAGAAGTGCTCGATTATATACTTTCAATCACATCTTATAATTCAATCATTTCTAATTCACCAGTATTAATTACCTATTTCTTCACATATAATAATTTAAACTTTCAAATAATCTTTCAATATTCATTCATCTATTATCTCATATAAGTCAATAACAACATTCTATTATCACTATTCATATCATAATTTCAACCATTTATCAATCTCTGCTTAAATTAATCATCAAACATATCAATTTTTCTTCTCATATATTTAATTATATTGAGATTATAAATTCAACATCATTATTTACCTCGTCATGAGGTTCACAACATATAATCAATCGATAAATTTTTTTTTTCCATATCATACTTTCATATTTCTTTCTCATCATATCTGTCTCTTTGTGAAACTCATTTGTCTATCAATAATTTCACAATCAAGACTGATACTTTAGCATCTCAATCAATAATAATCAATATTTAAAACAAATGTAATGCATGAATTTAAATTTTCTTTCTTTCTTTCTCATTAGATCATTTAATATTATTATCTGAGAATGTCTTCCCACATGTCAATATGTTTCAGCTAAACCATCTGCCTTCTTAGTCTTTTCAGCTAGACCAATTGCCTTTCTGGTCTTTTCTACTAGACCTTATGCATATGAGCAGTAATATGCAAGCAAGCATACATCAAAACATTTAATTCAACTGTCAAGCTCTTTCACAAAATTATTATTTTTATCATATTTATTAAATTTTCTCCTCATATATCATATCAACTTTTTAATCATATTTTTCAGAAATTTCATAAAACTTTTCAACATATTTTTCATTCATCCATCCTTTTTAAAATATAAATTCTTATATAATTAATATTCCACATACTTTCAAATTCCTAATCAATACACCAATCAATGTTCATAGATAATAGAAAATACATCATTAAATCATTATAGTTCACCTATTTATTCAAATATCATAAATTCATTTTTTATTGGTTTTGATTACTAAAAGTAAATCTAACTCACCATGTAACACTTAAAATTACCTGTGGATCACCTCCTTGCCTTTCGTGCTCCTTTCAGAAATTTCATCCGATTGTTGATCGTCAACGCCTAACATAATATTTATATTAAAATTTCTAATTTATTTTTCAATTCTTCCGTAATTCATACCTTTACATTTCTACATCAAATTTCGGGTATTTTCATGTATGTATAATTTCAAAAAAAAAATTAAAATTCACATTATTACCTTCTTTTTTTCTTAAAGCTTCCCTCGAATCTCTTTAAAATTATGCTGTAAACTTATTCAAAATTTCAATATTTTAACATTTCTTTCAGTCTCCCAGCTGTTTAAAAAACAGAGTAATTTGAGAAAGTGTAGACTAATTTTTTAACAAACTTACACAAAACTTAATTTTTTTTATATCAAACTGTTTTCCACTAATTGCCACCATTCTTCCTTTTTTTGCATTGTTGTCCAACATACCATGTTTGAATGTTGTGTGGACAACAACTGGGCGTCCAGGTGTTGTGCCCCCCCCCCCCCCCCCCCAAATTTTTCAAAAGAATTATTTTATTCAATAATAAATCTTTCATGTATATTTTATTTTAATTCCATGTAATATCTATCAAATTACTTATTTACCCTTACTTTAAGAAGAACACCTTTTCAGCTAGACCATTTACCTTTTTGGTATTTTCTGGTAGACCTTATGCATATGAGAAATAATATGTAAACAAACATACATCAAAACATTCAATTCAACTATCTAGCTCTTTCACAAAATTATTATTTTTATCATATTTATTAAATTGTCTCCTCATATATCATATCAACTTTTCAATCATATTTTTCAGAAATTTCATAAAACTTATCAACATATTTTTCATTCATCCATCCTTTTTAAAATAAAATTCTTATATAATTAATATTCCACATACTTTCAAATTCCTAATCAATACACCAATCAATGTTCATATATAATAGAAAATACATCATTAAATCATTATAGTTCACCCATTTATTCAAATATCATAAATTCAATTTTTTTATTGGTTTTGATTACTAAAAATAAATCTAACTCACCACATAGCACTTAAAGTTACCTGCAGATCATCTCCTTGCCTTTTGTGCTCCTTTCAGCAATTTCATTCGATTACTGATCGTCAACACCTGACATAATATTTATATTAAAATTTCTAATTTATTTTTCAATTCTTCCGTAATTCATACCTTTACATTTCTACATCAAATTCCGGGTATTTTTCATGTATGAATAATTTCAAAAAAATTAAAATTCACATTATTACCTTTGTCTTTTTTCTTCTTAAAGCTTCCCTTAAATCTTTTTAAAATTCTCCTGTAAACTTCTTCAAAATTTTAGTATTTCAACATTTCTTTCAATCCCCTGGTGTTTAAAGAAATAGAGTAATTTAAGAAAGTGTAAATTGATTTTTTAACAAACTTAAACAAAACTTAATTTTTTTTATATCAAACCGTTTTCCACTAATTGCCACCATTCTTCCTTTTTTTTTGCATTGTTGTCCAACATGCCCTGTTTGAATGTTGTGTGGACAACACCTGGGCGTCCAAGTGTTGTCCCCCCTCCCCCCCCCCCCCCCTCCCTCCCTTTCAAAATAATTATTTTATTCAATAATAAATCTTTCATGTATATATTACTTTAATTCCATATAATATCTATCAAATTACTTCTTTACCCTTACTTTAAGAAGATAAATATTAGAATTCTACCCACCTTATAAAAATTTTGTCTCCGAAATTTTCTTACCTAACTCATGAAAAAGCTTGAGGTACTCCTTCCTCATTCTTGCCTCATGCTCCCACGTAATTTCTTCAACATCTTTATGCTACCATAGTACTTGGACCGAAGGAATACTTTATTACACAAGACTTGTTCCTTTCTATCTAGAATTCTGACTGGTACTTGCATAAAGGTCAAATCTCCCTGAAGTTCTACAGCATGATTCAGAATATTATGGGATTCATCATGTAAACACTTTCTTAAAAATGACACATGAAACACATTGTGTAATTGTTTTAACTCCGGAGGCAAATCCAATCTGTATGCTACTGGTCCAACTCATTCAATTACCTCATATGGCCCCACAAATCTGGGGCTTAACTTTCTTTTCTTTTTAAATCTTAATACACCCTTCGACGAAGATATCTTCAAAAATACCCAATCACCAACCTGAAACTCAAAAAGTCATCTTCTATTATCAGCATATCCCTTCTGTCTATTTTGTGCTGCTCTAAGGTTCTTTCTAACTAGTTTGACCCTCTCAGTAGTCCAGTCTATCATTTCTACACCAAATATCTTTCTTTCTCCAACTTCTTCCCAACATACTAGAGTTTTGCACCTTCTACCATATAAAGCCTAAAATTGTGCCATCCCAATACTAGTTTAATATTGATTATTGTATGCAAACTCGATCAAAGGTAAATAAGCATCCCAGCTCACTGAAAAACTTAATACACTTCCCCTCAGCATATCTTCTAGTATTCTGATGGTTCTCTCTGTCTGACCATTAGTTTGTGGATAAAAAACTGTACTAAACTGCAATTATATACCCATAGCTTTTTGAAAACCCCTCAAAAATCTTGAAATGAATCTAGAATCTCTATATGATACAATGCTTAAAGGTACTCTATGTAATCTCACAATTTCTAATACATACAATTCAGCCAACTTTTCAGGACTCCAGGTAGTTTTAATAGGAAGGAAATGCGAAGACTTAGAAAGTCTATCCACTATAACCAATACAACATCATGACTTCTCTGGGTACAAGGAAAACCGGAAACAAAATCTATACTTACATTCTCCTATGGCCATTCATGTATTGGAAGAGGTTGTAATAAACCTGTTGGATGTCTATTCTCAGACTTCACTTGCTGACAAATCAAACATCTAGAAATATACTCAACTACATCATTCTTCATCCCTGACCACCAATAATTCTGTCTCAACCCCCTGTACATCTTATTATTTCTCGAGTGCATAGAATACACAGAATCATGAGCCTCTCTTAGTATCTCTTTTCTCATCTCAACATCATTGGGAACACAAACTCTATGTCCCAATACCACCATACCATCTTCTCTAATTCTAAACCCAGTCGATTTCCCACTCAATATTTTCTATCTGATCTTCTTTATCCCTTCATTTCTACTCTGCATCTGTAACAAGCGATCAATAATAGAAGATTGTACCACCATGTTTGCCATCAATACTCCTCTATCACTGATACTCAACTGCATTCTCATTTCTCTCAGTTCTACCATCAAGCCAATATCATGACTTCCAATAGCAGCTAATCTCCTTGTAGACTTTCTACTCAATGCATTAGCTACTATATTAGCCTTCCCTAGATGGTAGTGAATTTTACAGTCATAGTCACTAATCAACTCCATCCACCTCCTCTGTCTCAAAATTAACTCTTTCTAGCTAGGTAAATGCATCAAACTTTTGTGATTAGTAAAAATTTCACAAGTGGCTCCAAATTTTCAAAGCAAAAACTATGGTAGCCAATTCTAAATCATGGGTCGGGTAATTTCTCTCATGGTTCTTCAATTGCCTAGAAGCATAAGCTATAAATCTCCTATGTTGCATCAACACACATCCCAACCCCTGATGTGACGTATCACTATAAACCACAAATCCTTCATCACTAGAAGGAAGCACTAATACTAGAGCAGTAGTCAATTTCTCTTTCAATAGTTGGAAACTCTTCTTACATTTTTCTAACCACATAAACTTCACTTCTTTCCTAGTCAATGGTCGAACAATAATAGAAAAATTCTGAATAAACCTCATATAATAACCAATCAACCCCAAAAAACTTCTAATTTCAATCACGCTAATGGGACTTTCCCAATTCAACATTGCCTCTACTTTCTGTGGGTCAACTACTATATCATCTCCTAACACAACATGCCCCAATAAAGATATTTCATTCAACCAAAGCTCACATTTAGAGAACTTTGCATATAATTTCTCTCTCCTAAGAATTTCCACACTATATCTAAATGTTGCCCATGCTCCTCTTCATTATTGGAATATACCAGAATATCATCAATAAATACAATCAAAAATCTATTCAAGAATGGCTTAAACACCTGGTTCATTAGATCCATAAATGTTGCAGGAGCATTAGTTAACCCAAATAACATCACAAGGAACTCATGATGGCCATAACGTGTCATAAAAGCAGTCTTAGGTCTATCTTAGAAAACACCTTAGCTCTCTGTAACTGCTCGAATAAATCATCTATCCTGGACAAAAGATATTTATTCTTGATGGTGATCTTATTCAACTATTTATAATCAATACATAACATCATCGTTCCATCCTTCTTCTTTACAAACAACACAAGAGGCCCCCCAAGGCGACATACTAGGTCAAATAAATTGTTTATCTAGCAACTCCTGAAGCTGAACTTTCAACTCTCTCAACTCAACTGGTGCCATTCTATAAGGTGCTATAGATATGGGTGCTGATCCTGGAATCACCTCAACAGAACACTCAATCTCTTTATTAGGAGGCAAACCAGACAACTCCTCAGATAACACATCAAAAAAATCTTTC
This sequence comes from Bretschneidera sinensis, assembly GCA_023935145.1. Classification (NCBI taxonomy): domain Eukaryota; kingdom Viridiplantae; phylum Streptophyta; class Magnoliopsida; order Brassicales; family Akaniaceae; genus Bretschneidera; species Bretschneidera sinensis. The sequence continues at coordinate 55,177,976 of CM043702.1, read as the reverse complement.
ACTACTAAGATGTTTTTTAACTTCCTAATCTCCTTTCTAAAATCCACAACACACGCCCAATACCCCTCACAATCCTTCTTCAACCATCTACTAGTAGTCAGGGCAGAAATAAAACAGTTGGCAGGTATCTAACATTCTATCTTAAAGTTAAACTCCTCTTGTCCTGGTATCCTGAACACCACATTCTTCCTAAAACAATCTACCCAAGCATGGTATGTAGATAACTAATTCATCACCAGAATTAAATCAAAATTTGTCATATCTAAAGGTAACAAATCAACTTCAAATTCTCTATTAGCCATACTAATCACACAACCCCGATAAATTGTCCTAATAATAACCCTATCCCCAGTAGGAACCTTAACAATAACAATATGCATTAAAGGACTAACACAAGCATCAATAGATTTCAGATAAACACTAAATGCAAAAGAATGAGTTGCACCAAGATCAATCAATAATCTAGTAGGTCTATCAAGAATAGATACGATACCCATAACAATATCAAGAGTGGCCTGCGCAACCTGTTGGGCCAACTTATAGACTCTACTGTCTCTAGGCTGTAATTGACCACCGTATCCTCTCTTAGTTACTAGTCATTTGCCTCTGCCCTGCATACTCCTTGATCCACCACCTTTCTCCACTCGTCTTCTCCTAACACCTCCAGCACTTATCTTAAATAGATTTCTCCATTGGACAATCTACACTAATATGTCATCCCTCACCACATATAAAGAATATCAGAGTAGAAAAATTCTGAGACAGATGCCATGTCTGATTATATCTGAAGCAAACTCTTGTATCTCGATCATACATCAGATTACCACTTCCCCTTGGTGGAATACTTACTCCTCTACCATAACTTCCAGTTCCCATAGCCTGTCTCCCAAATCTAGGGGTCCCACCAATATTACTCTGAGCACAGATCCTGTTTGCCTCTGACTCTAAATTACAGTTCCTTGTGACAAGGAATGCCCCTTGTAGGGTAGTCTTCCACCCTGTATACTCATACTACTACCACCTCTGGGTCCCTCAAATCTAGACTTCTTCAACCAATCCCTCCTACCTCTAAACTCCATCACATCATTTTTAATTTGTAATGCTTCTTCCACCATTATCGCATAATTCTCATACCCATATAAGAGAGTTTAGTCCAAATTTCGTAGTGTAACCAATCTAAAAATCTCTTACATTTCCTCTCCTCCACATTTCCTAACTCAAATAAAAACCTCGACAGAGCTATAAATATACTATCATACTAAGCCACAGATAAAGTATTCTGCCTTAAATGAATAAAATCTCTCTCCTACTATGCTCGAAACGTATCTGGAAAATACTTCGCAAAGAACACATCCTTAAACTTATGCCAAGTTAGGGGTTGATCTGCCTGTGTACTCAATCTAGGCAGAATATCATCCCATCATTGAGAAGCCACACCTTCCAACTTAAATGAAGCAAAAACAACCTTCTGCCTATCTATCACTGGTAAGACTTCAAAATATTTCTCAATATGTCTAATCCACTGCTCAGCTTCAATAGGATTTATAGATCCTCTAAAAGACTGGGGTTTAAACTTAATAAATCTCGAAAAAAAATCCCTTTACATCTCATGTGCAAACATAGCCTCTCCCTCATCAACTTCCTGTCTCACCACATTAGGTTATGTTCTACCCCTTTCCTTTAATATCCTATGTTAATTATCAGCTCTTTCTTCTGCTGTATTCATTCTCTCTATAGCACGATCAAGAACTTCTCTCAACTTATCCCTCCTAATATCATATTCTCTCCTACCTCTTCTAGTACCAACTGTACTAGTAACCTATTCCCTTACAAGAGCTACAGACTCTACTTCCTCCTCCGCTTCAGTTCTTCTAAATATTAGGGGTTTACCATGTCCTCTCTGATTCAGAACTCTACCTCTAGCACTAGTACGTGTCATCCTCAGACTCTGTATTAACATGCAGTTTATTTAAATCTTCCACTTCTTTAATTTTTTTATGTAGTCTACAGAATCATAAAACCTAATGCTCTGATACCAAAATTGTAACGACCCATCCCGAGTTGGACACCTCGAAGACAGTTTTGTCACGTTTTGAAATCCCAGCACGACACCTATATGCAACAATATAAAAACATCAACTGAAATTATATACATACATAAATCCTCAACCCTCAACAGGGGAGTTACATTATTAAGATCCCAACTGAAACATTATATACAAGATATTATGCTGAATATTTACAATTTTTTTCTTCCATTAGTCTAAGGATGTGGACCACGAGGCTTACAGATAATAATTCAGTCTAAATCTCAGCTCACAAATCTATATGTCCTACCCGCTACCTGAAATTATTTAACAATGAGGAGTGAGCTTTACAAGCTCAGTGAATTAAATTTACTAGAATTACTCGATTATATACTTCCAATCACATCTTATAATTCAATCGTTTCAAATTCACCAATATTAATCATCTATTTCTTCATATATAATAATTCAATCTTTCAAGTAATCTTCCAGTATTCATTCATTTATTATCTCATATAATTCAATAATAACATTCTATTATCACTACTCATATCATAATTCCAACCATTTATCAATCTCTATTTAAATTAATCATCAAACATATCAAATTTTCTTATCATATATTTAATCATCATGAGATTATAAATTCAACATCATTATTTACCTCGTTATGAGGTTCACAACATATGATCAATCAATCAAATAATTTTTACCATATCATACTTTCATATTTCTTTCTCACATATCAATCTCTTTGTGAGACTCATTTGTCTATCAATAATTTCACAATCAAGACTGATACTTTAGCATCTCAATCAATAATAATCAAAGTTTAAAACAAATGTAATGCACGAATTTAAATTTTCTTTCTTTCTTTCTCATCAGATCATTTCATATTATTATCTGGGAACATATTCCCACATGTCGACATGTTTCAACTAGACTAGTTGCCTTCCTGGTCTTTTCAGCTAGACCTTATGCATATGAGCAATAATATGCAAGCAAGCATACATCAAAACATTCAATTCAACTATCTAGCTCTTTCTCAAAATTATTATTTTTATCATATTTATCAAATTGTCTCCTCATATATCATATCAATTTTTCAATCATATTTTTCAGAAATTTCATAAAACTTCTCAACATATTTTTCATTCATCCATCCTTTATAAAATATAAATTCTCATATAATTAATAGTCCGTATACTTTCAAATTCCTAATCAATAAGCCAATCAATTTTCATATATAAGTGAAAATAGATCATTAAATCATTATAATTCACCCATTTATTCAAATATCATAAATTCATATTTTTATTGGTTTTGATTACTAAAAGTAAATCTAGCTCGCCACGTAGCACTTAAAGCTACCCATGGATCACCTTCTTGCATTTCCTGCTCTTTTCAGCAATTTCACCCAATTACTAATCGTTAACACCTGACATAATATTTATATTAAAATTTTTAATTATTTTTCAATTCATCCTTAATTCATACCTTTACATTTCTACATCAAATTCCGCGTATTTTCATGTACGCATAATTTCAAAAAAAATTAAAATTCACATTATTGCCTTTTTTTTCTTCTTAAAGCTTCCCTCAAATCTCTTTAAAATTCTCCCATAAACTTCTTCAAAATTTCAATCTTTAAATCTTTCTTTGAGTCCCCAAGTGTTTTAACAAACTTGAGAAAGTGTAAACTGATTTTTTAACAAACTTAAACAGAACTTAATTTTTTTATATATCAAACTATTTTCCACTGATTGCCACTATTCTTCTTTTTTTGCATTGTTGTCCAACATTCCATGTTTGAATGTTTTGTGGACAACACCTGAGCATCTAGGTGTTGTCCCCCCCCCCCCCCCCCCCCACTTTTTGTAACCACACCTGGACGCTTCCAGGTGTCTTTCTTTTAAAAGAATTATTTTATTCAATAATTAATCTTTCATGTATATATTATTTTAATTCCATGTAATATCTATCAAATTAATTATTTACCCTTACTTTAAGAAGATGGGTATTACATTTTGTTTCTAGTTTTTCCTATACCCAGAGAGGTCATGATGTTCTATAGGTTATGGTTGATAGACTTTCTAAGTCTTCGCATTTCCTTCCTATTAAAACTACTTGGAGTCCTGAAAAGTTGGTTGAGTTGTATCTACTTGAGATTATGAGATTACATGGAGTACCTTTGAGTATTGTATTAGATAGAGATTCTAGATTTACTTCTAGATTTTGGAGGGGTTTTCAGAAAGTTATGGGTACACAATTGCAGTTTAGTACAACTTTTCATCCTCTAACAAATAGGAAGACATAGAGGATCATTAGAGTACTAGAAGATATGTCAAGGGCAAGTGTATTGAGTTTTTCAGTAAGTTGGGATGCTTATTTACCTTTGATCAAATTGCATATAATAATCAATATAAAGCTAGCATTGAGATGGCACCATTTGAGGCTTTATGTGGTAGAAGGTGCAGAACTCCAATATATTGGGAAGAGGTTGGAGAGAGACAGATATTTTGTCCAAAAATGACATATTTTACTACTGAAAGGATCAAGCTGGTTAGAGAGAACCTTAGAGCAGCACAAAATAGACAAAAAGGATATGCTGATGTATTTGAAGATATCTCCATGGAAGGGTGTATTAAGATTTAAAAAGAAAGAAAAGTTGAGTCCGAGATTTGTGAGACTCTATGAGGTGATTGAGAGACTTGGACCTGTAGCATATAGATCAGATTTGCCTCCAAAGTTAAAGTAGTTGCACAATGTGTTACGTTGTTCACTTTTGAGAAAGTGTTTACATGATGAATCATATATTATTCCGAGTCAGGTTGTAGAACTTCAGGTAGATTTGACATTTATGCATGTACCACTCAAAATCTTATACGGAAAGGAACAAGTTTCGCATAATAAATTTATTCCTTTAGTTCAAGTGTTATGACATAATAAATATGTTGAAAAAATTACTTGGGAGTGTGAGGCAAGAATGATGAAAGATTACCCCTAGCTTTTTCATGAGTTAGGTAAGGAAATTTCAAGAACGAAATTTTTATAAGATTGGTAGAATTGTAATACTCGTTTTCATAAAATAAGGGTAAAAAAGTAATTTTACATATCTTATATTGAATTAAATAATCTATAGATGAAAGATTTTGTATTGATTTGAAATAATATTTGAAAGGTGATATTGAAAATTTTGTTGAAAAAAGTTAGAAATTTTTGAAGAAAGTACTGAAAACTATGAAATTTGAAGTTGAAATGAAAGAATTTTGAAGAAAAATGTGGAATAGGATTGAGTAAAATAATTAGAAAAGTTGATGGAAGAAAATATTGATGAGTCTTAAATATTGCATATTTTAGACCCTTAACTTATATTTGTTATGCTCTTAGTTAGTAGTATTTTACTTTATTTTACGTCTTTCTTGTGTTTTGTGTATTTTTACAGGTTCATGGAGAAAATGAAGCATTTCAGGAGATTTGAAGCTTCTGGAGACATTGCGCTCGATCGCACGAGATATGCGATCGAGCGCACCTGCGCTCGAGCGCACCTGCCTATGAACGAGCGCAAGGTCAACATCCCACATCGAAATAGTTGCTGTTTAGTGCGTCCGCGATCGATCATAACAGACATGCGATTGAGCGCACATGCGATCGTGCGCACGAGACATGCGATCGAGCGCACACGCAATCGATCGCACCATTCTGCGATCGAGCGCACTCGGGCCAGTATCCCACATCGAATCTGAAACCTGCAGTGCTCCGTGACTTCCCCTATATAAACACCATTTGGCTTCATAATTCAATGTACAATTCCTGTGCCACATTGGTGTTTACCGGTGGACGTCCACTAGCATTCTGGTGGATCCCGAAGGCATTGCTACCACGAGGGGAAGCGCCGCCCGTCAGCGAGTGGAATTTCTCCCATGTAAAGTTGTTTATTTATTTCTTTATATTCAGTTGTTTTAGTTTAAATGTTTAATACTTTTTATTATAGTTTTATAGTTATGAGTGGCTAGACTCTTCAGCTAAGGTTGAAGATGAAGCCCCGCCGTTGTTTGGCGTAGTAGTTCAGATTTGCTTGTACAAATCTGACAATTTTTAGTATAAATTTTCTGTCAATTATTTGAGTTAATCTTATAATTGATTGAGTTTAAATTGTCTGTTGGATATTCCTTGTGTTTCATCTGATGGATACATTGAATGTTTTTCGATTAAATTGGATTCCCTTTGTGATTTGTTAAGAGTGGATACATTGGGTGCTTTTGGTTTAGTTGGGATATTCTTTGTTTTTTGTCTTATAGTTGGATTCATGGAATGTTTTGATAGGCTATATTTTTAGAACATGTATGCTTAACTTCGGTGGGGTGGATTCGGAAACCTTAGTATTTTAATTATTAGTTTTTAAATCAACTTAGTTTAGTTTATATTTCTTTTGCAATATCATTCAAAATTCGGAACTAGGTTAAGATAAAGTTAGTTTAGATTGAAAATATACTTTCACAACGCAATTCCCTGTGGATTCGACCTCGCACTTGCACACGCTATACTGTAAACGACTCGTGCGCTTGCGAGTAAATTAAAACTCATAACAAGTTTTTGGCGCCACTGCCGGGGAATTGTTTGATTTGTGAAAATTTTTTGTCTGAATTGATTTTATTTTTCTACTAGTTAATTTAATTTTAAAAAAAAAAAAACTAAATTGTGTGTTTGTTTTATTCTGCAAGTTTCTGCTGGTTAGTTTACTTTAGTGCTTTTTTTTAGTTGGTGTATGCTTGGTCGGAGATCCTTGGACTTAGATTTGATACATTTAGATCCCGACTTAGAAAGAACTCTTAGGAGACAGAAAAGAGCGCTAGTTGAGAGAGAGACTGTTGAGATGGCAGAGAATTATAGGAATGCAAATCATCCTGAACATGTAGAGCAACCTAGAGCTTGGAACGTGGACTCCACTACATCCCTTAGGGATTTGTTCGCACTCGTTGCGACTAACTCATCTTCCTGCATAGTGTTGCCACCAACCAATGCCACACACTTTGATTTGAAGCCACATGTTATCCAACTCTTACCCTCATTTTATGGCTTAGATCTTGAAAATCCTTATAGCCATGTTAAGAAGTTCAAAGACATTTATGCCACATTCAAATTCCAGAACTTCTCTGAAGAGTCAGTCCATCTTCGACTCTTCCCTTTTTCTCTTCACGATAGAGCTAGGGCGTGGTTGGATTCCAACACGCCTGGGTCTATTACATCTTGGGAAAACCAGCTTAGTAAGTTTTATCATAAGTTTTTCCCAATGTCTAGAGTGAATGAGTGCCGAAAGGAGATCAGCTCTTTCACTCAGGATGAGGATGAAAAATTTTCTGAGGGTTGGGAGCGCTTCAAAGAGCTACTGATCATATGCCCTCCACATAGATATGAGAAGTGGAGACTCGTTCAATTCTTCTACCAAGGGTTGACTCAACTTAACCGTAGCATGATCGAGTCTATGAATGGGGGGGCATTCTTGAGTCTGACAGGAGACGAAGCATATATGGCGTTGGACAAGTTGTCCGACAACTCACAGCAGTGGGATTTTTCAAGCTGTCGAGATAAGTCCATTCGTGCTCCTAAGAGGGGAGGCATCTATAAGGTCAGAGAGGATGCTGATTTGAGGATAAAGTTAGATGCCCTCACTAAGAAGATTGGCGCTCTCACTGTGAGCCAATCCATCAATGCTGCCAACACATTCAATGTTGAAAGCTGTTCCATCTGTGCTAGTCCCATGCATCTAGCACAGAATTGCCCATCAATGCCGACTTGTGCCGAGTATCCTATGGAACAAGTAAATGCTTTCAATGACTTTCGAAGGCAGTCAAATGGATTGTACTCCGAGACGTACAATCCAGGGTGGCGGAACCACCCAAATTTTTCATGGAGGCAGAACCAACCAATGAATCAGGGAGGAGCCCCTCATCATGCTCAAAATCAATATCCTCCCAGATTTGCCCCACAAATTCCTAATCATGGTTGTTCTGCCCATCCAGCACCTTCACCTGTTTACCATGCACCCACTCAAACACCAGTGCCAGTTTCACAGTCGCTAGAGGACATCCTTAAGGAGTTCATGAAGGCGACTAGCCAAAATATGAGTGATGTGAGGAGTGCAAAAGTGGTAAACACCTAAGCAATTGCCAAGCTGGAGAGTCAAATAGGGCAAATTGCAAGTCACTTGGGTGAGAGAGAGAAAGGAAAGTTCCCCAGTCAGCCCGTGCAAAACCCAAAAGGACAATTTATGGTTGAGAGTTCATCAACTCCTACGCACGGGGAGGAACAAGTACAGTCGATTGTCACACTGAGGTCTGAGAGACAAGTGGACAATCGAGTGGAAGAGAGCCCTGCTATGCAGCAAGGGCAAGAGAGTGGCAACACAGAGAAGAGAGATGCTGAGCCATCTACAGCCACACCTACTGAGAAAGACCCTCCTAGGTCGTTTGTACCTAGAGTGCCCTACCCTGAGAGATTACAAGCGCCCAAGAAATGAGGGAAGTATGAAGAAATTCTGGAGGTATTCAAGTAAGTCCAAATCAATATCCCATTTTTGGATGCCATCCATCAAATGCCATCATATGCCAAGTTTCTAAAGGACTTGGTCACTATCAAAAGGAGGACGAATGTCCCAAAAAAGGCATTTTTGACCGAGCAGGTCAGTTCAATCCTTCAGTGCAAGCTACCCATCAAGTATAAGGACCCGGGGTGTCCTACCATCTCTTGCACGATAGGAGTCAGCCATATTGAGAGGGCTCTTTTGGATCTAGGGGCGAGTGTGAATCTTCTACCCTACTCAGTCTATTTACAGTTGGGGTTAGGAGAATTGAAGCCCACATCCACTATGCTTCAATTGGCTGACAGGTCGGTGAAAAGACCACAGGGAATAGTTGAGGACGTTTTGATAAAAGTGGATAAGTTCTATTTCCCCATGGATTTTATTGTGCTTGACACAGAGCCGGTTCAGAATGTAGGGATTCAAATACCGGTTATTCTAGGGCGACCATTCTTAGCCACGGCTAACGCCCTGATAAATTGTAGGACATGAGTGATGAAGATCTCCTTCGAAAATATGACAGTGGAGTTGAATATTTTTGACATCACTAGGCAACCACATGAATATGATGAAGTGAGAAATGTATGCTTGATAGAGGAGATTCTTGAGGAGACTGTGAATGAATCAAGCACTGAGGACCCCCTGGAGGCATGTTTTGCTCAATTTGGAGAGGAGTTGGATTTAGATAAATTACTTGAGCAAGCAAATGCCATTTTGGAGTCTCCTCCTCAGGAGAGCAGTAAGACGGAGGAGATTGTGAATGACTCCCACACTGAGGACCCCTTAGAGGCATGCTTTGCTCAATTTGGAGAGGATATAGATTTAGATAAATTACTTGAGCAAGCGAATGCCATTTTAGAGTTTCCTCCTCGGAAGAGCAATAAGACAGAGGAGACTGCCGCACCTGAAACCCCCAAGAAGGAACTTAAGCCTTTACCAGATAATCTTAAGTATAAGTTCCTAGGTTCAGTCGATAGTTTGCCTGTGATTATACCTTCAGATCTGGGTGATACTCTAGAGGATAAATTATTGGATGTCTTAAGAGAGCATAAGGAAGCTATAGGCTAGACCATTGAGGACATCAAGGGTGGTGACGTACATGATACATTTGGAGGAGGATGCTGAGCCATCGAGGGAGCCATAAAGAAGGCTCAACCCTGCTATGCAAGAGGTTGTGAGGGCGGAAGATATTAAGCTGTTAGAGGCAGGGATCATTTATCCCATCTCTGATAGCAAGTGGGTGAGCCAGATTCCAGTCATGCCCAAACGTGCTGAATTTACGGTAGTAAATAAAGACAACGAGTTGGTTCCAACTCGAGTGCAGTCAAATGGAGAAAGTGTCTAGACTACCGTAAATTGAATGTTGCCACTAGGCCTGATCATTTTCCATTCCCATTTATTGATCAGATGATGGAGAGCTTAGTTGGGCCTGTTTACTAATGTTGGGTCTGGCTGAAGACGTTAAACTTAGCGCTCATGGGAGGCACCCCACAGCTTATCTTTTCTGTTTATTTATTATTTCGCATTTTTATGATTAATGTTTCTTTCCAATATTTTTTTTTGTTTTCCAGTTTTTATTTTTCAGGGACAAAGCGTACTTCAGTTCAAGTTTGGGGGTATGCTATGAGCCATACCAGTCCAGATAGTTCTTCATATCTCAGGTCAGCTCTTTCCATATTAGTCACACATTGGGGTCAATGTGTAATTTAAGTTTGGGGGTATGGGAGACACATCACACACTTTGTCCTAATTTGTTGTCTTTTCATCATAGAGATAAATGCATGCTCATGTTATCGTGAAATTTTAGTTGATCTAAACATTTTCTGTGATGTGATGTCATTGATGAGCTTAACATTTTGAACACATGATCTGGTGATAAATTTTTAAAATTTAGTTACTTACTTTAGGCATTTTGAGAATTCACATGTTTGATCTAATCTAACACGAGCACATTAGCACAAATTATGTGAGGTATGACACGTGATTTTAATGTGTATTTTTCCTTATCTTAACTGAAACTGGATGACTTGTTGGATGAACTCTTGGGCATAGGAAAATATTAAAAAAATATATATATATTTATCAATAAACTTTCTGCTGAGTAACTGGACCTCTTGCCTCAGTAAGCAGTGAGTGTTCACGTCAAAAGGTGGAATTTTGCTTGGTCGTATTAAGGCTGGTTTATTTTCGTAGCCTTTTTTACTCGAGTTAGTAAGTCCTTAGGGGTGTCTGTACACCTAATGCCCTAAAACCATCTGGTTTGGGAGTCATTGACTCAACACTCGCTACATGGGTCAATTAGAAAGCTTAAGGGAACTAAACATAGTCGTGCCTTATTATAAAAAAAAAAAAAATAAATAAAAAAGAAAAAAATAAAAACTATGCCTTTTCGTTCATTTTTAATGGGAAATTCGGTGAATCTTGAGACATGGAGACCTTACACATTAGAGTTACTTGGAAGCTTCATTTTTATATGCTAATTCACCTTACACTGATTCAAGCTTGTGATGCCTTATCCTGCCTTTTGTAAGTAATTAGATTTTAACATTTCTATTCATTGCGAATATGGGTTTACCTTTTTAAGCTTGCTTATGAATGAATATCATGGTGATGTGTGCTCCTTAAATTTTTGGATACCATGAGTAATGACTTTATCTTTATGTTCTTTGTTTTTCATTGAGTCTTTTATTTTGTTTTGCTAAGGGACTAGCAAAATATAAGTTTGGGGGTATTTGATGAGTCTTAAATATTGCATATTTTAGACCCTTAACTTATATTTGTTATGCTCTTAGTTAGTAGTATTTTACTTTATTTTACGTCTTTCTTGTGTTTTGTGTATTTTTACAGGTTTGTGGAGAAAATGAAGCATTTCAGGAGATTTGAAGCTTCTGGAGACATTGCGCTCGATCGCACAAGATATGCGATCGAGCGCACCTGCCTATGAACAAGCGCAAGGTCAATATCCCACATCGAAATAGTTGCTGTTCAGTGTGTCTGCGATCGATCGTAACAGACATGCGATCGAGTGCACATGCGATCGTGCGCACGAGACATGCGATCGATCGCACCATTCTGCGATCGAGCGCATTCGGGCCAGTATCCCACATCGAATCTGAAACCTGCAGTGCTCCGTGACTTCCCCTATATAAACACCATTTGGCTTCATAATTCAATGTACAATTCCTGTGCCACTTTGGTGTTTACCGGTGGACGTCCACTAGCATTCTGGTGGATCCCGAAGGCATTGCTACCACGAGGGGAAGCACCGCCCGTCAGCGAGTGAAATTTCTCCCATGTAAAGTTGTTTATTTATTTCTTTATATTCAGTTGTTTTAGTTTAAATGTTTAGTACTTTTTATTATAGTTTTATAGTTATGAGTGGCTAGACTCTTCAGCTAAGGTTGAAGATGAAGCCCCGCCGTTGTTTGGCGTAGTAGTTCAGATTTGCTTGTACAAATCTGACAATTTTTAGTGTAAATGTTCTGTCAATTATTTGAGTTAATCTTATAATTGATTGAGTTTAAATTGTTTGTTGGATATTCCTTGTGTTTCATCTGATAGATACATTGAATGCTTTTCGATTAAATTGGATTCCCTTTGTGATTTGTTAAGAGCGGATACATTGGGTGCTTTTGGTTTAGTTGGGATATTCTTTGTTTTTTGTCTTATAGTTGGATTCATGGAATGTTTTGATAGGCTATATTTTTAGAACATGTATGCTTAACTTCAGTGGGGTGGATTCGGAAACCTTAGTGTTTTAATTATTAGTTTTTAAATCAACTTAGTTTAGTTTATATTTCTTTTGCAATATCATTCAAAATTCGGAACTAGGTTAAGATAAAGTTAGTTTAGATTGAAAATATACTTTCACAACGCAATTCCTTGTGGATTCGACCTCGCACTTGCACACGCTATACTGCAAATGACTTGTGCGCTTGCGAGTAAATTAAAACTCACAACAAATATTAATTTTTATAATTTTTAGAAAAATTTTTGAAGAAAGAAAAGATGAAAAAATAGACTTTTAAGTGAAAATGGCAAAATTGTAATTATGGAATGGCAGAATTATAAATAATGAATGGCAAACCGTAAATATAACAAGCTGATGGATTGGTGCAGAACTATAATTATGTAATGGCAATATTGTAAATAATGAATGGCAGAATCATAAATTTTATGGGCTAAAGGGTTGGTAGCATATTTGTAACTTTAAAGAAATATATATAAATTAAATAAATAAAAATTTGAAAAGGCACAGATGATCTGTAGTTCACGTGAAGAGAATACAGATTTTTATTTTTATAATAATAAAATAATATATATAAATTTTAAAAAAAATGAAGCGGTAGGAACATTGACACTTCTGTGTTCACGTGAAGGTTATGGCAATTATAAATTTTATAATATAATAATTTTAAAATAATATTTAATAAAAAAGAAGAAGTAAAAGGAACATGAACACTTCAGTGTTCATGTGAAGGTTGTGGAAATTAAAAATTTTATGATATTAAAATAATATTTAATTAAAAAAATCAACTTAAGAACATAAGTTCCAAAACTTATGTCTTCTTTCATTTTCTCACGCTTGTCAAGTTTCTCTTCTTTTCTTCAATTTTATCTCTAGCAAAAGTTTAAACAATAAAATTTCTCCAATATTTTAGATAATTGTTGTTATCAAACTTCAATACCTAGATTTCATCATTTTGGGTAAGTTTTCAAGATCCATATTTCGATTTTATATTCTAATGAAACATTTGGCTACAAAATTAATTGTTTCATGTATTTAGACAGAAATTCTAATTATTAAATTATTGAAATAGTAAAACTAAGTACATAACTTAATAATTACATTGTTTGAATTAAGTTATGAAATAGTAAGATTAATAAAAATTTATGGTTAGGTATCGGTGATCAGCAATCCAAAGAAATTGCTGAAATGAATAAGAAAGGTAAGGAGGTGATCCACGGGTAGCTTTAAGTGCTATGCAGAGAGTTAGATTTACTTTTAGTAATTAAGACCAATATAAAATATGAATTGATTATATTTGAATTAACTGTTGAATTATAATGATTGGATGATGTATTTTCTTTTATGTATGATAATTAATTGATTGATTATGGATTAAATGATATGTTGAAAATTAATTATATGAGAAATTTTATTTTAAAAAGATGGATTAATGAAAAAATATACTAAAAAGATATATGAAATTCTTGAAAGACATCATTGATAAATTGATATGATATATTAGGAGACAATTTAATATGCATATAATAAAATAATAATTTTGAGAAAGAGATAATTGAATTGAATGCTTTGATGTATGCTTGCTTGCATGTTATTGCTCATAAGGATAAAGGGAAGACTAGGAAGGCAGCTGGTCTGGCTGAGAAGATCAGGAAGGTAGCTGGTCTGGCTAAAATATGTCAACATATGAGAAGATGTTCCCATATTATAGTATGAAATGATTAGATGAGAAAAAAAGAAAGATAATTTAAATTCGTGCATTTATTTTATTGAATATTTATTATTATTGGCTGAGTTGCTAAAGCATCAGTCTTGATTGTGAAATGATTGATAGACAAATGAGTCTCATAGTGAGACAACTATGATGATAAAGAAATTGAAATGATGATATAATAAAAAATTATATGATTGACTGTTTTTATGATGTGAACCTTATGATGATGTAAATGATGATATTGAATTGAAAATCTTAAATTGACAAAATATATAAGAAGAAAACTGATATGATTGGTATATGAGATATATTTATAGAAAAATGATAGCTTGATGATTTATTTATAAATAGATTGACAAATGATTGAATATAATTAGAAGTATACAAATCAAGTACTTCTAGTAAATTTAATTCACTAAGCTTGTGAAGCTCACTCCTCATTGTTGAAATATTTCAGGTTGTGGACAGGGCTAATAGATAGTTGAGCTGATAACCAGAGTGAACAACTTAAGTAAGTCCTACAGTCAGCATCCTCAGACTTGTGTAAGAAAAAGAAAAGAAAATTTTGAAAAGTTGTTAATATTCATGCATTTTGTTATCATTGTATATATTGTTTCTGAAAAGAGAAAGATGTTGTATCTCCCCTAAAGAGTTAAGAACTTGATATATATATTTTCAATCGATGCATTTTTTAATATTGTTGCATATATGTGTCATGCTAGAATTTCAAAACGTGATGATACCGTCTCGAGGGTAGCCAACTCGGGATTGGTCGTTACACTCAAGTTTAAAGAACAGTTGTAAAATTGCAACGTAATAGTCTAGTCAGTTCAGTGTACATGTTCTCTTACAAGCACTTACGTAACTTGTTCTAGTGTCTCATACCCTAGTGATTGTGAGATCAATCACCCCCAACTCTTTGAGGAAACATAGTATGTAGTAATCTATCTGGATTAACTAATGCCTTCTTAGTGATCCTATGGTGAAGAACATTTAAGAATAAAGTTTAAAAAAATATATATCACTAGTTTGGTCTCATTATGGTGCTTATTTTCATTACTCTTATTCTATAGGCTTTATCATGTAATGCAAATGCAGTGATTTTTAATGAACATGATAAATAGAATAAATTTCATTGATTGTTATTTATTTTTAATAATTGAATAAAATCAATTACAAGTAACATACCCATTATGTCAAATGTTATTGGCTTATAGGGCATACTACTATCATATGCATGAATATTAAGTTAAAAAAATATAATTAAATGAGAGAACTAGGAAATTTTTCTCACAGCAAGTTGCGAAGGGATTAACGATGAGTTAATACAATATTTGTTTGTGAATCTCCATGTGTAGTGTGGATTTCCCTCAGATCTTTAATTTGTTACACGTTGATGGATGAACTCACATAGGAACTTTGATTTAGAACTTGAATTGATCACAAGAAATTGGTTTTGTAAGGAAATTTAGAGTTTATGTATTTGGTAGATGTAGCGATTTTTGTGGAAGCTGGGGTTTATATAAATTTAGTGTTTTTTTTTAGGTTTAGAGTTTAGGAGAGAAAAAACAATTGTTGAAAATTTTAGTGTGTTTAGCTTATTTTCGTATCTGCAGCTTGTCTGTGGAATGGGGTTTATATAGAAAAACTGAGGGTTGGGGTAAGTGACCAAGATGCACCAGATTTAATCTAATGATGGTTAGAATTTCTTGTACATGTGAAAAAAATTAGGTTTTCATACCACTTTTAGGTTTTCTAGAACCAAAAATTCAAATTGTCAGAAGGTTCCAACGCATATGAGCGAAACTAAGGCGGCACAGCAGATCGGGTCTCAGAACCAATCGGCTGGCCATAGATCTTAACCAGTCGGTCCTATGGGCAAGTTTAGTCCTTTGGTACAATATTTTTTCCTTTGTTTTGGCCCGTTTCATTTCGTTTTAATCCTTATTGATTTGGCTTCTGAGACTTCTTTGATTAATTCTTGTCCAAATATAATTTTCCAACATAATTCATCCATTTTTAATTCTTTGGGACCAAAGTTCACTGGGCCCCATATGTAGTTCATTCTAATATTCGGAATGAAATTGAGTGTTTACAATCAGTTTCTCAAGAAAACAAATGATGATTGTTACATGGAATTTAAAGATATACTTCACTTGCATATGTCCTAATAAGTTCTTCGATTTCTTTGGAGAACTTATTAAATTAAAAAAACATGGTTCAATGCTAGACTACTAAATGCGGTTTGAAATACTTCTAGCTAAGGTAGGTCTTTTTCCACAAGCTAAACAAGTTAACTGATTTATCAATGGTTTAAGAGAGTCATTTCAAACCGATGTGAAAGCCAACTAGTCCACAACTTTGTCATCTGCAATTTGTTTGTCCAACTTGTATGAAGCTAGAAATGTGTCTCAAATGAGGGTGATGCAAGCCATAAGTCTAGCCGTTGACTAGCCACTTCAGTCTTCTCCTTCTCCATTCACTCGATTACCTGCTAACAACATCAAAAGGCTGAATTGGGATGAGTTGAGAGAGAGAAAGATGTTCGGTCTATGTTTCAAGTTCAACAAGAAGTTTGGACTAGGGCATAGATGTAAGAAATCATTTTCTATCCAAGCTATACTTGACAATAGTGATGATTTTGTTGACATGGAAATTAAATAGGTCTAATCTGAGAGCTTTTTGAAATATTGTTGCATGCAATATCGAGTGCTCGTGCTATTAAAACTATGTGGATTCAAGGAAAATTGACACACTTGGCTACTACAATTCTTCTAGATTCGGGAAGCACTTACTAACTTTGTGAGTGAGAGGTTTACAGAGAAGGTAGAGCTGCAGCCATTACAAAAAGTTCAGTTCGAAATGATTGTTTCTTCAGGTGAAAAATTGGCCAACCCAAGTAAATGTAACCATGTTCAATTAATTCTATAAGGATTTCAATTATTTGTCTAATACTGTTAGAGGGTTTTGATGCGGTATTAGGAATTCAATTGTTATGTACTTAGGGTCAATTAATTGGGATTTTCTAAGTTTCTTATGAAATTTAATTTGGAGTGCAAAGAAGTGATCTTGTAGGGTTCTTCTATTCCTAAAGATAAAGTGGTTAGTAATAATAACAACAAAAAAAAGGGATGGGTTCTTTTGCAACTCTTGGGGGCACTTAACCCATCTAAAGAATTTTCTCTACCCCTTCAAATTCAAAAATTTTTAGAGAAATTTCAGGTTCTAGCTATGCCAATTGATCTCTCTCCTCCGTGGATTCATGATCACAAGATTCCTTTTAAGCATGAGCAAGAACCAGTTTTAGTGAAGCCGTATCGTTATCCTCACTTTCAAAAATCAAAGATTGAAAAATTAGTATCTTAAATGTTGAAGATTGGGGTTGTATGGCCAAGCAAAAACCTTATTCATCTATGGTGCTTTTAGTGAAGAAGCATGATGGCTCCTAGAGGATATGTGTTGATTATAGAGCATTGAACAAAATTAAAATAAAAGACAAATTTCCTATCCCTGTGATTGATGAGTTGCTTGATGAGTTGAATGGGGCACAATAATTTCAAAGCTAGATTTGTGATATGTCTACCATCAAATAAGAGTTCATTCATAAGACATTAAGAAGATAACATTTTGAATTCACCAATTCCATTATGAATTTTTGGTAATGCCATTCAGCCTTACCAATGCTCCATCAATATTTCAGTCTCTCATGAACAAGGTATTCAAGAATTATTTAAGAAAACTTATTATTGTATTTTTTTTTATGATATCCCATTTATAGTAGGGATTGGATAGATCAAGTAATGCATTTAGAGATTTTTTTTTTGTTTTACAAGCTTATAAATTATTTGTAAAGCTAGAAAAATGTAAATTCAGCCAAAGGGAAGTTAAGTACCTAGGCTATAAGGAGGAGATGACACCTGCCCCAATCTTAGCTATACCCAATTTTTATAAAAGCTTCATTGTCGAATGTGACACTTTAGGTTCCAGGACTGGGGCGATTTTGATACAAGATAGGCCTATAGCTTTTTACATTCATACTTTACAAGGAAGGCACTTACTACTGTCCACGTATGAGAATGTAATCTTAGCTCTTATTCTAGAAGTTCAAAATTGGAGACCCTATCTTATTGGCCACCAGTTTATCATTCGAACCAATCACCAAAGTTTGAATCCTTTATGGACCCAAATGATTACTAAAAATGCACAACAAATATGGCTACTCAATTTTATGGAGTTCGACTTCATCATTGAGTACAAAATAGGCAAAGAAAATATGGTAGCACATGGCCTCTCTAGAAGAGAACAAGAAAGTTAGAAATGAAGATGTTAGAATTATCTTAGCCTATTCCTAATTGGGTAGAGGCTATTAAGGAAGAAAATAACTCAAATCCTACCTTGAGGAGACTAATGCACCTGGTGCTATATGGAAAGGTCATGGGACCATGGAGACTTTAAGATGAAAATATTTTTTTAAGAAAGAATTTACTATGGAGCAAACTGTAACAAGTGAGCTACTTCAACCTCTGCCCATACCTAATATAATATGGGAGGATATCTCAATAGATTACATTGATGGCTTACCAAATTCAAGAAGTGAATCTATTATATATATGATAGTAGATAGATTGTCCAAATATACCCATTTTCCTGCCATTTCTCATCCCTTATACCACTGTGGATGCGGCTCAATTTTACTTTGAAAGTATTTTTCGCTTACATGGGATACCGAAGTTTATTGTATGCGAAAGGGATCTAGCTTTCATTTGATCATTTTGGAAAGAGTTATTTAGGTTGAATGAAACATAATTTAATTTTAGTTCAACACACCACCCACAAATTGATGGCCAAACGGAAGCGGTGAACTTGAATTTGGAGATGTATTTAAGGTGTTCCACAAGCTCTCAACCGAAGAAATGGGTTAAGTGGCTAACATGGGTAGAATATTGCTATAATACAAGTTCTAATTCATCTACAAGGAAGAATCCATTAGAAATTGTATATAGTAGGGTCCCACCTACCTTGTTGACATACATTACAAGTACGGATAAGGTGGTAACCATGAAGCAAGAGCTGATGGAGCGAGATGTTATAATTAAGGAGATCAAGGAGAAAATTCTATAAGCTCAAGGTCGAATAAAGCATATGTATGATGCAAAACATTAGGAGAAGAGAGTTTATGGTTAGGGACATGAAGTACTTGAAGTTACAACCATATAAGTAGCTCTCTCTTTCTCCATGCGTAAGAATCTCAAATTATCTGCTAAGCATTATGGTCCATTCAAAGTTTTGCAGATAATTTGAGTTGTGGCTTACAAGTTAAACTTTCCTAATGATGCTTGGATACATCTTATATTTAATGTGTCCTTTCTTAAGAAACAAATTAAAGCAAAGGTTGTTGTGCTGTTCCAACTACCTACCATGGGTGTTGAGAATGAAATATTAACTCCAATGCCAATTGATATATTGGACAGTCAAGTGAGATTGAATTAAAGGTAGGTTCTAATCAAATGGCATGGGTTGTCTCCATCAAAAAGCTACATGAGAAAAGGTTGATTTCATTCAAAAGCAATTTCCACATGTTGCTCCTAAGGACAAGAGAAATTTTTAAGAGGGGAGAAATGTTACAATTCATAGTAGTAAAGTTGGAGTCTATTGTGCTGCCTTTCCAATATATTAGGAGTTACTTTGTTATTCAAATAAATCAAGAGAGTTGCTAGCAACACTCTTTTTTCACATTTTATTTCCTAGAGAATAAGCTCAGTTTCTATTAATTTCTATGTTGTTCTTTTGTTTTTACCAGTTTAGTTGTAATCTCTTATCTAAGCAGAGGAAATGAAGGGAAAAGATCATCTTGGATCAATCATTTGAACGTGTAAAGGTTGAATTGCTAGGTTCCCTAAAAGAAGCCTACCCTATCCATTTTCTCTTTCTCTCCATTTATTTTATCTCAACAATATAGGTTATACATAACAAAATCCTAGTACAAACCAATACATGTATACAATCTTAGCATACTATTCTAATTTCATACAAAGATGAATGAAAAAAAAAATAGAACAAACCTTTAAGCTTTATTCAAGTTTGGAATCATTACGCGAAGAATCCCTATAAGAACATTAAAGGTTTTAGTGTCCTCTTCAAAGGTATGATTTAGACTTACCAAGTTTTTGTTGGTTCATGTGGGTACTCTCAAAGAGGTAGCTCGAACCTTTAAGAAACGATGGAGCAGTGGAACTTGTCCTTGAACTTATTTGGAATCAAAAGAAGTCGATGAAGCGAATAATGGTTGGAATTTTAGGTTACTCTTTGGATGCAAAGAATATGAGAGAACATATGCGTTTATATCATTTTACTCACTCAATGTTCTCTCTAAAATTCACTAGAGTTCAAGACTTCGGAGAATTGCAAAATCTTAAACTCTATCGTTCTTTTGATAACATCTATGAAAACCAAAAGTTTTCAAAATGATGAAAAACACACCTATTTATAGTGATTTTAGGTTAGAATGGATGGTTAGGATTGATTTTAATCTTTTCCTTTTGTGGGTAATTCAAATTAGTCAAATATTCTAGAAATGATATGTGGGGTTAGAGGGGGAGCACAAGACAAAGTATCAGTCCAAAATTAAATTATAAGTTAATGCTATGATGATGCCAATAAGCCCTGAGATTGGGTCGACTGACCCATCGAATGACTAATTGGCTAAGCCAAACCAACAAGCCCAATTTTACTGTTCAGGCCCATTTTTGCTCAATTTTTCTTTCTTTCTTTCTTTTCTTTTTTTTTAAGTTATGCAAAGGGATTTTTTTTAGGTCTTTTGGGTTTCTAAGATGGTTCCTAATCAATTGTTGGACTCAATTCCATCGTTCCACCACTCTATTAAAGATTTTAGTCCCTTAAAGATCATCATCAGGCCTACACACAATTTGTTTAATTGATGGATCAAAATATAATGTCTACCAATGGGAGAAGAGAAAACTATAGGAAAGAGGCCCACCATGAATGACGATGAAAACAACATGTGACGCCCCAAATATGAGGATCAAGTCTTGGCATCCCACATTAGCTAGAGAGGGAATGACTTAGCTTTTTATTACCTCCACTTGGAAAACAAGTTTTAAAGTTGTGAGGTTTGGTGTGCCAAAGAGAACAATATTGTCTCAAGTGAAAAGTCAGATTGTTATAGTGGCATTAGAGATGATTCTCAAAAACTCGACCGACGATTTTAACTGGTGGGTTATCAAGTGTGGAACCACACATCAAGGACTTTGTGCCAAAAGGAGGGGAAATTGTGATGCTTCAAAGATAAGGGTCACATCTTGATATCTCACATTGGCTAGAAAGAGTAACTAAGCTATTTATAAGTGATTATCACCTCCACTTCGACAATGTGTTTTAAAACCGTGAGACCTAGTGTGCCAAAGTAGACAATATTGTACTCTTCCACTTGGATAATGCATTTTAAATCATGAGTATTAAAGCGAAAAATATTATGCCAAATAAGAACCATAAAATGGGCTTATTTTGGGACTTCTATAAGTCCCAAAATTCGTTAGTTTTATAAATATATATACATTCCGAATATGCTCTGGCTTTTCTCTTTATTTTTTGGTAAACTGAGTCTCTTGTGCTCTTACTTGTTGTTATGGCATCCTAACTATCGACCAAAGACATATATTCCAAATTCACACTAAAACTCATATCTATGAAGTCCCTGCAATTCTATAGCAACTCTCTTTCTTTCTTGTGAAGCCTTCTCTCCTTCCCCTTGCTTATCTTCTTCTCCTCTCCTTATCCCTTCCTCCGTCCCTCTCTTTTTATCCCTCTTCTCTTGTTTCTGTTGTGTTATCTCTATGGACATTAATGAGGATGAGATTTCTCATTTTGTTAACCATACTGGTCATATTAATTGTTTTGAGGATGACATTCTTCTCACAGAGTCCTCTAGTGAAGCCACACAATAACATCTTGGAGTGGCTGGAAATATTCTATCAAATCGTTATATTACTCTATCGATTGTCAAACAAATCCTCCAAAATGCTTGGAAATAGATTCATGGAATGGAGACCCTTCGACTAAAACTCCTTTCTATTCATTTTTAATCATGAAGTAGAGAAAAAGGAGAATTATGAATAGAGGATCCTAAATGCGAATGATGCCCATATTGTACTTAAGGATTGCAAACCTGAACTATCTCTACATGATATCGAATTCTCTACAAAAGAATTATAGGTCCAAATTCATGGTTTGCCTCTTAGATTTATGAATAAAAACAATGCCAAGAGAATTGAAGGAGAAATTGGCCTAGTAAAAAAAATTGACTTCACTACAGATGAAGCTATGTGGTGCACCTATCTTCGAGTCAAAGTGGAGATCGATCTGGTAACTCCCTTAAGTCTAGTTTCTTCACTATCAAACCTCCACACAGTGAAACCTAGACCCAATAAAAATTCGAGAAGCTTACAGACTTTTGTTATAATTTTGGGAGGCTAACTCATGAACAACGTAATTGTCAATGAATTGTCCTCTCTATTACGATATTTTCCTCGGGAGAGATGTGAAGTTGTATGGCCCTTAGCTGAGATCTGAGTGTTCTTCCATTTTAGAAAACATGATTTCAGCAGGGCTTAAATTAAAGTAGAAGTTCTTGCTCCAAGCTAGGGAATGGATAGCTATGGCGGACCTCTTCATCCAACAAATGGTGGAAGAAGTGTGTTAAACCTAAATGGTTGTTGCCGAGACTGGGCTTCTTCTTCTAACATAGGAATAACTCACCTTTCAACGATTGAACCCCAATCCCCCATCCAAGCTGAATTTTTTTCATCTTACCCTTTTTGTCTAATAACCATGTCAATTCCCTCAAACTTACCTAGTTACCAAGTCTCCCTTAAACCCCACCACAACTAGTCTCACTGAGTTAGAGTCAGATTCCAAGATTATCACTTTGAACTGTCCTTAACAAATTACCTTTATCCCTTCTCTACCAATACTTCTCTAACTAGATCCACTTGACTCAAATGACCCCACTTCTAGAATCATTAACATTAAGGAACTTCCAGCTGGGCCTTCCCATTCTGATGTTATTGAACCTTCACAACCTATAAAAAATATCTAATTTAACCTTTATTGGCTTGGAACCCACTTTTCCAACTAACATAGACCATCATCTGGGATTTTTCCATACCTTAGCCTAAACACTTCAAGCCTTTGCCCATAAATGTAATCCTAAATATTCAATCTAGGGTCGTTACCTATAACCCAATCTCTTCTATGTCCCTACCTCAACTCACCTTTCATCCTGGAGAAGCAAACACTCAATCCTAAACAACCTCACCATCTTCTAATACCATCTTCAAAACTCATCCTTTTGAGAGGAATGGCTCGATGAAGAAACAAATCAACTTGTCTACCTTCGATCAACCTTAACACACCTCTTCATTCTTTTTGTTAGCTATGGCAAACAATTGTAATGGTTTTACTCGTCTTTCTCCAGATCAACCAATTTGAGCTCTGATAAGGGTTCATAACCATAACTTCCTGTCTTTATCAGAAACAAAAATTAACGAAGTCAAAACTAAAACTTTTGTTTTTCAATGAGATTTTCCTTAATCTAATTTGGTTGAAGTTGTGGACCTCACAAATTGTTTTTGTTGTTTTTGGAAACCTGGAGTTGACTTTAGAGTCTAATCTTCCTCTCCCCAAATGATTAATTTCTCTGTCCATTCTACCCCATTGTGAGCCTTAGTTCTTCTTGGATATCTATAAGCCTCTTTACTGTCATGATAAAGTTTTCTTCTAGGCCTATCTCAGACATTTTGGTTCTATGATTCACAATTGTATACCAAGGTACAAACCCAAGAGGGGGGTGAATTGGGTTTTAACTTTTTGGAACTAACACACAAGTTTTTAACAATTTACTCAAGCAAAGCACACAATAAATAAGATACTTAAAATTAAAAGAGTAAGGTAAGAGAATATTCAAACCCATTTATAGTGGGTCGGCAATATCAGAATCTCTCCGACCTTATGTATCCACTAATTATAGTCGAGTAACTTCACTGGTGTTACACAAACCTTACAAGCACTCTCTTCCACAATGAAGTTACAATGAAGTATTTAATCCTAAACACTCTAAGAGTTATACTATTTCTCTTCACAATGATTGATATTTAATGTAAAGGAAAACAAGAGAGATAACAATAAATGCTTTACAAGATGAAGATGATATCTCTTTTAAAAATAAAACTTGATAAATGGCTTAAAGGAATTTTTCAAAGCTTTTAAGAGTATTAATGAGCTGATTTTGAAATTGAATGTTCTTTCTTGTTAATTAAATGCTCGTTGATGAGGGGGTTTTATAGTGTTGGCCTTATATGGCCATTAGACACAGATTTGGTAGGTCTGGAGCATTAATTGCTCAAATCCTGTGTCCAGATTTTGAAAACTAGCTGTTTTTCTCGACAGGACAGTCAATTGTGAAAAATAGGCAGCAGATTGTCCTCTCTTGAATTTGCAATTCTGGGCTTAAAATGATTTGGACAGTCGACTATCTAAATGGGCATTCAACTGTGAAACTCTCTATCTATTTTACAGTCGACTGTCCTTCAATCTATAGTGGACTATCCATTTTTGTTTTCAAAATGGGCAGTTCACAGAGAATTGGACAGTCAATTGTGAAACTCTTTATCCCTCTCAAAGTCTATTGTCCATTTACAGCAGTCAACTGTCTATTTTAGTTCTTAAAATGGTCAGTTGCAGAGACTTGACAGTTGACAGTTGAAACTCCACATTCGATTGTCAGGTTTAGAAAACTTAGACTTTTAAGTCAGTTTTTGACAGAAATGAGTTTTCGATAGACCAAAACATTTTTCGAAAGGGTTTTTTGAGCCAAGATCAAGCTAAGAAACTAAATGAGAGATTTACATGTAAAGGTAAACTACCTTATAATCTAAACTTGGTCTTCGATCTTCTTTTGAATGTCTCTCAAGTGCAATATCTTCTTCTTTATGCTTGGATTGCGTCTTGTCCTTGAGTTAGATGCTTAAGCTTAATGAAAAACACTTAGATAAAACTGTTAGCACAGTTAAAGCATTGTTTTGTCATAATTAAAATTGTTGGAAATCACCTTGACAAGATGCCCAGGTGGTGATCTTCCAAACACCCAAGTCTAGTGACTTGTAATGAAATGAAACAGCAAATGAAAGCAAGAAAGAAAAGAAGACAAGCGATTTGTTATCGAGGTTCGACAATAGCCTACGTCCCTATGAGTTCACCTGCACTCTCTACACTAATCAATGGTTCTTTTACAATCACAACAACCCTCTCAAGGAAGCTCAAGTCCTTGAAGAAACAAAGAATAGAAGAAAGAAATAAGATAAGAACTATTACAATGCTCTCTATCTAATCTATACTCCTCTTGCTTTACAACCAGCTTCTCTATAATGAGTCTCTCTTGTGTTTTGTGTCTTTGCATTCTCACACAATTCTCTCTTGTATCTCTTGTATTGCTTTGTCATAATTGATCTCCCTTAGAATGAAGCTAGGTGATCCTTTATATAGTGCACCAACTTCTTGTCCAATCTTGAGGGTCAATCTCCACCCTTAGATCTTGATGACCAATTAACCATGGCCCTCCATCAATCCTTAGTAATCCTATGCATTTTGAGCATATCTCACGAACTTAACTAAAGGCCAAAATATGTGTGCATCAGTGTGCCTAGCGCTACGGCCTGAAACAGGGTGTGTTGTGGCCTTGAATAGGGCTGACACACCTCCAGTTGCATCCATTATGGGCGCCGCAGCCTTGGGGAGGCAGCACCGCGGCTTGCCCCTTCCTCCAGCACTCCTCCTTGGTGCACACTGGTGTGCACCCCTTGCTGAATATGGTGATTTTTCTTCCTTCCTTTTTCCGTTTAAATCTTAGACAAACTCCAACAATCTCTACCTTTGTCTAAGCATTTAAACCGAACCCATTATGTAGAGAACTTAGTATCAAAACTCATTTTGACTCACCAATCAACCGACTCTAATCCTAAATAGTTCAAGGCAATGATTGAACTTACTTAGAGGTAGAACCTTGGTGCCTAAATCTACAAGATTTTCCTCCATGGCTACCTTGTCCACATGAATGCATCATTCCGTAATATTTTCTCGAATGAAATGATACCGAACATCCATGTGCTTTGTCCTCTCATGGAACATTGGATTTTTACACAAGTGCAATGCACTTTGACTATCCGAAAACGCCACAACCTACTCTTCTAGAACCTTCAACTTTTCCAACAACCCTTTGCACCACATAGCCTCCTTTATGGCTTCTGTTGCTGCTATGTATTCAGCCTCGGTCGTTGAGAGTGCTACCACAAGCTGCAACTGAGCCTTCCAACTTACACAACATCCGTTTAAGTTGAAGAAGTAGGAGGTAATCGATCTTTTTTTATCCTGGTCTGCACCATAGTCCGAATCCGCATAACCCTTAAGACAGATGGACTTCCCCCTCTTCTCATAAATCAGCCCCACTTCTGGGCTTCCCTTCAAGTACCTCAGCAACCACTTCATCCCAAGCCAATGCTCTTTTTCGGGATTACTCATAGACCTGCTGAGAACACTTATTGCATGAGAAATATCAGGTTTAGTGCTTACCATGGTGAACATTACTGAACCAACAACACTAGAGTAAGGGAATTTTTTCATTTCATTCTTCTCCACCTCTGATCTCAGACATTGATCACTGGAGAACTTGAAATAACCAGCAATGAGAACCTTTGCTGGTTTGCTATCTTCCATAGAGAACTTAGATATCATCTTCTCTATGTAGGAAGTTTGAGAGATCTTCAATCTATTTCTCTCCCTTTCTCGGATGATATTTATCCCAAGGATCTTCTGTGCATAGTCAAGATCCTTCATCTCAAACTCTGAACTGAGTTAAGACTTCAATTCATTTATCCTCTCCATGTTGCTCCCAACCAGCAACATATCATCAACATAGATCAGAATGATCACCACTTCCTCAACCTTCTGCCCCTTGTAGTACAAGCACGAATCATAGTAGCTCCTCATGAAACCCAAGTTGGTTACAAAGGAATCAAACCTCTTATTCCATTGCCGAGGTGATTGCTTCAGGTCATAGAGAGATTTCTTCAATTTGCACACTAACTCTCCCTACCTTGCTTCCTCATAGCCTTCGGGTTACCTCATGTAAATGGTCTCATCAAGCCCTCCATGTAAGAACGATGTCTTCACATCTATTTGCTCGATTTCCCAATCAAATTGGACCACCATTGCCATTACTATCCGTATCATCTTGTACTTCACAACCGGTGAGAAGATTTCTGTGAAATCTATGCCTTCTTTTTGTGTGAACCCCTTCGCCACCAGCCTAGCTTTATACTGGACTTCATCTCCTGGAGTATTCCCTTCTTTGATCTTGTAGATCCATCTACAATCCACAACTCTCTGTTTTTCTGGTTTGGGCATCAATTCCCAAGAGTTTTTCTTCCTCAAAGAATCCATTTCTTCCTCTATAGCTAGCTGCCACTTTGATGAATCCTTACATTCTATGGCCTCCATGTAGGTTTCTAGTTCAACCATTCCTCCTTCTGTCCAAGGAGTTGCTACATTAGCATCCGCAAACCCATATTTCAAAGGTGGTCTAACCACCCTCCTTTCCCGGTCCCTTGTGAGATGGTAGTCATTCTGACTTGCTGCATCATCCCCTTCTAGTTCATCCTCCTCTTGAGTTTCTTGAGCTTGGCCTTCATTAATGGGCTCTACCTAATCCGAACCCTCTCCTTCTGTACAAAGAGCTGCTACATTAGCATACGCAAACCTATATCTCAAAGGTGGTCTGATCACCCTCCTTTCCCGGTCCCTTGTGAGCTGGTAGTCATTCTGATTTGTTGTATCAACCTCTTCTAGTTTAGCTTCCTCTTGAGTATCCTGAGCATGGCCTTCATTAATGGGATCTACCTGGTCTAAACCCTCTTGCATTCCTTGCTCTACCTGAACTGAATTTTTCTTGATGCGATGCTCCATAAATTCCAGACTGGTTTGCTCACTAGCCCCTGCAGGGTTAGTTTTCTCCAAATTGGGAAATAATAATTCATTAAAAATAACATCCCTACTTATAATGAGTTTCATTCTTTTTAGTTCTAAGGACCACAACCTATATCCCTTAACCCCATCACTATACCCTAGAAATACACATTTTGTAGACCTTGGGTTAAGTTTATCATCCTTTTGATATGCAAATTTAGCATATCCAAAAGTCCTAAGGTTGCTCAACTCAGGGGGTTTTCCACTCCACATCTCCATGGGAGTCTTAAGCTCTAAAGCTCTAGAGGGTGATCTACTTACCAAGTATGTAGCAGTAGACACAGCTTCCCCCCCAATAATATGTTGGTAAACCGGATCCTATTAACATGCACCTAACATTTTCCATAAGGGTCCTATTCATCATCTCAGCAACTCCATTTTGCTAAGGTGTTTTTACAACCGTTCTATGTCTTAGAATGCCATTTAACTTACAGAATTTATCAAAATCCTTATTGCAAAATTCTAAGCAATTATCGGTTAGTAAAGCCTTAACTACTCTACCCGTTTGAGTCTCTAACAACTTTTTCCACACAACAAATTTATTCAAAGCATCTGATTTATTTTTAAGCAAATAAACTCAAACCTTTCTCGAATAATCATCAATTAAAGACAGAAAGTAAAAGTTACCTCCCTGTGTTGGTGTTCTTGCCAGTCCCCAAAGGTCCGAATGAATATAGTCAAGAATGCCCTTAGACTTGTGCACTCCGGTGTTGAAACTGACCTAGTGTTGCTTCCCAAGAACGCAACACTCGTAGAAATCCAATTTCTCTACTTTGTCACCACCAAGTAGACCATCCTTGCTAAGAACATGCAGGCCCTTTTCGCTCATATATCCCAAGCGAGTGTGCCAAAGGGCTGCCTTATCTATCTCAGCCATAAAGCTTACTGCTTGCTCATTGATTTCTATCTCTCCGATCATCTCATAGAGTCTATCTTTTATTGCTGTTTTGATCACTATCAAAGATCCCTTGGTCACCTTGATCTTTTCTCCCTCTGCTTTGTATGAATACCCCATGGAATCCAGTTGCCCCAATTAGATCAAATTCCTCTTCAAATCTGGAAGATACTTCACATCCCGCAAAAGCCTTATGATTTCATCAAACATCCTCAACTGGATGTCTCCTATCCCCCTCACTTGGCAAGAAGTTTCATTCCCCAAGAAAACTTTTCCATCATTGGTTTCCTGGAAATTCTTGAACCAATCCTTGTGAGGGTACATTGTGATAAGTGCACCCGGTATCCAAGATCCATTTCTCACTGCCTTGCCTTCTGCTCACATTTGAGCATACAACAAGAACATCATCTTGTTGTTCTTTGGCAACTGAAGCCTCTCCATTGTTGGTATAGCTTTTTCCTCTCTCATCCCACATCTTCTTCTTGCAATCTTTTCTAAAATAGCCCTCGTTCTTACAGTAGAAGCACCTCTTTCCTCCAAATCTTGGTTTGGAATGTGCTTTCCCATGGCTCTGCCCTCTGCCTCTTGATTTCTCCCAGTAGTTGCCATAGATGCTACTGCCAGTCTGAGTTACTAGCCTTCATCTTACAAACAGCCCTTCCCCACTTGATGCCTCCCTACTCATGGCTTTGAAATCATGAGCCTTTATACCATTGACCACAATTTCTTTGGTTAGTGTATCTCTTCCATTTTCAATTGCATTAATTAAACTATCAAAACAATCAGGAAGAGAATTTAATAACATAACAGTCAATTGTTCATCCGAGAATTTAATACTACAACTAGCCAAATCTTGAACTAGTTTATTAAAGACATCAAAATTATCTTGCAACTCCTTACTAGGATCCATTTTAAAAGCGAAGATTCTTTTAAGAAGATAAATCTTGTTAGGGAGAGTTTTGTTAAGAAACGAATTATCTAGTTTCTTCCATATGACTGCAGGATCTTCCGAGTCGTCGCACTCCCTTATGACACTATCCGACATGTGCAAGAAAATGGTGCTGTAAGCCATCTTCTTCATCTCAATCCACTAGTCCTCCATGATACTTGCTGGAAAAGCATCATCTTCTCCAATAACTTATGAGAGTCATAAAATGCACTTTAACAGTACTTAATTGTTAGCATTTTAGGGTTGATCTAGGTTTTTATTGCACTTATATACCTTAACAATTCTAAAGTGTCGTTCGTGGATCATTGATTTGTTTTGATGCATTTTCAGGTGTTTGGAGTCTAAAAGAGAGGGAAATGCTACCATTGAATAAAGCACAAAGATCCCATGCATATCGGAGTGAAGAAGTGCTTTCGGAAGGACAAAATTAAGGAAAGAAAGTGTGTGTGCCGCGACTTGGAAAGGAGTTTCACTAAATTGCCAGAATTGCCCATACAGATCAATTATCTTTCCAAATTAAACTGTATTAATGCAAGACGAACCAGGAGATGAGCCATATATGCTTAGAAAGATCCAGAAGTCTATTTTCTGGATAATTTTACGGCTCTTCAAAATAATTTTTCTAGAGAAAGTTATGGCAGTTTTAG
This sequence comes from Bretschneidera sinensis, assembly GCA_023935145.1. Taxonomy (NCBI): domain Eukaryota; kingdom Viridiplantae; phylum Streptophyta; class Magnoliopsida; order Brassicales; family Akaniaceae; genus Bretschneidera; species Bretschneidera sinensis. The sequence continues at coordinate 55,147,322 of CM043702.1, read as the reverse complement.
TAGACAAAGGTCAGTCCAGAACAACACCAGCCAGCACCGCGGCCAGACCCGCAGTGCCCAGAACCTCCACATCTTGAACAACAAGCCAGCACTGCGGTGCCCAAAAGCTCGCCCAATACAGAATATGCCTAGCATCGCAGTGTTCCCTAGCAGCACCGCAGCGCGCACACGGATTTGCATCTCCGACTTAGACCCTAATTAGGATTTTAATGACTTTTTAAACCCTAAAACACCCTTGGACCTTGTGTATTATAAATAGACCACTTAGGGGAAAACATCATTAAGGCTGCCACACTCTCCCCCATGGCTAACAAATCTCCAAGCAAGGCGAAGGGATGAATCCCTAGGTGTAGTTTTTCTTATTTTCTAGTCTTGATTCATTGTAGTTTGGATTTATTATCATTAAACATTGTTATGATTTATTCTTTAATTTAATTAGAAGATTTCTTCTTAATCCAGTGATTGCATTCTTCTCCTAGATATAAGTCTAGTCATGCTCTTCTTATGTCAATCTGTTTGGATGTGATTAAGTCTGGTAGACTTCTCTTTTAGGTTTGTCCATTACTGCGATATTGTCATTAAAGATATATTGTCATTTCTTGATAAACCTGTAGGATAGGTCATGTGTGCTTAATTCGAAAGAGCAATTCATATCAATTACATTAGGGTTTACTTGTGCTTAATTGAATATTTGTCGATTGCCTGTTTGAGATGAGAAACTTGTAATCGAGATAAAAACAACTGAATCAAGAATAGAATAAGGCAACGAACCTAGGGAGGATTCTTGGACCCTTGTCGTTCTCTTTATTATATTCATCAAACTATTTACAGAATTTTCTCACAACTCAGATTCTTCCATTTAATCTTTTATCGTTTGTGTTAAGGTTCACACATTCTTTTGTAGTTAACTTGTTTCCTTGTGGAATCGACACCCCAAAGCTGTACTACAACTACCGCGTATATTTTGGGCGTAATCAAATTTTGGTGCCATTGCCGAGGAGACGCGCTTAACTCAAGGAAGATTGTCAACCTTGAGACATGACGGTAGAAGAGTTGTAAATAGTTTTTCTTTTCAGCAACTGTAAAAGCGGTAACTTTGTTCCTTCTTTTAGCTTGTTGCATTAATTTTATTTTATTTTATTCTTTTTTTTATGTAGTACATTTTTTTTCATTATTTTGTTACCTTGTATGCTCCGATATAGAGATGCTTTAGGCAGATTTACTTGTAGGCCTGTGCTAGAGTCAGAATTAAATTCTTTTCTAAATCCTTTATTTGACAGTCCACCTAGTCCCGAAGGAATGAGTGAACATGAATATCAACCCCCTAGGACCCTTCAGGATTACCTAGATCCTACACGCACAGCCACACCATCATGCATCATGTTTCCAGCCAATACTCGCCAACTAGATTTTAAAACAGGGATTATACAATTACTCCCTACATGCCATGGCTTGGAAAATAAAAACCCATATGTGCACATTAGAGAGTTTGAGGAAGTAATCGCGATTTTTCATAGTCAAGATGAAACCGATGACATTGTGAGGCTTAAGTTCTTTCCTTTCGCTTTCAAGGATAGAGCTAAGAGTTGGCTATACTCACTAAAATCATAATCTATTGAGTCATGGACTGAGATGACTCGAATTTTCTTTAATAAATACTTTCCCCAACATAAGACCAATGCTTTAAAAAGGCAAATCTCCACCTTTGCACAAAAGGACAGCGAGACTTTGTATCAGTCTTGGGAGAGATTTAAGGAGTTGTTGAGTATGTGCCCTCACCGTGGGTACGAGAGTTGGCGCTTAGTGAGCTATTTTTATGAGGGACTTGCATATAGAGAGCGCCAATTCGTAGAGATGATGTGTAATGGTGAGTTTTTAGAGAAAGATCCTGATGAGGCCATAGAGTACCTCAATGACCTTACTGAAAAAGCTCACACTTAGACTGAACCTAGTGCTACTGAAAGCACAAATAGGTCACGACCTATAGGGAACCCAAATGGTGGTGGAATTTACCATCTTAGGGAAGAGGATAACCTTAAGGCCAAGGTCAAGATGCTCACTAGGGAACTAGAGGTGTTAAAAACTAAGAGCTTAAAGCCAACACACGTAGCTAATCATGGAAAGTCTTTTGAACCATGTCTTGTGTGTGGCGGGGTAGATCATCTCGCCCAAGAGTGCCCCACATTTGCTGAGATGAAAGGGATGTATGAGGAACAATGTAATGCCTTAGGCATGTACAAGAAGCCTTTAGCACCCTTCTCTAATACTTATAACCCGAGATGGCGAAATCAACCCAATTTCAGTTGGAAGTCTGAAAATCAGCATCTTGCACAAACCCCTGCACCATATCTTGAACCATATCATGCACCTGTATCTTCTAGGAGTTCTTTAGAAGACACTTTACATGCTTTTATTGAGGCACAGTGGAAGACTAATCAAAGGCTTGAATCTTTAATTGTGCAGGTTGTTAAAGAACATAAGGATTAAAGAGCCATGTGTTCAAGTTGATGAACTACTTGAGTGTGACTGAGGAAGGTAAGTTTCCTTCTCAAGCTCAGTCCACACCTCATGGTCAACACCTAGCACAAAATAATATAAAGGAGGTAAATGCCATTGAGACACTAAGTGGTAAGTTATTACACATCCTAACAACGAAAAAATCAGAGGATGTGGACGAAACCCACCAAGCATACATGATTGACTCATTCATGGAAAAGGTCCAGCACCTTAATCCATTAGAGTCCACCTTCATCCATGGCTTCACAAGATCATATATCGAGCCAGAATTTGTGGATGTTATTGATGACATCCTTGAGGCCTCTCCAAAGCATACGAGCACCGAATTTGGCAGTGAAGCTGTGGCTGGTGCATTCAACCTATGTTTTTCAAAGAGGGAATAAAAGCGTCTTTGGACCATAAATAGAGGGTCCCCCTAGCAATAAGAATTCAATTCACTCATCGATTTCTGTCCCCGCTAACTCATAGTCTGAATTAAGCATCAGAGGGCCCTCCCAGGAGTAAAACACTCCGAGTCGGCTTCCTTTTATAGGTACTTCGGATCCAACTCACACCAAACCCGACTTCAACGAACGACCCTATAAGACTCAAGCAATACCTGACCTATTTTTGGCATTAACAGTCATATACCTTATTAGATGGAGATCAATGATGCTCTACATCAAATTGGATCTTACAAATCGTCAGGGCCAGACGATATGTGTTCTATTTTCCTTAACACTAGTGGGAATTTGTTGGGTATGATATTGTGTGTTATGTTCAATATTTCTTCTCTTGGTTTTATGCTCAAAGAATTCAACCACACTAACCTTGCCCTCATTCCCAAAACTGGAACTGATAAAGCCTACACGCTAAACCAGTTTTATCCTATTGCTCTGTCCAAAGTTTGCTACAAGATTATTTCTTATGTTCATCTTCTCTATACTCAAATGTTTGCTCCCCAAAATAATCTCTCCCTTAAATGGCTTTTGTCCCAGGAAAATTCTATCATAGCCCACGAGATTTTCCCCTCAATGAAAAAGAGAAAAGGTCAAATGGGTTTCATGGTTGTGAAATTTGACGTGGAAAAAGCTTATGACAAAATTGAATGGGTTTTCTTGAAATAAATTCTCATTAACCTTGGTTTCGATAAAAAGAAAAAGATTCATCTTATTGGCCAATTCATTACAACGGTGTCTTACTCTGTCCTTGTTAATGGAATGCCCCATGGTAGAATTGTTCTGGAAAGAAGGCTTGGATAGGGAGACCCCATTTCTCCATTCCTCTTCATCATATGTACTGAAGCCCTCTTTTGGCTGCTTTTACGTGTAAAGGAATTCGGTGCCTTAACTGTATAGAATCAATAGAGAGTGCCCTTTAATCTCTCACCTCCTATTTGCAGACGACCTGATGATTTTTCGTAGGGCCAATTCCCACAACGGTGATTCTCTTAAGAATTGCATTGATGCCTATTGTTTGTGGTCTGATCAAGCTACTAACAACTCTAAATATAAGATTTTCTTAAGTAAAAACTTCTGTCTACATAGAAGCAATATCAAGCACTCTATGGACCTAAAAAAATGCAAACCCCTGCTAAATATTTGGGTCTCCTTATGTTCTTTGGAAACTCAAAAAAGACAGATTTCCAGTCTCTTATTGAGCGACTTCACCAAAAGATGATGAGCTGGAAGTGTAAAGTCCTCTCCTTTGCTGGTCGTGCAACTCTTGCTAAGACTGTGTTGAATTGTATGCCATCTTACTCTGTGTCCACTTTTAATTTCCCTCTTAATCTTGGTGATAAGCTTGATAAAATTGTGAAAGGATTCTGGTGGTCAGTTGATCCTACAAAGAGGAAATTTCGGAACCCAAAATGTTTCTCTTTATTCCCCCAACCCTTCTAGAGACCTTGGTTTTCATAGATTTCATGATATGAACTGTGTGTTGATTGAAAAATTGGGTTGGTAAATTTTGGCAAATGAAAATTAGAAATGGGTCGAATTAATCATTGGCAAATATATTAAAATATCTTCTTTCCTTGAAGCTGATTCTAAGGCTAGTTGCCCGTGGCTTTGGAAGGTATTATGAGTCGTAAAGACCTCTTAAAAGCTGGGGCTTGTATCTTGGTTGGGGTGATTCCTATATTGACATTTGGAATGACCCATGGGTGCCTTTCAGGAGCTGTTTGGTTGGTAGGATTAAAGTGGTATTGGATTTACTTAATCCTACATGAATAATTATCTCTCATTTGGTTGAAGAGATTCACTATTCATGTGGGATTAAGGTATGATAAAATTAGTTATAATGTAATCTTTTTTGTTCCACCTCTCCCATGGGATAAAATCTATCTCATGCGTGTGGGACTAAAATTTTCCTATTTACTATTGAATAATTATAACAATAGAAATAATTGTTAATATTATTTAAAATATTTTTATTATAATAATATTATTATTAATAAAAATAATAATAAATAATTATTATCATAATTATAATAATATTGATAATAAAAATTAGCATTATTATAGAATAATTATCATAATAATTATAATTATAATCATATTTATAATAATGTTATAGCAATAATAATAATTATTATCATACTTATAATAATAAAATATTAATAGTATTTTAACCATTTTAATAGTATTAAAATAATAATTATGATAGTATTTAATATAACTATTATGATAGTAATAATAATTATTACATTAATTATATCAATAATATCAATTATTATGATAATAAACGTAATAAATTTTTAATGATGATAATAATGATAATTATAGTACCTATTATAATTATAATTATATTAATAATTATAATACTAATAATAATAATAATTATGATTAGGATTATTAATTATAATAATATGTATTATAATTATGTTGATAAAAATAATAATTTAATAATAATAATAATTTTATTATTATTATTATTATCATTTTGATAATTATAATAATTAATATTATTATAATAATAATTAAATTTTAGGGTTTGTGAAAAAATTAGAGATTGTTAAGGATGATAAATAGTGTTAGGGTATTTTGGTATTTAGACTTGTTATCTCACTTTAATCTCAATCTAGCAATCTTATGAACCAAACGAGCCATCATTGATGGTTTTTTGTCCCACTAGTCCACACTTAGTTGGTTTTGAAAAAGTGTGATTTACAAATGAATTGGTCAAACGTTTGGTTTAGAAATAAAAGTGTAGAATTCATTTCCAAATGAATTCTAGTAGAATTGAGTAAGCCTTGGACAAATTCTATCATGCAAATAACTATAAACTTGAGCTCGTTTAAATTAAAATGACAAACTTACCCTTTTTTGGTAGTCTTACATATTTATTTCCAGGTCTCTCTACTCTCTATCTCTACTATATCTATCGCTCTATTTAGTAAAATGTCATCAAAATCTCCCTTTTCACCATATTACTTGTTGAGCTTTTGGTATTTTTAAAATTGTTGTTGAAAACGTATGGAAACTTTTGTACTATGTTAATCAATTTTTATAACTCGAATCTTATACCTGCTATATTATAATATATTTATACTATGAATCAATGTCTTTATTTGTTTTGCTATATTATGGTCTATATTGGGTAGTAATTTTTTTTTCTTTCTACTGAAAAAAACAAGGAAAAAAGGCGTGAGAGAAAAAAACTATAAAATGTTACGAAATCATTTACTAATGTTAAGGATATTTAAGTAAAACTTATCAATTGAATTCAATTCAATTCTAATGTTTAGTAAAATTATACCAAACATGAAAATTCATTACAATTCATTTGCAAATGAATTCTATATTCAATTCATTTAAAAATTCAATTCAAATTCAATTAAATTGAAAATGAATTGATACTTCAGTTCATACCAAATCGATTGTTAATGTTATGCGCTTCTTTTCCACCACCTCTCCATCTCCCACTAGCAAACATGATAAATGGATTTGTCCCCTTCAAGGAAGACACATTTTCAACTAAATCAGCTTATTTAGTCAACCAGAAAATTGTTTAGGATAACCTCCCTATCAGTGTTATTTCTAGGAGGATTGATGGTCTTAACTTCCAACCTGATCCTTGCCCTCTTTGCAAGGATGATGAGGAATCCATGGACCACCTTTTCCTTCACTGTCATGTCTCGAAAACTATCTGGTGGAGATCGCGTTGGGGTTTTGTGTGGTCTAATCTGCATATCGACAAGGTTATTGATTGGTTTAAATTTCTGCTTGGCAATCAAAAGAGGAAAGATCCTGTGGGCAAGGAATTCCAAAGCCAACTTCTTTTCGCCTCCCTCGCTATTGACCAAATATGGTAATGGAGGAACAAGGTCAAATGACGAGAAGAAATTCCAGATTGGTCGCTTATCCTCCAATCTTCTCTGCTCTTTTACCCGATTGGAAAAACCCCTTCTCCCTTACTGCTTCCTCTCTATGCCCCTTCCACCCTTGTCTTTGGGTCGATGGCATTTCTATTTTGATGCGGCTGTGGGTAGAGATGCAGCGTTTTTAGCTGTTTTTGGCTTTGATGAGACTCGGTCTCCTTGTCATGCCTGGACCTGTTCCTCAAAGACTATCAAGCCTCTCATAGCGGAGGCAGAAGCTGCTCTCTTGGCTATTACTATGGTTGTTGATTTGAATGTGAAAAGCTGCAGTGTGGTTTGGGATGCTCTTATGGTTCTTCAACCACTCATGGATTGTACTCTGCATCGATTATTGAAGAGATCAAGTCTCTTACCCCTTCTTTTGACGACATTTTGTTCTCTGGCATCCTAGAGATTGTAATGTCCCATCCCATAAGCTTGCTAGCTGGGCCCTTTCTGTTTCTTTCACTGGGCCTGTCCCCAACACCCTCTTTGGATCCTTCTTGTAAGGAGTTGGCGGGGATCTAGTCTGGTGTTTGTTTGTTCTGTTCTTTCAATGAAGTCTTTTAGCAACAAAAAAAAACATATCTATGGACCTTCTCATCCAAATTTTTTTTCCTGCATGTAGCATGAGGTGCACTTACACTGGGACATGCATCCTCATAACATGACATTAGTACTCGTACAATTTTAACCCTTCTCCCTTGCACACCTTGATAACAATTAATTAGATTGCATATCCACCTCCATAAGTTCTTTTCCTCGTCTCAACATACCATCAAGTCACTCCGTTTTTTTAAAAAATTCTGGACAATCTTGTATGCAAAATAAGATAATCATGAGATGCAAACATTCATGAATATAGTGGTTTTCAACATTGCTCATATAATAGATCTTATGTCAATATTTTTGTGGCTAACAAATTAAATTAAGAATGAAAAAAGCAACATCAAGGCATAATAAGAGCACCGCAATTTGATGGTAAGGCACCTTCTACGTGAGTTTAACTCAAATCTTGTGCTAATTAGGTAATCAATGTAGCCAGAGCCAAGAGAGAAAGCTATGACAATAGTTACACAGCACTATGAGTAACCATTCAAAATATAGGGGAAAGGCAGCATATGCAAAACATAAATACACAGCTGAATCAATGAAGTGAGACAATGTAAGTGGGTTCTCAATTTCTCGCCATTACTCTTAATTTAGTATGGCTCCCGTCAATTGTGAATTAAAATGCTTCAGCCATCCAGAATTTGGCTAGAGAATGTCTATAACTCAGTGCAACCTATCTTCCTCTAGTGCCAGAGTCCCTGCTAAAATTTATGAATTCAACCAAGCTTCTGTCTTTGCTTTCTACTTTTGGACTCCTGGCCTTTATCTTCCTCCAATTTTCTCCTTAAATTTCTTAATTCTTCATCACTTACCTGGCCATTCAACTTTTTGTTCAATGCATACGCTTCAGCCAACCTTCTTCTGCACTCTTTGCTCGCAGAATCATGAGAAGCCACTGAAACAAAGTGCAGAAAAATATAGGAGAAGAAATTTTAAGTCGATGCAATATGCAAAGTCAAATCTACAAAAAACCAGGAAAAATGTCAAGTGGAAAAGACTAAAAGATTATTTGGAGAAATTACTACAAAATCAGCTAATGGATGAATTGAAATGTGTTAAGCAATCCCTGATGAACAAGTTGATGTCCTTTTTAGAATGAATGTCCAAATAGTTTCTCCTCATAAGTCAAAGCCCATAAAATAATCAAAGGAAAAGAAACAAGGCATCATTTGAACTGATGTCCTCCCAAACAAATGATATTCAACAGAATGAAACAAAACTACTTTACATATACTAAGTTGGCCACGTGGATGCACCTAAAAGTAACATCTTCCCCTCCCACCCCCCCACCTCCCCCCCCCAAAAAAAAAAAAGAAAAAAAAGAAGAAGAAAGAAGATATCAGATAGACATAACAATTTGAATGCTACAAGAGCGCAATGGATTTCAAGATGCTATGTGAAACAGAAGGAACCCCTTCAAATTCCGAAAACACCATCTCACTTCCAATCTAAAGGTAAAATGCACCCTACATTATCATTACAAAGATTAGACTTCAAACTCATCCCTTTCCACTTCTACACCCTAGATACCTCTTGTCTTCCACGTTGATGCATATCAAACTTCTGGACATTCAACATCAATTTATTATAGGGATTTGTAAAGGTATGATTGCAACATGTAAGAATTCAGCACCGTTATTGGTGCAAACAGTAGGGATAGCAATTTGATGGGGCAACCTAACTCGACCTTGCCCTGATTGCCAAATATTGACACCATCCCCACCCTGTGCCCCAGGTCGGGGACTATCTCACCTCCGATCCCCACTCCGCACCATGCCCCATTTTTTAAACTAAAAACCTATTGATATTTTCTCCATTTAAAAGAAAGTATCAACTCATGACCATTTTTAATCAAATAATACCAGATTTTTTTAATAAAAAAATCTCAAAACCAAATTCTTAATCGTATGTTAAGCATTTAAAGTGTATTATGTATGTAAATTCTTTTTAGTAATATAAAAACAAAAAAATTATCAGTTACAACAAATATGTCAGTGGAGCCTGGGGGTACCATAAACCCGTCCCCCAGTTGGATCATGACCTTTTTCCCCTCCTCGCCTAATCCCCAATTTTAACACAAAAAAAATGAGCAAGACAAAATTACCATTCCTAGCAACCAGTCAGTATTTTGTCATAAAGACCATAAAACGATCCTAGAAATTAAATCAAACCATTGCATCAACTAGAAAATACTAATTTCATTATTAAGAAAGAAAAGGGAAGTAACTTGTCGAAAAAAGAAAAAAGAAACAAAGAAAGATTGAAAGAAAGAAAGAAAGAAAGAAAGAAAAGAAAGGGAACCATAAGGAAGACTGAAATTTTAGAGCCAAATTGCTATTTCCAGAATAGTTTTAAGCCATTTCTCTAAACTGTGGAACCTATCAAAACATCCATGGCAGCACCATTTCCCATGACATGTTCATTGAAGGATTCACCCTAACAAAATAAAGCTATGAAGTGTTCCTTTAACTTCTTTGTTTATGTAAACAGGGTAAATTGAATAGGAGGTATATGAAATTTAAGCTATTGGCACTCAACTAAATGAACTTCTTATTTTGGTAATTAACTATATGAAATATCGATTTTCAAAAATTTCAAACTTATTATAAAGTTTTGTCTAATTAATTCAAGACATTAAAAGTTAAAAGAAATAACAAAACTCACCTCAAAATTGTTTCTTTTTTTCTAAACGCACCTCTGAATTGTCAATGCTTCCATCAAGATAATTTATTGAAGAAAAAAAACCATTATAAATTGAAAGTTAATCAGAGAGAATTCTACACGAGGTACAACATTGCTTAGGTTTAATACTTCAAGTAGTTAATTCACAAAATAAAAAGTTCAAACAGTTAAGTGCCAATAGCTCAAATTCATATATCTCTTGTGCAATTTATCCATTCAGAATAAGTAAATGTTGTAGTATGTCAGCCTACAAACCGAGTTATTTTCTTCAGTTTGAATAAATAAATAAATAAAATACTAGCATCTGAAAGTTCACCAATAATGGAGGATGATACGTTGATTACTAGAAAAAAAGATTATTTGTTCATAAAACAACATTTCAATAGATCAGAGTGATGCATTCATCCTCCTCCACAATGGACAATAGACTAAAACATGCTAATTCCCAAAGGCTCATTACAAAAATTTTAATGAGCCACGTTTATGCCTAGGTATTTGAAGTAATTTTTGATAAAATTTAAGTTACCACAACTTCCACCTCCCTATTTCTAAAGATGTCCCTCAAAAAGAACAAGAAAAGAAAAGAAAAATGGTTGCAGGATGACATTCTCGCATTGGTTCTCTTGGAATAGAGGTGTGCAATAATTCAGCTGCAAACCGAACCAAACCGGCTATTTGGTTGGGTTTAGTTCTGTTCTTTACTATCACGATTTGGTTTTTGGGTAGAGTTTCCAAGAAATTCGGTCCAAGTTCAGTTTAGGTTGGAGTTTTAAGAAACCGAACCAAACTAGTAAATCGATCCATTTATAATATATAATTTGCATACATGTTCGAATTAGAAGTTTTTTTATTGTATGATGTGTTCAACAATTGTTATTTGTTTAGTATTTCTATGGTTTGTATTAAACTTTAGACATCTTGAATGTAAGTTTAGTTGGTTTGTATTAAGCTATTAAACATATAGAACGAATGTTAGTTTTTTAAGCTATTAGTTTAGTTGGTTTATTTTGATTTTATATGGATGGGAAATTGCAATTAATGGATGATAAACCATTATAAAATGTTGTTTTGTAGGTAATATAGCTGAATTAATTTTGAAATTAAAGAAAGCTTAAACCGAAAAAATCAAACCAGTTTGATTGATTTGCATATTGGTTTCGGTTTGAGTTTTTCCTTGAACTGGCTCTATTGGTTTGGCTTCAATTTTTAAGTAAACCAACCCAAACCGAACCGTGTGCACCTCTACCGTAGAATGTCAAGCCAACTGAAAATACATAAAAATCAAACTTTAATCTCCAATGTAAAGATAAAATTGGCATCCAAGCAAAGACATGCTATTTGATAGCATTTTCACACTATAATAGCAAGGGGATGGCCTTTAAACACAAATACCTTTTTTTTATAAATAAAAAATATATTATAAAAAGGCGCCAAGGGGTACCATCTGAATACTTTCTACAAGTGAGAATCTCAAAAAGATCTACAATATCTTCATCATCTATAAAAAAAAATTCCATTAAACCAAAAACCAAAAGTATGAAGCCACCCATCCTTGATGATGGCTAATGGTTTTTCCTTTCCATCAAAAGTTGTCTTATTTCGTTCAATCCAAATCATCCAAAAAATAGAAAGTGGAATCATGCAATATGCTTTCCTCCTAAGCTTCGAGCCTCTCACCCCAAACCAAGCCCACATCTCACCTTGGATCGAACCGGCAATCACCCACTGATTCCCACTCGTCTAAAAGCCATCTCCCATATATTTCTAGTGAAGGAACATCCCAAAAGAAGGCGATAAATGGACTCGGCCCTTTCCTTACAAAGGTAACACCTATTAACTAACACCTTTACTTTTTTTTGTGAAATTATTAGTTGTGAGAATGCCACCCCAACAAGCTTCCTAAGCAATGAAAGCAACCTTTGTGGGAATGCTACTCTTCCAAACTGCTTTCCAAGGAAAGCTATCCAAACCTTCGAAATTTTCAAGCAAAAAAAGAGTCTTGTAATAAAACTTAACCTCAAATTTCCACCCGTGTTCAACCTCCATTTAACCTTATCTTCCTCAAGAAAGTTCAATTTTGTCTTTTGAATGATTTCAAAAAAACTAAACACATCCTCTAATTCCCAAATCCCAATCATGCGTATTTCGAGTAAAGACAATGTCCCATACAAGCTCCCCATTATGAGAGCTCACACAAGAGCCCACCAAAGCCTCTTTATCTCAAGCAAGAGAAAAAACACCCGGGAATTGCTCTTTTAAGGAAGTGTTGCCAATCCAAATATGCTATGAGCAAGAACCCATCATAAAGCCCATGTTTCAAAGAGTACTGAATTTTTTGATCCATTACTTATGCCAAGGGGCGATTGGTTCGCGGTAAATCTTCGTGAGTAATCTCGCACATTAATAATAGACAATAGTCATGAAGATTACCACATTTGGTTCACACAACTATAAGGAGATTACTTGGACTTTAACATTCCCTTGTCAACGTAGATTAACTCATTTTTACATAATTTGAATACCTACCTGGGAGGTGGGTATCCTAAGAGTATTGTGACCAGGTAATCTTGAAACAATTATTTGTTCCAAAATTTCCCACCCTCTCCTCTCTTTCTACACTCACACATATGATGAAGATTTTAGCAAGTATTTAATTTGCTTCTCTTAATCTTACTTTTTTAGTTTCCAGGGGATTTTTGCTTGTATACGTTTTTACTTCTGTATAGATAGGAGTATGTTATATTTTTGCTTTTAGCTTCAATAATTGCTCATTATGAGTTAGGGGATAGAAATGTTTGAGCAAGGAAAAAGAATTTTTTTCCTTTGTGTCAATTTGGAACTTGACATATTCTATTAATGTGGTATGGGTATATACAAAAAAATCTCCTAATTTTCTCCAACTTGGGGTATCATTGAAAAACATGGTCAACTATGAAAATTTTCCTAGTAATATATAATCAAACCAAGGGCCGAAATCTATGATTCCTGGTGTTGAAATTTAGGTTAGGGAGAGAAAGACGAGGGATTGAAAACAAATATTGTAGAACGATTGAAAAGAAATATTGTAGAACTTTTATTATTATTGATTGATTGACATCTAAATAAAATTCAACGGTACTATATATATACTTATATGAATATCATAAGAGACATCAACTAGATAAGATAGACATAAACTAAGTAAGAATAAGAAACCTACTATGACACATAATAGGAATCCTAATTAGGACTCTCAACATAAACCTAATTAGAACTCTTAACACTCCCTCAAGTTGAGCATACACATGCACCAACTTGTTACAAAGAAACTCATACCAATAACAAATCTAATCCAATATAAAACAAATAAACTCAAACTCATAAATTACATAACCCATAAGAACAAGTCAGAGCCCCACACTCAGGACAAACAATTAGGTTAACACGTCGATACCACTTTAGGAGATATTTAGGAGACAAGATCCGAGAACACCGGATCAACAAGACTTTGACTTTTTTTTTCGTCTTGCTTTTTTACTAATGTTGACTTTGACTTTGACTTTAATGGGCTACAATCAATGAGCCAACAGGATACAACATCAACACAGGTTGGATAAGTTTAACAGCATCAACATGCATGGGTGAACAACATCAAGGTGAGGAACTCTTCTTCTTCTTCTTCTTGAACGGTCAAGAACTCTTCTTTTTCTTCTTCTTGAACTCTTCTTGAAGAAGAAACACAAGAACGCATGACAAATGTTTGTTTTCTTTTTATTTTGCCTTTGCTTTGCTATTTTTTTCTTTTTTTTCCTTCATTTTCTTCAACCGAAACAAAGAAACAAAAGCAAATACGGAATTCAGCAAAATCTCGCCAAAAAATAGAAAAACAACCAACACACCAAAGAAACACCAAAAAAATTGCCGGAAAAAAAAAAATAGGAACTAAAAAAACAAATTATAAACTCTTTATATTTTTTTAATGGTGTTTATCTTATATCACCACTAGGATCCCAAACCATAATCTCTGATAGAGGTGGCAAATGGGTGGATCGAGTCGGGTTTGGGTTGGATCATTTTGGGTTTCGGGTCAATTAGGTTACGGGTCGTTCGGGTCACACATTGTTCGTGTTTTGGGTCAACAGGGTTTCACGTCATGTGGGTCTCGAGTCAATTAGGTCACGAGACGCTCGGGTTTTAGGTCAATTGGGTCACGGGTCACGGGTCACTCGGGTTTTAGGTCAATCGGGTTTCGGGTCTCAGGTCAGTTTGGGTTGGGTTAACTCGGGTTTCAGGTGGATTGAAACCCAAGTTGACCGATCATGTTCAATTGTTTATGTCAACTTGTTATCTTTTTTTTTTAAAAAAAAAATTTGCTAAAATATAGTTTACTATTTTAACTTTGATTTATGAACAAATTAGGTTCAATTTGGGTCGTTTGACTTTAGTACTTGACCACCTATATTGGGTATTTAACTTTATTTTGTGATTCTTTTTCTTCTGAAATTCAATTTAATTAATTTTTTTTATAACAACAAGAGACCACCCCTCCTAGTGGTGGGTAGCCAATTTCAATTTAATTAAATGAAGCTCATGCAAGTCAATGATAATAAATAATTTAATATAAATAAGTTTTGTTCAATATTCTTTTCATGTTAATACTCAAGTATTTAACTTAATTATAAGTATTAAGTAACAATTTATCAAGTCAAAATTATAAATACATCATTCAATAAGGTGAAATTTTGAACTTTATTATTATATTTTTCTCTATGAACAAGAAACTTATAAATAATTAAATATGTGAAGTTAATATTAAAAATTGTTAATCATAAATCAAATTGAGTTTATCATAGAAAATATATATTTATTGTACTTATTTTAAATAATTAAACATTTATCGATATATGTATATATATATATATATATATATATTTTTTTTTTTTTTTAATTTTGTGGCTTATACGCTTACAAATATTTCCTTGTCAGTGGTTACTCCTTTTGCCTGGGAGCTTCAATGGTCAACCACTTGATTTTGTATTCTCGGTTTTTGTGAGTAATTTGCGTTTTTGTCAATGAAATTGAGTATTTTCTTCTAAAACCAAAAATTTAATTATATAAATAAAACTTTATCTTCAAAAAGCTTATCAAGTTATAAAATATCCAAAATTAATCATGATTTTTATTAAGATAGAAATATTAGATAATTAATAATATATCAAGTCATATATCAAGCTTGTGTAGCACTCGGCGTAGAAAAGGCTTGTATATGATATTTATTATAAATAAATTTAAAATTTATTTATTAATAGTTAGTATAAGATAATTACTTTATGGTTTATATTTGTTTTACAAGTTATGGATTTATACTTGATACCATTACTTTATACAAATGACAAACAATTAGTTTTTCTCTTTCAGAAACATCGAGTCAATTCGGGTCTCGGGTCATGGGTCATTCGGCTCAGGGGTCGTTCGGGTTTCAGGTTGTTCAGGTTTCGGGTCTTTCGGGTCACGAGTCGCTTGGGTCTCGGGTCACATATCGTTTCGGTTTCAGATTGATCGAGTTTCGAGTCATAATATTTTATTTTATTTTTAGGTTCGAGTGGGTCGAGTTTTGGATGGATCAAGTTGGGTCAAATATTGCCACCTCTAATCCCTGATACCATGTTGAAATTCAAGTTAGGGAGAGAAAGACAAGGAACTGAAAAGAAATATTGTAGAAATTTTATTATTATTGATTGATTGATATCCGAATACAATTCAACAATCCTATATATATTTGTGAATATCAAACCTAATAGGACTAGGAGACATCAACTAGATAAGATATACATAAACTAAGTAAGACTAAGAAACCTACTAAGACACATAATAGGAAACCTAATTCAGACTCTCAACATAAACCTAATTAGAACTCTCAACACTCGGTAATAAGTTACAAATTCTAGCATAAACAAAACACAATAATTGTATATATCTAGGTATCTTATTCTTGGATATTTAGATTCCGAGGGGCAAATATTATAGCACGAATCAAACACATCCTAAATATAAAGCAAAGACTTATGTAAGACAGTAAGACCACAAGAGAATTAACCTGGTTTTGGGTAATCTTTTCCGATTATGCACTTTGCCTTAGTTTGAATGCTCAGCGGAGCTGTCCATGGCTCATAAATATACTCCCTTGGCATATCTGATCATGGACATTAGGTCACATAATAACTAGTATAATACATACAACAGACAACTCCCAGCCAAAAATATGATGGAAATGGGCAGAACTTCAACATACCTTTCAGTATGGGGAGAAAATGCCTAACATAATTACCATCAGGGTCGTACTTTTTCCCAAAAGATATAGGAGAGTAGATACGGTTATACTGATCAGCAAAACAATCATCAAAATCCAGAAGTCTCAAGTGTAGAGCAGTAATGGAGGAAGGGAAAGCCTGAATTTAAGCACCCATATCTATATGCTACCTTACCATATGTATATGCATCTAACAAGCAGATGAGACGAGGATAAAATCAGAAACTCCTGCCTTAAAGCACTTATTGAGAAAGTTTTAGCAACACATCATTTTGATCAAACTGATTTTACCACAAATTTTTAGAAAGGAAATCTTTAGAATACTGGCATACATGTCTGCTAACTAGATGATTCAGAATCATGCAATTAGAATTGCATTTATGGTATTATCAGGGGCCAATTTTGTGTTTGACTTGCACAGCTGGAAGCAAATCATTCATCCAGAAATGGTTTTGGAGAGCACACGTGAAGCTTTGGCATTCAGATGCAAGTCACTACCCACTCATAGGCAACATTATTATGAAAAGATATATATGATTAAGAAAAAGAAAAGAACTTGCACCTGGTAAAAGAATGATGAACATGATAGCCATAGCCAATTTCCATTATTAATCGCCCAATCTGAATCAATCAGAAGTCTCTCAAAGACATCACGCCCTTTCTCCCAGTGAACAAACTACCAGCAGAAACAATTCATGTAAAAAAAAGGATAAGAAGAAGAAGAAGAAGAAAGATACTGATTCCCAAAGTATTAAAGTAGTATACCAGATCGCCACGAGTTAGAAAACAAGCAACAGAGTGTCGTGCTAGATGGTGCATCCAACCCCACTTGTGAAGCTACAGAAGCCCGTACAAACAAACTTCAAATTTTATGCCCCAAATTACATTTAAAAAATAGAGAAAGTACAGACCTAGAATGAAACAGCACTAAGCAAAAAACTACTAGTTAACCTGGACCATGATAGCATCAATCCAAGGGTATCCTGTCCTAGCTTCTCTCCAAGCAACCAGCAGTTCATCATTATCATTCCAAGGTATCTACATTGGTATATAGGATTATATAGGATTTTCATCTAAGCAGTATAGTAGATACAAGACTTTATAATATGTAAATTATGAAAATCATGGGACAAACATGTTCTTCTTCACTTATTACCTGCCTAAAATAAGTCAAAGTCACGTAAGGAAAAAGAGTCACAGAAACTTAAGTTGAAAATGCATCAATTCAAATTCCAATTTACCCGCCATTCATATATAACATATGAAAAAGAAACAAGTTAAGTTGACAGAGCCCAAAGTATCATCAATCAATTGTAAGCAGAGCTGTCAGTGAGCTTGAAACTGACCGGTTTTATATATGTATATATTAAAAGGAGCCAAATAAATTAAGCTGATAAAGCCCTTCGTATATTGCAAATCATTTATAAGCAGATCTGTCAGTGAGCTTAAAAGTTTGCACCGGTTCTACTAGAAGAGAATTTTCTCCCAAAAAAAATCTGTTACAATCGCATGCACAGACACAATAGATACTACTGACTGTTTTCGTTTCAATCTTTCTCTGAGATTGAAGTTGCCCCAGGTTCTACTTGGAGAGGATCTTCTCTCAAAGAAAATATGTTGTAATCGGGCACGTGCACACACGCAAACAGAGAGATACTGCTGACTCCTTTCAAGATAGTTCTACAGTTCCCTCATGCGCACCATGCCCATGGTAATTCAACAATTAAGTTTTGAAGATATTTCATATCTAGGATAGTCACAGTCATGGGCACGGGTATCCACTTTTAATAATGGGACCATAGTTTAACCCCTGTTTTCATTTTTATCTTTCTCCTCTTTAGTTTCTTTTTTCCTTCTTTTTTTTTTGTGCGGCTTGCCTACTGCTTGCATTTCTTGAATTGAAAAGAAAGAAAATTAAGCAACTTCTCTGAGAATATACAAAAGGAGAAAGAAACTGAAAGAAGCAGAGTGAGCAACTTTGGGGAACAAGGAAAGAGAGAAATTAAGTGTAAGCCATTTGTTCAACTTGCCTGCTTGGATATTCTGTTACCCTTCATTTGATCAAACTTAGGAGTGCCGAAAGCTGTAGTGTAGAAAAATTCTCGCCATAGCAGCTACAGAAAATGAAACTAGCTTTTAATTTTCTGCATCCAGAATCAGAATAACTGACAATAGAGGTAAACTGACCTGTCCAAGTAGAGAAACTGGCGGTGATGTATGCTTTTTGCAATTCTTATAAACATCTTGAAGACACTGGTAGAAGTACCTACAAGAAAGACACCCAAACTGCCAAAGAGATTAAAAAGAAAAATAGAGGGGAAAAGTATGAGAAAAAAAGAAAGAAAGAAACATGAATTCAGCCGTGAGTTTTGTTTAAATTCTTCTAGGTTTATATTATTTTAAAATTCTTGTAAGGATAAAGGATAAGTAAACAACCAATCTAGCTTATTCTTTTTATAACTCACTTTCAAGTAAGGTGATAAAACAGTTGTTGCAGGGTTTAAAAAGGCCGATGGATCACCCTTAGGTTTCTCAAAATTTGCCACCCACTCCTACAGTATGAAGAAAGAACACAACTACTCAGTTGAAGGTTTGATATGCGGAACAAACAATTAAAACTTGCAATATTAAAAAAGCACCATAAAATCATCTAAATTTAAAATCTAAAACATGAATGAATTTCAAGAATAATGCTGGAAAAATAGAACCCTTAAAAGTTGTTTTACCAAGAATAAATGAATGTTTTCAAGAACCCAGATTGGATAGTCATCATTACATCCTCACTCCTTCAAAACCAAAGGAGTTCTTCACTAATAAATGCTACATTAAACACAAATAAACCAGCCTCCTAGCAGGCAAGCTGGGATCATTTCCTTTGATACCACTCTAACAGCCAAACATCTCAACTACTCTTCCAGGCATAACCCATGAGTGCCTAAAAGGTTGAAAGCCATGGACCAATCTCTAAAAGAAGATGATCTAATGTCTCTCCATCCCTCTTACACTTATAACACCGACTCACCATAACATAACCTTAATGAAGCTCAGACTTATCCTTTCTGGTTTGCAACCAACTTAGAGGCCTCTCTGTTTTTTTTCCCCAAAGATGTGGCAGTGTAAATTTATAATAGTACTTTCGACAATGGAAGAACAATATAGGTAGGGAAAGTGGGAAGCAAGAGACATTTACAGGTTACAGAGAGTGTCGCTTCGACGAATAACCAAGCACATTCTAAAATTTATATAAAACAAAGGGAAAGACCAAGGTGGACCTTTTTCTAAATGGTCTATAACTTTAAGGGTCAAAATACTTTCTATGAGTAAAGAAAATAAATCATGTAGGATGACAAAAGGGGAAATCTTCAGGGGCTGAAATTAGGGTTAGGGTTTGCAGAATTTTTGGGATCAATTGGTAGTAGGTTTAATTCAAGAATCAATAACAAGAACTGATAGATTAAACTACTAGCCTCATACCAGTAGTGTTCTACGAGCCTCACAGTAGCAAGGTTCTAGGAATCACACCTACAAAAAAAGCCTCACACTTCCTATAATTTATGAATAAACTGAAATTCTGAAATTCTTCATTCATCAAAAAGAAACCCAATACAAATATAGTGCTCATCTCACTCAGCCCTAAAGGACATAAATAAACCCTAGTAACTGGACCCACAAAACAGGAAAGGAAAATAAAATAAAATAAACCAGCTACAGCACTGTAAACGCTACAGTGCTTTCCCAAAAATAGTATAATTCTTAAATTAATTCCTAAACAACGCCAATAACTAATTAAGTAAAACCCCAAATAAAAAATTGCTTTAACCCTAGACTTCCTTATCTGTATCATTCCTAAAATAAATACGAAAATAAAATAAAAAGGCTGAAAAAACAATTCTGCACCTGTTCTGCAGAAAAGTACAATTCTGCCACCGAGTACACAAACGCCAATAATTAATAGTAAAACCCCAAATTAAAAACTCTTTCAACCCTAGACTTCCTTGTCCGCATCATTCTCCCCTCGTATCAGACCATTAGGTTTCGCCGTAACTTTTTAATCCTAATTAGGTTTATGTTTATGTATCCTAATAGGTTTCTTAGTCTTACTTAGTTTATATTTATCTTATCTAATCATGTATCCTAGTCCTATTAGATTTAGTATTCATAAGTCTATATATAGGATTGTTGAATTGAATTCAAATCATAAATCAATAATACAAAATTCTTTTCAATTCTTAATTTCAACATAAGAGATCCTATGTACCTATATCAAGACATTGGACAAGGATGGAAGAGTTAAACACCATTAATATACACACACACACACACACACACACACACACTTCTGTTTTTTTCCGGTAATTTTTCCAACGTGACCCAGAGCTATTTTTTTTTTAAAAAAAAAAAGAAACTATGGATCTGTTTACAGGTTTTGTTCATGGCACTGTTCACGATACTATTTTCGAGTATTGTTCACAGGTAGCTAAGAAAGTTTGATAAATAGATTCATAGTTCAAGAAGAAGAAGAGGAAGAAGAGTTCAAGAAGAAGAAGAAGAGTTCCTCACCCAGATGTTGATTTTGTTGACCCATACATTTTGATATTGTTAATCCGATCCAACCTGTGTTGATGTTGTTTCCTCTATACTTAATGATTGCAACATATTCAAGTCAAAGTCAAAGTCAAAGTTAGTAAAAAAAGACAAACTCGAAGTTTTGTTGATCCGGTGTTCTCGGATCTTGTCTCGTTAGGTAGTACCGACATGGTGACTTAAATGTTTGTCAAGGGTGTGGAACCCCGACGTGTTCTCATGGGTTATTATAATTTATGAGTTTGAGTTTATTTGTTTCAGATTTGATGATATTTGTTCTTGGTATGAGTTTTATTGTAACAAGTTAGTACATGTGTATGCTCCAACTATACGGAGAGTGTTGAGAGTCCTAATTAAATTTATATTGAGAGCCCTAATTAGGTTTCCTATTATGTGTCCTAGTAGGTTTCTTAGTCTTACTTAGTTTATATTTATGTTATCTAATCATAGTATCTAGTCCTATTAGATTTAGTATTCATAACTCTATATATAAAACTGTTGAATTGTATCCAGATCATCAATCAATAATACAAAATTCTTTTTAATTCTTAATTTCAACATAAGAGATCCTATTTACCTATATGAAGACGTTGGACAAGGATTGAAGAGTTAATGATGGATCTCAAGGAGCATATTCCTCCAGGGGAAATCCAAGATGATCTTTACGAACAGTTCTATTTTTTGCAGCAACATAATCTCTCTGTGATTGATCATGCAAGTAAGTTTGAAGAATTAATCTTTAAGAGTCAAATAATTGAAAATCAAAGACTTACTATTGCTCGATTTAAGCATGGGTTGAGATCTGAAATTCAAGCAGAGTTTTCTGATGAGCAATTCTGCAACCTACATGATGCTATTAAGAGGGCTATTGCTTGTGAGACAGGTTTACAGCTTACGAGGCTTATTAATAAAGTGGAGCCAAGTCATTCAACTCCAACTTTGCTTACTAATCCTACAAGTAATGGAAAAGCTATTGATTCGGTTCCATGAGAAAAAGCTTGACTTTTGTTCCTATGAAGCAATCAATGATTGACAGCAAGGATAGTGGTGAGGAATATGCTACAGACTCAAACGAAGAAAAGCAACCAGCAACCAAACCACAGCTTGGAACACCTCAATTAAATGCATCCATTATTCTGCAAGATGAGAAAGTCGTTAAAGAACTAAAGCTGCCTCCAGAGGTTAAAAACTTTTTCTGTTGATGTTGTTCCAGAACCTATACTTAGAGAATTTGAAGACATCAAGGTAAAAGTAACGAAAGAATAGCCAAGGGAAGTGGAAGAGATCATATCTGTCATTGATTTTGTTATTCCTGCAAGTAAATTTGAAAAGATGGAGGATTCAACACTATTATTTTTCTCCTACACAAAGAAAGAATGGTTTTAAATTCAGACTACATGTTCAATCTTGGGGATGCCATTCCGAAATTTCAGAATTTTGATTCTTCAATACTTTAAAACTCGAGGTCAAATTTTCTCCAACGGAGAATGATGCGGACAAAGAAGTCTAGGGTTGAATCAGTTTTTTATTTGGCGTTTTACTTTATTAGTCATTGGCGTTGTGTAGGAATTAATTTAAGTATTATGCTATTTTCGGGTTCATTTTATTTTATTTTCCTTTCTTGTTTTGTGGGTCCAGTTACTAGGCTTTATTTATGCCCTTAAGGTTGAGTCAGATGAGCACTATATAAGCTTTATATTGGGTTTCTTTTTATGAATGAAGATGATGTCGTACAGTAGGCGAAAAAACACTAATACAAAAAATAATCAAAGAATACTTTATGCAAATCTCATGGATCAACCGTCCAAATCACATGGACAAATAACACTCAATTACAAAGTATTTTAATCCAAAACTTTGGTGCATTCTAATTCATAAACTGTTTATTAAATAACAAGTCACCGTATTTATAAAACACCAATACATATAAATAATGAAACAAAGCAAACAATTAAGGAAACAGATCAACTAATTTATATCTAGTTATTATTTTGATTATGTTTCCTTCTATAATATTTATTCTTAAAAAAATCTTTGACTGGTCCTCTATCATTCACCAGGCGTGAAAAGAACTCGACTCCGAAACTGAAGGTAACGCAAGATCTAAAGCACAAAAATCCTCTTTAGAAATCCATGAAGTATCGGAATCCGAGCGACCGCGCCACTTAATAAGGAAGCGACGAAACCCCCCGCGAGAAGAAGCAACAAACTCCTCATCCAACACACTCTCAACCTCGTCTCGTTGGGATAAAAAATATGGAATCCTGGGCACCTAGCTACTTGTGGGAACACTAGAAGGCAATACCGGAGGTTCAAAAGTGTCATGATAAGGGGTTAGGTCTTCCACATTGAAAATGGAGCTAATATTAAAATGTTTGGGCAAATCAAGTAAATATGCATTAGCGCCAAGTTTTCTAAGGATGGAAAAAGGGCCAATGGTACGGGCATGCAATTTTTTTAGGAGTGTTTAGGGAGTCATTCAAGGCGAATGCTGACCATAACATGATCACCTACATTAAAATCTTTAGCTCTACAATGCACATCAGCAGCAAGTTTATAATCAGCATTACTTAAAGCAATTTATTTTATGAATATCAGCATGCAAGTCATGAATGTGTTATGCAAAAGATTTAACCAGTTCAGAAATACGATCAACAGGGGGAAAGGGAACAAGGTCAATTGGTGTATGGGGTGAGTAACCATGCACAATCTCAAAAGGGCTTTTATCAGTAGAGCAATTAACAAAATTGTTATAGGCAAACTCAGTAGTAGGCAAAGATCAAGTCCTAAGTACCCTGTTTCTCTCCCACAACACACCGGAGCAAATCACCCAAACTTCGGTTAACCACCTCCGTTTGACCATTTTGGGGATGAAACGCAGCAGAGAATTTCAAGGTGGTGTCATAGATCTTCCAAAGTTTCTTCCAAAAAAAACTAACAAACTTGACATCCTTATTAGATACAATGGTCGAGGGTAAACCATGCAACTTAGCAACCTCCCTACAAAATAGCTTAGTGGCATGTGAGGCGTTAGATGCTTTACTACAAGGAATAAAGTTTACCATCTAAGAAAACCGATCCACCACTACAAAAATGGTATCGTGTCCACAAGTTGTCTTGGGCAACCCAAGAACAAATTCATACTTAAGTCTTTCCATGGTGCATCGGGACCGAAAAGGGGTATAGAGACCCGTATTTTGCCGCTTGGCCTTAGCCAATTGGCAAGTACGACATTGGGACACTATCTTCAGGACATCCCTCTTTAGCAAAGGCCAATAAAACCTATCATCCACTAATGCTATGGTTTTATCACGACCTAAGTGACCTGTCAATCCACTAGCATGCATTTCCCAAACAAGAAATGCTCTAAGGGAAGTACGTGGGATGCATAACCTCGTGACACGAAATAGGTATTTGTCAATGATAACAAATCAACATAGTCCCCACGGTTATCGTTTCCAACCTCATAAATAATCCCAAAATCAGGACACGCAAGATAATCGCCCTTCATCCTATCAAAGCCTACCACCTGGGCCTTCATCGTCTGAAGAACTGCGACTACTTGACTAAGAGAATCAGCTACTTTGTTGTCAACACCAAAACAATGTTTAAAAACAAAAGTATACTCATTGAGAAACTCAACCCACGCCACACACCTAGTGTTCAACTTCTTTTGGGAACTCAAATATCGCAACGCTACGCGGTCGGAATACAAAACAAACTATTGAGGCAATAGGTAGTATCTCCAATGGCAGAGAGATTGAACCACAGCATAGAACTCTTTGTCATATGTGGAATATCGCTTCTTCGCCTCATTAAGCTTTTCAGTGAAGAAAGTGATTGGATGACTCTCTTGGCTCAAAACTCTACCAATCCCAACTCCAGAAGCATCACACGCAACCTCAAAAACCTTCTCAAAATTCGGATGCCTCAACACAAGGGCTTCCGTCATTTTATTCTTGATCTCCTCGAAGGCTCTAGTAGTCGCACGTGTCCAATGGAATTCCCTTTTCTTCAAACTATCTGTAATGGGAGCAGTCGTAATGGTGTTAAACCCTCGAATGAATCTCCTATAAAAAGTGACTAACCCATAGAAACTACTTACCTCCGAGATGGTCTTAGGTATAGGCCACTCCCTAATGACTCTAACCTTTTCACGGTCAGCTACAATTCCATGCATGGAGACAATAAAACGCAAGAAAAGCACTTGTGGTTGTAAAAAGGTACACTTCTTAAGGTTGGCATACAATTTGGCCTCCCTAAGGGCAGTGAAAACCTGATGAAGGTGATCTAGATATGCTTCCCGAGACTTACTACACACCAAGATGTCATCACAGTTGACCACTAAGATTTTGCCTATGAAAGGCCGTAGCACTTGAGTAGTCACTTGCATGAAAGTGCTAGGTGCATTGGATAAACTAAAAGGCATAACTAACCATTCAAATAACCCATCCTAGGTTTTGAAAGCAGCTTTCCATTTATCTTCAAGTCTAATGCGAATCTGGTGATACCCACCGCGCAAATCAATCTTAAAGAACCAAATAGAGCCAGCCAACATATCCAAAATGTCTTCAAGCCTAGGGATGAGAAACCTATATTTGACAGTGATTTTATTAATGGCTCTACTGTCTATGCACATTTTCCATGATCTGTTTTTTTTAGGTGTCAAAAGGGCTGGTATGACGCAGGGGCTAAGGTTATGCCTAACCAAACCTTTGCCTAGCAATTCCTCCACCTGTCTATTCAACTCATCACGCTCTTTAGGATTCAGTGTGTAATGGGGAAGATTAGGTAATTGAGATCCAAAAACTAAGTCAATGGCATGATGTATGTCCCGCATAGGTGGTATCTCGCTAAGCAACTCATCAGGCACAACATCAGAAAATTCTCCTAGGAGTCTTGTGAATTTTCACTCTTCAACGCAAGTTTTTCTGAGGGAACCTCTCTAGCTACAACGGCTAACCAAAAATTACTTTCCTATCCCTCACTCTCAAAAGCCTTATGATCTAAAAGGTTAATGCTCTTTTCATTGGGAATCAAGGAATAAGTCTTGGAGTGGAGCCTATTGTCTTTATCTAAGGGTTTGGCAGGGGTAAGAACAAATTTTGCAGAAGTGAGAAGGACAGTCTTACCGTTATACTGAAAGATATAGGTGTTCTCACGACAATGATTGGTCACATCTAAAACATACAACCAGAGATGTCCCAAAAGGACGTGGGAGACATCCATTGGTAACACATCACAATAGATTTCCTCCTTATAGTGGCCAGAATGGATGGGGTCAAGACACATCTCTGTAACAAGTAAAGTGGTGTTATCAACCCAAGCGACTTTGAAAGGCTGTGGATGTGGTTCTAGCTTAAGGTTCAAGCGATCAGCAGCAGACTTAGACACCACATTCATTGTACCACCACCACCAATGACTAGTTTGCAAGAACGCTTATTACATTTGATAATGGTGTAGAAGATATTGGTCCTCTTCCATGCATCACCATCCACACCAGTAGACAGAATGCACCTCACCACATTGACATGAGATGTAGCAAGGTCCTCGCCCAATTCCTCTTCATTGCCCGAATAGTCTATGGGATCGACCACCATAATTTCATTTTCGAGAAGATCATGAGAGATAGGTGATAAAGTGAGGGTGCGCTCAGGACAACGGGAGGAAATATGATCGTGCCTGTGACAGCAGTGACATTAAATGGAGGGATTTCTCGCACGCGACTCAGTACTAGGGCGAGTGATGCCAGCACTAAAGTCTTTAGTCTTAGGAAGTCCCTCCCTAGTGGTACGGGTAGACTAAGAAAAGGATCGAGTCTGACTAGTGTAAGAAATGGCGCGATGTACAAACGTTTTCTTAAAGTAGGCCTTATACTCAAGAACCCGTTGGCACGCGTCTACAGCTGTTGTGAGGGAGAGTAACTCGACCTTATTTCGAATATCAGGTCTAAGGTCGTTGACAAAACAAGAGACCTATATGAGGTAGGTAGGTAATTCTCCTAAGTTTCTGCTTCATGACCCTCCATTGGGTAATCGAGGGTTCACTCACAAGATCAAGATGGGTATGCATATTTTGCCAGAACAGTCTAGCAGGACAGATCAACTTCATTTTTCCAAAATGGACACGGTTAACATCCGACATACGGTACCACTCAAAATAGTCCTCCAAACTATTTAGCTAATCCAAAAAGGCATCAAGGTCTAATTTACCATCATAGGTGGGTGTCAACCTTAACCTTCCTAGTGATGTCAAGGTAGTCGTCATATTGATAGGGTAATCTGTCAAATCTGTCCTCTGGTCTATTTCGTTGGTATCCATAAGGTTGGTGTTTACCCTCATTACCCATTGTTTGGTCCAAGTGAGGTTGCCGAAAGTCCTGCCTATTTTGTTACCAAGTGATGTGTTGGGTTTCCCAGGGATTTCCTCAAGGGGTGGCATCATATTTTCATTTATTTTCTCATTAATGTGAAACCTCTTAGCAGGATTGTGACTTGATCTATGGGGGACAGTACTATGTCTATGGGTCACTAGGTGACCATGCACGGATCCTATGGAGGTATGGGACCGTTAAATGGGCCAAGAAGTCTTAAACCCTCTCGAAGCTACAATGCACTTAAGATTTGTTCTAACTTAGCTTTATGTTGATCCATTCTACTATTGAGTAGGCTCATTTGGCATTCAATGTTCGTCACTCTACCATCGATGGCCTGTGTGTTCAGTAAGGTAGTGGGGTCGGTATCTTTCCCAGAATGCATGGGTATATAGGTGAGAACAACGAGTGTTACAAGGATAGAAGTTAAATTAACGTACCATAAGCAAAGAAACTATAAACAAGCTGCTTGTGTGCATCTAAAGCCTTGAAATTAGTCTAAGTAACATGTTCATAAAAGGTGCAAGGTAATTTTTTTTTGTGCATAAATGAGTAAATGAAAAATGGAAAATTTAAACTTGGGCTAAGAAAATTTACTAAGCCAAACACTAAAATATTAACAAATTTCAATATGGAAATTTGTACCTTATTTGTGGCACTTTGACGAGGTATGCAGCTTTTGTTTTTCTTTTTTTTTTTGCACAGTCTCGACTCTACTCAACTAGTTCTAGTCGTTGCTCGGCTCGGCTCGACTCGACTCTCTTTGTTCACAACTCGACTCGGCTCGGCTCGTATCCCTCATCTTTGGAGCTGAACCAAGTCGAGGTCGGGCTAGATCTTACCCGATACAAATCCGGTCAGATCAAAGTAGAATGGAGGCTTTGTGGCCGAAACTGTCCTCCGGTCACGATAGAGGTACCAGATTCGGCGTTGGGTGGCTGGAGAGAGGTAGACTGCGTGTGATAACTAAAGGGTCACGCCTCTGTACTCTGGTCATTAGCGGTGGAGCAAGCAGCGGTGTCGACTGGGTCACTCAGGTCGTGGTCGCCCGAGGATTCCGCACTGGTCAGTGGTGGTGCCGACGGCTAAGGTGGTGAGTGGTGTGCAACGGCCTTCAACGGTGAACTGTACGCTTGGTTGAGTTTTTTTTTTCAACAAGTGACAAAATGAAAATTTTCTCTTTGCAGCAACTGAAGACGATTGATGATGGTGATGATCTAGGAATTCTTTCGGATCTATACCACTTGGCGTCATACAGTGGGCGAAAAAACACTAATACAAAAAATAATCAAAGAACACTTGATCCGAATCTCATGAATCAACCGTCCAAATCACATGAACAAATAACACTCAATCGTAGAGTATTTTAATTCAAAACTTTGGTGAATTCTCATTCATAAACTGTCAATAAAATAACAAGTCAATGTATTTATAAAACACCAATACATATAAATAAGGAAACAGAGCAAACTACTAAGAAAACAAATCAACTAATTTATATCTGAGTAAATTCCACTTTTAGTCCTTTTAGTTTTCCTTGTGTCTTTATTGGGTTCCTGGAGATTAAAACGTCCTTATTGGGTCTGTTGAGAATCCTAATACGATTCAAGCTTAGATCATCATATTTATCTTATCATTGTGTCCTAGTTCTATTAGACTTTGTATTCATAAGTCTATATTTTAGGTCAATTGTATTCTTTTTATTCAATCAATAAGACTAAGAGAATTCTTTTCAGTTATTATTTTTTCAACAGGGTCCTTTAAGTTTGGTACTCATTCCAATTAGGTCCTTCACCCAAATGATTTTGTTTCATTAACTCGTGATTCAAATGTGTACACTATATGCAAGAAAGTTCCCAAATCAAGAGTTATTGAAGTTTATTTGAAACATAGGGCTGTGGTTGATATAATGGATGACCAGTTAAATAAAATTGATGAAGATGTGGGGATAACAAATACTGTGACTGGACTATTTGAATTTGATGAAACTGTTTTTGAATATGTTATTGAACCTGACATGAATGAACCTGTTGTGAATGAGTCTGCTGTGAATGAACCTATTGTGAATGAGATTATTGTGTCATTTGGGTGAAGAACTTGTTTGGAACGGATACCAAACTTAAAGGACCCAGTAGGGATGTTTTAAACTCCAATGATCCAATAAGAACACAAGACAAATTAAAAGGGCTAAAAATGGAATTTACTTTTTATATCTAGATATTATTATGATTTTGTTTCCTTCTGGAGTATTTATTCTTAAAAAAAAAAATCTTTGATTGGTCCTCCATCAGAAGATTTTCATAATTTCAATTTATTCATAAACCCTAGAAAGTGAGGCTTTCTTCCTAGGTATGATTCCTAGAACCGTGCTAGTATGAGGCTTAGTAGAACCCGTGAGGCTAGTAGTCTAATCTATCAGTTCTTGTTATTGATTCTTGAATTAAACCAACCAATTGATCCCCAAAATTCTGCAAACCCTAACCCTAATTTCAGCCATGAAGATTTCCCCTTTATCGTCCAACATCAATAAAACTATTAGTAGAAAGTCGAAACAAATTCTCAATGGGCCAGAATGCCTGATACTTGAGATTCCTACCACACTAAAATGATAAGGTGGCATAGCCAAAGATATGCTTAAATTCAGTAGAATGTATAAATGGGCCTAAACATTCAACACCAAACCATAAAATTATTTTAAGACATTAACTCTACTGGTGTAAATTGGCCTTTCTGTAAGATGCTGAATCATACCTTGTTACTGATTGATTCTCGCAATCTCTTCAATGCTTCTGATTCACCACCTCTAAAAGGGGTCAATTCATCCTGCAGACATTAATCTTAGGGAAAACAAGGAAAAAGAAACTTAAGAAAAGTAACATTCTGAAACATTGGTAGAACCAGACCTGTTCATTGTCTCCATAGCCAAGTTCTTTGATTGTTGGAACTTCTGAGATCTCACAATTTCCAATATCTCCAACAGGAGGAAGTGAAGAAAGTGAAATTAGAAGTTCTGATGTTTCCCATGAAGGCTCCCCAGCAAGGTTCAGAAAGGAATGATAACTTAGTGGTGGCCTTCCCCCATTCTTCGTGACGAAAAAGCCATGGATTAGCAGAGAATATATTAATAAACCTCAAAAATTCAATCCCTCAGTACTCCTTCATAACTTTTCACTTAGAACCACTAACAACGGCGGAGAATTATGGTGATCTTATGTATAACTCAATACTCATGGGTGGCACACCCTTGGTGCCCTTTTTTTTATTGGTAAAACTCACACACACCCTTGGTGCCCTTTTATACTACACTTTTTTCTTATAAAAAAAACTCAGTATTCACTCACTTTATCTATGATATCTGCAGGATTGAAGAGTGTATGACTCACGGGAGAGAAAACCTCAATTCCAGCTGAAGAAGCATACTTCTGTTGAAAAAAAAGAGGTGATGTTTTGTTAGCTAATATCAGTAGAAGCACATTACTATGATGAAATTCCAAGAGAATATACATTATAACATTACAATATGGTTATCTGAAGGAAGCACATTTGATATTTTTGCACTTTGAAAATAAAAAATCTTACCTTAACTTTAATATCTAAAGTTTGATAGTATGGATCTGTGTCATATTCAAAGCAAAGCTTTTTGACATCCCACTGCAAGGACAAAAAGAAATAATATAATCAGGCATATAAAAATTTGGCAGTATGAAGGATGAGAGGTCTAAGGGTAGCAACCGTTAGTTCTTCCCTTAACAAGTACTATCACATTCTGATCCCACCATTAACGTGTCTAAGGTACTAGATTCCGGTTCTCTCAATTTTGAAAAGAAACTTCAAACTCAAATTAAGCCCATCTTAACCCTTCAATTGTTTTGGATGGACAAGATTTTGCCACCAAATAAAAACAATATCATGTCATCTTTTAGGAATCCAATAAAATGTGGTTCATTATATTGTTGACATGCCATTGTTTTTATTTGGTGGCAAAATTTTATCCATCCAAAACAATTGAAGGGCTAAGATGGACTTAACTTGAGTCTAAAGTTCCCTCTCAAAATTGATAGAACCGAAATCCCTAAGGTACTACATGTTTAGTCCCCTCCATTAATTGTGCTCCAATGGCATGTCTTACAATCACGAGTTGGTCAAAGTTTAAAATGACCTATCTTCTTCAAACTATTATAAGTAATACTCCCTTTGTCCCAAAAATGATTGTCACTTATCACTTTTTTGACTTAATTTTGACTTTAATTATTTTAAAAATATGAAAAAATATTTTTTAGAAACTTCTAAACTCTATTTATGTATATATGAAAAAAAATTAAATTTCCTTAATGATTTAACATTAGAAAAAAAACATTATTCATTTGATTAGCTAAATAGTGAACCTGACAATCCTTATGGGACAAAGGGAGTATGTTTTGAATGGCACATTACTCATGATGGGTATAAACTAAACCTATCTGACAACCTCAACCCACCAATAAGTTGGGCCAACATGTATCGCAACTGTCTCAATTAGAAATTCTATTTGTTAGCAGCATGTAAATAGTATACGCATCAATTCCAAGCTGGAGTTTATCTAGTACACTTTTGTTCCTCTTTCACTCGATAAATAATTCCACCCAGGCACTCACCCTCTACGTCACCAAGAACAACTACAGAACAATGAAACTGGTCCAGTTTGAAGATAAACACATAGGCTGCACTGGTAAGGATTTGCACAATCTTTTTTTTTTTTTCCTTCACAAATTTGAGAAGTATGGTACTCATAACAGGACATACTCCACAATTCCTCTCAACTGGCATACCTAAACTTATATAAATATGTTGAACATTGAATCATTAATACATAATCATCTGAAGAATTATACTCTCATTCATTATACTATAGATATATAACCAGCTAAAGCATTAGATTCATGAGTCATATATAGTGGCAAGTAAAAATATTGAGAGGGATTAAAAGAGATATAGGTGACATAAGAGATAACTTGAATGGTTTCAAGTTCAAAAGTGTTCTTATATACATATAAATCAAAATGTGCCTCAGTTATACAAATGTGTGCAAAAAATTGTGGGCATTATACCAACTCATGCTAACTTTTCTTCTCAATTATTGGCACTCTCTTGAAACCAAAAAAAAAAAAGATTTAATTATACATTAGCCAGTGAACTATATAGCATACCCCCAAAAATAGTACTTAAATTAAGAAAAAAAGAAAGAATCAACAGTTGAATTACACAGTTAATACCAATTACAACTAATTAAACCACAAGAGGAGGAACTATAAAAGCCCCAAAAAAAGGAAAACAAAAAATAAAAACAAAACCATTTGCACAAAATAGATAGAGAACATTAGAGAAGGCTTCACCTCCTTCAAGCAACGAATCAAAACCTCACTTGGGTCACCCTTTAACACCAACAAGCGCGACCCGAGCTTCTTGAGGCTCGAATCAAGATCCACAAGGCTCTCGAGCAAGAAGCGGATCCTGTTCAGGCCGGCCCGGGCCGACCCGGGAGAGAACGCATTCGGGTCCGGCTCCATGTAATGCGAGTCGATCATGAACACGGGATACACAAAATTGGACCCTTTAGCGGCGCACTCGAGAGCCGGGTTGTCATGGATCCGAAGCCCTTTACGAAACCACATCAGAGAAGCCGACCCGTTTGCCATCGTTGTCGGGTTTAAACGATGAAGTGAAGATAAAGAAAGTGAAAATCGCATAGAAAGAGAGAGACAGAGTTTAAAGTGTTCTAAATTGGTTCGCGCCTTAATTGCAGATGTTGAGTTAGTATTGATACACTAGGGTGTCACCTAATGCACGCTGGGACGTAGGATAACGAATTTGATGAAGCATTTTTGGGATAAAAGTGCGCTGTACGCACAGTGCGTGTGTTAGAGGTGTTTAAGAGGGAAAGTTATAATCGGTTCAAGTAGCGCCACGTTGTGCCTTTTAAAATTCGAGGCGTTAGGGCGCCGTTGCTCGAGTAAATAAGACAAAAGGGGATACCAATCTCCTTGATTTGATTTGATTTGATAAGGCGTAAATGCATTTTCACCCAAGGTTTAGGGTCACTTCAGACTCGATAATAATTTAAACTATCAAGTTACAGAGTGGTAGCAATGTGATTATTCCGTTAAAATTTTGTCTAAATTATTAGCAGAAAAGATATGTGTCAAATTAACAGAAAACTAAATTTAAAATTAAGAAGAAAAAAATGTGAAAACAACTTTAGAAGTAAAAATAAAATAGAATGAGTTTCTTTTTTACTTTTGATTTCTCCATAATTGTGAGTTTGGTTAATTTCATAGTATTCAGGATGGGTTTGCTAAATCTCATTCTATTTATTTGTGTTTGGAAAATAAAGATTGAGAAACAGACCCATTATACACAAAGCTCTTATGTTTCCTTCTCACATATCTCAAACTCTTTCTTTCTCTTAACACACACACACATGTCAAATCTCACTATCATCAGCGATGGCTCTTTTAATTTGATGACTACGCTTCTATTGCTTTAATGATATCAAGACGTGGATGCTTTCGCCAGTCACCACACATGACTACAGTCTTGATCTCCACCCCCCTTCTATGTTTCTCTTTGTTTCAGAGTCGTCATTTCTATTGTGTCCTTATCTTTCGAAAATATCTCTCCCTTGTGTTACACAACAACTAGCTCTTCTTCACATAACAAGAAATCGAAGGAGCTTAGATTTTTTATGTTGTTTTTACTTTGGCGGCTGAGGTAAGGTTTGGGATTTTTATTTTGGTTAAAGAGAAGGGAGGAGAGTAACGAGGTGTGGCAACTAAGGTAAGGTCTTGGATTTCTAATTTGATTAGAGAGTTAGGGAGAAGAGAAAAGAGATTTTGGTCTTGGTTTTTTATTCTGGTAAAAAAAGGAATAGGGTTTAAAATGAATAGATTTATTCCTATTTGGTTGCTGGAAAAATGGAAGAAAATTGGTTGTTGAATCTAGATTTTGCCCAATGGTATGTTTGGTTGCTAGGCAAGTGTTAGTGCTAGGAGGAAGAGTAAGAAATGGAAACGAATATGATTAGGTTTTGCAAGATGAGATGACGATTGATGTTAGAATATGGTTTATTTTCTTATTTGTTTTTGTTCAGTTTCTCTTTTAGTTTTATTTTTTATTTTTTACCTTTTACTTTTAAATTTTTTATGCAATGACATGTGTCCTTTCTCTTAGTAATTAAGACAAAATTTTAATTTTGAAATTTAAGGGTTTAAATTGTTACAGTTAAAATGTTGGGTGTAAAGTGCTACGACCCTTTAAACCTTGGAGGTCAAAGTGTATTTAAGCCTTTTTGGATTGAATCATCTCTCATCGTTTTTTAACCCAAATTTTCTTTTTTCTGTTTGAATCTCCAACTTCAATCAGGCCATGAATGCTAGATAATCATTATTAGCCAGCAAACTAATTTATAGGGGTTTGACCACCCGTTTATGCCTACGTCTTCTCTTTAAGACTTCTGCTTGAGACTTACTCCAACATTCAAATGATTTAATAGAAAAGCGTTAAACTAACTCTCTTACAACAATAAGTGATGTTGAATTATTACAATGCTAAGGGATACAAATATACAAACGATATATAGTAGTTCGACAAAATTGGATCCTCTTGGGTCTACATTCATTCTCTTCAAGGTTGGCTTGAGAGGATCTAGTTGTGTCGAACCACTATTTATTGTTTGCATATCACTATCCCTTATCTTATCTCTTTTATTTATAATCCACAATTACAACTAGTTGGTTTTTACACTATAAGAAATAATCTCTATGGTAAGGAAAAAACTCTTCGCTGAAAACTGAATAATCCTCACTAAAGCTCTTTGGCGATGACATTTTTTTCTTGCCCAGTCCATGTTTATGTGACCATTGTCGAAAATCATAGCGAGGACCGGAAGCTGCCTCGCTGAAAATAACTTTTGGTGAGGACTATTTTCCTTACCGAAAGTATATAAAGCATTGCCTAAACTATTCTATTGTTAGGCAAGTAAGAATTTTAGTAAGAACTTTCCTTGCCTTAGACTTTGTTTCAATAAGGATTTTCCTTGCCATATGGTACCATTTGGCGAGGATTATCCTCACTTTATGTTTACTTTTCTTAGGAGTTTTTTTGCTTTAGGCTGATCTTTAATAAGGATAGTTCTCACCAAAAGTCTTGTTTATTTTTTGATGTAATATTTTTTATTTAATATAAATTATAATTTATCGTTGTTACATACTTTAGTTCAATACTTACTAACTCAATCTTTCAAATCCATACAATATTGAATCAATATTTAAACTAAAAATTATATATAATATTATGTATATAGTAGGTAAACAAGATCTCTACATCAA
Source organism: Bretschneidera sinensis (assembly GCA_023935145.1). NCBI lineage: Eukaryota > Viridiplantae > Streptophyta > Magnoliopsida > Brassicales > Akaniaceae > Bretschneidera > Bretschneidera sinensis. Next base: position 55,111,562 of record CM043702.1, on the reverse strand, counting down.
AAGAACAATAGTTCAACAGCTATATTTAATAAGATCTTCATTCACTCATCCATGCATGATGAAATTTAACAATTTATGAAGATCTATCCATCAAAAGAAAAGTTCAAGAACTTCAATATATAAATGAAATTTCCATTCGCTTATCCATCCATGCATGCATATGATTAAGTTTCATCATGCAAAACGAAAAAAATAACATATGCAAAAATAGGAAATGATCTTGATTAGGCCATGTATAAAAGTCCCAGCACGTAAGAGAGAATGCAATTGGAAAAGGAAGAGGCATGATAAAAAATTAATTATCCATAAAAAAACTTGCAAAATATTAGAATAAAAAACCAAAAAAATAGCAACAAACATACACTAGACCAAACAAAGCAAGAAAATGGCATATATTGCCTATCCATTCGGTGAGAATTATGTATGAAAGAATAAGATAAACATGATGCTAAACTTGAAGAGAAAAAAAAAAAAGCAGTACCTCTTCTTATTTTCTGCCATTATCCTCCTGCAAATAGAGATATAATAGATAAATTTTAACAAACTTAATGATTATTCCAACAAACTCAAATCACAATTAATATCAAATTTTAAAATTAAGTAAGAATTTAAAGTTTAACACCAAACCTAAGCTGCTAAACAATACATTTCAAGCTCAATACTTAATTCAACATGCTCTTGATCATAAGCATTTTCAATATCTATCTAAGAACTAATTGCTAGTAGATCTTCAAATCAACTATAGTGCATGAACATAAAGTCACAAGCAACAACCTTACCTCAATTACAACTGTTGTACGATTATCTACCTAAATTAATAAGCAAATATCCGTATAGTTTTACTTGCAAGTGCACAAGGTCAATAGCAGCATAGTGTGCAAGTGCGAGATCATCTCCACAGGGATTGGTTAATTTTGAATTAGAATTAGTTTCTCAATATAAAAGATAGAAATGGATGTTTGAGTGTGAATTAATAATGATAAGAACATAGGGCTTTGATATCCACCACTAATCATACTTTCCTATTAAGTAAAGTGCCAATGCTATAGCCCTATCATGAATACCTAATGGTTGCCAACTATAAGGGCTTGGTCCACTCCTTAGGCTATTGATCTCCCTAAGCAACGAGTTAGGCATGGTGTATACTCTAACTCTTTTCTCTCTTAAGGGATTCAGCATGATGTATACTGAGTTGTTCCTTAAGAGAGCATAAGGGCTGTGAAAATCGACAACCACATGGGACCTAGGGCTTGGTTCGCTCCCGGTTTCCCATGTTGATTAATCCAAGAATCCAGTGTGGATATCTTTTATTACTATTGTTAGACCTAGGACTCGGTCATCCAAATTGATCTAACTAACTTATTCATACCACATGCATACGTTGATCAGACACACACATATGAGGAATTTAAAAAAACACAGGCATTAATCAATTAAAGCATCATAACATGGCTATTAGCAAAGGTAATCAATGATCATATATATAGGAAAACATAATTAAGGCTTCAATCGAGCCCTATTAGGAAGTTAGTTACACATATTCAGTAAACTAAGCATCATAACCATAGTTAACTAAAACAGAAAAATAAAACTCGAAGGATGCAGAGAAGATGAGTCGTCAATTCCTCTCCAAGGCTTACAACTTCAAGCTCAATCCAAAAGTATGTTTTCTGTGTTCTTCTTTCCAATTTTGGCTCTGCCGCCTCTGGAGCGTGTGCGCTCGATCGCATATATCTGCACTCGAGCGCATGTGTGTGCTCGAGCTTTCTGAGTGTGCGCTCGTGTGCCTGTGTGCTCGATCACAAGGGAGGTACGCTCGAGTGCACCTTGCTGGATTGCAGAACTTTACTTTTCATTCTTTAAAGCTCCAAACTGTCAACTTTTTGTCAAAGCCCTGTGAAAAACACACAAACATGAAAATGAAATAGAATCTACTAAAATAGATAAACAAAGAGCCTAACAAGCGTAAATTAAGGGGCTTAAATATAACTATTTAAGCACTTATCACACCCCCCAAACTTACATATTGCCAGTCCCTTAGCAATACAAAATGAAAGGCTATATTAAAACAAAATTAAAGATAAATTCATTCTTCATGATATCCAAAAATTTGCGTTGCACGTAAAACCATGATGATCGTTCATGAGTAAGCTTATAATAAAAACATATTGTTGTAATGAATAAGGATTTTAAAAGCTCATGTTACTTACCTAAGGTTGGCTTAAGGCAACGCAAGTTTGATTTGTTTGTGATGAATTAGTACATAGAAGATGGGGCTTCCAAATAATTTTAATGTATAGTGTTTCGATGTTCAAACCTTCATCGAATTCCTTATCAAATAGAACAAAAATAGCATAGTGCTTACTTCTTTTCTTTTTCTTTTATCATGAGATTTTTGCCATGTTGAGTTCCATTGAGCTTTCTAATTGACCCTTGTAACGAGTGTTTAGCCAATGACTCCCAAACCAGATGGTTTTAGGGCATTAGGTGTAAAGACACCCCTAAGGACTTTCTAACTCGAGTAAAAAAGGCTATGGAATTAACAGGTCTTAATGCTTCCAAGTGAAATTCTCACCTTTTGACGTGAACATTCACTACTTACTGAGGTAAGAGGCTCAGTTACTCAGTGAAATTTTTTAATGATCATTAAAAGCTTTTTATTCTCTTTTTGCATGATGGGCATATTTTTTCTTTGTTTTTCTTATGCCAAAGTGTTCTTCTAACAAGTTATCAGATTACAGTTAGGTCATGGAAACATATACATAAGAATTATATGTCATACCCCACACAAATGCGTGCTAATGTGCTCGTGCCAGATCTAGATCAAACTTGTGAATTCTTAAGTGCCTTGAGGTAGGTAACTAAACTTTTAAAATTCCTATTATAGGACTATGTGTTCTAAATTTTAAGCTCATTAATGAAGTTTTATCATATTTTTAAATCAACCAAAAATTTTTAACACAAAATGAGCATGTATTTATCTTTTCTGTGTGCATGTGCTTCAAATGCATGCATGTGTCTGTGTCTCCCACTACCCCCAAACTTAATATACACATTGTCCCCAATGTGTGTGTGATATGGAAAGATCTGACCTAGGAGATAAAGAACTAGACTGCTTGTATTGTTCGTAACACGCCCCCAAACTTGAACTGGTTGCACGCACTAAGTTCCTGACAAAGAAAAACAAACATTGTGCCAGAAAACAAGAAATATATAGATAAAAAAACATAAATACTAATAAGGAAAGAAAATATGATAATGAAAAAAGGATATGCTGTGGGGTACCTCCCATGAGCGCTAAGTTTTATGTCTTCAGCCAGACAGGGTATCCTCGCACTGCTGGTCGGCAGGTGGTGCAATCAAAGAGGTACCGGGTGTAGCTTCTGGTGTAAATGCGCTCGATCGCAATGCATCAGGTAATGAAATTATGTGCGATAGAAACTAAAAATTCAAGTGGTTTAGATATCCTTGGATCAACTATATATTGTACAGTTTGAAGTGTCAAGTCTTCGTCTCAAGGAGGTATGTTGAGATCGAGGTATGGTTTGTAGCATCGCCTCCTATCGTGCAAACTGGGCCTCTAACCCATCTATCCACTGATGGATTAGATGGGTTGCCTCTCTATCCTCCCGACAGATGTAGGATAGCTCACAATGGAAGGAGGACAACTCATCTAGAAGGTGTTGATATTCTGTAGACCCCATGTCTGGCTGGTCCTCCTCTCAAGTAGGGCTCATTGTCGGGTGCTCGGCATCCATAGGATCATCTGCCTTAGGCTCAGCAATAAGAGTAAGCACTCAGGCTCCTCGAGGTATGTGGGACTGGCTAAGGCTCCACTGGGCCCTCCTGAAGAATAGATGATCACTAACTGGACCATCAACGGAGGAGCCTCTGATCCCCTTCTTCTTGAAGATATGACTGAGTAAGAAAAGGAAAGGGAGCCCCCATGCATTAGCCGTGGTGGTCTGATGGCTATGCATATGGTCCCAGAACTTGTGTATCTGACTCCATATGACTGCTGGGATGGAGTACCAGTGACCCCGATGAAAGGCATAGAGAGCCTATAGAAACTGATCCCTCTTCTATGTCTTGTGTCCTAAAGGACACACATTACGCTGGAGGACGGAGTCCATAAACCATAAGCGAGGAGGTAACATCGACCGGCTCCCTACATTGTTGTGTTGGTCCGCATACTGGCCTGCACACATGTTCTCGATAATATGGGGTAGAGGAAACGAGTCTGGCTGCTCCTCCATAAGACTGTTCTCCGGAGGGGACTCATCACAGCAGTGGAGGGCAGTGGCGATGTCTGTGGTGGTCAGCTCTATGAATCTGTCCTGGACTGAAAAGGATAAGATCTCTGGTCTAGTGCAGTCATAGGTCAGATTCTCATAGAAACTGACCACAAATCTGATGTAAGCTCTCGAACAAATCGACTTGAATAGTCGTTTGAGACCCCAGGCCTTGAACTCTTGGACCGCCTATCTTGTGGCGTACAAGCTCTTTGAAGTCTTCATCAATGTTGAATGTAGTCTCAAATAGTATTTCACACTGCTCGAAACTAGGCCGAGTGGATTGGGAGCGGTTGCCGGAGGCTCAGGAAGTGGAGGTCATTTTTTGAGGTCTAAAACTGTGGTTACTATCAAAATTACGCTCGATCACGGATTTTGTGCGCTCGATCGCACTAGAGGACTTGCACTCGATCACAGGTGGTGTGCTCTCGAGCGCAGTGGCTCAGGCAATTTATCAGATAGTTGATATGCAACAAAAGCTCGAAGCTGTAGAAATGATACAAACTTGATTCCAACCTCCTGTAACATGAAAATACACAATCAATCACCCAAGATATTCATATAATAAGAGGAAAAATATAAATTAACATATTGTGTGATGGTGTGTTCGTAATTTAAAAAAATGGTAATGGCCCTACCGTGTGGGGTTATGAATGTGAAGTGGATGGAAGGGGGAAATGAGATAGAGAGAGAGTGGTTAAATGGAATAAGGGAAGTGTGTTTATGATTTTGATTTAGTTGAGAGAGATGGGGATAGTTGTGGTGAGCTAAAAATCGATTTAAGGCTGCTGAGGGCAAGAAAAAGCGAGAGTGTAGGCAGTTGCGATTGAGTGTAAAGAGTGAGAATGATGGGGGGAATGTTTTAAGACAGCACATGACCTCTCTGCCCCGAGTGCGCTCGAGCACATAGTGAAGTGCGCTCGATCACACTTTTGTGTAAGTGTGCTTGTGAGGTGCGCTCGTTCGTAATGGTGTGTAGTGGATGTGCGCTTGAGTACTCTGAATGGTGCACGCACAAAACAGCATGTATGGACAAAATAAAGACTTACCAAGACTAGAAAAATAAAGCAAGAACAATACAACCTTACCGTGCTTTAGTGGCCTCAGTACCACTAACCTTGATAGAGGCACTTTGAGCTATAGGTATGAAAATGGAAATTGCTCAAGCGCTCTCTATAGTAGCTTTAGTGCTATGTCCTTTTAAAGGGGCACTTAGAGCCCACCTCGGGTGGTTCAAGTGCCCTGAACAGCTGATTCATTTTCAATTCTGGTCCCTGGACAATAGGAGAGAGAAAAGTAATATTAGTAGGCTCAGGGGGTTCAACTGGAAGAATATGCTTACTTGGAAGTTTTTGCATGTCCATTAAGGGGTGCATGGCTTTATTGATGTCTTTAATCATGTTGTCATCCTTTGGTTCGATGTCTAAACTTGGGGTGCCATGGTTGAGGGTGGTCTCCAATGGATCATGGTGATGGACCTGAAAAACTTTCTCCACAACACCTTGCATCATGCTTACATTAGAATATTCATTATCATCTTTGGTTGATTTTAATGTATTAAATATTTTGAATTCTATCTCTTCATCATTTACCTTCATAGTGACAATGCCCATTTTTACACTAATATTTGTGCCAGCAGTTATCATAAAGGGTCTTCCTAAGATGATGGGTAGAGGTAATGGTATAGAACATTCTTCCATATCTAATACAATAAAATCAGTAGATAAAATAAATTTACCTACTTTTACCAAAACATCCTCGAGGATACCTTTCGGTCGTTTGATGCTTCTGTCAGCCAGTTGCAAAGTGATGGAAGTTGGTTGAAGCTCCCCTAAACCTAGTGTCTCGAATACACTATATGGCAGCAGATTGACACTCGCCCCAAGATCCAATAGTGCATGTTCGAATAGCTGGTCACCTAGCCTGCAAGGAATAGTAAAACTACCCGTATCTTTTAGTTTTGCTGGTAGTTTTCTTAATAGCACAACACTTACCTCTTTAGTCAAGGCTACTGTCTCATGCTCCTGAAACTTCCTTTTGTTAGTGCAACAATCTTTCAAGAATTTAGCATATGTAGGAATTTGTTTAATTGCATCTAATAAAGGAAAGTTTATTTTCACTTTTTTCAAAGTTTCAAAAATGTCAATCAGTTTAGTCTCTTTCTTAGGTTTTACTAACCTTTGAGGGAAGGGTGGAGGTGTATTTACCTTTGCCATCTCACTTACCTTAGATGTGGATACTTTGTCTGGAGATGCTTGTGCAGGCTTATCGACACCTATGATCTTTCCACTTCTTAGGGTTGTCACAGCATTCAGTTGCTGATGTCCTCTTGGATTAGGTATTGGTTGAGCGAGAAGCTCATCTTGCTTTCTACTACTCAGTTCCTTGGCCAATTTCCCCATTTGTGCCTTTAGTCCTTGAATGGCTTGATCATGTTTTGCAGTGGTTTGTCTCATCTCAGTCCGAAATTGTCTAGTTTCTTCCATGAAATGTTCATGTGAAGTCATTAATTGTTGCTGCTGAGTTGCCAATTGCCTTACAAGACTTTCGAGGTCACTTTTCTTTGTTTCGGGAGCTGAGTGGGCTACTGGTTGGAAATTTCTTTGCTGCTCTTGACCATTTTGATTGTTGCTCCAAGAAAAATTTGGGTGATTTCGCCATCCAGGGTTGTAGGTGTTTGCATAGGGATTGTTCTTCGGCTGATAGTTGTTTGGTGCCACAAAGTTTGCTTGCTCATGATCTGCAGATGAATACAAGAGACATGTATCAATATTATGATCAAATTGGGAACAAATAGCACATACCTGGAGTGGTGTAGCTGGTGGGTTAGGTGAGGCGTTCTGAGCAGCCATGGCTTTAACTAACAGATCTAGTTTCCTCTCCATAGCAGCTATCTGAGTAGAGGATCCTCCATTTAAGTTTACCTCATACATACCCTTACTCTTGGTTACATGTCTACCTCGAAAGGAGAACTGCTGAGTGTGTTCACTTAGGGTTTCGAAGAGCTCCATAGCTTCTTCACTGATTTTCTCCATCAGCACTCCTCCACAACCTGAATCCACAATACTTTTGTTAGTATCACTTAAACTTTCATAGAAAGCTTGTACCAGTTCATTCTGAGGTAGATTGTGATGTGGGCATTTGAGTAGTAGCTCGTTGAAGTGTCCCCATTCCTCAAAGAACAGGTCTCCATCCTTTTGTTGGAAGGACTGAATCTCCTTCCTTATTTGCCTTGTCTTTTGAGCTAGAAAAAACTTATTTAGGAATTTGCTGGCCAACTCCTCCCAAGTGTAGATCGAAACTGCAGGTAATGAATTGTACCATAGTTTAGCATTATCTTTTAAGGAAAAAAGGAAAAGAATTAACCTTATTCCTTCTTGGTCTAAGCCTTGGATGTGCTAGAATTTGCAAAGATCGAAGAACTCTCAGAGGTGCAAGTGTGGATCCTCATTAGAGGTGCCCCTAAAGTGGGTCAATGCACTCAGTATTTGCAAAGATATATAGTAGTTTCCTTCCGCCTCAGGTTGATAAGCAATAAACGATGGCTGATCAAGGTTCCTTGGGATGAAGGATTGCTTCATCGGTCTTCGCTCAGGTGGTTACTCATTATCGATCTGTTCCGCCATTGGTACTTCTTCCTCAATTTCTTCATCTATCTCTTTCAAGTTGTCTCTAAGCCTTTGTTGGATAGTCCGCTCAAGCTTGGTATCGATGGGGAAGAACGTTGGATGCTTGGATCGAAGCCAGTGCATGAATCGGTAACAATCACTTTAGTGCAGCAGTCAAACACTGCTGCCCGGGTAACTCTCTGCCTCAATTGCGCTCGATCGCACATAAGGGTGCGCTTGATCGCAAATGGCACAAAAAGTTCTCCTGGTGTGCCTAAAACAAAAAACAATAAGGAATTAGAATTAGGGTTTTAATGAAACAAAAACTTAAAATTTTTGAGATTTTTTTTTGTTGATAAAAATAGAAAAATGAAAAAGAAAAATAACAATAATTGATCTAAATGAAAAATAATTCTAAAAAAAAATTAAGTGCGATCCCTGGCAACGACGCCAAAAACTTATTGTGCGATTATCTACCTAAATTAATAAGCAAATACCCGTACAGTTTTACTTGCAAGTGCACAAGGTCAATAGTAGCATAGTGTGTAAGTGCGAGATCATCTCCATAGGGATTGGTTAATTTCAAATTAGAATTAGTTTCTCAATATAAAAGATAGAAATGGATGCTTGAGTGTGAATTAATAATGATAAGAACATAGGGCTTTGATATCCACCACTAATCATACTTTCCTATTAAGTAAAGTGCCAATACTATAGCCCTATCATGAATACCTAATGGTTGCCAACCGTAAGGGCTTGATCCCCTCCTTAGACTATTGATCTCCCTAAGCAACGAGTTAGGCATGGTGTATACTCTAACTCTTTTCTCTCTTAAGGGATTCAGCATGATGTATACTGAGTTGTTCCTTAAGAGAGCATAAGGGCTGTGGAAATCGACAACCACATGGGACCTAGGGCTTGGTCCGCTCCCGGTTTTCAATGTTGATTAATCTAAGAATCCGGTGTGGATATCTTTTGTTATTATTGTTAGACCAGGGACTCGATCATCCAAATTGATCTAACTAACTTATCCATACTACATGCATTGATGAATTTAAATAAACATAGGCATTAATTAATTAAAGCATCATAACATGGCTATTAGCAAAGCTAATCAATGATCATATATATAGGAAAGCATAATTACGACTTCAATCGAGCCCTATTAGGAAGTTAGTTACACATATTCAGTAAACTAAACATCATAACCATAGTTAACTAAAACAGAAAAATAAAACCCGAAGGATGCAGAGGAGACAAGTCGTCAATTCCTCTCAAAGGCTTACAACTTCAAGCTCAATCCAAAAGTATGTTTTCTGTGTTTTACAAGGCTATATATAGGGCTTTAAGGGTGCTCTGAAACCCTAATTTCCTATTTAAGGTCTGGAGATTTCTTTTTAATTCTGGCTCTGCCGCCTCTGGAGTGTGTGCGCTCGATCGCACAGATCTGCGCTCGAGCGCATGTGTGCGCTTGAGCCTTCTGAGTGTGCACTCGTGTGCCTTTGCACTCGATCACAAGGGAGGTGCGCTCGAGTGCATCTTGCTGGATTGCAGAACTTTACTTTTCATTCTTTAAAGCTCCAAAATGTCATCTTTTTGTCAAAGCCCTATGAAAAACACATAAAACACGAAAATGAAATAGAATCTACTAAAATAGATAAACAAAGAGCTTAACAAGCGTAAATTAAGAGGCTTAAATATGACTATTTAAGCACTTATCAACAACCCATCAAATATACTTATAAATCAACTATAGTTCATACTTTGAGGAGATCCCTTAAGAATCCTGCAAAGAACAAAAAAACGAATTAGAGTTGTGAGTAAAAATCATTCAAAAGATCTCTTAAATTTGAGTTCAATTTGTAGAAATTTTAAGAATCTTACTAACACTTGGGAAGATAAAAAGATAGAAAGAAAGAAAGAAATGAACTTTGGGAAAATGTGATTTATCTATGCTAATCAATCATCTCAATTGAGAAAAATTGTGATTTGTTCAAGTAGGAAGAAAACACCCATCATTTCATTCTATTTTCTTCTCTACCAAACGATAAAGAAGTATTGTCCTCTCATCCATTCCTCTCACTTTTCCTATTAACCAATCTTAGCCTAAATGCTTAACTTATAGTAGTATATAAAATTGATAACCTAAATCAATAATTATTAATCCTAAAGGGTTTTATATTCTCCTTCTTACAGTTGAAACCAAACCAATTCTAAGCAGTATTTCCCTAAAAAATTTCCAGGCAGTAAATTATGTAGTAAAAGTGGCAACACAACAGGAGAAAAAATGGTCTATTTGAGTTATCATCAAACCAAGGATGAAGGTGCAAAAGGAAAAGGTTGCAAGGTAATTCCTTTTATTTGCAATTAGTTTGTGGAGCAAATTCAAGAGACTATGACACACCATACAACACCTTTATTTCATCTCTGACTCTTGATCCCAATCTCTGGTTGACATTACACAAGAGTTTACTGATAAGATCCTTTGCCTCTAGCGATAACTTTGCTTCTTCAAGAAACTTCAAATAAGTTCTCCAGTTTACTATTTGCAAAAAAAGGAAAGAAGAAGAACATTATTATGTAACAGAACTTTTTCTTACCCTGTTACCCCTCTTCATCCTCTTATTCTCTTTTTGTTTATTTACTTTATATTAAATCGGTAATAAAATAGTGAGTAATAAATATGATGAAGAAGAATATGGCCTACAGAACAAGAAAATATGAATGACCATGAAATTAATGTATATAATGTCAGCACAACTGGTCAAAAAACTTAACTACAACAATGAATACCACTTATGTCTCAAAATTATCAGGATCGTAACAAAAATGCAAGTAACACTAAGCCCAACATATTTCAAAACCTATTTGTTTAGAGTCATGGAGATTTTTGTATAAAAAACTTTGCAGAATCTGCTCAGGTTCATTAGGATTGCAAGGAACTCTAACTCATTACAAATTTTTAAGATCATTTTACCTTTTGAAATTGCAACATTCAAAAGGAGAACCCACAAGCTATTGAAGCATAAAAATGAAATACAAATAACATAAATTCTAATGAACCTCAAAGAATGAGAACTCATTACCTTTTATATGCAAATATAGAATCAAGATAAAAAAACAAAAAAAAAACATATAGAATAAAATATAGATCTCACTTTAGTACAAGTTTGGCTCAAGAAGTATAACAAGTATATTTATCTCAAATTAGCAAGAAGAGATATTACTCTGATTGTTAATAGCTCATTAGCTCTACATGAATTACCTTTTAATAATGAGTGAGGAAAATATATGAAGTGAGGTTTTAAGTATGACATGGTAGAGTTGTATTCAATCTAAGAAATTTGTGGGTACAAAACATGTCAAATGTTGGATTAAATACTATATAACATAAACCATAATTCTTTCAAAAAAATTTCAAATAAGAGCACCAAGAATTTTTCGTTAAAGAATCTAAAGACCAATTCAATAATTACATGAAAGAAATTAATCCGCAGAAGCTCAAAAAAAGAAGATGCAAAAAGCCTTATTGAAACTTAATGCTAAAATGAAACGCAAAGATTATTCATAATTATAGATAAAAAATAAAAAAAATTGCATAAATTGTCTCATAGAACTTAGTACTACAATGTAACAACAAATATAATGATGTATTCAACCTCCCAAAACAAATTTCACATTTCAAATTTTGTAACTCAAATATACCTAAATCATTCATCACATTCCATGTTAGATATAATGGTGTATTCCTATGCCAATGCTTCAAGGGGCTGAAAATGGTTTAGAGTAACTAGTAACAAGGGGCTAAAAATGGTTCATATATTTTGGTCCCCAAAAAGCAACAACAACATAAAGGTTCATCCTCCATCTTGCAAAGATGTATAACAATAACGATGCAACGGTTTTACAACATCGACTTTAAATAACATGATTGAAATTACTAGAAAGCTTAGCCTACACGGTAAATAAACGAGATTGGCATGTATCAGTTGTTGTGCAATAATATTCGATAGTTGAAGTCGTTGGATCCAAATTATGTACAAATATTTTTTTTTTATTGCTAACATATTCAAGTTCAAAAGCACACGTTAATATGGTAGAACATCTTAGTCTCCAGTAAGTAGCATCAAAAAATTAGAACCAATAATAATTTGTAATTTGTAGTTCAAATTAATCGAGAAAGTGAGCCAAATTTCTTTGAATCAATTAAGTCCAAGAAAGTTTATCAGCAGAACTAAGTGAATTTAGTAATTATACTTTAGAAGAAAAAAAAAGGACACCCTCAAATTTAAGGTTACAATGACATTACACTATTGGAACCAGAGATAGAAAAGTGTAACCAGACTTGAAAACCTTGAATTAAGGCTTACTTGCAGATACTTAGTAACATACTAGTACTTTTTCCCTTTTATTGATTCCTTATCAACATATCAAGTAACAAATAACATGCACATATTATGGCCAGCAATCCACGCGAGACTTATATACTAACCAAAGTACAAAGCCCTAGTTCCTAACTTTTGTAATTAGTTTACAAAGCCCAGGGAAGGAGCTTGCAAATTACTAAGCCAAAATTATCATGCATAGACCAAACAGGCGGAATACACAAAATAACAAGGATAATACTAGATTATTAGGCGATAATGGTTTCAATACAAAATAAATAATAAACTGATTATGACTAAGGTCTACTCAGGGTCATAACACGACCATAAAAATAAGGCAAATGAAACAAATGTTAAAGCCTCACCAAGTTGCAAGCATATTACACGAATAATGAAGCAAATATAAAATGGGCATTGATATAGGCTAAGACCTGATCAACATCAGACATGGTATAAAACAACAACAGGTACTAGGCAAAAAAAGAAAGCAGAACCAAACATTATGCCAAGGAAAAAAAAAAGCAACATAAGACGTAATACAAAGAAACATGATTGAGACTAAGAGTTGATGCCAAAAATAGGTCGAGTTTATTTGAGTCGAGTTGAAGGAATGAAACACTTTAGTGGGGCCGACTTGGCCATTTTGCTAGGTGAACTCAGTTGAGCCGAGTTGGGTATTTGAAAGGGTCGAGTTGACCATTGCTTGGTTAGACCGAGTTGACCATTGCTTGGTTGGACTGAGTTGGCTATTTTTCTTATGTCAACTCGGTTCTCGGTTAGGTTTGTGGGTATCAAGTTGGAGACCGGGTCGACCGAACTCAGTAGACTTGCAAAGGCCGACTTGGTCATTTTTTTGTTTCAACTCGGTACTCACTCGAATTAAGTCATGACCATATAAGAGGGTTGAGTCACGCTTGAGTTAAGGGATTTGCCGACTTGGGGTCTTTTCCTTGGTTTAACTCGTCTTTTGGAGGGGATATGGCCAAGTAGAGGGATTGGCCGACTTGAGGTCTTTTCCCATGTGAAGTCGGTGCTCGATCGGATTGGTTACAGTATGGGAAAAATTAGAGAGAGAGGTTTCTCAGGTTATCACTAGGTCCTACCGAGAGAACGACGCCTTAGGTTGCTACCCAGTCTTACCGAGTTGGAGGAGAAGGGTGCTTCGTTCAGCCGAGTTGAGGAGGAGCAGGTGAATCGGAAGACCGAGTTGACTAGACACGATCGAGCTGAAGAGAATTAGGTGGTCGAGTTGGGAGTTTTTCTTGTGTCAACTCGATACTCGATCGAGTTGCGAGCCGAGTTGAAAGAGAGGAACAACTGATCGAGTTAAGATGTTGTCGAGTACAGTAAATTGTCTTTGTACGATTGCTAGTTCGGCATGCACCTGTGATCGGCCTGAGCTCCTCTGGTTTTTTAGTCTCCCGGTCAAGTGAGTTGCTGCCTAGCCCGAACCTCCCGGTCAAATGAACTACCCGAGGTTCATCTGCTTCTATTCACCAAGCGTGGTCTGGTTTGCTGCTCAAACCTTAAGCTCAAATGGTCTCGTGGTCCCCATTTGCAAAGGAATGAGACAACATCATTACTTGGTCTCTGATTGTTCAAGTAAGTGAGTTTTTTAATTTCCCACCAATGACTTCTTTTTACTGTTGCTTTGGTTTTGTGCAGCACATGTGTCCGACGGTCCCCACTTGCAAAGAAATGAGACAGTATCATTACTTGATTCAATTAAATGAGCTCTTTGATTTCACGCCATTGACTTCTTCTTAGCAACTTGATCGTTGCTGCAAATTAGTTCAAAAACTTCTTGTCAAATTGTTTCATTGCTTACTAATTGATTCCATATTTTTGTGGAACCCACAAGGATTATTCTTTGTCTGCTAGTTCAATTTAGCTTACAAGCGCAGTGTATGTTTCCATGGCACCTTGTTGCTCATTTTTTAATTGTCTATTTTTTGGCAATTTTCCTTGTTGGGTTCGTGCCCCTATCGTCCACTGGAATTATTGCAAATATTATTAGTGTAGCAAAAGAGGTGTGGTTTCTTACACCAAAGTTGGACCGAGCTGGAGACTTCATAAGGGCCAAGTTGACCATTTTTCTCATGTTAACTCGTCTCTTTTGTTGGTTTATTTAAGTTTCCTCACATGATGGTGGACCCATCATTCCACTTGAAAGGTGCAAATGTCTTCCATGAAAAAGTCTTAGGCTTGTTTGGAGAGGGTTTTCAAAAGCCCTGTTCAGTGTTTAAACATTAAAATCACTTTTCAAACATTGCTAACATGTTTGGTAAAAGAGTTTTGCAAAACAGTTTTTAAACACTGTTTTCAAAATAAAGGTTTTCAAACACTGATTTTCGAAAACTCCAAACAGAGTTTAAACAGACTTTTCGGTTTTCATTTTCACTGTTCAGCTTAAAAATCACGACTCTCTTTTCTCTTCTCTCTACTCTCTTCTCTCCCTCGTTGACGATGACAACAACAACCAGACTGGGTTGTTGAGCTGAAGAGCTGAAGACTGTGGAAGAAGCATCTAGAAGAGACGATAGAGGCAGCTTTCCAGATCCTCTCATCCATGAACGACGAGCTCTGTGACCCTGCTTTGTGGGCGACCACTCCCTCTTCAGCTGCTGGAACGACCAATGGGCTTCCTTCGGTTTCCTTGAATGGGATGCGTCGTCCTCTGATGGAGTCGCACACCACTTAGAGATGGGGGACGGCAGCGGCGGAGGCGTCGCTGGTGGTGGCAGTGGCAATAGCACTCTCGACGAGGCTCGCCTTCGCTACAAGAACTCCATCGCTTCGCTTCGTGTTGTTCTTGCCACTATTCCCAATTCTCAAAAGGTAATTTTAAGAAAAAAGCAAGCAATATCATAGCTTTGGTCAATTTGTTTTTTTTTTAATTACTCCTGTTGGTTGTGAGATTTCATTGTGCTGTGTTAATAATACTAACGCTTTTTGGGTTTTCTTTTCTTGGGAAGCGGAGATTTTGATACAGATTGTGATGGAACGAAAATATTTTTTTTTTTTGTGAAATTGTGTGTTTAAGTCTTGCTGCATTATAGGAGTAATGTATAACAAAAGATTGGGAATTGAGAGCCAATGTGAGGAAAAGGGGCATGCATAGCCTTAGTAGTTTTAGTGGAAGCAATGATGGATTGATGGGTAATGAGCAAGAGAAGTTTATGTTGATTATGTTCAATTAAGGCTATGAACAACTTTGTGCGATTTGTCATTCAGTGTTCTCAGTGAAATCAATGAAGAAAAAGAGCATGAGGAGGTTGAAATTTTAGAAAAGGATGATGATGAGAGTTTTCAAGCTTGTGAGATCAATTACTCTCCTAGGAAAACTAGAACAGCAGCAGTTGGAGTTGCTGAAATTATGAAATAGGTGAACCAAAAGAGGAGAAGGTAGAACAAGGCAAAGATGAAACCAACCTCTTCTGGTGTGATTTCCTCATTTCCTGTAAAATAAACGAGAATCTTATTTTGGAATGTGAGGGGCTTAAATGACCATCACAAACAAAAAGAGGTTAAATATGTTTTGGCATTACGAAAGCCTGATCTAGTATGCTTATTAGAAACTCATATAAAAGTTGCAAATGTAGATCATATCATTAAATACTTTGTTACCTGGATGGTCTCCTGTTCAAAATTATGGTCACTCTTAACTTGGTAGTATTTGGATTCTTTGGCATTTTTCTATTAAAGTTTTGGTTTGCTCTGTCTGATCAAGCTGTTCGTTGTCATGTTTGTAATCAAGACAATAGTTACTATTTCTTTGCTTCATTCATTTATTCTACAAATAGAGAGAGAGAGAGAGAGAGAGAGAGAGAGAGAGAGAGAGAGAGAAAGAACCCTATGAAAGGACTTAATCGCTTATAGCAGTGTCTTGACTGGTATCCCTTGGATCTTAATGGGAGATTTTAATATCATTCTTCACATGGGTGAAAGATCTTATTCCACTAGAGATATTCACTCAACTGCTGATATGGAAGACTTCAGAAGTTGTTTATTTCAATCTCAGCTTTTTTTATCACCCTTTCTCTGGTCCAATCTTTACTTGGTCAAATAAAAGAGATTATGGTTTCGTGGAAAAAAATCTTGGTAGAGTTCTTATTAATGATGCTTGACTTCTCCATCATTCTGATATTACTGTGGAATTTCTTTCCCCTGGTGTACCTGATCACTGCTCTGGCTTTTTCAATCTTTATCCTTCCATCAAAACTAGTTCTAAGCCTTTAAAATTCTTTAATTTATGGATTCAAAACCATAAATTCTTTGTAGTAGTTGTATAAATATTCATGATTGTACGCCATTTGTTTGATATGCTTGATGATTTATTATTCTCTGTTTAATTTCATTGTGACATTCAAGTCCAGCCAAGTGACATTTTTTCTCATGTAATGCATCACTTTATCACTTTCACTTGAAATGCTATGTGGTTCTCATCAAAAGATGGAATCAACTGTTGAATGTCCTGAATAAGAGGTCCATAGGCTGCTAAACAACACTCCTCCTCCTTGCACCTTTCAATCATCGACCAACAATCACTCACTACTCTGACCAGTGAAAGCCTTTATGCAAGGAGCAGTGATCAAGTACACCAGGGGAAAGAATTTTAAAGGAGCAGTTTTGATTACTGGAACTACTACAATATTACCATGGATTACTGTAATATTTATGGCTTCTGATTTGTCTTGATAGGTTATCAATAATAACCCTTTCTTTTGTGTGTCATATCATAAATTTGCCTGTTAGTGATAAATGCAATACATCTTTTAATGCTGGACTTTTCATCTGATCCCAAGAGAATGATATCAGTAAAATTATTTCAAAAGGCATGACTACAATGTACACAATACAATGTTTTACTAGCTCTCTCAGTTACTTTACATAGAGAAATTCAAGAAAAATTCAGTTTCTGATGCAGCTAAGTAGAGCCTCTGTTTTCTTGTGTGTCTCACAGCAAAATCATGCCAAGGTAAGTTTGATTTCTAAAAGCTGTTACTGCATCGGTAAGACTAGTTTGATTGATGGTGGATTCTGCTTTTTAATAATGAATGATACATAACCTGCTCATAGTATTGTTTTTCATTATTGTTATTTTGAATCAAAGAAATCAATTTCAATCAATCTTATTCTTATATATGTATTGTTAATACTGATTTTAATATATTTTACACTGTTTTTGAATTCTTCTAATATTTCAACATATGATATTTAAGAGCCTGCAGAAGACAATGAACATAAATGGAGTGTTCATTTAACTGCATGTTACTAATACCCTTTAGTCAAATCGGCACTGAAAGGCAGAAGAAAAATAGAAGATGCTCTGACTAAAGAGAGGCCCCACACAATGGGAGCTTAGATACATCACATGCAGATTTCTGCTGTGTGAGCATATCAATACTGTTGCATTCATCTTCTGCCTTAAACTTTCGTCAGAGCTCACTTAGTTCATTATATCTGTTAGCAAAACTGAAGCAAATAATTCAGAGAGAGAGTTTAATATTGGTTCTTTGGTTTCTCCCAGCAAAAGATGGTTCATGTAAAGTACAAGCAGAGGAAAGTAGCCATATGTTGTAGGGAAGAAGAAGATTGTACGGTTTAGTTTTGCTTTTGAGAAAACATCAATATTAAAGTCTTTTTTGAGTGGTAGTAGTGGTTTTATGCATAGGTTATGGGTCATTCATTTCCATTTTATCAATTTATCAAAGTTGTATTTGATCAATGAATATTGTATCTCGTTCTCAAATATTTTATTTTTAAAAAGAAAAGTATGTCATCTTTTAGATATTGAACAAACTTGAATATTGTATTTGACGTGTTGGTTGTTCATATTAAACAAATTGTGAAAGTTGTATTGTATTTTTTATTTTTACTTTTAAGAATTTATTTAACAAACAAACATGACATGACCTAGGGGAAGAGTATTGTCATGTTTGATTCATGATATATAAAAAATACTAACATTTAAAAAATAAAATAATATTAATTATTTCCAAGTATTTGGTGTGTGCATAAAAAAATGTAACTAGTAAATATGAGAGATAAAATTAATTTTAGATATTAAAATTTAAACTGAACACTGAAAACTCAAAGCTGAAAACAATTACAAGAAAGTGTAATCCAAACAGTTTTCTATTTTCAAAATAGTTTTCGAAAACTGATTATCCAAACAACATTTCACTAAAAACTGTTTTGGAAACAGTTTTCGAACACTGTTATCCAAACATGTTTTCGAACATTGAAAACTGAAAACTGTTTTCAGAAACTCTTTTCGAAAACAGTTTTTGAACACTGAAAACTGAAAACTGTTACCAAACATGCCCCTTATGTTTGCTACTTGAATTTTTTTATTTATTTTTGCTTTAGCCTTCTGCCACTTTAGTGCTTGGCTTGTTGATCCACTGTTCCTATGTGGATTTTGTATAAAAACTTCTTTGTTCAATTTTCTCACTAATTGATTTCACGTATTTGTGGACCTCACTAGCATTATTCCTTGCTAGTTCAATTTTATTCATAAGTACAGTGCATGTTTTCACGGCATTTTGTTGCTCATATACTTTTGTCAACTTTCCTTTGCTAAGTTTGTGGACCCTTCTACCAAAACTTAAATAAGGAGTTGCGTTTAGCCGAGTAGAAGGAAGGCTGATTTGGCCTCTTTTACCAAGTGAGCTTGATGCACATGTGACCTTTTGTTTTGTGTTTTTAAGGAGTTCAACTCGGCTCTCGAAGGTGACACGGTCGAGTAAAACTTTTTTGGGAGTTTAACTCAGTTTTCTCAGAGGTGACACGGCCAAGCTAGGGCTTTTCACTCTGCCAACTTGGTAGTTAGCCGGGTCCAAGGGGCCGAGTCAAGTCTTCTTGGGTTTCTTAGGTCAGCACTCGGACCTCATTTGGTCTGAGGTGATCTTTTCATATTACTTTATTGGTTGTATGAGTATGAATGAACTTAACATTGGTGTTAACACTTAGTGTATTGGTGGGAATTCCATTAAGCGCTCCGTGTTTGTTCCTGCGTTGGGGCTTCTCTTTTTAGAGTATCGACTTATTCTCTTGAATCTTTCTAATCCGAGGTATGTCCTTAATGTTGACACTTAGTGTTTGAATGAGAATCCCACTAATTATCGCATATATGTGCCTAAGTTGAGGCTTCTCTTTTTAGAGTGTTAACTTCTCTCAGGTCCTTATGATCTGAGGCATATCCTTAATGTTGACATTTAGCGTTTAAATGAGAATCCCACTAAGTGTTGCATATTTTTGTCTGAATTGAGACTTCTCTTTTTGGAGCCTCAATTTCTCTTTAGGTCTTCTTTTTTCTGGGTTGGAATTTCTTTTGTGGAACCCCAAGCTCTCTTCGAGTCTTTTGTTCCTGAGTTTAAGTTTTTTTTTTTTTGGAACCCTAAGCTCTCTTCGAGTCTTTTTTACTAAGCTCTCTTCAAGTATTCTTTGCCTAAGTAGGAGTTTTCTTTGTGGAACCTCAAGCTCTCTTTGGGTCTTCTTTGCCCGAGTCAAAGTTTCTTTTGTGGAACCCTAAGCTCTCTTTGGGTCTTCTTTACCCAAGTTGGAGTTTCCTTTGTGGAACCCCAAGCTCTCTTTGGGTGTTTTTTGCTTGAGTTGGAGTTTCGTTTGTGGAACCTCAAGCTCTTTTCAGTTCTTCTTTGCTCTAGTTGGAGTTTTTTTTGTGGAACCCTAAGCTCTGGCTGATTAACCTCATTTCTTTGTCATAGAGAAGTTCGAGGTGGGAGCCATTTTCCTCACTCCACTTTGGTTCTCAACCGTAGAGGTCTTTCGAGGTGAGGATTGTTTCAGGTACCTTGTAGGTATCTCAGCCTTGGAAGTTACCTGGGCTTTGGCTGTTGAAAAGTAAATATGTATAATGATCTCCAAAAATATGTCTGATTTGATATAGTTTGAGTGCTTACATTGTTTGTTTGGCTTGTAGGCCATTTTACACTTACTGGTAAATTTCCTGAAGTTTTCTAAGTTCCATTTCTGTGGTATAGAGCCTCAACTTCTTTTAGGTCCTTTAACTAAACCTATGAAGCAAGCATATGCGTTTTGCAAGTTCGAGGATTCTCCCCCAGATGTTGACCTTTGAAGATAGTTCAGATGATGCCTGTTGTTGGGGCATTATTGAACTTTTTTTGGGGAGTCTGTCATCTTATGTTTTTTTCTCTCCTACTTAGACTCTATTTTGGTTCGTTTCTTTTTCTATAGTCTATACTTATTATGCTCGTGCTCCTTCTTGATTCCGTTTTCACAAATCTCTTCAAGTACCCCCTCTGTACTAGACTTTCAATTTCATCATTTAGATGTGTGCATTCATCTGTATCATGCCCATGGTCCTTGTGGAAGCAACAAAAATGACTTATGTCTTTTTTTTGCAGCCGAAGCCTTGATCTTGGGGGGCCATCTGAAAATATCTTGGCTTGCTATCTCCGTTAGAAGGTTAGCTCTCGAGGTGTTGAGTGGAGTGTAAGTTTTGTACCCTCAAGGAACTCCCAATTTTTTGATTTTTTGGAGGCCATTTTTTCCTCCATATTTGTACTCTTCAAGTTCTCTCATTTTTTTGCCAATAAAGGTGTATTCTCTTCTTCTTCGGAAGGCTTAGTTCTCTTCAGCAATCACAAATTCATCTGCTTTTGCCAAGAAGGTTGGCATAGAGTGCAACTAGTTTCTAGAGAGGTTGTGGCTGAAATCAGAGTCTTTAAGATCATTGGTGAAGGCCATGACCACCACCTTTTGATCCAAGTCCCTTACTTGGACCATGGTGGTAGTGAATCATGAGATGTAGTCACAAAGGCTTTCTTCTACATGTTGGGCTATGCTTAACAAACTCTCAGATTTCCTTTTAGGACCTTCGTTGTTGAGGAAATGTGTCTGAACATCTCGCTGAGTTCATCAAATGACTTTATTGATCCTTTGGGTAATCTAGAGAACCAAGTCTTTGTTGTTTCTTGAAGAGTTGTGGGGAATGCACTACACAATTCTGCTTTCGAATGACCGTGAAGGAACATTAGGGACTTGAAAATTTTGAGGTGATCTATGGGGCATGTTTTCCCTATGTATGGTTCTATGTGAGCCATCTTAAAATTTGGGGGCATCTTCTTCTGCATGAGCTCTTGAGAGAATGGATTGCCTGCAGGTTTGATTTCTTCGAGGATGTTTCCTCGGATGGCTTTGATGGCAAGTCCAAGACATTCATTTATTCCTTTTAGCTGCTTGTTGACCTCGAACTTGTAATGTTCTTGTTGCTTTTTGGATAGGTGTGAGTTCGAGACAAACTCGTTGTCTTGAGCTGATCATCGTCGGTCCGTCTACTTGGTTTTTTTTTTCTCGAGGACACCCTCGACTTTTGTCCCGTGTTAGAGTTTCATGTCTTCTTTCTGAGCTAACCTCCTCGGGTTAGATGTCCCGATGTCGAGGCGTCAACTCGATAGTTTTCTTGTAATGTAGGTAGTTCAGACTATGGACTGATGGTTCTAATTCAGCTTGGCTTGGATTATCGAAATGCACAATAACTTCCTCAAGCCGGCGTTGAAGAGCATTGTACTCAGCTCTGCTAACAGGTTAGTTGGGGTCAACCCCACAGGTTTCATTCTGAATTGCTTTGTTCGACTGCGAACTGGGTTGTTGGTTAGATGGGTTCTGCCCTTTGTTCACCTCGGGTAAGTTGTTACTTGCCGAAGCGCGAAAAGGATTATGCCCTTCCATGAGAGGCGAAGGTGGTGGTAGCTCTGATGGGTTAGAGGTTGTCTGAGTAGCATTTCAGTTTGGGTTTTCTCTTGGCAGCATTTTCAAAAGAGATGTAATTTATACATTTTCCACCAACAATGCCAATTCTGTTGATGCCGAAAATAGGTCGAGTCTACTTCAATCTCGTCAGATTGGTCACTGAAGTCGGGCCTGATATGAGTTGGATCCAAGGTACTTGAAAATGAAGCTAACCCGTAGTGTTTTACTTCGGGGAAGGCCCTTACAGTGCAAGAAGAACAATATACCAAGCACCAGAAAATGGAAGAGACTAAGGTCTCAACAAATCATTCATAATAGCATTACTATACACCATAAGGTAAATAACGAATGAATCAATGGAATCAGAAATAGAAAAAAGTGTAACCAAACTTGAAAACCTTGAATTAAGGCTTAATTGCAAATATCTAGCAACATACTAATAATTTTTCCCTTTTATTAATTCCTTAACAAATTGAAAACTTAGAGAAAGAGAGAAAGAACAATTCATAGAAAAAGAGAAATAAAGAGAGATTTAAAGAGAGATTTGGCAAGGACATTTTCTAGTCTTCACAGAAGAGTGATCTTTAGCAAATAAAATATTTAGTACTCACCAAAACTTTTACGTTTTTACCAAGCTTTTGATTAGGCTTTTCCATAAAAGGATCCGCAAACCGCAAATTACTTAGATGAGGATGTCATTTTATCCTCTCCTTAGAACCTTCTTTGGTAAGGAAATATTCGATTGTCACCAAAATTTCTTTGCTGAATCTCTATTTTCTTATAGTGTTACCTCGAATCACCAACAAGAACTGTTAGAAGAGTTTTCCTTGACTTGCTCTCAAACCTTACAAGTGTTTTAAAAGCTCACGCTTAAACTCTCAACAAGTTCTTAAGGCCTCACACTCAAGCCTCTATTAACTCTTTATATGTGATACGGCCTAAAAACACTGGCCCAAACAGACACCAAGCCCAGCAGACATGTTCCGACCCAAATGAGCTCCAGGACCAGTAGGCATATTCCAACCCAAATGAGCTCCCGACCCGGCTAAAACCTACGGCCCAAATAAGCTTGGGCCCCGGCAGGGTAATCCAGCCCAGTTGGCCTGATAAACTTCTCCGGCCTGGAAAAGCAGTCAGTATGTTCTTCGGCACCAGCAAAAAATCCCCAAACCCTCGAGGAATGACCCAGTAGGCCCACACCTAGATCTCCCCTACCGCCACCAGCCACCCTACAGAAGCTAGCCACTCTGCAATCCCTAGCCCTACAGCCATCCTACAGCCACCAGTCGTCCTATAACTGTCAGCTACCCTACAACGCCGGCTACCCTGCAACCTCTATCCCTGCAGCCACACTACGGCCGCCCTACGACGCCCTCTCTCCTGAGCTTGTAATCATGCTCCCTCATCTGGCAGATGACTATAAATGGGCCACAGTATGGACTTCACTGGGGATTATTATTATTCAGATTGAGATTGACACACACATTTCACTTGATTTTCTAAAGAGTCCTCGGTTCCTCTCTCGAACCTACGACTCCTCCTCTAAATATTTGCTAACTTAAGCATCGGAGTGCCTTCGGAGGTCTCCCCCTCCCCTCCTTCCGAGGGCCTTCAGTTTGTTCCTGTCACTTGTGCAGGACCCAGGCCGAGTCGTTTCCCAGGCAGAGTCCTCACCTAGGCCACGTCAGCACGCAAAGCCCAGCCTGCACCAGCTCCTAAGCCACGTCAGCACTAACAGCAAACGGCATCAACAGATTGGCGCATTCCATGGGAAACCATAATCTCTCGCTACAGTAGAAGCGAAGAAGTAAAAGAACTTATCTGTCACGATGCCACCAAGGAACGGTGCTAGGAGAGCCAACAAGGAAGCCTCAGCTGCATGCTCGGCTCCTATCCAAGGTAATGTTTATGGTCACCGATCCAGACCCGGATTCCCAACAATCCCAGAGTATGCCACCCTCGCCAGGGAGCAGCATCCCTACCTTTTTGAAACTGACTCCCTAGACGACAAGAGAGCCCCTACGCACCTTCAAGCCCCGGTGACCCAAGCTCAGTTCTTAGAACTGTCCAGAATGATAGCCAATCTGGCGGCTCATGTCTGGGAAGGGGGCCGAGTCATCAGGCAGGAATGGCCCGACACATAACCAGCCCCGCGCTGAGCCCTCACCACGTCATAGCCAATCTAAAGAAAGTTTCACTTCAAAGGGCAACCCCAGCCTCGACAGACGATTTGAGGAAATGCAAGAAAGAATAGACTCGGCTCTAAGATACAAGAATCTCAGTATTATGGACGAACTCTGCGTCCAGGACCCCTCTTTCACGGAAGGCGTTCTAAAAACCCCTCTCCCGCCAAACTTCAGGATGCTCCAGGTTAGAATGTATGGCAGAACCAAGAATCCGATGGACCACCTCCAGCACTATAAGACGACGATGGTGCTGCACCGGCATTCAGACCAGATCATGTGCCGCGCCTTCCCCCTGACTCTTGAAAAGGCAGCGGGTACTTGGTACTCGCGCTTAAAGCTGAGAACCATTAGTAATTTCAAAGAACTCAGTTACACTTTCGCCTCTCATTTCCTCAGCTGCAAGGGGCCCAAGAAAACCTCGGAAAGCCTCTTCAACATTATTCAGCATAAAGGAGAAAGGCTTCGGGCTTACATCTCCCAGTTCAACACAGCAGCTTGGGAAATTCCAGATCTTGATCCCAACGTCCAGGTGATGGCCTTCAAAAACGGATTGAGGTCAGGAATCTTTAGCTCCAAGCTAACTCGGCGCTCACCCCGAGACATGAACGAAATCTTGGCCCGGGCAAAAAAGTACATGCTGGCGAGGACGATCAATCCTTCAAAAGAGAAAAAGAGGGAGAAACCGAGAGAAAAAAGAAAGACCCTGCCCCCCCAGAAAGGAGTAGCCAAAAAGCCTCACCAAGAGGACAGGTATAGGCCCCACTCTCGGGTCGACAACTTCACTCCCCTCAACACTACTAGGACTGAAGTCCTCATGCAGCTTCAAGACAAGTCTGTCCTACAATGGCCACCCAAGAAGCCCCTTGGAGGAGACCCCAAGAAGTGGTGCTAGTTCCACCAAAGCCGTGGCCACGATACAGAGGAGTGCCACGACTTGAAGGAACAGATTGAGAATCTCATCAACTGAGGGCACCTGAAGGAGTTCACTGGTCCTCGAAGGTGTGAAAGCCCCGTACCACCAAAGAGAGATGACAAACGCCCTTACCATCCCTGGCAAGAGAGGTCGAATCCTCGAAGAGACGCTAAGGCAAAGCAGGAGAGGCCCCGCCAGAAGAAGCCAGAAGTAATCGCGACCACTCGAATCATCAAAACAATTTGCAGAGGCCCGGCCGCAGGGGGTAATTCTGGGCAGAGCGGCAAAGTGTATGCCAGGGCCGTGGCCTCAGTCAGTGGTCCCCACAAGAAAAGGAAAACGGAGCCGGTGATCTCCTTCACGGAAGACTACTTGAAGGACGTACAGACTCCTCATGATGACGCTGTAGTAGTCTCACTCCTAGTGGCCAACTGCGAGATACGACGGGTCCTGATTGATAATGGGAGCTCCACTGACATACTGTTTCATGATGCCTACCAGTGCATGAAACTGAAGGAGGGACATCTAGAGCCTACCCCTACCCCCTTCTACGGCTTCGGGGGATCCTCAGTCTTCCCAAAAGGAAGCATAATCCTCCTGATAACCGCCGGGATAGTGCCAAGAACAGCTACTGTACGGGCCACGTTCCTAGTGGTAAAACAACCCTCCTCCTACAACATGATAATCGGACGGCCCAACCTCAACAAACTAAAAGCCGTCGTCTCCACCTATCACCTGAAGGTCAAGTTTCCCACTAGCAAAAGTGTAGGGGTGATAAAAGGGGATCAGAGAGTCTCCCGGTCCTGCTACCTGAGCGCTATCAGAGAAGAGAAAAAATCCGAGGCCCTACCACTTGAAGTGAAGGATCTGCGGGACGAGATGAAGACACCCAGAGGTTGACCCGCGGAGGAACTAACCACTGTGCTCCTAGGAGAAGACCCCGACCGAACCATACAAATAGAAGCAAACCTCTCAAAGGAGGCCAGAGAAGAACTCCTTCGCCTCCTCCGAAGGAACCAAGATCTGTTCGCCTGGTCAGCATCAGACATGCCAGGGGTCAACCCTGAAACCATTGAGCATCGCCTAAACGTAGACCCTGAATACAAGCTAGTTATTCAGAAGAAAAGGTCCTTTGCCCCCGAGCGTCAGGTGGCCATCAACGTCGAGGTAGACAAGCTGTTGGAAGCCGGTTTCATTAAAGAAGCAAGGTACCCCGAATGGGTATCTAATATGGTAATGGTCAAGAAAGCTAGCGAAAAGTGGCGTTTCTGCATTGATTTCACCAACTTAAACAAAGCTTGCCCCAAGGACAGCTTTCCCCCCCGGATAGATCAAATGGTGGATGCCACCTCTGGGCATGAACTTCTTTCTTTCATGGACGCTTACTCTGGTTATAATTAGATCTTCATGCATGAGTCTGATCAAGAAAAGATCGCATTCGTCACCGAGCGAGGGTTATACTACTACAAGGTAATGCCTTTCGGGCTGAAGAATGCTAGGGCAACCTACCAGAGGTTAATGAACAAAATATTCAAAAGACAGATCGGGAGGAATATGAAAGTCTATGTAGACGATATGCTGGTCAAAAGCCCCGAGGTACGAAACCATCATTCTGATTTGGAAGAGGCCTTCGGAGTCCTGTGCAAGCATAATATGAGGTTGAATCCATCCAAGTGTGCTTTTGGGGTAACCGGGGGCAAGTTCTTGGGATTCATGGTCACTCGGAGAGGGATAGAGGTCAACACAGAAAAGATAGAGGCTATCCTCAATATGGCCCCCCCAAGTCAGTGAAAGAAGTCCAGCAACTCACTGGACGAATCGCAGCCCTGATCCGTTTCATGTCTAAATCGACAGAAATGTGCCTCCCTTTCTTTCAGGCTATTAAAAAGGCAAAGGACTTTGCCTGGTCCGAGAGCTGCCAAGAGGCGCTTGAAGACTTGAAGAAGTACCTAAGTTCGCCGCCTCTTTTGACCAAGCCACTCCCGGACAAAGAACTCTTCCTTTACCTATCCGCCGGACCAAGCACTGTGGCCTCTGTTATGGTACAAGAAGAGGTAGGTATCCAAAAACCCATCTACTACGTCAACCGAATTCTCCATGAGGCCGAGTTGAGGTACCCTCCATTGAAAAAATGGCCTACGCTCTAATAATAGCCCCCCGAAAGCTCTGGCCTTACTTTCAAGCACACACTATCATCCTTTTGACGGACCAACCCTTGAGGCAGGTCTTTCACAATCCAAGTGCTTCAGGAAGAATGGTAAAATGGGCAGTCGAGCTAGGGGAGTTTGATATCCGCTACTGACCCAGACAATCTATTATGGCCCAAGCCTTGGCCGACTTCATCGTGGAAACGACTTTGCCCATAATTCTGGACGAACCTGAAGCACCTCTAAACAGCGGTCCCCCTCTAGGATGGAGTCTCTATGTGGATGGGTCCTTAAATTCAGAAGGGAGAGGGGCATGACTCATCCTCTGCAGCCCTGAAGGTTTCACCATTGAATATGCGTTGAGGTTCAGATTCAAGGTCTCCAACAACGAAGCAGAATATGAAGCCCTTCTGGCTGGACTAAGGTTAGCCAGGGCATTGGCCGTAGAAACACTGGAGGTATTCAGTGAGTCTCAGTTGGTGGTGAGTCAGGTGTAGTGAGAATTCGAGGTCAAGGGCGAGAAGCTTTCCCAATATCTTCGAAAAGTGAAGGAGTCAGCTACCATATTCAAAACGTTCCGGATAACCCGGATTTATCGAACTGAAAACTCTAAGGCAGATGCCCTTGCAAATTTGGCCTCCTCCCAACAACTGGTACCTAGTCGAGCTATTTATCAGGAAATTCTCCCTGCCCCAAGTATAGATGAAGCCTCGGTCCTACCAGTAGAAGAGGGACCCTCGTAGATGGACCCGATCCTCAAGTATCTGAAAGACGGCACTGTACCAGAACCCAAGGACCAAGCCAGGAAGTTAATCTTCTGTGCCTCGCGTTACACCCTTTTGGAAGGGTAATTATACAAAAGGGGTCTAACTACACCGTACCTACGATGCTTCGGACCCAGAAAGGCCGACTATGCTCTCCGGGAGGTCCACGAAGAGATATACGGAAACCATCAGGGAGCTCGGGCCTTAGCCTTCAAAGTCCTCCGTCAGGGGTACTATTGGCCCATGGTTAAGGATGACGCGGCAGATTTGGTCAAGAAATGTGAAAATTGTTAGCGGTGGTCTCCGATATCGCATCGGCCTGCTAACCCCCTCGTCTCCATCACTAGTCCCCTACCCTTCGCCATGTGGGGGATGGATCTCCTAGGCCCATTCCCAACGGCCGTTGGGCAGAAGAATCACCTTATTGTGGCCACTGACTACTTCACCAAATGGGTCGAAGCTGAGCCATTGACAAGTATCACGGATCACCAAACCAGGAATTTTGTCTGGAAGTCGATAGCATGCCGATTCGGGATCCCTCGCGTGCTGATC
Source organism: Bretschneidera sinensis (assembly GCA_023935145.1). Lineage (NCBI taxonomy): Eukaryota > Viridiplantae > Streptophyta > Magnoliopsida > Brassicales > Akaniaceae > Bretschneidera > Bretschneidera sinensis. The sequence continues at coordinate 55,082,977 of CM043702.1, read as the reverse complement.
ACCGACAATAGAAAGCAGTTTGACAGCTCTCGATTCAAGACATTCTGCGATGACCTCCACATCGACCATTGGTTCTCCTCTGTGGGGTACCCACAAGCCAATGGCCAGGCTGAAGTAACCAACATGACGCTCCTCCAAGGAATCAGAAGAAGACTCAACGATGCAGATAATTGGTGGGTAGAACAGCTCCACCACATCCTTTGGGCTTATCGAACAACGACCCGAACGCCAACAAGCGAAACCCCCTTCTTCATGGCGTACAGGTCAGAGGCCGTCATTCATTTCGAAATCGGGATCCCATCACTCCGAGTACAGTGCTTTGAGCCAAACAACAACGAAGAAGGGTTAAAGATGAACTTGGACCTAGTTGAAGAAGCCAAGGACAAAGCTCAAAGTCGCCTTGCAATTTACTAGCAAAGGGTCGCTCAGTATTATAACTCCTGGATACGGCCCAAAGACTTCAAACTTAATGACCCTGTCCTCCAGAAGAGTGAAGTCTCATGCCCTCGACACATGGGAAAGCTGGTCTCGAATTAGGAAGGCCCTTACAAGGTTCGAAGAATCTGTAGGATAGGCACCTAAGCGGTCTGCCATTTCTAGGGCACGCCGATAAAGCATCCCATGAAGAACCCTGGCCTGAGAAGAAGCCACCTCCGACGCCGAGCAGAGAAACTCAAAAGGCTTCATGGGGGGATCCCTAGCACCAGGTGCTCTCGAGCGACCTTAGTGCTGGCAAACACCGAGTCATCCAGCCTCAGAGCCCACCGAGGGGTGAAGAGAGGGGCCATCTCAGATCTTTCTAGAGGCCGGGGAGCCCTTGAAAGAGAAGAGGCCACCGGAGGCCTTGGAGGGCTATCAACCGGGATCGGGGCCACGACCGAAACCTTAGCCCTCTTCTTCTGCCCTGAGCCGCTAGCTTCGACTGCCCTCTTCTTCTCACGAGCTAGTTCCTTTGCCATCGTCGCCATCTCCATGTCTGCACAAAAAGAAAAGCATTAAAAACTTGGGAGAAAGTAAGTGAAAATTTCTATAAGTCAACGAGCCAGCGACTATCATGAAAGAGGCTCGAGAGAAGGCGGGGAGGACACAGGCCGCGCCTGTGGAGTTTCTCATTATCTCCAAGAATATCGATCTCCAAGGGCGTGGCCAGCATTGCCCTCAGTGTTTCCTCCTCATGCGGGGAGACGTGTGGCCTTTTGCATTTGCCAACACGCTCTAGGCCCCAAGTGAGAGAGACATCAAAACATTCAGCAGATTGGACAAAGAAGAAGCCCCCCTTCCATCCCTTAATGGAGGAAGGCTTCTCCTTTAGAACGCTCTTCCCCTGCCTCGAACTGATGATGACCCAGCTCGAGTGACCTAACCAGGCTAGCTGAAAATGGGTTTTGAACACGTTAATGATCATCACCCCTACCTCTTGGCACACAATAATGAATGCCAGAATCAGCCGAACCGAATTGGGCACTAGCTGGCTTAACGCAATACCAAAATATCTAAGTATTGAGTAGAGGAACAGGTGGAGAGGGAGCCTGAGCCCCGCCTTAAGCTGATGTTCGTAGAGGCACAAATCATACGGTTGCCGACGGGGCAGGACATCGCAAGCCCTCTCCCCACCCTCGAGGACCCTCATATTAAAATCCATGGGGATCCTGTTTTTAACCCTCATCCTTAAAAGGTTGGATCCCACCACAGTGCTAGGAATTGTGTTCACTTCGAACACCCATTCATCTCTCTCTCTCTGTGTCCCGGGCCTCGTCTCTAATAGATGTGAGTGCCTGGTCCTCATCTCCCCCTGATGATTCGGACCTTTGGCCTTCCCCTCTTTCTCTCGCGTACGGAACTAGGGCCCAGCCTCTACCCCCAGAAGCTATTTCACAAGAAGTAACCCTTTCGCTAGAAGAAACACCCATTGCTTCCCCCAGCTCCCTGGACAGGGCTCCGCTAAACTCACTACTAACAGACATTACTCACCAAGGAAGGAAGGAAAGCTCTTGTGAAAAAAAACTCCTAAGCAATGCCGAGCGCTCTCAGACTCTCTAGATGAACCAAAACCCTGAAAATCTCTTAAGAATGTAAAGTGAAAACTGGAGGAAGGGGGTACCCCTTTCTATAGGGGTTATGGTAGCAGAAACAAGGAATATTAAATCACGCGTTAGACGAACAGACACCCCCTTTGCTATTTCCTAGGGGCCGTTTCAAGTTCCTCAGGCACCGTTTCCAGTAACCTAGGTGCCAGCTGTCGCTAGAGCATGACCTTTACTAAAACTGATACGCCGTCATTTCTTATCAAGCGTTGTCATTCGTCGCAACTACCTAGTGGACCTAAAATGGGCAAAAAATCCCATGATGGCAGAAGGAGGTCACGACCATCTGGCAGACTTAAAATCATTAAATTTCTTCAGGAAATCCGAACCCCGTCAACGCTCGGTCAAATCTCCAAATAAGTCCGAGAGTATTAGCTGCTCTGCTCACGCTCGGTAAATTTCTCTAGAAAATCAGAGCCCCGTCAACGCTCGATCGAATCTCGAAATAAGTCCGAGCGTATGAGCTGCTCTGCTCACGCTCGACAAATTTCTCCTGGAAATCCAAGCCCCGTCAACGCTCGGTCAAATCTCCAAATTAGTCCGAGCGTATGAGCTGCTCTGCTCACGCTCGGTAAATTTCTTCAGGAAATCCGAGCCCCGTCAACGCTCGGTCGAATATCCAAATAAATCCAAGCGTATGAGCTGCTCTGCTCACGCTCAGTAATTTTTTCCAGGAAATTCGAGCCCCGTCAACGCTAGGTCGAATCTCCAAATAAATCCAAGCGCATAAGCTGCTCTTCTCACACTCGACAAATTTCTATAGGAAATCCGAGTCCGATCAACGCTCGGTCGAATCTCCAAATAAGTCCGAGCGTATGAGCTGCTCTACTCACGCTCGATAAATTTCTCCAGGAAATCCGAGCCCCGTCAACACTCGGTCGAATCTCCAAATAACTTCGAGCGTATGAGCTGTTTTGCTCACGCTCGATAAATTTCTCCAGGAAATCCGAGCCCCGTCAACACTCGGTCGAATCTCCAAATAAGTCCGAGCGTATGAGCTGCTCTGCTCACGCTCGGCAAATTTCTCCAAAAAATTCGACCCCGTCAACGCTCGGTCGAATCTCCAAATTAATCCGAGCGTATGAGCTGCTCTGCTCACACTCGGTAAATTTCTTCAGGAAATCCGAGCCCCGTCAACGCTCGGTCGAATCTCCAAATAAGTCAAAGCATATGAGCTGCTCTGCTCACGCTCAGTAAATTTTTCTAGGAAATTCGAGCCCCGTCAATGCTAGGTCGAATCTCCAAATAAATCCGAGCGTATGAGCTGCTCTGCTCACACTCGACAAATTTCTATAGGAAATCCGAGTCCGATCAACGCTCGGTCGAATCTCCAAATAAGTCCGAGTGTATGAGCTGCTCTGCTCACGCTCAATAAATTTCTCCAGGAAATCCGAGCCCCGTCAACTCTCGGTCGAATCTCCAAATAAATTCGAGCGTATGAGCTGCTTTGCTCACGCTCGATAAATTTCTCCAGGAAATCGGAGCCCCGTCAACACTCGGTCGAATCTCCAAATAAGTCTAACCGTATGAGCTACTTTGCTCACGCTCGATAAATTTCTTCAGGAAATCCGAGCCCCCTCAACCCTCGGTCGAATCTCCAAATAAGTCCGAGCGTATGAGCTGCTCTGCTCATGCTCGGTAAATTTCTCTAGGAAATCCGAGCCCCGTCAACTCTCGGTCGAATCTCCAAATAAGTTCGAGCGTATGAGCTGCTTTGCTCACACTCGATAAATTTCTCCAGGAAATCCGAGCCTTGTCAACACTCGATCGAATCTCTAAACAAGTCCGAGCGTATGAGCTGCTCTGCTCACGCTCGGCAAATTTCTCCAGAAAATTCGAGCCCGTCAATGCTCGGTCGAATCTCTAAATTAGTCAGAGCGTATGAGCTGCTCTGCTCACGCTCGGTAAATTTCTTCAGGAAATCTGAGCCCCGTCAACGCTCGGTCGAATCTCCAAATAAGTCCAAGCGTATGAGCTGCTCTGCTCACGCTCAATAAATTTCTCTAGGAAATTCGAGCCCCGTCAACGCTCGGTCGAATCTCCAAATAAATCCGAGCGTATGAGCTGCTCTGCTGACCCTCGACAAATTTCTATAGGAAATCCGAGTCCGATCAACGCTCGGTCGAATCTCCAAATAAGTCTAAGCGTATGAGCTGCTCTGCTCACGCTCGATAAATTTCTCCAGGAAATCCGAGCCCCGTCAACGCTCGGTCGAATCTCCAAATAAGTCCGAGCGTATGAGCTGCTCTGCTCACGCTCGATAAATTTCTTCAGGAAATCCGATCCCCGTCAACGCTCGGTCGAATCTCCAAATTAGTCTGAGAGTATGAGCTGCTCTGCTTACGCTCGGTAAATTTCTTCAGGAAATCCGAGCCCTGTCAACACTCGGTCGAATCTCTATATAAGTCCGAGCGTATGAGCTGCTCTGCTCACACTCAGCAAATTTCTCCAGGAAATTCGAGCCCCGTCAACGCTCGATCGAATCTCAAAATAAGTCCGATCGTATGAGCTGCTCTGCTCACGCTCGAAAAATTTCTTCAGAAAATCCGAGCCCCCTCAACGCTCGGTCGAATCTCCAAATAAGTCCGTGTGTATGAGCTGCTCTGCTCACGCTCGAAATTTTTTTTCAGAATATTTGAGCCCCGTCAACGCTCGGTCGAATCTCCAAAGAAGTCCGAGCGTATGAGATGCTCTGCTCACGCTCAGTAAATTTCTCCAGGAAATCCGAGCCCCGTCAACGCTAGGTCGAATCACCAAATAAGTCCGAGCGTATGAGGTGCTCTGCTCACGCTCGGTAAATTTCTCCAGAAAATCCGAGCCTCGTCAATGCTCGGTCGAATCTCTAAATAAGTCCGAGTGTATGAGCTGCTCTGCTCATGCTCGGTAAATTTCTTCAGGAAATCCAAGCCCCGTCAACGCTCGGTCCAATCTCCAAGTAATTCCAAGCGTATGAGTTGCTCTGCTCACGCTCAGTAAATTTCTCTAGGAAATTCGAGCCCTGTCAACACTCGGTCGAACTCCAAATCCATCCGAGCGTATGAGCTGCTCTGCTCACACTCGATAAATTTCTATAAGGAAATCCGAGTCCGGTCAATGCTCAGTTGAATCTCCAAATAAGCCCGAGCGTATGAGTTGCTTTGCTCACGCTCGGTAAATTTCTCCAGGAAATCTGAGCCCCGTCAACAATCAGTCGAATCTCAAAATAAGTCCGAGCGTATGAGCTGCTCTGCTCACGCTCGGTAAATTTCTCCAGGAAATCCGAGCCCCGTCAATGCTCGTTCGAATCTCTAAATAAGTCCGAGCATATGAGCAGCTCTACTCATACTAGGTAAATTTCTTCAGGAAATCCGAGCCCCGTCAACGCTCGGTCGAATCTCCAAGTAAGTCCGAGTGTATGAGTTGCTTTGCTCACGCTCGGTAAATTTCTTCAGGAAATTCGAGCCCCGTCAACGCTCAGTCGAATCTCTAAATAAGTCCGAGCGTATGAGCTGCTCTACTCATACTCGGTAAATTTCTTCAGGAAATTCGAGCCCCGTCAACACTCGGTCGAATCTCCAAGTAAGTCCGAGCGTATGAGTTGCTTTGCTCACGCTCGGTAAATTTCTTCATGAAATCCGAGCCCCCTCAACGCTCGGTCGAATCTCCAAATAAGTCCGAGCGTATGAGCTGCCCTGCACACACTCGACAAATTTCTCCAGGAAATCCGAACCACGCCAATGCTCGGTCGAATCTCCAAATAAGTCTGAGCGTATGAGCTGCTCTGCTCAAGCTCGGTAAATTTTTTCAGAAAATCCGAGCCCTGTCAATGCTCGATAGAATCTCCAAATAAGTCCAAGCGTATGAGCTGCTCTGCTCACGCTTAGTAAATTTCTCCAGGAAATCCGAGCCCCGTCAACGCTAGGTCGAATCTCCAAATAATTCCGAGCGTATGAGCTACTCTGCTCACGCTCGGTAAATTTCTCCATGAAATCCGAGCCCCGTCAACGCTTGGTCGAATCTCCAAATAAGTCCGAGTGTATGAGCTGCTCTGCTCACGCTTCGTAAATTTCTCCAGGAAATTCGAGCCCCGTCAACGCTCGATCGAATCTCCGAATAAGTATAACCCTATAAGCTACTCTACTCACGCTCCATAAATTTCTACAGGAAATCCGAGCCCCCTCAACGCTCGGTCGAATCTCCAAATAAGTCCGAGAGTATGAGCTGCTCCGCTCACGCTCAGTAAATTTCTCTAGGAAATCCGAGCCCCGTCAACGCTAGGTCGAATCTCCAAATAAGTCCGAGCGTATGAGCTGCTCTGCTCACGCTCGGTAAATTTCTTCAGGAAATCCGAGCCCCGTCAACGCTCGGTCGAATCTCTAAAAAAGTCCGAGCGTATGAGCTGCTCTACTCGTACTCGGTAAATTTCTTCAGGAAATTCGAGCCCCGTCAACGCTGGGTCGAATCTCCAAGTAAGTCCGAGCGTATGAGTTGCTTTGCTCACGCTCAGTAAATTTCTCCAGGAAATTCGAGCCCCGTCAACGCTCAGTCGAATCTCCAAATAAGTTCGATCGTATGAGCTGCTCTGCTCACGCTCGATAAATTTCTTCAGGAAATCCGAGCCCCCTCAACGCTCGATCGAATCTCCAAATAAGTCCGACCGTATGAGCTGCTCTGCTCACGCTCGATAAATTTCTTCAGGAAATCCGAGCCCCCTCAACGCTCGATCGAATCTCCAAATAAGTCCGAGCGTATGAGCTGCACTGCTCACGCTCGGTAATTTCTCTAGAAAATTTGAGCCCCGTCAATGCTCTGTCGAATATCCAAATAAGTCCGAGCGTATGAGCTGCTCTGCTCACGCTCGATAAATTTCTCCAAAAAATTCGAGCCACATCAACGCTCGGTCGAATCTCCAAATAAGTCAGAATGTATGAGTTGCTCTGCTCACGCTCGGTAAATTTCTCAAAGAAATCCGAGCCCCGTCAACGCTCGGTCGAATCTCCAAATAAGTCCGAGCGTATGAGCTGCTATGCTCACGCTCAGTAAATTTCTCTAGGAAATTCGAGCCCCGTCAACGCTCGGTTGAATCTCCAAATAAGTCCGAGAGTATGAGCTGCTCCGCTCACACTCAGTAAATTTCTCTAGGAAATTCGAGCCCCGTCAACGCTCGGTTGAATCTCCAAATAAGTCCGAGAGTATGAGCTGCTCCGCTCACACTCAGTAAATTTCTCTAGGAAATCCGAGCCCCGTCAACGCTCGGTCGAATCTCCAAATAAGTCCGAGCGTATGAGCTGCTCTGCTCACGCTCGGTAAATTTCTTCAGGAAATCCGAGCCCCGTCAACGCTCTGTCGAATCTTCAAATAAGTCCGAGCGTATGAGCTGCTCTGCTCACGCTCGACAAATTTCTCTAGAAAATTCGAGCCCCATCAACTCTCGGTCGAATCTCCAAATAAGTCCGAGCGTATGAGCTGCTCTGCTCACGCTCAGTAAATTTCTCCAGGAAATTCGAACCCTGTCAACGCTCAGTCGAATCTCCAAATAAGTCCGACCGTATGAGTTGCTCTGCTCACGCTCAATAAATTTCTTCAGGAAATCCGAGCCCCCTCAACACTCGGTCGAATCTCCAAATAAGACCGAGCGTATGAGCTGCTCTGCTCACGCTCGGTAAATTTCTCTAGAAAATCTGAGCCCCGTCAATGCTCTGTCGAATATCCAAATAAGTCCGAGCGTATGAGCTGCTCTGCTCACGCTCGACAAATTTCTCTAGAAAATCCGAGCCTCGTCAACGCTCGGTTGAATCTCCAAATAAGTCCGAGAGTATGAGCTGCTCCGCTCACACTCAGTAAATTTCTCTAGGAAATCCGAGCCCCGTGAACGCTCGGTCGAATCTCCAAATAAGTCCGAGCGTATGAGCTGCTCTGCTCACACTCGACAAATTTCTCTAGAAAATCCAAGCCTCGTCAACGCTCTGTCGAATCTTCAAATAAGTCCGAGCGTATGAGCTGCTATGCTCACGCTCGACAAATTTCTCCAGAAAATCTGAGCCCCGTCAACGCTCAGTCGAATCTCCAAATAAGTCCGAGCGTATGAGCTGCTCTGCCCACACTCGACAAATTTCTATGGGAAATCTGAGTCCGGTCAATGCTCGGTCGAATCTCCAAATAAGTCCGAGCGTGTGGGCTGCTTTGCTCACGCTCGATAAATTTCTCCAGGAAATCCGAGCCTCGTCAATGCTCGGTCGAATCTCCGAATAAGTCCGAGCGTATGAGATGCTCTGCTCACGCTCGACAAATTTTTCCAGAAAATTCGAGCCCCGTCAACGCTCGGTCGAATCTCCAAATTAGTCCGAGCCTATGAGCTGCTCTTCTCATACTCGGTAAATTTCTTCATGAAATCTGAATTCCGTCAACGCTTGGTCGAATCTCCAAATAAGTCCGAGTGTATGAGCTGCTCTGCTCACGCTTCATAAATTTCTCAAGGAAATTCGAGCCCCATCAACGCTCGATCGAATCTCCAAATAAGTCTATCCGTATGAGCTGCTCTGCTCACGCTCGATAAATTTCTTCAGGAAATCCGAGCCCCCTCAACGCTCGGTCGAATCTCCAAATATGTCCGAGTGTATGAGCTGTTTTGCTCACGCTAGGTAAATTTCTCCAGGAATTCTGAGCCCCGTCAAGTCTCGGTCGAATCTCCAAATAAGTTCAAGCGTATGAGCTGCTTTGCTCACGCTCGATAAATTTCTCCAGGAAATCCGAGCCCCGTCAACACTCGGTCGAATCTCCAAATAAGTCCGAGAGTATGAGCTGCTCTGCTCACGCTCGGTAAATTTCTCTAGAAAATTCGAGCCCGTCAACACTCGGTTGAATCTCTAAATAAGTCCGAGCGTATGAGCTGCTCTGTTCATGCTCGGTAAATTTCTTCAGGAAATCCGAGCTCCGTCAACGCTCGGTCGAATCTCCAAGTAAGTCCAAGCGTATGAGTTGCTCTGCTCACGCTCAGTAAATTTCTCTAGGAAATTCGAGCCCCGTCAACACTCGGTCGAATCTCCAAATCCATCCGAGTGTATGAGCTGCTCTGCTCACACTCGATAAATTTCTATAAGGAAATCCGAGTCCGGTCAATGCTCAGTCGAATCTCCAAATAAGCCCAAGCGTATGAGCTGCTTTGCTCACGCTCGGTAAATTTCTCCAGGAAATCTGAGCCCCGTCAACACTCAGTCGAATCTCAAAATAAGTCCGAGTGTATGAGCTGCTCTGCTCACGCTCGACAAATTTCTCCAAGAAATCCGAGCCCTGTCAACGCTCGGTTGAATCTCCAAATAAGTCCGAGCGTATGAGCTGCTCTGCTCACACTCGACAAATTTCTCCAGGAAATCCGAGCCCCGCCAATGCTCGGTCGAATCTTCAAATAAGTCCGAGTGTATGAGCTGCTCTGCTCACGCTCGATAAATTTCTCCAGGAAATCCGAGCCCCGTCAACACTCGGTCGAATCTCCAAATAAGTCCGAGCGTATGAGCTGCTCTGCTCAAGCTCGGTAAATTTTTTCAGAAAATCCGAGCCTTGTCAACGCTCGATCGAATCTTGATGAGAGTCATAAAATGCATCTAAACAATACTTAATTGTTAACATTTTAGGGTTGATCTCGGTCGTAATCGCACTTTTACATGTTGATAACTCTAAAGTGATATTCATAAATCATTGACTTAATTCGATGCATTTTCAGGTGCTTTGAGTACAAAAGAGATAATAAAGCGATCCATGTTTAAAGCACCAAAGGATCTTGGGTGTCGGTGCTCATTTTTGTCCAAGGTTTAGACGTGTCCAAACATGATTCAAAGATGGTTAAACTCTAAACTAAGGCTGGAGTAATAAAGTACAGTAAGTTAAAAGACTGCACACAAGTGTGTGCATCACTTTGGAGCAAGTTAAGGGTAGGCACACTAGTGTGTGCACTTCTGCATACAAGCTGAAGAAGTTTCACTGAATTGCCAGAATTTCCCGTACAGATCAATCATCTTTGCAGATTAAACTGTATTGATGTAGGAAGAACCATATGATGAGCCATATATGCTTAGAAAGATCCGGAAGTCTATTTTCTGGAGAATTTTACGGTTCGTAAAAAGAATTTTTCTAGAGAAAGTTATGGCAGTTTTAGTGGAAACAGTTCAGGCCAGCACAGCAGGCCCAGATGCACAGCAGGCCCAGGCGTACAGCACGGCCCACTCGCCTCTTGACCGGATTAGGGCAAGCAAATGACATTCTCCAAGACCAAAACACCCCCCTCATGCTCTATAAATATATCTTTATGGAGTGTGCAGCTGGGCATTGAAGAGAGAAAGCAAGGAAGAGAGAAAAAAGAGAGGATTCAAGGGATCCAAATCCAGCATTCTTCCATTTTATTTCTAAGTTTTCTTTGGTTGCAAATCAAGGGGAGAACATCCATATTGTTCATCCACCTTGAACTTCATGGCCAAATCAAGGGGAAAGCATCCTTATTGTTCTTCCACCTTGATTTTCATGGCCAACTAATCATTTTACAAGGGAAAGGGATGAATCTTTAGGGATTTCTTGTTCTTTATTTCTTGTTCTTGATTCAGTTGTATGGATTTATTGTTAAATATTGTTTATGAATTATTCATTGATTAAGTAAGAAGATTTGAGTTCATGTGATAGATGTACTTCTTATTCTTCTTCTTTTAGACTCTCTTAATCCGGTGATTGCATCCTTCTCCTCCATTGAGGTTGCTTGGATGTGATTGATTCCGGTAGATTTATCTTATTGATTGTCCATTATTGCGATATTGTCTTTTAAGATATATTGTCGTTTCTTGATAATTTTTAAGATCGGTCATGTGTGTATGAACCGAAATCAATGATTAATTCGTAGCAATTATATAAGAATTGTAAATGTGCTTGATTGAATATATTCCGATTGCTTGTTTGGGAGTTGAAACTTGCAATCGAGATAAAATCAATTGAATCAAGAGTGGAAATAGGGAACAAACCTAAGGAGGATTCCCGGAACCTTGTTATTTCTCATTTATATTTCATTTATATTTACGTAATTTTCCTTTACATTATTTCACCATCAAAGCTTAAAAATCTTGAGTTTAACTTTTATCGTTCGTTTTAAGGTTCACACATTTTCCTTTGTACTTAACTTGTTTCCCTGTGGAATCGACACCCCAAAGCCGTACTACAATAACCGTGTTATACTTTGGGTGTAATCAAATTTTGGTGCCGTTGCCGGGGAAACGCGCTTAAGTATAAGGAAACTTGTTAACTTTGAGTGTGACAGTAAAAAAAAAAAAAAAAAAAAAACCAAAAAAAAAAAATCGTAAATATTTTTCTTTTTAGCAGTTTGTAAATACGGCAATATTATTCCTTTACTTTTGTTTTGATTTTCTAATTTTCTTTTATTATTCTGTTTTTATTTATCTGTTTATTATTTTATTCTGTTTTTATTTACCTGTTTATTATTCTGTTTTATTATTCTGTCTATTATTCTGTTTTTATTTATTTGTTTATTATTCTGTTTTATTTATCTGTTTATTATTCTGTTTTTATTTATCTGTTTATTATTCTGTTTTTATTTATTTGTTTATTATTCTGTTTTATTTATCTGTTTTTATTTATTTGTTTATTATTCTGTTTTATTTATCTGTTTATTATTTTGTTTTTATTTATCTGTTTATTATTCTGTTTTTATTTATTTGTTTATTATTCTGTTTTATTTATTTATTTGTTTTATTTATTTATTCCCCCTCTAAATTAATTGGTGCATGCTTAGACCGAGAGATTCGCGAGGTAGATTCATTAGAGGACCCGAATTAGAGTTACCCTCTCCTTCCACCTCCATTGGTGAAACCTCGCCTAGATCAAACCATAGTGCACCCCCATCAGAGAATTTAGAGGATTTTGTTAACATGGCTGAAAATCCTAATGAGAATGGTGCTAGGACACTTAAAGATTACCTACATCCTAGCCGGACAGCCACACCATCGTGCATTATGTTTCCAGCCAATACCCGTCATCAAGATTTTAAAACAGGGATGATACAACTTCTCCCTACTTTTCATGGCATGGAAAACGAGAACCCCTATGTGCACATTAGAGAATTTGAGGAAGTAGTTGCGACTTTCCATAGTCACGATGCAACTGATGATATCGTGAGACTCAAGTTTTTTCCTTTCTCCTTAAAGGATAAAGCTAAGAGTTGGTTATACTCGCTGAGACCACGATCAATTGGGTCATGGAATGAGATAACCCAAGTCTTTTTTAACAAGTACTTCCCTCAACATAAGACTAACGCTTTGAAAAGACAAATCTCCACCTTTGCACAAAAGGAAAACGAGACTTTGTATCAGTCTTGGGAGAAATTTAAAGAGCTGTTAAGTATGTGTCCACATCATGGGTACAAAAATTGGCGTTTAGTGAGCTATTTCTATGAGGGTCTTACCTATAGAGAACGCCAATTTGTTGAGATGATGTGTAATGGAGAATTTCTGCAAAAAGACCCTGATGAGGCTATTGAGTACCTCAATGAGCTTGCTGAGAAAGCTCACACATGGACTGGACCTAGTGCTACTGAGAGCACAAATAGGTCACGACCTAGTGGTGGAGGAATCTACCATCTTAGGGAAGAGGATAACCTCAAGGCCAAGGTCGAAATGCTTACTAGAGAGTTGGAGGCATTAAAAACGAAAAAACCAACACACATAGTTAATCAGGCCGAACCTTTAGAATTATGTTTTGTGTGTGGCGGGGTTGATCATCCCGCCCAAGATTGTCCCACTTTTGTTGACATGAGAGGGCTATACGAGGAACAATGCAATACCTTAGGCATGTACAAGAAGCCCTCAGCACCCTTCTCTAACACTTATAATCCGGGGTGGCGAAATCACCCCAACTTCAGTTGGAAATCTGAAAATCAGCAGCATGTGCAGCCCCCTAGATCGTACCCAGCACCTTATCATGCACCCTCATCTTCTAGGAACTCTTTAGAAGACTCCTTACATACTTTTATAGAAGCACAAGGCAAGACAAACCAAAAGTGTGAGGCATTAATTACACAGTTGGTTGAGGAAAACAAAGAAATAAGGAGCCAAGTGTCTAAATTGATGAACTCCTTGAGTGTGACTGAGCGAGGTAAGTTCCCTGCTCAAGCTCAGTCCATACCTCACGGTCAACATATGGCACAAGAAAATGTGAAAAATGTAAATGCCATTGTGACCCGAAGAGGTAAGTCACTACACATTCCACCAGAGAGTAAACCCGAGAATGTGAAGGGTCAAACCAGTAGTGAGACCAAGTTGCCTAAAGACCTTGAAGTGACCCAAAGTCCTGTTAAGGCCCCATTCCCCCAAGCCTTAAAATCCAACAAGAAAAATCTGGAAATGAATGATGAAATCCTTGAGAACTTAAGGCAAGTGAAACTTAATCTTTCCCTTTTGCATGTGATTAAACAAGTCCCCACCTATGCAAAAGTTCTCAAAGATTTATGCACAATTAAGAGGAAACATCATGTCAAGAAAACAGCTTTCCTAACTGAGCAAGTTAGTGCACTAATTGAGCAAAGAATTCTCCCGAAATACAAAGATCCGGGCTGTCCTACCATTGCTTGCAGCATTGGAAATCATGAGGTTGGACAAGCCTTACTAGATCTGGGAGCTAGTGTAAACCTGATGCCATTTTCAATTTACTTACAGCTGGGGTTAGGAGAAATCAAACCAACCGGCGTGGTATTACAATTGGCTGATCGCTCAGTCAAGGTACCCCGAGGTGTGGTTGAGGATGTTTTGATTCAAATTGATAAATTTTATTATCCTGTTGATTTCTTAATTCTTGATACTACTTCTGCTGTAGACACTAACTCTAAAATTCCTTTGATTTTGGGTAGACCTTTTCTTGCTACTGCAAATGCTCTAATAAATTGTAGGAATGGTCTCATGAAACTGTCCTTTGGCAACATGACCCTTGAAGTAAATATTTTCAATGTTGCAAAACAGCCCGAAGATGAGGACGAAAACCACCAGCTTTACATGATCGAGTCACTCGTCAATGAGGGAGTTTTCTTAACTCATGATTATGACCCTCTTGAAAATTTTCTTGTTAATTCTGAGATAGATTTATTTGATGATAAAACTGATATAATTGATATATGTGTTGTTTTTGACAAATCTCAGGATTATGAAAATCGGGCATGGCAACCAAGGTTTGAGGAGCTGCCCGAAAGAAGCAAGACTCAAGTCCCCTCAAGTGTGGAAGCACCTAAAGTCGAATTGAAGCCACTACCTAAGGGTCTAAAACATGTCTTTCTCGGTCCAGGTGATACCTTTCCTGTTATAATTTCTTCTGAATTAACTGAGACCCAAGGTAAGAGATTAATTCAAACTTTAAATGAACACAAATCAGCCCTGGGATGGAGCATGGTTAATTTAAAGGGAATTAATCCCCTAATATGCTCCCATAAAATAAATCTGGATGAAGGAACCAGTCCTCGTAGAGACCCTCAACGTAGGCTTAACCCCACTATGAAAGAAGTAGTGAAAAATGAAGTACTGAAACTATTAGATGCGGGTATTATATATCCTATAGCTGATAGTAAGTGGGTAAGCCCTACGCAAGTCGTCCCGAAAAAGTCCGGAGTCACTGTGATAAAAAATGATCTAGAAGAGTTAGTCCCTACCAAACTTGTGAACGGGTGGCGTGTGTGCATTGATTACAGAAAATTAAATGCTGCCACCAAGAAAGACCACTTCCCACTCCCTTTTATTGATCAAATTCTTGAGCGTGTAGCTGGTCATCCCTTCTACTGTTTTCTAGATGGTTATTCTGGTTACTATCAAATAGAAATTGCATTAGAAGACCAAGAAAAGACCACCTTTACTTGTCCCTTTGGCACCTATGCTTTTCGTAGAATGCCATTCGGATTATGTAACGCCCCTGCTACTTTTCAACGCTGCATGATGAGCATTTTTAGTGACATGGTTGAAAATTGCATGGAGGTTTTTATGGATGACCTAACTGTTTTTGGATCTTCATTTGAAACATGCTTAATGAATTTAGAAAGAGTATTAATTCGCTGTGAGGAAAAAGAATTGGTTTTAAATTGGGAAAAGTGCCATTTCATGGTACCATCCGGTATTGTCTTAGGGCATATTGTCTCTTCTAAAGGAATAGAGGTTGATCAATCTAAGATTGAGTTAATCTCTAAGTTGTCTGCCCCTAAGACAATAAAGGATGTGAGATCTTTCCTTCGTCATGCTGGTTTTTATAGGAGGTTCATACAAAATTTTTTAAAAATATCTAGACCACTATGCGCCCTCCTAGTTAAAGATACCCCCTTTGAGTGGAGTCAAGCTTGTCAAGAGGCCTTTAAAACGTTGATTGGCAAGCTTACTTCCGCACCTATAATGCAGTCGCCAGATTGGACTTTACCTTTTGAAATCATGTGCGATGCTAGTGACTACGCTGTAGGTGCTGTTCTTGGACAGCGAAGGGAAGGTAAACCTTTTATCATTTACTATGCTAGTAAGACTTTAAATAGTGCTCAAATGAATTACTCTACAACTGAAAAAGAGTTGCTAGCTGTAGTATTTGCTTTAGATAAATTTCGTGCTCATCTAATTGGTTCTCTTATCCTTATTTTTACAGATCATGCAGCCCTCAAGTATCTTCTTACGAAGAAGGATGCTAAGGCACGACTAATCCGATGGATCCTCCTCTTGCAAGAATTTGATATCACCATCAAGGATAAAAAAGGAGTGGAGAATGTAGTAGCTGACCATTTATCCAGACTCACTTTTGAGGACACTTGTGATGACATGCCAATCAAAGATGATTTTCCCAATGAGCAATTACTCTCTATTACTTCTCTACCATGGTTTGCTCACATCGTAAATTATTTGGCTACAGGTGAGATACCTATGGATTGGAGTGCTCAAGACAAGAGGAAATTCTTATATGAGGTACATAATTTTTATTGGGATGACCCCTATCTTTTCAAGTACTGCCCTGACCAAATTCTAAGGCGTTGCATCCCTAATGAAGAGATTTCGAGTGTCTTAGAATTTTGTCACTCCCAAGCTTGTGGAGGCCACTTTTCGATGAAAAAAACTGCTGCAAAAATTTTGCAGTGTGGATTTTATTGGCCTACTTTGTTTAAAGATACAAACACCTATTGTCGCTCTTGTGAAAGATGTCAAAAGTTAGGAGCTGTGTCTAGCCGAAATATGATGCCCCTGAACCCAATTTTAGTGATTGAAATCTTTGATTGTTGGGGCATCGATTTCATGGGACCCTTCCCTCATTCCTTCGGGTACCAGTATATCATTGTAGCAATAGATTATGTATCCAAGTGGGTAGAGGCAGCAGCTTGTCGAAACAATGATAATGGAACGGTGATTAAATTCCTTAAAGAAAAGGTGTTATCTCGATTTGGTACACCACGTGCTATAATTAGTGATCGAGGTACACATTTTTGAAACCGTTCCTTTGAAGCTTTAATGAAAAAATTTGGGGTATTACATAAAATTTCTACTGCCTATCATCCTCAGACTAGTGGACAAGTAGAGCTTGCTAATAGGGAGATTAAACAAATTTTAGAAAAAACGGTTAACTGATGCGCTTTGGGCTTACTGTACAGCCTTTAAAACTCCCTTAAGTATGTCACCCTATCGGCTTGTTTTTGGAAAGCCTTGCCACTTACCCGTGGAGCTCGAGCATCGAGCTTATTGGGCCATCAAGTCTTTCAATTTTGACATGGGCAAAGCGGATAAACTTCGAAAATATCAGCTGACCGAGTTAGAAGAATTAAGAAACGATGCTTATGAAAATTCTAGAATCTATAAGGCTAAGATGAAAGTATTCCATGACAAAAACATTTTGAGGAAAACATTTAAACCCAATGATCGGGTATTCTTATACGACTCTAGACTTCATAAGCATCCTGGAAAACTTCGGTCAAGATGGACCGGCCTTTTTATAGTAAAAAATGTTTTTGAAAATGGGGCGGTAGAAATTGAGGATACTAGAGATGGTCGGGTCTTTAAAGTAAACGGTCAATGACTTAAGATCTTAATTGATAGACATGATCCGGAGATGGAAGACATTCCACTTATGGATCCGGTCTACTCACCTTGACCACACAACAAAGGTACATTATTCCTTTTAATTTTTGTTTTGTTTTTAGTTTGTTTTCATTCAATCTTAATTATTAGTTTTTAGTTTACTTCAAATTTCAAAAAAAAAAAAAAATTAATATTTTGTTGTCAAGTCTTTATTAACTTTGAATTTTGGTTGTGTTAAGTCTATTTTAATTTTTAGTTTCTAGTTTATTTCAGCGAAAAGAACGGTATGCAGTTCAATCGATGGTGTGCAATTTTCAGCTTTTGAGCATTTTTGGCCACACAGGGAGTTTCCTTTCCTTTTTCTTTTATATTGAGGTCAATGCAATGTTTAGGTTGGGGGTGGAGGAAACATTTTTTTTTTCATTGAACTGCTTGGTGTCACTT
This sequence comes from Bretschneidera sinensis, assembly GCA_023935145.1. NCBI lineage: Eukaryota > Viridiplantae > Streptophyta > Magnoliopsida > Brassicales > Akaniaceae > Bretschneidera > Bretschneidera sinensis. The sequence goes on along the minus strand of CM043702.1, from coordinate 55,065,402 downwards.
TCTTTCTTTTCGTTGTTAGGATAAAAAAAAAAAATTTGTTTGTTTGTTTTTAGCATGTTTTGTGTTAGCCTTGGAGTTAATTCACATGTCAATGATATAAGCTTAATCGAGATAGCATATAGCATTTAGAAGAAGTTAAATCTTGCTTCGCTTTGAGAATAAATTAAGTGTCAATTTTTCTTTGGTTTGAGACTCTGGTTTGTGGTAAGATTGCATGATTAGTCTAAAGCATTTGGAAAAGTTTTATGCGCGGTTGTTTTGTGAATACTTTTGCGGTCTCTACAAGCTCTAGAACTTATTTGATAATCACTTGAGGCGAAAATCATAGAATGCACACTACTTAGGATATGATATAGGCCATTTTTGGACCGTTTGAGCCTTTTTAAACTTACCCTTGTTATATTTATCGCTAGTCACCTATTTGAGTTTTTTTTCTTGAAAAGAAAAATTGAGCCTTGTTTCTTTCGATAAACCATTTACTTACCTTTATGAGCCTAAAAATATTTTATCCTTACCTCTCTTTTAAAAGAACTTAGTTATACACATGTTGTGAGAAGCACTTAAAAGGAGTAAGGGTGGAAATATGAGAAAATATTACTACCATAACCCAAGTACATTAAAAGAGATAAGTTGGGGGTTGTGGAAAAGAAAAGAAAAGAATGAAAGAGGAGGTGAATGGTCTTATGCCAAAACAAAAAAATAAAAATAAAAAAAAAGATAAAAAAAAAATGAATTATGGCAAAGAAAGAAGAAAAAAAAAATGGTGATTTATTGCCAGAAATGCTCGAAAAATGGTTGAAAGAGTTGGGTGTTGAAGTAAGGTTATCTTGTGCTTAAAGTGGTTGTGTTTAAATTAAGAGACTTAGTTCTTTTATTTGTTTAAACTTTCCCATTCTTTCTTGACCTTTACCCTAGCCTAATGTTGCAAGCTTATTAAAGACCTATTGATCCGATGAAGTGTGATTTTTCTACATAGTGGAGAGTGATTTGAAAAGTGAGCATATGGAGCTTGATTTGTGATTGATGTCACACAAATTAATATGATTTTAGAGGCCAAGACTTGTATTCATGCTATGTTGTGCATAAAATCATCCGGGTGTTCGGACTAATGTATTGTGGTAAGATGGATGGTAAGAGTCGATAACGATTTTAAGGTTGACATTTGGATTATTCTTGGACCTGAGTGATATTTAATGATTCTATGTGCTGTATGTTATGCATGATTTTTGAGATAGATTTTTGAATCACTCTTGGTTAACGCCAGCATTGCTGTATTTTGTTTTGATTTCTAAATAAAGAATTCATTTCATGCCTTTCGCTTGAATTGCTAGGGACTAGCAATAAGCTAGTTGGGGGTTGTGATGAGAGTCATAAAATGCATCTAAACAATACTTAATTGTTAACATTTTAGGGTTGATCTCGGTCGTAATCGCACTTTTACATGTTGATAACTCTAAAGTGATATTCATAAATCATTGACTTAATTCGATGCATTTTCAGGTGCTTTGAGTACAAAAGAGATAATAAAGCGATCCATGTTTAAAGCACCAAAAGATCTTGGGTGTCGGTGCTCGTTTTTGTCCAAGGTTTAGACGTGTCCAAACATGATTCAAAGATGGTTAAACTCTAAACTAAGGCTGGAGTAATAAAGTACAGTAAGTTAAAAGACTGCACACAAGTGTGTGCATCACTTTGGAGCAAGTTAAGGGTAGGCACACTAGTGTGTGCACTTCTGCATACAAGCTGAAGAAGTTTCACTGAATTGCCAGAATTTCCCGTACAGATCAATCATCTTTGCAGATTAAACTGTATTGATGTAGGAAGAACCATATGATGAGCCATATATGCTTAGAAAGATCCGGAAGTCTATTTTCTGGAGAATTTTACGGTTCGTAAAAAGGATTTTTCTAGAGAAAGTTATGGCAGTTTTAGTGGAAACAGTTCAGGCCAGCACAGCAGGCCCAGATGAACAGCAGGCCCAGGCGTACAGCACGGCCCACTCGCCTCTTGACCGGATTAGGGCAAGCAAATGACATTCTCCAAGACCAAAACACCCCCTCATGCTCTATAAATATATCTTTATGGAGTGTGCAGCTGGGCATTGAAGAGAGAAAGCAAGGAAGAGAGAAAAAAGAGAGGATTCAAGGGATCCAAATCCAGCATTCTTCCATTTTATTTCTAAGTTTTCTTTGGTTGCAAATCAAGGGGAGAACATCAATATTGTTCATCCACCTTGAACTCCATGGCCAAATCAAGGGGAAAGCATCCTTATTGTTCTTCCACCTTGATTTTCATGGCCAACTAATCATTTTACAAGGGAAAATGATGAATCTTTAGGGATTTGTTGTTCTTTATTTCTTGTTCTTGATTCAGTTGTAAGGATTTATTGTTAAATATTGTTTATGAATTATTCATTGATTAAGTAAGAAGATTTGAGTTCATGTGATAGATGTACTTCTTATTCTTCTTCTTTTAGAGTCTCTTAATCCGGTGATTGCATCCTTCTCCTTCATTGAGGTTGCTTGGATGTGATTGATTCCGGTATATTTATCTTATTGATTGTCCATTATTGCGATATTGTCTTTTAAGATATATTGTCGTTTCTTGATAATCTTTAAGATCGGTCATGTGTGCATGAACCGAAATCAATGATTAATTCGTAGCAATTATATAAGAATTGTAAATGTGCTTGATTGAATATATTCCGATTGCTTGTTTGGGAGTTGAAACTTGCAATCGAGATAAAATCAATTGAATCAAGAGTGGAAATAGGGAACAAACCTAAGGAGGATTCCCGGAACCTTGTTATTTCTCATTTATATTTCATTTACATTTACACAATTTTCCTTTACATTATTTCACCATCAAAGCTTAAAATTCTTGAGTTTAACTTTTATCGTTCGTTTTAAGGTTCACACATTTTCCTTTGTACTTAACTTGTTTCCCTGTGGAATCGACACCCCAAAGCCGTACTACAATAACCGTGTTATACTTTGGGCGTAATCAAATCTCCAAATAAGTCCAAGTGTATGAGCTGCTCTGCTCACGCTTAGTAAATTTCTCCAAAAAATCCGAGCCCCGTCAACGCTAGGTCGAATCTCCAAAAAAGTCCGAGCGTATGAGCTGCTCTGCTCACGCTCGGTAAATTTCTCCAGGAAATCCGAACCCCGTCAACGCTCGGTCAAATCTCTAAATAAGTCCGAGCGTATGAGCTGCTCTACTCATACTCGGTAAATTTATTTAGGAAATTCGAGCCCCGTCAACGCTCGGTCGAATCTCTAAATAAGTCCGAGCGTATGAGCTGCTCTACTCATACTCGGTAAATTTCTTCAGGAAATTCGAGCCCCGTCAACGCTCGGTCGAATCTCCAAGTAAGTCCGAGCGTATGAGTTGCTTTGCTCACGTTCGGTAAATTTCTTCATGAAATCCGAGCCCCCTCAACGCTCGGTCGAATCTCCAAATAAGTTCGAGCGTATGAGCTGCTCTATTCAAGCTCGGGAAATTTTTTCAGAAAATCGGAGCCCTGTCAACGCTCGATAGAATCTCCAAATAAGTCCAAGTGTATGAGCTACTCTGCTCACGCTTAGTAAATTTCTCCAGGAAATCCGGGCCCCGTCAACGCTAGTTCGAATCTCCAAATAAGTCCGAGCATATGAGCTGCTTTGCTCACGCTCGGTAAATTTCTCCAGAAAATCCGAGCCTCGTCAACGCTCGGCCGAATCTCTAAATAAGTTCGAGTGTATGAGCTACTCTACTCATACTCGGTAAATTTCTTCAGGAAATTCGAGCCCCGTCAACGCTCGGTCGAATCTCCAAGTAAGTCCGAGCGTATGAGTTGCTTTGCTCACGCTCGGTAAATTTCTTCAGGAAATCCGAGCCCCGTCAACGCTTGGTCGAATCTCCAAATAAGTCCGAGTGTATGAGCTGCTCTGCTCACGCTTCGTAAATTTCTCCAGGAAATTCGAGCCCCGTCAACGCTCGATCGAATCTCCAAATAAGTCTAACCGTATAAGCTGCTCTGCTCACGCTCGATAAATTTCTTCAGGAAATCCGAGTTCCCTCAACGCTCGGTCGAATCTCCAAATAAGTCCGAGAGTATGAGCTGCTCCGCTCACGCTCAGTAAAATTCTCTAGGAAATCCGAGCCCCATCAACGCTCGGTCGAATCTCCAAATAAGTCCGAGCGTCTGAGCTGCTCTGCTCACGCTCGACAAATTTCTCTAGAAAATCCAAGCCTCGTCAACGCTCTGTCGAATGTTAAAATAAGTCCGAGCGTATGAGCTGCTCTGCTCACGCTCGACAAATTTCTCCAGAAAATCCGAGCCCCATCAACTCTCGGTCGAATCTCCAAATAAGTCCGAGCGTATGAGCTGCTCTGCTCACGCTCAGTAAATTTCTCCAGGAAATTCGAGCCCTGTCAACACTCAGTCGAATCTCCAAATAAGTCCGACCGTATGAGCTGCTCTGCTCACGCTCGATAAATTTCTTCAGGAAATCCGAGCCCCCTCAACGCTCGGTCGAATCTCCAAATAAGTCCGAGCGTATGAGCTGCTCTGCTCACGCTCGGTAAATTTCTCTAGAAAATCTGAGCCCCGTCAATGCTCTGTCGAATATCCAAATAAGTCCGAGCGTATGAGCTGTTCTGCTCACGCTCGACAAATTTCTCCAAAAAATCCGAGCCCCATCAACGCTCGGTTGAATCTCCAAATAAGTCCGAACGTATGAGTTGCTCTGCTCACGCTCGTTAAATTTCTCTAAGAAATCCGAGCCCCGTCAACGCTCGGTCGAATCTCCAAATAAGTCCGAGCGTATGAGCTGCTATGCTCACGCTCAGTAAATTTCTCTAGGAAATTCGAGCCCCGTCAACGCTCGGTTGAATCTCTAAATAAGTCCGAGCGTATGAGCTGCTCCGTCTACGCTCGGTAAATTTCTTCAGGAAATCCGAGCCCCCTCAACGCTCGGTCGAATCTCTCAATAAGTCCGAGTGTATGAGCTGCTCTGCTCACGCTCGGTAAATTTTTTCAGGAAATCTGAGCCCTGTCAACGCTCGGTCGAATCTCCAAATAAGTTCGAGTGTATGAGCTGCTCTGCTCACGCTCGATAAATTTCTCCAGGAAATCCGAGCCCCGTCAACACTCGGTCGAATCTCCAAATAAGTCTGAGTGTATGAGCTACTCTGCCCACGCTCGGTAAATTTCTCCAGGAAATCCGAGCCCCGTCAACACTCGGTCGAATCTCCAAATAAATCTGAGTGTATGAGCTGCTCTGCTCACACTCGACAAATTTCTATAGGAAATCTGAATCCGGTCAACGCTCGGTCGAATCTCCAAATAAGTCCGAGCATATAAGCTGCTTTGCTCACGCTCGATAAATTTCTCCAGGAAATCCGAGCCCCGTCAATGCTCGGTCGAATCTCCAAATAAGTCTAACCGTATAAGCTGCTCTGCTCACGCTCGATAAATTTTTTCAGGAAATCCGAGCCCCGTCAACGCTCGGTCGAATCTCCAAATAAGTCAGAGAGTATGAGCTGCTCCGTTCATGCTCAGTAAATTTCTCTAGGAAATCCGAGCCCCGTCAACGCTCTGTCGAATCTTCAAATAAGTCCAAGAAATTCGAGCCCCGTCAACGCTCAGTCGAATCTCCAAATAAGTCCAACCGTATGAGCTGCTCTGCTCACGCTCGATAAATTTCTTCAGGAAATCCGAGCCCCCTCAACGCTCGGTCGAATCTCCAAATAAGTCCGAGTGTATGAGCTGCTCTGTTCATGCTCGGTAAATTTCTCTAGAAAATCTGAGCCCCGTCAATGCTCTGTCGAATATCCAAATAAGTCCGAGCGTATGAGCTGCTCTGCTCACGCTCGACAAATTTCTCCAAAAAATTCGAGCCCCATCAACGCTCGGTTGAATCTCCAAATAAGTCCGAACGTATGAGTTGCTCTGCTCACGCTCGGTAAATTTCTCTAAGAAATCCGAGCCCCGTCAACGCTCGGTCGAATCTCCAAATAAGTCCGTGCGTATGAGCTGCTATGCTCACGCTTAGTAAATTTCTCTAGGAAATTCGAGCCCCGTCAACGCTCGGTTGAATCTCTAAATAAGTCCGAGCGTATAAGCTGCTCCGTCTACGCTCGGTAAATTTCTTCAGGAAATCCGAGCCCCTTCAACGCTCGGTCGAATCTCTCAATAAGTCCGAGCGTATGAGCTGCTCTGCTCACGCTCGGTAAATTTTTTCAGGAAATCTGAGCCCTGTCAACGCTCGGTCGAATCTCCAAATAAGTTCGAGTGTATGAGCTGCTCTGCTCATGCTCGATAAATTTCTCCAGGAAATCCGAGCCCCATCAACACTCGGTCGAATCTCCAAATAAGTCTGAGTGTATAAGCTACTCTGCCCACGCTCGGTAAATTTCTCCAGGAAATTCGAGCCCCGTCAACGCTCGGTCGAATCTCCAAATAAATTCGAGTGTATGAGCTACTCTGCTCACACTCGACAAATTTTTATAGGAAATTTGAGTCCGGTCAACGCTCGGTCGAATCTCCAAATAAGTCCGAGCGTATGAGTTGCTCTGCTCACGCTCGACAAATTTTTCCAGAAAATTCGAGCCCCGTCAACGCTCGGTCGAATCTCCAAATTAGTTCGAGCGTATGAGCTGCTCTGCTCACGCTCGATAAATTTCTTCAGGAAATCCGAGCCCCGTCAAAGCTTGGTCGAATCTCCAAATAAGTCAGAGTATATGAGCTGCTCTGCTCACGCTTCGTAAATTTCTCCAGGAAATTCGAGCCCCGTCAACGCTCGATCGAATCTCCAAATAAGTCTAACCGTATGAGCTGCTCTGCTCATGCTCGATAAATTTCTTCAGGAAATCTGAGCCCCCTCAACGCTCAGTCGAATCTCCAAATAAGTCCGAGCGTATGAGCTGCTCTGCTCACGCTCGGTAAATTTTTTCAGAAAATCCGAGCTCTGTCAACGCTCGATCGAATCTCCAAATAAGTCCAAGCGTATGAGCTGCTCTGCTCATGCTTAGTAAATTTCTCCAGGAAATACGAGCCCCGTCAACACTAGGTCGAATCTCCAAATAAGTCCGAGCGTGTGAGCTACTCTGCTCACGCTCGGTAAATTTCTTCAAGAAATCCGAGCCCCATCAACGCTCGGTCGAATCTCTAAATAAGTCCGAGTGTATGAGCTGCTCTACTCATACTCGGTAAATTTCTTCAGGAAATTCGAGCCCCGTCAACGCTCGGTCGAATCTCCAAGTAAGTCCGAGCGTATGAGTTGCTCTGCTCACGCTCAGTAAATTTCTTCAGGAAATCCGAGCCCCGTCAACGCTCGGTTGAATCTCCAAATAAGTCCGACCGTATGAGCTGCTCTGCTCACGCTCGGTAAATTTCTCCAGGAAATCTGAACCCCGTCAACGCTTGGTCGAATCTCCAAATAAGTTCGAACGTATGAGCTGCTCTACTCACGCTCGATAAATTTCTCCAGTAAATCCGAGCCCCGTCAACGCTCGGTCGAATCTCCAAATAAGTCCGAGCGTATGAGCTTCTCTGCTCACGCTCGGTAAATTTCTTCAGGAAATTCGAGCCCCGACAATGCTCGGTCGAATCTCCAAATAAATCCGAGCGTATGAGCTGCTCTGCTCACGCTCGACAAATTTCTATAGGGAATCCGAGTCCGGTCAACGCTCGATCGAATCTCCAAATAAGCCCGAGTATATGAGCTGCTTTGCTCACGCTTGGTAAATTTCTCCAGGAAATCTGAGCTCCGTCAACACTCGGTCGAATCTCCAATAAGTCCGAGCGTATGAGCTGCTCTGCTCACGCTCGGTAAATTTCTCCAGGAAATCCGAGCCCCGTCAACGCTCGGTCGAATCTCCAAATAAGTCCGAGCGTATGAGCTGCTCTGCTCACACTTGGCAAATTTCTCTAGGAAATTCGAGCCCCGTCAATGCTCGGCCGAATCTCCAAATAAGTCCGAGTGTATGAGCTGCTCTGCTCACGATCGGTAAATTTCTCCAGAAAATCAGAGCCCCGTCAATGCTCGGTCGAATCTCCAAATAAGTCCGAGCGTATGAGCTGCTCTGCTCACGCTCGATAAATTTCTCCAGGAAATCCGAGCCCCGTCAACGCTCGGTCGAATCTCCAAATAAGTCCGAGCGTATGAGCTGCTTTGCTCACACTCGACAAATTTTCCAGGAAATACGAGCCTCGTCAACGCTCGGTCGAATCTCTAAGTACGGGGGCTTTGGACCCCCCCTCGGTCCGTTAAGTTTGCCATCAAATTAGAACAAGTATCAAGAGAAAGGAAGTTCATATGAAGACAAGAATATTAAGAAAGGGTAATTTATTGATATTAATGGATTACAACCATTTACAGCTAACGATCTCGAAGTACAAATAAAAGAGGACCTTAACGGCCTCGAAGTACAAAGAAGATAATGGAAACCAAAATGTTTCAGGCAGTGCCGGTCACGAACTTCTTCATCCACTTCAGACTAAAGAGCTCCCGGCACGAACCTTAAAACTTCTTGGGCCGAATCTGAGACTGAAAGCGCGGATTATGATCAGCCCCAGGTTCAGGAAAACCCTCGCCAGCTTGCAAGAAAAGGGTGGCAGCAATTCCCCTTATCTTGCTGCCACAAGAAGAACCGCCGGAAGAGAGACTGCAGCCTTGCTCTCAACTTCCTAGGAGTATGCAGCCACGCCTCTCTTCTTCTTCTGTTCCTAGCAAGCCAGGACGCGAATGCCCCACCATCCAGAGACACGACTCAACTCCTCATTTGACTCCTACTCGGAGTTTGGAAGAAGCCCGTGCCCCTACTCGGAGTCAGGAAGAAACCCGAACCTCAATTTCAAGGTAAAAGTGCCGTGATGGCTATCCTCAAAAAATGCTTTTCTCTCCTTATTTCAGAAACCACACTTGCTTCTGCTTAAAACAAAAGGTGCCGGAGGACCCTATTTATAAGATGAGAAAACATGCTTAGCGAAGCAATAAACGCCGGAAATGGAAAAAAAACGACTCCACAGTTTTCAAGAAGACTCTTCGCTTCTCCAGGCGGCTTCCTACCTTCCGAGAATGACGTTCCGATTCCCAAGGAACACCACTTAAACCTCCGATTGGCCTTACGACCCAGAGAAGGCTCTTCGTTCTCTTAGGTAACCTTCTGCCTCCCATAAAACGACGATCCACAGAGGAGCTCACTCAACATCCATGAACGGCCCGACCCACAAAATACTTCCCGGAGCACATAAATGAACTCCAGGAAGTGGGGGGCCTGTGATACAGCCTAAAAACACTGGCCCAAACAGACACCAAGCCCAGCAGACATGTTCTAGCCCAAACAGACACCAAGCCCAGCAGACATATTCCGACCCAAATGAGCTCCAGGACTAGCAGGCATATTCCAACCCAAATGAGCTCCCGACCCGGCTAAAACTTACGGCCCAAATAAGTTTGGGCCCCGGCAGGGTAATCCAACCCAGTTGGCCTGATAAACTTCTCCGGACCGAAAATGCAGTTAGTATGTTCTCTGGCCTAGTAAAAAATCCGTAAACCCTCGAGGAATGACCCAGTAGGCCCACACCTAGATCTCCCTTATCGCCACCAGCCACCTTATAGAAGCTAGCCACTCTGCAACCCCTAGCCCTGCAGCCATCCTACAGTCACCAGCCATCCTACAGCCGTCAGCTACCCTACAGCGCCGGCTACCTTGCAACCCTTATCCCTGCAGCCACACTACGGCCGCCCTACGGCGCCCCCTCTCTTGAGCTTGTAATCATGCTCCCCCCTCTGGCAGACGACTATAAATGGGCCAAGGTATGGACTTCACCGGGGATTATTATTATTCAGATTGAGATTGACATACACATTTCACTTGATTTTCTAAAGAGTCCTCGGTTCCTCTCTTGAACCTACGACTCCTCCCCTAAATATTTGCTAACTTAAGTATCGGAGCGCCTTCGGAGGTCTCCTCCTCCCCTCCTTCCGAGGGCATTCAGTTTGTTCCTGTCACTTGTGCAGGACCCAGGCCGAGTCGTCTCCCAGGCCGAGTCCTCACCTAGGCCACGTCAGCATGCAAAGCCCAGCCTGCACTAGCTCCCAAGCCACATCAGCACCGACAGCAAACGGCATCAATAATATGATAATGATATATTTACAAAGAATTCATCTCAAAGGAAATATATACAAATTTTTAAGCTCAAAACTTATTTTCAACTCTTTGAAAAGATTAGTGTTACGATTTAGATGATAATTCTTTGTTTTAGTGCATTCTCTTATGTTTAAATGCTTCACAAAGTATGTATACATAATCCTTTAAAGACTTCTAGCTGTTGGATATTCGATATAACCATTCAGTGTTTTCCAATGCATAAAATCAAATTCTGAGACATAATGATTTTTTGCTCGTTACACTGAGGGGTCGACTTGTGGCCTCTAAAGGGTCGATCCGAGGTTCAACCCTTAATGTTACTAACTTCAAGGGTTCATTTGTTATCTATGAAGGATCGACTCGATGTTCATCTAAAGCTTCTATGTTACCTTTACAATCTAGGGTCGGGCCGAGACTTTCGTGAAGCTACTGCCACATAAAGCCAACACAGACTTCCGTTTTTCACACTTTCCTTTCTTTTTGGTCATTTTGAATTTCAAAATATTTTTCAATTTTATCTATATTTCTTACGCATGTTAAACAGATAAGTATGCTTTGTTATCATCAAAATTAAGCTAATTAAGACTCAAGGACAACAGATTATCTTAGTTTCACCGCTTGAAACTAAAGCCGTGATGGTCAACTAAGCAAGGTGAATAATTGACTATGTTTGATCTCCTCACGCTTGGCTTGCTTATGGACAAGATAGTTGACTATGACTGATTCTGAAAATCAGTCTTTGGTCAGTACTTGAAATAGTCAACTTACGTTCAAAGATGGTAGAGTATTGTATGCCTATCTAAATATAGTCTAACTACTGCTTGAGATAGTCAATACTGGTGATCAGGTAATCAAATATGTGGAAGCTTTATCATATAATTGAAGGCATTATGCTAAACATAGTTAGCTATCCTAAACACATACAAGTTGATTATAGATTTCCAAGAATTTATTTAAAAATTTGAAAAACATTGTAACTTTTATCCTTGCTTTAGGCTTTACCATTCGCTTGATACTTCCATTGCATATGCCTTTAATCTTTGTTTTTGTAGACAAATTATAACAAACCTTTTAGAGTGTCTTGAATGTTTTGTTATCATCATAATTAATTTGGAGTCTATAATAAAAATAATGAAAGTATACAAAATCATGCAAACTAGAAGGGTATCAATTAATGAAACTATTAAAATATGTGATTAAGCAAAGGTAAAAGCAGGAGACTAGTGTATCTTAACGTCGCCAATTCGGATATGCTTGGTAAGTTAACTATAGAAGTCATGTAGGTTTAGAGATAGGAAAAATGTACACACACACATATATATATATATATATATATATATATATATATATATATGGTATTCATCGTAAACCTCGAAAAAGCTTATAACATTATTCCTAGAGATGAATATTCTGCATTAGATCGGTGATCGTACAAAAAGAGATCAAATTAAGAATGATTGGGTTTTCCTTTTTCATGCAAATAATCTTGTGACCACACATGCAGTTTACGGACGCCAAGGAACTTGATATTATCTATCACAGGACCACATAAAGATCCTGAATTGTCGCTCTTCATGGTGTAAAATGTGCTTAGGAACATAACCCGTGTGCGAGTTGACACAGCCTTGAACAGAAGCTTGGCAGGCTTAAACCCTCCTTTGCCCTTAGAATCATAAGGCACCTTAACGGTGTCGTTTCCTGCAAATGCCTTTAGCACCATGGATCCCTCGCATGCATTGTTGGCATCACCAACGGAGAATGTGAGGGCATAGAGTTTTCCAACTGTGGTCTTAACCACTTGTGCAATAGCGCTTTCTTTTCCAGCCACCAGTTCTATAGCTCGTTTTCCCTCCGAGACAGCAAAATGGTCACTATCAATGTATTTTACGGCTTTAAGAGATTCAATTATCCAGCCAGGTAAAGGGCTATGATCATCTTCAATGTGCGGTGGAATTAGAACACCCCATGATGTTTTAGGAAATACATATGGGCCTTCTTCAAAATTCCCATTCTTTAGCATATTGGCTGCAAACAGTAATTAAGCAAATCGGTCAGTGAAAATCTATAAATGAAAATTTGGATATTTGATCCGATAGAGATATTACATCCGGTGCGCTTAGGAGAGTACAAGGCCTTCAATGCAACAGAGTCGAGAAGTGGGCCACATGCTGGGTCCTCCTCCACGCCTGGGTTATGAATCGAAATTTCAATTTCAAACCCATCAGCTTGAAAACCCCACGCATAAGAATCCCATCCGTTGCTACTATACATTGTCTGCATTGGTAGGATTCCCCAGTCATTTTTCTCCAAATTAGGCGATACCGATACGTTTAATTTCTCCTCTTGTGCACACGTGCGAGCCACGCTAAAAGTGATCGAGTAAAACATGCCCTTAATCACCTTAACCTTTTGCTTAATCGATGCTTCATTGCCTAATCTAACGGCGAAAGCTCCTTCAGGTACTACTAGCAAGATGTCACCTTGTTTATGACCTGACTTAATGTACTCAACGTAGCCTGAAATTTCCCAGGATGGTATGGCGTTCTTGCTTGTTACTAGTGTGCCTTTAATTTCTGATGGCTTTGGGCTGTACTTTGAAATTTCCATTAGGTAATAAACCTGAAATTTACACAAATGGAGAGTAAATTTTATTATTAACAGATTTTAGAATTGGGATCAGTTAATTTCACTTTATTTCTGTAAATAAACTAATTATTTTTTGTGTTAAATATATGATAGAATTTGGCAATAATATGAAAGTATATATGGTCGGTTAGCTCATATGCATGAAATTTTAAAAAAATTAAAAAGTGACTATGCCATGGTGTCATCACATGTTATGTTTACAACACCATGTGAGAAGATAAATGATCTAGTTGGTGTCTCTCTCTCTCCTCTCAAAGTTTCGTTAAATGACAAAACCCACATCATTAGTTGTTTCCTATCCCCAAATAATTATTTAAAAGAAGTTAGATCATAGATAAAACAAATCAGATCAAACGTTTTGCCGGTGTAAGTTTTGAGTTCAATTTTTTATTGAGTGCAACAATACTTTCGAACCACACTCATAAAAGTTTTGGAATTTTAATTTATATATGTCAATGAAGCGGATTGTATTAAGGGATTATTAGACCAAATGCCTGAATACCTTCATAAAAAGGGAAAAAAAAACCCATGGTTTTTTTTCTCTTAGAAAAAAAATTTCATCCTTTTTATATGGCCACAGCAGAAATAAAGCAGTCAGCAAAAAAAGCAGTCTTCACTTGTTATATATAGGGTAAGGGTGGTGACATGTTAACACCATAATAATATTGTTGCGATACATACAAAAGTAATTGGTCATTTTATCCTTTAAAATCATTGTAACAAATGGTGAAAATTACTATAAAAAATAAAGTGTCCGAATATGTGTCAAACTCAAGTGTTAAAAAATCATTACTAACTTTAAATTCATAGTAAAAAATATGAAAATTACTATAATAAATAAGGTATCCGAATATGTGTTAAACTTAAGTGTCAAAAAATCATTACCAATCGGTGGCAATGATGTAGGCTATTTTTTATAAAAAAATGTTTATAAATACAAAATTAAAACAATGTGTGGGAAAACAATTTCTTTGCATTTCACGAGTGTCCATTAATGGAATTGGACTAATTAAATTCTAGAAAAAATATGAATAATGAAATTGACCATAAATGTTTTTTTAGTAACTAGTTTATCGGTAAGCTAAATTTATTATTCCATCTGTCTTATAAATTTAGTTATTTATCATTTTTTAAGTTTGATTTTGATTATTTTATATATATTATTTTAAAAACATAAAAAAATATTTTTTAGAAAATTTTAAACTCTATTTATATATATATGAAAAAAAAATTAAATTTTCTTAATGATTTAATAATAGAAAAAAATACATACATAGTGACAGGTTCAGATTTTCACCATTTTTTAAAATTATTTAGAAAAAAAGGACGTAATCTCTAAAGAGGCATTAAATTTGTGAAAGGATATTCATTGAGAATGTTTTAAATTTGTGATGCAAATATCTAAATGGACAGAAATGCAATGAAAGAGCAAAACTTGCAATGAACGAACTACCGAACCACCAAATTCATATGTGAGAGATAATTTTGAGAGTTACATACCATCGGTGACCGATGAAGCTACATGACAAATGGCGCAAAGTACCGCTAATAGCACCGTGGTTCTGTGCATCATGACTTCACAGTGCGTGCTAGAGAGAGAGAGGTGTCTCGGGTGGAAATCAAACGGAGGGAGCACTGGGTTTTATGTGTTTTGGTCCCAAAAAAGCCACTGTTTGAAGAAAACCACATGAATGCCACTGGAAGTATACTTGGTTATTTATTTTTTATTATATATATTTCTATATTTTTTTGGGCTTGTAGAATAATTCACTACGAAATTATACAGTGTTTAAAGAAAGCTGAATGATCGATGAAAAATAACTTATTTATTTTTTTATACTCTAAGACTTCTCTTATGCTCAAGTTGATAAAAAAAGTTAATGAACTTTGCACAAAGATTAAGCATTGTTAAAATACTAGTCGGGTGAAGAATTAACGAGGAGTGAAAGAAAAACAAAATCTCAAATACCAAACATAAAACCTCTATTTTGATACCATTTCAAATGGATAGTTGACATCAGTTTCGATATTATGTTAAATAAAGAGTTTATCCCGTCAAGATTTGGTATCATATTAAAAAAATAATTAAATGATAAATTATTTTAAAAAATATTTTTGATTAAATTTATTTCTTATTTTTTTTCATGATTTGACGAAAATTCAATTTTATAGTTAATGATCTCCAATTTTTTTAATAAAAAAAGCCTATCAGAAAACTAAAAGTTGCAGACAATGTGATTGCAAATTTTACTGGTTTGTTTGATGCATATTCAATTAATTAATCATAAACGTTGTCTTTTGTGGCATCAGTTCCATAATTTAGGGACTTGCATTGCTTTGGCCTGTTAAAAACGTAAAATCATTAATGTGTAAATTTTTTAAATTGAAGCGTAAAATTGTATGCAATGTTTAATAAAATTAGGGGAATATTTCAATATTTGGTGTTCTTCCGGTGGAGGTTCAAGACAAGCTATTCAAAGCCACATGGATTTATCAGACACATTGTTGCCTTGTCGGTTTAAGGGCTAGATATGTCAGTTGATAGGTTCATTTCTTCTTTGATCTTTACGTTTTATAAGTTCACTAGAAAGGTGAAGCCTTCGATCCTTGTTTCTTAAAAGAAAATAAATAATAAATAATTGTTGAAGTAACCACAATACCCTCAGATTTGTAGCAAGCAAGAGCACATGGCTTTGATAATTTTAATGGGTCGCTATGGATCTTCTGAGAAGGAGATTGGTTTAAATGACAAAAACAACCTTCTATAATTTGAATTTGACTGTTCATCTAAGTATTTAACTTATTTTTTAATTGGTTGCTCGTGGGATTGGTAGAAGAACATCTTATCCTAATCAAACCATGTGCATGGAGAAGAGAGGATTTTGATTTAGCGTGTCTTCAATTTTCTTGTATTATTAGCAGCCATGCAGCTAATAGTATTTTATCATTTCATTTTGCTTCTATTCCCTTTTGGTCGGCAATCATATATATTCTAATTCAATATTTGGTAACATGCGCAGAGAGATTTAGAATTGTTGCTTATATGCATTAAATTTAATTAGTTACAATTAACAAGGAACCATGATTATGAAAACAGCTAGTTGATCCTATTTGATAAGCTTTAATGAATCCCCAAAAAACTTGATTTGGGCAACGTCACCAAAAAAAACTTCTTTCTTTTTTTTAATCAAAATATGAAACTTTATTTACTAAAGATTACAATTAAACGGAGTTAGAGAGTAACACTGTCATCCCACACCAGCTGCCTAATAGTTTTGAGAACTTCTTGCATCCAAAAATGAGCTTCATCAAATATGCAAGATGGATGGGCTAGAGCATGATCCACCTTGTTTGCATTTCAGCGAGCATGGCACCTCTGATATGTTTTGGTCTTGCTCCTTGGTTGCTAGTGTCTTCAGTTTCCCCAGTTGCTCCTGCTGCTGAGTCTTTACTTTCCTTAATTGCTCCAGCTTCAGTTTCCTCAATTGCTTGAATTCTTGTTTGCTCAGCATATATTTATCATTGCCTTCGCCTGAGAAAGACACCTTGAGAATTCTTGTTTGCTCAGCATAGATGTATCATTACCTTCCCAAGAAAGACACCTTGTTCTCAAGGTGTAGAGTGGGGTAAAGCTTCTTAGATTCTTCTGAGTCCTCCCAAGAAGCATCCTCTAATGGCAATTCAGTCCATTGAACCAACTATAATTGAACCCATAGTGAATGTCTCTTAACATATTTCTCACCTATAATTGCAAGTGGTAAGAACAGCAATCCGGTCCATTGAACCAACTATTATTGAACCCATAGTGAACGTCTCTTAACATATATCTCACCTATAATTGCAAGTGGTAAGAACTTCGGTTTATTGTTATGAATACTGGTTGGAAGAGATCCGGGAGTAATTGTAACGATTCATCCCAGGTTGACCACCCCCGAGACGGTGTCGTCACGTTTGAAAATCCCAGCACGACATATATATGCAACAATACAAAAATACATCAACTAAAATTAAAAATTTCATCCCATCCTTAACTCTTCTCAAAGAAGATACCGCATCATCCTCCCTTCAGAAACAATATATACATATAACAAAATGCATAAAAAAGTTTTTATTACAAACTTTTCTTTATTCTTTCTTACAATGTTTACGGACTTGATCACGGGACTTACTTAAGGTAGTTTCTCTGCTATCAGCTCTAAACTTTATTTGTCATGCCCACTGCTTGAAATTATTTAACAATGAGAAGTGAGCTTCACAAGCTCAATTAATTAAATTTACTACAAGTACTCGATTATATACTTCCAGTAACATCTTATAATTCAATGTTATCTAATTTACCAATATAAATCATCTATTTCTTCACATATAATCATTAATCTATTATCTCATATAAATCAATAATAACATCCTATTATAATTTCAATCATTTATCAATCTCATCTTAAATTAATCATCAAGCATATCAATTTTTCTTCTTATATATTTAATCATCTTGAGATTATCAATTTAACATCATTATTTATCTCGTTATGAGGTTCACAACATATAATCAATTAATCAAATAAGATTTTATCATATCATATTGTTATATTTCTTTCTCATCATATGTGTCTCTCTGTGAGACTCATTTGTCTATCAATAAATTCACAATCAAGAATGATACTTTGACATCTCAAGTAATAATAATCAATATTTAAAACAAATGCAATGCATGAAAAAAATTATCAGATCATTTCATATTATAATTTGGGAATATCTTCCCACATGTCAACATGTTTTAGCTTTGACCGGCTGCCTTCCTGGTTCTATTATTTTCATTTAGACCTGTTGCCTTACCGATTCTTTTATTTTCATTTAGACCGGCTACCTTCCCGATTCTTTTATTTTCATTTAAGCCAGCTGTCTTCCCTGTTCTTTTTATTTCATGCACATGAACAATAATATGAAATATACATATGAGCAGTAATATAAAAGTAAGCATACATTCAAACATTCAATTTAGCTATCTAGTTCTTTCTCAAAATTATTATTTTTTATCATATTCATTAAATTATCTCTTCATATATCATATTAAATTATCAATCATAGCTTATCAAGAATTTCATTTATTATTTCATTATATATTTCATCAACTCATTATTTCATTAATATTACTTCTTATATAATAAATTTTGAACATATCAGTTATTCATATAATATCAATCAATCAACTTTTCATATATCATACAATCATTGTAGTTCAATAATTAATTAAAAAAATCATAACTTTATATTTCATATTTATCTCGATTACTAAAAGTAAATATAACTCACCACGTAGCACTTAAAGCTACATGTGGATCACCTCCTTGCCTTTCATGCTCCTTGCAGCAATTTCACCCGATTGCTGATCACCAACACCTCAAATATGATTATGTCTGACTATTGTAATTGGATGACTGTACTATCTCTAATATTAGAGAAATTTTCTTTATAACTTTTTGTTAAGAAATTCGAATTGAAGAAAGAAGAAAACAAAATAGGATTTGGTAAGAAAAATAAAACAAAAACCAAAAACTACATTTTATATTATCATTTGCCCTGTCACCACCGTTTTCCATCTTATGCTGTCCAACATGCATTTATTTTCATGTTGGCAGCTTACACCTGGACTCTAGGTGTTTGCATCTAATTTTTTTTTTCAAAAGAATTATTTTATTTAATAATAAAATTTTCACATATATATTATTTTAATTCCATGTAATATCTATCAAATTACTTCTTCACCCTTACTTTAAAAACACAGGTATTACAATTCTACCCACCTTATAAAAATTTCGTCCCCGAAATTTCCTTACCTAACTCAAGAAACAATTGTGAATAACATTTCTTCATAGTTGCCTCACACTCTCATGTAATCTCTTAAACATTTTTATTTCACCACAGAAACTTGAACTAATGGAATTACTTTATTATACAAGACTTGTTCTTTTCTGTCTAAAATTCTCACCGATACTTGTAAAAAAATCAAATCTTCCTGAATTTCTACAGCTTAACTTGAAATATTATGAGATTCATCATGTAAGAGCTTTCGCAAAAGTGAAATGTGAACTACGTTATGTAACTGCTTCAACTCTGGAGGCAAATCCAGGCTATTCACAACTAGTCAAACTTTCTCAATAACCTCATAGGGTCCCACATACCTTGGACTCAACTTTCCTTTCTTTTTGACCCTCAACACACATTTCTATAGAGATATTTTCAAATACACCCAATCACCTACTTGAAACTCAAGAGGTCTTCTTCTATTATCAACATAGCTATTCGGTCTACTCTGTGCTGTTTTAAGGTTCTCTTTAACCAGTTTAATCTTCTCAGTTGTTAACTCAATAATTTATGGACCAAATATATTTATCTCTCCCACTTCTTCCCAACATATAGGAGTTCTACACCTCCTACCATACAATGCCTCAAACAGTGCCATTCTAATACTAGATTGATGTTGATTATTATAAGCAAATTCAATTAATGGCAAGTAAGCATCCCAACTTACTGAGAAATTCATCCCATTTTCCCTCAACATATATTCTAGTACTCTAATAATCTTTTGTCTGCTCATCTGTTTGAGGATGAAAAGTTGTACTAAACTGCAACTGTATACCTGTGGCTTTCTGAAAGCCTCTCCAAAACCAAGATATAAATGTAGCATCTCTATTTAACACTATGCTCAATAGTACTCCATGCAACTTCACAATCTCAGCTATATACAGTTCAACCAACTTTTTAGGACTCCAATTAGTTTTAATTGGAAGAAATTGAGATGACTTAGAAAGTCTATCTACTATCACTCACATTGTATCGTGACCTCTCTAGGTATGGGAAAATCTAGAAACAAAATCCATACTCACATTTTTATATGGCCATTCAAGCACAGGAAGAGACTGTAGTAAGCCTACTAAATGTCTATTCTCAGACTTCACTTACAAACAAATCGAACATCTAAAAATATATTTAGCTACATCCCTCTTCAATTCTGACAAGTAATTCTAACTCAATCCTTTATATATTTTATTGTTACTCTGTTGTATCGAATATACATCATCATATGCTTCTCTCAATATCTCCTTTCTTAACTCAACATCATTGGAACAAAAATCCTATGCTCCAATACCAAAATACCATCATTCTAATTTTGAACTCATATTACTTTCTACTAAGCACTTCATGTTTAATCTTCTCTATCTCCTTATTTCTACCTTGCATCTCTAATAAGTGTTCTACAATGGATGACTATACAACCATGTTTTCCAATAATACTCATCTATCACTAATATTCAAGTTTATTATCATCTCTCTCAGCTCTACTATCAGATTCACTTCATGGCTCTCTATAGCAGCTAATCTTCCTGTAGATTTTCTACTCAATACATTAGCTCCCATATTCACTTTCCCTATATGGTAATGTATCTGTAGACTGAGGTTTCAACCCAAGAGGGGGGGATGAATTGGGTTTTAAAAACTTTTTGCGGATTAAACCCAAGTTTATAAAACAGATAACACAACAAGCATATAAACAAGCAGTATGTGCTGTAAATAAAGAGTTTAAGGGATAGAGGATGCAAACACAGTTTATAGTGGTTAGGCAATATCGGAATCAGTCCGACCCTACGTCCACTCTCTTCAAGGAACCTCCTTGAAGTACTCCACTAAGAAACTTAGTCGTGCAACTTCACGGGTGTTGCACAAACCTTACAATCCCTTCCTCTCGGAAGCAATCCCTTTCCTCTTGGAAGTAATCCCCTTTACAATAAGTGCTGTAAAGTAAATGGTAGAGAGACAACTATGGAAGCTTATACAACTGAATAATATCTCTCTTTCTACGTAAAACTTGAAGAATGGCTCAATATGAATGTTTCAAAGCTTTTTGAGTATCAATGAGTAAAAACTTGTTTGAATGTGTCAAGCTCTCTCTATAAATGCTTAATAGAGTGGGTTTATATAGCCTTGAGGTAATATGCCCGTTTGTAACTGATTTTGTCCCTTTAGGTACAATTTTTACTGAAATCTCGCATCCCAATGGTCATATTTTTTGAACTACTAGTCAACTGGGTCTTAGTACCAGTCGACTGGGTCCTCTTTAAAAATCACATTTTTAAGGTTGTTGAAGGTACCAGTCGATTGGGTATGACTTACTAGTCGACTGGAAACTTTCTGCCCAGATTACCAGTCGATTGAGTAGTTCTTACTAGTCGACTAGGAAGTCTCTGACCAAAACACCAGTAGACTGGTATGAAGCATTCAGTCGATTGGGAACATACTGACCTTTATACCAGAAGACTGGTATAAGTATCCAGTCGACTGGGTTGCTTTAACAACCCAGTTTTCAAGTGTTGAATTGATTTTAACTTTAAAAACATTTGTTTAAAAGGTTATGTTAAAATAGTTTTTCAAAACGAGCCATTAGACAAGCTAATTACCTGAACAAATGAGACTACAACTTGTTTTAACACCATAGACCTATACTAGTTCTTCCATCTTCACTTGATATTTGATTTAGGTTGAGTTCTTGCACCTTAATCCTTGGTTGATTGCTCTTTGTTGCTTAAAACACTTAGATTGCACTGTTAGTATAATAACAGTTGTGTTTTGTCATCATTAAAATATAGGTGAGGGTCAACAGTATCGTACAATCATAATCACTAATCATTTCCATCCAATGACTCTGTCTCAAATTCAGCCCTCTCCGAGTATTTAAGTATATCAAACTCTCATAGTCAGTAAATATCTCACAAGTGGCTTCATAAAGATAATGTCTCCAAATCTTCAAACCAAACACTATGGCAACCAACTTTAAGTTATGGGTCAGGTAATTTCTTTCATGATTCTTTTATTGCCTAAAAGCATATGTTACTATATTCCCATGTTGCATCAACACACATCCCAACCCTTGATGCGAAGCACCATTATACACAACAAATCCTT
This sequence comes from Bretschneidera sinensis, assembly GCA_023935145.1. NCBI lineage: Eukaryota > Viridiplantae > Streptophyta > Magnoliopsida > Brassicales > Akaniaceae > Bretschneidera > Bretschneidera sinensis. Next base: position 55,043,655 of record CM043702.1, on the reverse strand, counting down.
CATCACTAGAAGGAAGCACCAACACTAGAGCAGTAGTTAATTTCTTCTTTAATAATTGGAAACTTTTTGCATACTACCCAGACCATACAAATCTCACCTCTTTCCTAGTCAATCTAGTCAACAGTACTACAATAATAGAAAAATTCTGAATGAATCTTCTATAATAACTAGCTAACCCCAAGAAGATTCTAATCTCAGTCGCATTAGTTGGTCTCTCCCAACTCAACATTGTTTCTACTTTTTATGGATCAATTTTTTTATACCATCTCTAGATAATACATGCCTCAAGACAGTTACTTCATTCAGCCATGACTCACGTTTAAAAAATATAACATACAATCTCTCTCCTTAAAATCTCCAACACAATTTCTAAATGTTTTACATATTTTTCTTTAGCCTTAGAATACACCAAGATGTCATCAATAAACATAACCAAAAATTATCAAGAAATGGTTTAAACATTTTATTCATCAAGTCCATGAATGTTGCTGGAGCATTAGTCAATCCACATGACATCACAAGAAACTCATGACCATAACATGTCCTAAAAGTAGTCTTAGGTACGTCTCCCTCCTTTATCCTTAACTGGTGATAACCTGATCTCAGACTTATCTTCAAAAATACCCTTGCTCTGTACAACAGTTCAAACAAATCATCTATCCTGGACAAAGGATATTTGTTCTTAATAGTGATCTTATTCAGTTGTCTATAGTCTATACACAATCTCATCATTCTATTTTTCTTCTTCACAAACAATATAGAGGCTCCCCATGGTGACACACTTGGTAGAATAAATTATTTGTCCAACAATTCCTAAAGTTGAACCTCCAGTTCTTTCAATTCAGCAGGTCTCATTCTTTAAGGTGTTATTGAAATAGGTTCAGAAACCAAAATCACATCAATGGAAAACTCAATCTCTCTACTCGAAGGTAAACTAGACAACTCATCAAGAAATACATTAGAATAATCTTTCGCCACTAAGATTTCTTCCAGCTTTCTATCTTCCTTTCTAGAATTCACAACATATGCTAAATACCTCTCACAACCATTCCTCAGCAATTTACGAGTAGTCAAGGCAGAAATAAGACAACTTGAGAGTATCTTATGTTCTCCTAAAAGCTAAACTCCCCCTGCCCAGGTATTCTAAACACTACATTCTTTCTAAAGCAACCAATCCAAGCATGATATGCCGACAATTAATTCATCCCCAATATCAAATCAAAATCTATCATGTTCAAAGGTGATAAGTTTACTGCAAATTCTCTATCAGCCATATTAATCACACAATCCCGATAATAATTTTTTGATCACAACTCTATCCCTCCCTATCTACTCTGCATTTGTAACAAGCGATAAAAAATAGAAGATTGTACCACCATATTTTCCATTAATACTCCTCTATCACTATTACTCAACTGCATTCTCATTTCTCTCAGTTCTATCATCAAGCTAATATCATAACTTCTAAATCTAGGGGTCCTACCAATATTAATCTGAACTATAGAAGCAACAGATCCTGTTAGCCTTTGACTCTGTATTATAGGTCATTTATTCACACGGACGACTCCTCTGGGGTGGTCTCCCACCTTGTACACTCATACTACCACTACCTCTAGAACCTTCATGTCTAAGCCTCTTCAACCACACACACTCTCTCTCTCCCTTAAACTCCATCACATATTTCTCAATCTGAAGTGCTATATCCACCAACCTAACATAATTCATATATCTTATGTAAGATAGTTTTGATCTAATCTCAAGATATAATCCATCTAGAAACCTTTTAAACTTCTTCTCCTTTATGTCTACCATTTCCAGTACAAATCTCAACAAGACCACAAATCTCCTATCATATTGAGTCATAGTCAATACATTTTGCCTCAAATAAATAAAATCCCTCTCTTTTGGGCTCTAAAGGTATAAGGAAAGTATTTATCAAGGAAAAGCTCCTTAAACCTATTCCAAGTTAAGGACTTATCAATATATGCACTTACCTTGAGAAAGTATCCTCCCACCATTCTAAAGTTGTTCTTTCTAACTTAAACGAAGCAAAGGCGACCCTCTGCCTGTCAGTCACTAGTAAAATACCAAATAATCTCTCTACATGTTTCACCCATAGCTCAGGCTCAAAAGGATTCATAAATCCTTTAAACAATAAAGCATTTAACTTAATATATCTAACAAAACAATCTCTCTGCATTTCATGCATAAACTCACATTTCCCATTTTTAACGTCTACCATTATTGGATTTACAACAACCTCAGGCACTGTTTTAGCCTGTTCATCAAGTCTATGCTATAGACTATCAACTCTATCATCTGTTACATTCATTTTTCCCAAGAGCATGAGCAAGAGCTTCACTTAGCTCATTTATTTCAACTCCAGATTCTTCCACACTCCTACTAGTATCAATTATACTGTCAATATATTCCCTTTTAGGAACCATAGACTCAGACTCAACCTCTATCTCAACCTCGACTTGTCTAAATATTAGGGGCCTACCACACCCTCTCAAGTTAATAACTCTAACTCTAGCTCTAGCTCTAGCTCGTCCACGTGTCATCCTCAAAATATTCATTAAAATATAATTTATTTTAATCTTCCACTTTCTTTTTTTTATGTAGTCTACAGAATCATAAAACCTAATGCTCTGATACCAAAATTGTAACAACCCATCCTGGGTTGGCCACCCCCAAGACTGTGTTGTCACTTTTGAAAATCCTAGCACAACACATATATGCAACAATACAAAAATACATCAATTGAAATTAAAAATTTTATCCATTCTTAACTCTTCTCAAAGAAGATACCTCATTATCCTCCTTTCATAAACAATATATACATATAACAAAATGCATGAAAAGATTTTTATTACAAACTTTTCTTTCTTCTTTCTTACAATGTCTGAGGACTTGACCATGGGACTTACATAAGGTAGTTTCTCTGCTATTAGCTCTAAACACTATTTGCCCTGCTCGCTGCCTGAAATTATTTAACAATGAGGAGTGAGCTTCACAAGCTTAGTGAATTAAATTTATTAGAAGTACTCAATTATATACTTCTAGCCACATCTTATAATTCAATGTTTTCTAATTTACCAATATAAATCATCTATTTCTTCATAGATAATCATTCATCTATTATCTCAAATAAATCAATAATAACATCCTATTATAATTTCAATCATTTATCAATCTCATCTTAAATTAATCATCAAGCATATCAATTTTTCTTTTCATATATTTTATCATCTTGAGATTATCAATTTCACATCATTATTTACCTCGTTACGATGTTCATAGCATATAATCAATCAAACAAATAAATTTTTATCATATCATATTGTCATATTTCTTTCTCATCATATTTGTCTCTCTGTGAGACTCAATTTATCTATCAATAATTTCACAATCAAGAATGATACATTGACATCTCAAGCAATAATAATCAATAGTTAAAACAAATGCAATGCATGAATTTAAATTATCAGATCATTTCATATTATCATTTGGGAACTTTTTCCTACATGTCGACATGTTTCAGCTTAGACCGGTTGCCTTCCCGGTTCTTTTATTTTCATTTAGACCGGTTACCTTCCCAGTTCTTTTATTTTCAACTAGATCGACTGCCTTCTCGGTTATTTTATTTTCATTTAGACTCACTGCCTTCTCGGTTCTTTTATTTTTATTTAGACTGACTGCCTTCCTGATTCTTTTATTTTCATTTAGACCGGCTGCCTTCCTGGTACTTTTATTTTCATTTAGACCGGCTACCTTCCCGGTTCTTTTATTTTCATTTAGACCGACTGCCTTCCATGTTCTTTTTTTTTTCATGCATATGAACAATAATATGAAATATGCACATGAGCAGTAATATAAAAACAATCATACATTCAAACATTCAATTTAGCTATCCATCTCTTTCTCAAAATTTTTATTTTTTTTATCATATTCATTAAATTATCTCTTCATATATCATATCAAATTATCAATCATAGCTTGTTAAGAATTTCATTTATCCTTTCATTATATATTTCATCAACTCATTATTTCATTAATATTACTTCTCATATAATAAGTTTTGAACATATCAATTATTCATATAATATCAATAAATCAACTTTTCATATATCATCCAATCATTATAGTTCAATTATTAATTCAAATATCATCACTTTATATTTCACATTTATCTCGATTACTAAAAGTAAATCTAAATACCACATAGCACTTAAAGCTACATGTGGATCACCTCATTGCTTTTCCTTATTCTTTGAGCAATTTCACCCGATTGCTGATCGCTAACACCTCAAATATGATGAAGTCTAACTATTTTAATTGGATGACTGTACTATCTCTAATATTAGAGAATTTTTTTATAACTTTTTGCTAAGAAATTCAAATTGAAGAAAGAAGAAAACGAAATAGGATTTGGTAAGAAAAATAAAACAAAAACAAAAACCAAAAGCTACATTTTATATTATCATTTGCCTTGTCACCATCGTTTTCCATCTTATGCTATCCAACATGCATTTCTTTGCATGTTGGCAGCTTACACCTAGACTCTAGGTGTTTGCACCCAATTTATTTTTTTCAACACACCTGAACATCTTCTGCCCATTTTTCTTCAAAAGAATTATTTGATTTAATAATAATTTTTCACGTATATATTATTTTAATTCCTTGTAATAACTATCAAATTACTTCTTCACCCTCACTTTAAGAACACGAGTATTACTGTAATGTTACTCTAAGTACCATGATATGGTTTAATGAGTGAAACATGGCAGACAGAATGAATTAGGCACCTAGGTGGAAGTTCAAGCTTATATGCAATTGAACCAATTTTCTTAAGAACTCTGAATGGGCCAAAATACTTCATGCTTAACTTCTGAAAGGACTTGCTAGCCATTGTAACCTGTTTGTAAGGCTATAATTTGAGTAGTACCATATTGTTAGGATTGAAATGGAGTTCAGTTCTATGTTTTTTTGTAACTTGCTTCATCTTGTTTTGTGCTTGTTGGAGATGATGTTTGACTTGTTGAATAATCTCTGCTCTGGTACCAAGATCATAGTCAATTACTTCCAGTGGAGAAGTGACTCTATGATAGAGGGAAGGAGTCTACCATATACTACTTCAGATAGAGTTTTACCTAAAGAAGAATGATGTGTTTTACTACTTCAGTCTGACCATTTGTTTGGGGATGGTATAAAGAGCTCATTAATAATTTAGTTTCTTGTAATCTAAACAGTTCTCTACAAAATTGACTTTGAAAATTTGGATCTTTATCACATACCACAGATCTTGGAATACCATGTAAGGAACATATGAGTTTCATAAAAAAGGGAGACAACCTTTGCTGCATTGAAATGGGAAGATAATGGACCAAAATGAGCTTGTTTTGAGAGCCTATCCACTATTTCCATTATTACTATCATTCCATGAGAGAGGTAGATTAGTGATAAAAGCTATACTGATATCCTCCTAAATTTGGTTAGGTATTGGGAGAGGTTATAACAATCTATAAGGGTCTTGAGTGGTGTTTTTAATCTTATGACATATATCATAAGATTGAACAAATGAAGCCACTAATTTTCTCAGACCTTTCAAGTAAAAAATTGTTGTTACTCTCATAGAGGTCATCTGAACTCTAGTATGTCCACCCAATGGGGTAGAATGAGATTCCTTGATAACTGTATTCTTGAGTTGAGACTTTTCTTGCAAATATATCTTCCCTCTGTAGTACAAGATACCATTTCTGACTGAGTAAGAGAGAAAATCATTAGGAGAAACAAGGATATGTTGTATTAATGTACTGGTTTTTTTATCTGTGGAATTTTCAGTTGCAATTTGATTGAAAATATCAAAAGTTGGAAAAGAAATGGCCATTAACATAACTCCTTATGGTTCAGTAATGTGTATTCTGGATAAAGCATCACTAGGAGCATTTTCCTTGCCTTCTTTATAATTGATTTCATAGTTATACCCAAGCAACTTGGCAAGGTAATGTTGTTGCTTTGGGGTTTGGATGGTCTGACTGAGTAAATGCTTCAAACTTTTTTTTATTAGTGTAAATGTAGAACTTAGAACCTGGAATATATTGTCTCCACTTCTTAATAATAGATGTAATTGCGTAAAGCTCTATGATATATGTTGAAGCTATTTGCATTCTATTACATACAATTTTATTGTAAAAAGTGAGAGGGTGGTCATTTTGCAATAGAACAACTCCAATTCCTATACCTGAAGCATCAGTCTCAATAACAAATGGTAAACTGAAATTTGGTAGAGCTAGGATAGGAGTTGTGATCATTACTATCTTGAGGTTTTGAAAAGTAGTTTCACCATCAATAGTTTATTGGAAAGCATCATTTCTTAACTGGTCAGTCAGAGGAGTAGCTGTTGAAGTAAATCCTTTAATGAACTTTCTGTAGTAGCCAATCAATCCAGAAAAACACCTCAAATCCTTTTATGTAGAAGGGATAAGCTAGTCTATTATGGCTTCCAACTTGCTCCTATCAGGTGCAACTCCCAAAGCATAAATAATATATGACCCAAGTACTTTATTGAACTCTTGACAAACTGACATTTGTTGTGCTTTGCAACTAAAGAATACTTTTACAAACAATCTAATACTGATCTTAAATGGTTGAGATGGTCTTCCATTTATTTTCTATATATCAGTATGTAATCAAAGAAAACAATGACATATTTTTTAAGAAAAGCATGTAAGGCTTGGTTAATAATTGCTTGGAATGTAGAGGGAGCATTAGTGAGGCTAAATGGTATGAGAAGAAACTCAAAATAACCTATATAAGTCCTGAAAACAGTCTTATGTATGTCAGCAGTGCATGCTAATTTGATGATACCCTGCTCTTAATTCAATCTGAGAAAAGATAGTGGCACCAAATAACTCATCTAGCAGTTCATCCACAGTTGGTATAGGAAATTTGTCCTTGTCAGTTATGGTGTTGAGACCTCTATAATCCACACAAAATCTCCAGGTTCCATCTTTCCTTTTTACCAATAATACTAGGGATTTGTATGAACTATGTAATGACCCATCCCATGTGGGCCCTATTTGAGACGGTATCATCACTTTTTAGAACGAAACACGACTTATATGCAACAACTATTTCTTTATAACTTGAATTATAATTACAAATTTTCTCCTCAACTCTTTTATAGAGGAGATACAAAATTTCATTACAAAACTTATAAAATAATTTACACACTGATGCATGTACATGTACAACACTTCTCTTAAATTTACAATTATTTATTCTATTTTTTTTCCTTTATTTTATTTTATTTTCTTTTCTTTTCTGAAGATGCCAACCACAAGGACTTACCTAGATACTTACTCTGAATCTCAAGTCAAAGAATCTATCAGTCATGTCTACGACTTGAAATTTATTTAAAATAATAGAGAATGAGCTTTACAAGTTCAGTGAATTCAATTTACTAGAAGTACTCGATTTGTATATTTCTGATCATATTTTAATCACAATTTATATATAAAATCCAATATACCTTCAATCTTTCATTTGTTCTTATCTTATATCATTTTCATACATTTCAATTATTATATGGATATCATATCAAATATCAAGTGTAACGAACTATCCCGAGCGAGCCCACCCAAGATGGTACCGTCACATTTTAGATCCAAGTACGACACATATATGCAACAACTATTGCATAAAATATTGAAAATAATTACAAAAGTTTCCTCAACTCTTTTAAAGAGGAGTTACAACTTTCTTTCTCCACAATACCTACAAAATAATCAAATAATTATACAAATGCATGTACATATACAACTATATAACTATCTTTACAAATATATACAACTTTTTTTCTCATTTCTTTTTTAATTCTTTCTTTATTTATTTTCTTTTTTCTAAGAATACTTGATAAGTGCTTAAATATTCATATTTAAGCTTCTTAATTTACAGTTGTTAGGCTCTTTGTTTATGTATTTTAGTATATTCTACTTCATTTTTGTGTTTTCTGTGTTTTTCATAGGTCTTTGAAGAAAAGATAGCATTCTGGAGCTTTAAGGAAGAAAAACTGAAGATCTGGAACCAGCTAAGTGCGATCAAGCACAAAGTTGTTGTGATCGAGCGTATAAGCACTCGTGCGCACATCCAGAAGGGTCAAGCGCAACCATGCGCTCGAGCGTAGAAACATGAGATCGATCGCACACGCACAGAGAGGCGGCAGAGCTAGTTTTGGAAAGATTTCTTCGGGCCTTATTTTGAAAATTAGAGTTTTGAGGCATCCTTAGAACCCTATATATAGGCTTGTAAAACTCAAAAACTTTACTTTTTGATTTTTCTTTGAGTTGTAAGCTTTGGAGAGGAATTGAAGACCCTTCTCCACAGTATTCTTCAGGTTTTATCTTTTTACTTAGTTTAGTTTATGATGTTCAGCATAATCAGCATATGTAACTAACTTCTTAATAGGGCTTGATTGAAGCCTTAATTATGCTTTTCCATATATGAGTATTATTGCCTTTGCGATTAGCCATGTTATGATGCTTTAATTGATTAATGCCTGTTTTTATTGAATTCCTCATATGTGTTTGTCTGATCAACATATGCATGTGGTATGGATTGGTTAGTTAGATCAATTTGGATGATCGAGTCCTGGGTCTGACAATAGTAACAAAAGAAATCCACACTGGATTCTTAGGTTAATCAACATTGGAAACCAGGAGTATACAACATGCTCTAGGTCCCGTATGGTTGTCAATTTCCACAAACCTTATGCTCTCTCAAGGAACAACTTAGTATACACCATGCTGAATCCCTTAAGAGAGAAAAGAGTTAGAGTATACACCATGCCTAATTCGTAGCTTAGGGAGATCAATAGCCTAAGGAGTGGACCAAGCCCTTTGGTTGACAACCATTAGGTATTCATGGTAGGCTTAGAGCATTGGCACATTACTTATTGGGAAAGTATGATTGGTGGTGGATATCAAAGCCCTATGTTCTTATCATTATCGATCTCAACTCAATATTTATTTATATCATTTTACACTGTGAAACTAATTCTAAAACGAAATTCACCAATCCCTGTGGAGATGATCTCGTACATGCACACTATGCTACTGTTGACCTTGTACACTTGCAAGTAAAACAAGTTCGATTATTTGCTTAATAATTTAGGTAGATAATTTGCACAATAAGTTTTTGGCGCCGTTGCCGGAATTGCACTAAATTTCTTTTTATAATTATTTTTGTTTCGTCTAGTCATTTTATTTTATTTTATTCTGTTTTATTTTTATCAAAAATCTAAAAAATTCTAAGTTTCTGCTTTTCAGTTTATTTTGTTGCATCAAAAACCTAATCTATTTTCTTTTTGTTTTCTGTTTTAGGCACTACAGCAGAAGCTCTTTGTGACACTTGCAATCGAGTGCACTGCCTTGTGCGATCGAGCGCACTTGAGGCAGAGGCTACCCGAGCAGCAGTGCTGAACTGCTGCACTGAAGCAACTTTTTTTCTTCTGATTCATGTAAGGGCTTTGATCCAGGAATCCCCCTTTCTTTCCCCTTGATATAGAACTTGAGCGGACTATTCGACAAAGATTTAGAGACAACTCCGAAGAGGTAGAAGAAGAATCCTAGGAAGAAGCATAAATGGCAGAACAGCTAGAAAACCAACAACCACCTGAGCGAAGACCGATGAAGCAATCTTTCATCCCACGGAACCTCAACCAGCCATCTTGCATTGCTTATCAACCAGAGGTAGAAGGCAATTACTACATATCTCCGCAGATACTCAGTGCATTAACTCACTTTAGGGGTACACCTAATAAGGATCCACACTTGCACCTTCGAGAATTCTTTGATCTCTGCAAGTTCCAGCACATCCGGGGCCTAGACCAAGAAGGAATCAGGTTAATTCTTTTCCCTTTTTCCTTAAAAGATAATGCTAAACTATGGTACAATTCATTTCCTACAATTTCTATCCACACTTGGGAAGAGTTGGCCAGCAAGTTCCTAAGAAAGTTTTTTCCAGCCCAAAAGACAAGGCAAATGAGGAAGGAGATTCAGTCCTTTCAATAAAAGGAAAGAGACCTATTCTTTGAGGTATGGGGACATTTCAACGAGCTGCTACTCAAATGCCCACATCACAATCTACCTCAGAATGAACTTGTACAAGCTTTTTATGAAGGTTTGAGTGATACTAATAAAAGTATTATGGATTCAGGTTGTGGAGGTGTGTTGATGGAGAAGAGTAGAGAAGAAGCCATGGAACTATTAGAGACATTAAGTGAGCACACCCAGCAATTTTCCTCTAGAGGTAGACATGGATCCAAAAGAAAAGGTATGCGTGAGGTGACTCTAAGTGGTGGATCCTCTACCCAAATAGCTGCTGTGGAGAGGAAACTAGATCTGCTTATCAAAGCCATGACTGCTCAGAATGCCTCACCTAATCCACCAGCTGCACTACTCCAAGTATGTGCTATATGTTCTCAATTTGATCATAATATTGAGATATGTCCTTTGTATCCATCTGCAGACCCAGAGCAAGAAAATTATGTGGGACCAAGCAACTATCCACCAAAGAACAACCCATATGCAAACACTTACAATCCTGGATGGCGAAACCACCCCAATTTCTGTTGGAGCAACAATCAAAATGCCCTAAACCATCAAGAACATCAAAAGAACTCCCAGCCAACAGCTGATTCAGCTCTCGAAATAAAGAATAGTGACCTGGAGAGTCTTGTGAAGCAATTGGCAACCCAGCAATAATAGTTGACGACCTCACAAGATCAGTTCATGGTAGATGAAAGGAAATTTTGGACTGAGATAAGACAAACCACTGTAAAATATGAACAAGCCATTCAAAGACTAGAGGTACAAATGGGGCAATTGGCCAAGGAACTTAGTGATAGAAAGCAAAGTGAACTTCCAGCCCAACCATTACCTAATCCTAGAGGACATCAACAACTGAATGCTGTGACAATCCTAAAAAATGGTAAGATCATAGGAGCTGATGAGCCTACACAAGCATCTACAAATAAAGCATCCTCATCAAAGGTAAGTGAGATAGAGAAGGTGAATGCACCACCCTTCCTGCAAAGGTTAGTAAAACGAAAGAAAGAAAATAAACTGCTTGATATCTTTGAAACCTTGCGAAAAGTTGAAATAAATATTCCTTTATTAGATGCAATTCAATAAATACCTGCTTATGCTAAATTTCTGAAAGATTATTGCACTAACAAAAGGAAGTTTCAGGAACATAAGACAGTGGCTCTGGCCGAAGAGGTAAGTGCTGTGCTGTTAAGAAAACTACCACCAAAACTAAAAGATCCGGGTAGTTTTACCATTCTTTACAGGATAGGTGACCAACTATTTGAGCATGCATTATTGGATCTAGGGGCGAGTGTAAATTTGTTGACATACACTGTGTTCAAGACACTAGGTTTGGGGGAGCTTCAACCTATTTCCATCACTTTGCAACTAGCAGACAGAAGCATCAAACGACCAAGAGGTATTCTCAAGGATGTCTTGGTGAAGGTAGGTAAATTTATTTTACCTGCTGTTTTTATTGTATTAGATATGGAAGAATGTCCTATGCCATTACCTCTGCCTATAATCTTAGGAAGACCCTTTATGATAACTGCTGATATGAATAATTGTGTGAAAAAGGGTATTGTCACTATGAAGGTCAGTGGTGAGGAAATAGAATTCAAAATATTTGATACATTGAATTCACCTAAAAATGATATGGAATCTTCTAATGTCTGCTTGATGCAAGGTGTTGTTAAGCAAGCTTTTCAGGTCCATCACATTGATCCATTAGAGACCACCCTCACCCTTAGTGTCACAAGTTTAGATATTGAGCCAAAATATGAAGACGCTACTGATAACATCAATAAAGCTATGCACCTCCATGAGGCCTCTCCAATACATTCCAGATCGGGTGACAAAAGATAGTTGCCTATGCATGAGCTGATCGAATTAAGCCAAGATAACTATGCAGCAACACTAAGAGTACTTAAGCCACCTGAGGGGGACTTTAGGTACTCCCTACCAAAAGACTAAAGTTGAAGCTGCTATAGAGAGTGCTTGAGCAGTTCCGACTTTGATAATCATGCAGCTCAAGCACCTCTATTTGAGGTTAGTGGTACCGAGGCAACTGAGTACGGTATGGTTTTATTTATGTTAATTTTTTTCATTATTTTTCATCCTTTTAGTCCTTTTATATTTTATTTGATTTTCAGCACTTTCTGCTTTGCGATCGAGCTCACCACACAGTGTGCTTGAGCGAACTCTCGCCCTGCGCTCCATAGCACGGGAGCGCAACACACCCACGCACACACTTGTGCATAAGTGCGATTGAGCGCACTTCACCATGCGTTCGAGCGCACTCAGGGCAGAAAGTCACGTGTTAAGTTTAAAACACCTGATTTTGTTAAACTTCTTACATTTACTCTCCCTCATACACTCTGTCTCTGTCTCTCTCTCTCTCTTGTACTCTCCGTCTCGCACAACACTCTCACTCTCACTCCATCTTATCTCCCATAATCCTAACCCTCCCCTATCCCACATTTCATTCACTTATCATCATTATCATTCCCCCTTTACACAACCAATCACATTCACGTGCACACCAGGTATACCCGTAGCCGTTTTTCTTTTCTACTTAGTTTATTACCACCCACAATCGAACACGTTTTAGATTTATATTTTACTAATTATTTACATATCTCGTGTGTTGTGTTGGTTGTGTGGTTGTGTTTCATTTTTGTAGGGGTTTGAGATCGTGTTAGGGTGCTGCCCACAGCTTCCAACGTCTGTCGCCCACAAACTGTTTAACAGATTGCCTGACCCAGTGCTCTTGAGTGCAAGGCCTCTGTGATCGAGTGAAGGTCACCAAGTGTGATCAAGCACACCTCAACTACGATCGAGCGCAAATTGGACAAAAACTAGCCCAAGATGCCTAAACAAGTTGCCTCCACTTCTCGAGCGTCTAGCAGCAGCCCCCAGTCATCCAGCCCCAATTTTGAACAAAGAGAAATCTTGTTCGAGACTACTTTTAACATTGATGCTGATTTTACGAGCTTGGACGCCACTTGATGGGCGGTTCAAGAATTCAAGAACTGGGGACTGAAGCGGCTGTTCAAGCCTGTTTGTTTGACTGCATATATCCGATTTGTAGTCCAGTTCTACGAGAACTTATCCTTCGACTGCAACAGACCGGAGATCTTATCTTCTTCAGTCTAGGGCAAGTTCATTGAGGTGACCACTATTGACATCGCTGCTGCTCTTCACTGTTGTGATGAGTCCCCTCCTGAGGACACTCATATGGAGGAATAGCTAGAGCCTTTTCCTCTTTCCCACATCATTAAGGATATGTGTGCGGGCCAGTACGCTGATCGGTACAACAACTCTGGGAGCTGGTCCAAGTTGCCTCCATGACTCTGGCTTGTGGACTCCATCCTCTAGGGTATTATATGCCCATTGGGGCACAAGACCCAGAGGAAGGACCAGTTCCTACAGGCCCTGTACGCATTCCACCGTGGACATTGGTATTCCATTCCAACTATCATATGGAGCCAGATCTATAAGTTTTGGGACCATATCCATGTCCTCCTCAGCTATATCTTTAAGAGAAAGTGGATCAAGGGCTCCTCCATTGATGGACTAGTGAGTGATTACCCATTCTTTGGGAGAAGCCAGTGGATTCTATGCTAGTCCCATATGTCCCGAGGACCCCAAGGGCATGTACTTACTGATGAGCCTGTGGAGGATGATCCCAGACACTGAGCACCCAATAGAGATCCGTACTTGGGAGGAGGACCAGCCAGACATGGGGTCCACCGAGTACCAGCACCTTCTAGAAGAGCTGTCCTCTTTCTGATGTGAGCTCTCTGACATCTGCCGGGAGGATAGGGAGGCGACCTTATTGGTACATCAATGCATAGATGGCTTGGAGGCATGCTTTACGAGATAGGAGGCGATGCTCCAGGCCATCCTCGATCGACTACCTCCGCACCAAGCACCTCATTGACTGCACCACTTGGAGACCAACAGTGAGAACGGTACCCCGTCTAGCTGAAGATGTAAAACTTAGCGCTCATGGGAGACACCCCACAACATATCTTTTTCTTTTTAGTATTGTCTTTTATTTAGTATTTACTTTTATATAACCGTTTCTTATTAATATTTCCTTTTTTTCGGTATTACGTTTGTTTTTCATTTTTAGGGACATAGTGAGTGCATCCAGTTCAAGTTTGGGGGCATGCAATGAGCCATGCCAACTATCTAATTCTCCATCTCCCAGGTTAGATCTTTCCATGTCACTCACACATTGGGGACAATGTGTACATTAAGTTTGGGGGTATGGGAGACACATTCACACACTCTGTCCCAGTTTTTTTTTTCGTATTTTTGAAAAGATAAATGCATGTTCATAATATTTTGAGAATTTAGGTTGATTTAAAACAAAATTTATGATAAAACTTCATCAGTAAGCTTAAAAATCTAGAACACATAGTCTAATAATAACTTTTTAAAAGTTTAATTACCTACCTCAAGGCATTTAAGAATTCACAAGTTTGATCTAAATCTGACACGAGCACATTAGAACATAATGTTGTGAGGTATGATATATAATTTTTATGTATATGTTTCCATGACCTAACTGTAATCGGATAACTTGTTAGAATAACACTTTGGCATAGAAAAATAGAGAAAAATATTTATTGTGCAAAAAGAGAAAATAAAATGCTCATAATGATCCTTAAATAAACTTCCCACTGAGTAACTGGACCTCTTGCCTCAGTAAGCATTCGGTGTTCACGTCAAAAGGTGGGAATTATGCATATAATGATCATTAAATAAAGTTTTCACTGAGTAACTGGACCTCTTGTCTGAGTAAGCAGTGAGTGTTCACGTCAAAAGGTGGGGATTTTGCTTGAGAACATTAAGACCAGTTAGTTTCGTAGCCTTTTTGACTCGAGTTAGTAAGTCTTTAAGGGTGTCTTTACACCTAATGCCCTAAAACCATCTGGTTTGGGAGTCATTGGCTAAACACTCGCTACATGGGTCAATTAGAAAGCTTAATGGAACTCAACGTGGCAAAAATATCATAATAAAAGAAAAAGAAAAGAAATAAAACTATGCCATTAGTGTTCATTCTGATAGGAAATTAGATGAATGTTAAGATACTGAAACACTATACATTGGAATTATTTGGAAGCTTCATCTTTTATGCACTAATTCAGCACACACTAAGTCAAAATTGTGATGCCTTAAACCAGCCTTGTGTAAGTAGTTAGAATTTAAAACCCTTATTCATTGCGAATATGTGTTTATATTTTTAAGCCTACTCATGAACAAACATCATGGTTTTGTGTGCAACCCAAATTTTTAGATATCATGAATGATGAATTTATCTTTGATTTTGCTTTTCAAATAGTTTTTCATTTTGTATTGCTAAGGGACTAGCAATATGTAAATTTGGGGGTGTGATAAGTGCTTAAATATTCATATTTAAGCCCCTTAATTTACAGTTGTTAGGCTCTTTGTTTATGTATTTTAGTAATTCTACTTCATTTATGTGTTTTTTGTGTTTTTAATAGGTATTTGAAGAAAAGATAGCATTTTAGAGCTCTAAGGAAGAAAAACTGAAGATCTAAAACCAGCTAAGTGCGATCGAGCACAAAGTTGTTGTGATCGAGTGCACAAGCACTCGTGCGCACATCCAGAAGGCTCAAGCGCAACCATGCGCTCGAGTGCAGAAACATGAGATCGAGCGCACATGCATAGAGAGGCAGCAGAGCCAGTTTTGGAAAGATTTCTTCGGTCTTATTTTGGAAATTAAGGTTTCGAGGTGTCCTTAGAACCCTATATATAGGTTTTTAAAACATATAAACTTTACTTTTTGATTTTTCTTTGAGTTGTAAGCTTTGGAGAGGAATTGACGACCCTTCTCCACAGTATTCTTCGGGTTTTATCTTTTTACTTAGTTTAGTTTATGATGTTCAACATAATCAGCATGTGTAACTAACTTCTTTATAGGGCTTAATTAAAGCCCTAATTATGTTTTTCCATATATGAGTATTGTTGCCTTTGCGATTAGCCATGTTATGATGCTTTAATTGATTAATGCCTATTTTATTGAATTCCTCATATGTGTTTATCTGATCAACGCATGCATTTGGTATGGATTGGTTAGTTAGATCAATTTGGATGACCGAGTCTTGGGTCTGACAACAGTAACAAAAGAAATCCACACCGGATTCTTGGGTTAATCAACATGGGAAAACGAAACTATTCAACATGCCCTAGGTCCCGTGTGGTTGTCAATTTCCACAAACCTTATGCTTTCTCAAGGAACAACTCAGTATACACTATGCTGAATCCCTTATGAGAGAAAAGAGTTAGAGTATACACCATGCCTAACTCGTTGCTAAGGGAGATCAATAGCTTAAGGAGTGGACCAAACCCTTAGGTTGACAACCATTAGGTATTCATGGTAGGGTTAGAGCATTGGCACATTACTTATTGGGAAAGTATGATTAGCGGTGGATATCAAAGCCCTATGTTCTTATCATTATCGATCTCAACTCAATATTTATTTATATCATTTTACACTGTGAAACTGATTCTAAAACAAAATTCACCAATCCCTGTGGAGATGATCTCGCACTTGCACACTATGCTACTGTTGACCTTGTGCACTTGCAAGTAAAACAAGTTCGATTATTTGCTTAATAATTTAGGTAGATAATTGCACAACAATGCTAACCACGAGGACTTACTTAATTTACTTACTTTTAGTCCAAAATCATTTAATATTGAGGAATAAGCTTCGCAAGCTCAATGAATTACAATTTACTAGAAGTACTCGATTTGTATGCTTCTAGTCATATTTTATATCTCAATTCTCATATGGATAGTTCAAATCAGTTATTTATCAATTCTAAAATCATATATATGTATATATGTGTGTGTGTATATATATATATTCTTTTTTATTTCATTTCATATACTTCAATCAATTATAATTATTATTTTAATATTATTTTCATCATCTTTTTATCATAATTGCCTTATCATGAGGTTCACATCATACAACAATCATGTACTATATATCATATTAAATCAAATATTCATCAATTATCATCTTAATTGACTCATCATGAGACTCATAATTATATCATCAATTTATAATCAAATTGATGCCTTAGCATCTCAATTATTGTAAAAAATAAACATATATGCATCCACATCCCCATTTCATTATTTTATATCTTTCTTTCTATCAAATCACATCACATCACATCTCATCTCATTCATACTATCAACATATGGGTAATTCATCCATTTTCGAGTATCTATACCAGTCTCTAGTACAATGTTTGGGAACATCTTCCCACATGTCGTTATGTTTACATCCAGACTAGCCATGATTCTAATCTTTCCCGAGAACACATACTCCATATCTCTAGTGGTCCCAACATGCATATGAATAACCACATAAAAGCAGACATATTATATCATCATAAAATTCAAAAATCATTTTCTTTCATGAAATATTTTTTTCATCATATAGTTCAAATCATCTTTTCATATATAATATCAATTTATTTATCACATAATCTCAAGAAATTTAAGTCTCTTCTCAAAGATGTATTTCATCACTTTATTGTTTTAAGGATATAATCTCATTAACTTTCATATATTCGTTTTCAGGCATATCTTAATTCATACTTCTATTTAATTATTCAATTATCACATATAACGTATATTTCATCAAATCAACACATTCATAATATATATTTAATAATTATTTCATATTATTAGTCATTTCAAATTTAATGTAGTTTTCATGTCTGTCTCGTTTACTAACAGTAAATTCAACTCACTACGTAGAACTTAAAGCTAATTGTGGATCACGTCCTTTCCTTTCTTGTTCCTCTCAGCAATTTCTCCGGATTGATATCACCACCACCTAATCATAAAATACTCATTAATTTCTCTATCTCATTCTTTCAATTTCTATACTCTATACTCGGTTATATTTCATGTATGTATGTTCATCTTACTGAATTTCAAAGTTTTAATGAAATTTTTGTTTATGAAAACTACATGAATTAAACTCTCAAAATAAGACTGTTATAATCAAAATTTAGATTTTTTACCTTCTCAAAACGAAATTCTTGGAAATCTTGTCGTGAATCAAACTATTTCTAAGACAATATTTTCTAGAGAGAGAAAACAAATTTCAATTCGTAATAATGGTTTAAAACGCTTGAAAATCCCTTTTATACAAAATTTTTTGTTTGACCAGTCGATTACCCGATGGATCGGTTGGACACTTAAAAATTTCAAAATTGCCACTTTAACCGCCGGTAGACTGCCAGCCCATCGGTTCACCTATCGATCACTCGACTAGTTGATCGGCCAACCGACCAATCGATTGATTGGTTCCGCCAAACCAATCGACCACCTTTTCATTAACCAAATTTCAAAATTTTTGGTCGTCTTACTAGCCGATCGGTTTGCCGACCGATCACCCACTAGTCAACTCTACGGTCGATTGATATTTGTTAAAATTTCAAAATTATTATTTTCTTTCTTCAAAAAAAAATTTCTAATTCTTTTCGTCAAATTTATTCAATTTTTTTCTTCTAAAATTATCTCAAAGTCAACTTTCAATTCACGTATGTATGCATGTTAGATTCAATATAATTCAATTTACTGTTTTACCTTTATATCGAGGGTACAAGTTGTAATACTTGTACCCTTTATATAAGGGTAAAAGAGTAATTGAATATTATTGAATTTTATATGCATACATGAAAATTGAATTTGAAAGAATTTTGAAGAAAAATGTTGAATGAAGTGGAATGTTGAATTTGAAATAATTTTTGAGAAAAATGTTGAATATTTTATTAGAAAAGTGTTAGAAATTTTACAAAGAAAGAAGTATATAAATTTTTGAAAGATTAAAGAAAAGAGATAGAAATTTTTTTGAAAGAAAGTTTGATTTTTTTTGGAAAGATTAAAGGTTGGATCAATCGACCGTCCAATTGATTGGTTACCCAACCGGTTGGCTGGTAAGGGTGACTAGTTAGCCGACCGACAATGAAAAAATGGCATTTTGTTAATTTTTGATGAATGGCGATTGGCTGGTTACTAGACTTATCGACTGGCAAGGGAGCCAGTAGACTGGTTGGTCGACTGCTAACCGATTGGTATTGCAGGGGAAAACTTGTAAATTTTTATAACCGGTCAATCGGTCGATCAAGTAGCTGACCAGTCAAACAGTAAAATTTCATATAAATAGAATTTTGAAGTTTGAAATCAATTTACAAATTCATTTTCTCTCTCTAAAATCACTGTCTCTCTAGAAACGGTATAAACACATTCAAACACTTTGCAATTGAAGAATTTGATAATCTTGTCTTGAAATCGAGTGATTTAGGGAAGGATTTTCAAAAAATCTAAGAAAGAAACATTTAAAAGGTAATATTGGAAATCAAGTCTTTGAAATTATTCTTCTACATTTCTTAAAAGAAGCTTTAAACTTGAATTCAAACAGAATGAAAAGATTTTTGTTGTTGAAAGTATTGAGTTTAAAGAAGTTAAACATGAATACATAAAATCTAATCCGGTACAGGGTATAGAAAATTGAAATAAAGATAAAAAAATTAATGAGTATGATATTATGATTAAGTGGTGGTGATCAACAATCTGATGTAATTGCTGAAAAGAACAGGAAAGGAAAGGAGGTGGCCCACGAGTAGCTTTAAGTGCTACATGGTGAGTTTAATTTAATGTTAGTAAACGAGACCAATATGAAAAGTATATAAAACTGAAAATGAATTAATGTGTGAATTAGTTATTGAATATATATTGATTTGATGAATTATATGAAATATGTTTGAAATTGATGAGTTAATAAAAGTATGATTTATATTATGATTGAAATAAATAAATATGAAAAGTTGGTGAAATTATATCCTTGAAAAGATGAATTGATAGAAATTGATAAAAATATACTGAAAGGAGAAATGAATAAGTTGAGAATATATGATTGATAAGTTAAAAACGTATATGAAGAGATAATTTGATTTTATTATGAAAAGAAAGATTTTATTGAAGAAATAATTTGATTTGTATGATATTATGGTATGCTTACTTGCGTGTTGTTGATCATATTCATAGATGGAAGACCATAATCATGACTGGTCTGGATGAAGCATGTCGATATGTGGGAAGATGTTCCTAGAAGTTATACCAAATATTGATATTTCACATATGTTGATAGTATGGAGTAATAATACGAATGATGTGATGAGAAAGAAAGAAATGAAATTATGAAATGAGGATGTGGATGCAGATATATTAAATTTATTATTATTGAGATGCTAAGGCATCAAATTGATTATAAAATGATGATAGAAATAGGAGTCTCATAATGAGATAGTGAAGATGAGAAAGTGATTGAAAATGAGATGTAATATATACATATATATAGTAAATTACTGTTTATATGATGTGAACCTCATGATAAGGTCATTATGATGAAAATGATATTAAAATGATAGTTTTGAGTTGATTAAATATATGAGATAGAATCTGAAAGAATGTAAATGTGATAATTGAAACTATATGATTTAGAAATGATTGATAAATGAGTTGAGCTATTTATATGAGAATTGATAGATGAATAATTATCTTTGAATTATGAGTATGATTGAGATATAAATATGAGTAGAAGTATACAAATCGAGCACTTCTAGTAAATTGAATTCACTGAACTTGTGAAGCTTACTCCTCATTGTTAAATAAATTTTGGGTTGCGGGTAGGAGCAATAAATTATTGATCTGAGACTCAGAGTGAGTAGCTTAAATAAGTCCTTGTGGTCAGCATCCTCATATTGTACAAAGAAAGAAAAAGAAATTTTTTGAGAAAGTAAAATATATCTTCATGCATATTGTAACTATTTGAATATGTTGTAATTATTATATATGAAAGAATTGTATCTCCTTTGGAAAGAGTTGAGGAAGTATTTGTGAATAGTTTATTTGGATGATGATGTATTAGTTATTGCATGTATGTGTCGTGCTATAGGATGACACCCCCTCGGAGAGAGCTCACCTGGGATTGGTCATTACAATTTTGATATCAGAGCTATAGGTTTTATGATTCTATAGACTGCAAAAACTTAAGAAAGTAAAAACCTAAAATAAATTATATTTTAATGCAGAGCATGAGGATGCCATGTGGATGTAATAGACATAGAGCTAGAATTATGAATCAGAGATGGCGTGGTAGGCCTTTAGTGTATAGAAGAGTAGAGGTTGAGATTGATGTTAAGTCTATGGTTCCTTGAAGGGAACATATTGATAGTGCACCTGGTACTAGAGGTGTTGTGAGAGAATCTAGTATTGGAATTAAGAAAAGATCTTACTCATACTCTTGAGATGATAAATGAGGCAAAGGGGAAAACTAATAGTTTATAGCATAGACTAGATGAACATGTTAGATCAGAACCTGATATTTTTATAAATCCTATGAGGTATAATGTTCAGGAGGGAGAGAGTGAGTTTGCATAGGAGATGCAATGAGACTATTTCACTAGATTCATTAAGTTGAAACCCTCGTCTTTTAAGGGATCTAATAACCCTTCAAAAGCTGAGTTGTGGGTAAAATATGTAGAATTTTTATTTGGTGTTTTGCTAGTGATAGACAGGCAGAGAGTTGCCTTTGCTTCTTTTCAGTTAGACAATGAGGCCTCTAATTAGTTGGATGATACTCTTCCTAGGCTGAGTACAGATGTAGATCAACCCTTAACTTGAAGTAGGTTTAAGAAAGTATTCTTTGTAAAGTATTTCCCAGATATTTTTAGATCTCAGGAGGAGATAGATTTTATTCATTTGAGGCAGAATATGATGACTGTGACAAAATATGATGATGGATTTGTGGCTTTATCGAGATTTATGCCTAAGTTGGTGAATACCGATGAGAAGAAGTGTAAGAGATTTCTTGATTGTTTGCATTATGAGAGCTGAAGGATTTGGTAGGGGTGGGAGTGTACCACCAAGGGGAGGTTATAGTGTTGTATTTGATAGAGAGAGTGGAGCATGTTACATGTGTAATCAAATAGGACACTTATCTTGTAATTCTCCTAACTTGATGTGTTTTGTTTATGGAGAGAATGTACATATCAGTGTGGATTGCCTATTGAGGAGATCAACTGAGATGGTAAATGTTGGAGGTATTGGGAGAAGAAAGTTAGAAAGAGGTGGTGGATCTAGGAGTATTCGGAGTAGAGTTTCAAGTAGAGGAGCAGTTGCTGAGATAGGACGAGGTAGTCAAATGCAACCCAGAGAGAACAGAGTATATGCAGTGACCCAACAAATGCTCAAGCAACTCCTGATGTCATGATTGGTACAATATTTATCCTTAATAGAGTTGTTAGATTATTGATTGATCCTAGTGCAACCCATTCTTTTGCATCCAGTGTTTTTTTAAAATATATTTATGAATGTGCTATCCCTTTAATTCAAAATATCATTGTTTAGGTTCCCACTAGGGAAAGAGTTGAAATAAAAAATGTTTATTGGTTATGTAATTCGTATGGGTGATAGAGAATTTGAAGTAGACTTATTACCTCTAAATATGATAGATTGAGATTTGATATTAAGGATGAATTGGTTGTCAGCGTATCATGCCTAGGTTGATTGTTTCAAGAAGAATATAAACGTGAGATACTTTCTAATTGTCTTATTTCTACCTTAACTGCTAGTAAGTGGTTAAGGAAAGGTTGTGAGGGGTATTTAACATATGTGGTGGATCCTAGTAAAGAAGGTAAGAAATCTTAGTGGTGAAAGATTATTTTGATGTATTCTTTGATTAGTTGTCTGATTTGCCCCCCAATAGAAAGATTGAGTTTTCCATTGATGTGATTTTGGGTTCAACACCTATTTCAATAGCACCCTACAGAATGACACCCATTGAGTTGAGAGAATTGAAATTTCAACATCAAGAATTGTTAGACAAACCATTTATTCGTCTTATTATGTCGCATTGGAGAGCCCTATATTATTTGTGAAGAAGAAAAATGGAATGATAAGATTGTGTATAGACTACAGACAACTCGATAAAATCACCATTAGAAACAAATATCCTTTACCCAAGATAGATGATTTGTTAGAGCAGTTGTAAGGAGAAAGGATGTTTTCTAAGATAGAACTGAGATAAGATTATCACTAGTTGAGAATTAAAGAGGGAGACATGCGTAAGACTGCTTTTAGGACACATTATAGTCATCATGAGTTTCTTGTGTTGCCATTTTCTTTAATCCCCTATATATTTTATTATTATCCTAGTGCATCGAATATACAACATCATGTGCTTCTCTCAATATCTCTTTTCTAAACTCAACATAATTGGGAACACAAATCCTATGTCCCAATATTAACATACCATCATCTTTGATTGTAAACTCAGATTTCTTTCCACTCAGCACTTCTTTCTTAATCTTTTCTATCTACTAATCTTTACCTTGGATTTCTATAAGGTGTTCTACAATGGATGACTATACAACCATGTTTGTTAACAATCCTTATCTCTCATTGATATTCAATTTCATTCTTAAATTTCTCAACTCTACCATCAGATTCACATTATGGGTTTCTATAGTACCTAATTTTCTTATGGATTTTCTACTTAATGTATCAGCTACCACACTTGTTTTCCCTGGATGATAATGAATCGTACAATCATAATCACTAATTAACTCCATCAAGCGCCTCTATCTCAAATTTAGTTCTCTCTAGGTTGTTAAATTTATGAGACTCTTATGATCAATATAAATTTCACAAGTGGCTCCATACAAATGATGTCTCCAAATCTTTAAAACAAACACTATGACAGTAAACTCTAAGTCATGGGTCGGATAGTTTTCCTCATGATTATTCAATTGCCTAAAGGCATAAGCCATTACCTTCCTATGTTGCATCAACACACATCCTAACCCTTGATGCGAAGCATCACTATATAGAATAAATCCTTCATCACCAGAAGGAAGCACTAATACTGTTGCGGTATTTAATTTATTTTTCAACAACTGGAAAATCCTTTTACACTCCTCAAACCATACAAATTTCAGCTCTTTCCTGGTCAATCTAGTCAGAGATGTTGCAATTATCAAGATATTTTGGATAAACCTCTTGTAATAACCAACCAATCTCAAGAAACTTCTAATTTCAGTAACATAAGTAGGTTTCTCCTAACACAACATTGCTTCAAACTTCTGAAGATCAAGTGTTATTCCCCCTTCAGATACAACTTGCCCCAAGAAAGTTACCTCATTAAACTAGAACTCGCATTTAGAAAATTTAGCATACAATTTCTCACTCCTCAAAAATTTTAACATAATTTTTAAATTCTTCACATGCTCTTTCTTACTCTTAGAATATACAAGAATATCATCAATGAATACAACTACAAATTTATCAAGAAAATGTTTAAACACT
Organism: Bretschneidera sinensis; assembly: GCA_023935145.1. NCBI lineage: Eukaryota > Viridiplantae > Streptophyta > Magnoliopsida > Brassicales > Akaniaceae > Bretschneidera > Bretschneidera sinensis. The sequence continues at coordinate 55,019,137 of CM043702.1, read as the reverse complement.
CTAGTCATCAAATCCATAAATGTAGCTGGAGCATTCGTCCACCCAAATGGCATTATCATAAATTCATAGTGACCATAATGTGTCCTAAAAGCAGTCTCAAACATGTCTCTTTCTTTAATTCTCAATTGATGGTATCCTGATCTCAAGTTTATCTTAGAAAATACCCTAATCCCCGACAATTTTTCAAATAAATCATCTATTTTGGGTAAATTTTACTTGTTTTTAATAGTTATTTTATTCAGTTGCTTGTAATCTATATATAATCTCATGGTTTCATCTTTCTTCTTCACAAATAATATCAGGGCTCCCCATGGCGTCACACTAGGGCGAATGAATTTTTTATCTAACAATTCCTAAAGTTGTACTTTCAGCTCTCTCAACTCAATGGGTGCTATAGAAATAGGTGCAGAACTTGAAATCAAATCAATGGAGAACTCAATCTCCTTACTCGGAGGCAAACCATATAAATTATTAGGAAATACCTTCGGATAATTTCTCACCACTGAGATTTCTTCCAGCTTTTGACCTTATTTACTAAAATCCACCCCATATGCTAAGAATCCCTCACAACCTTTCCTCAACCACTTACTAGCTATCATGGAAGAAATAAGACAATTTGAAAATATCTTATGTTCTCCCTAAAAACTAAATTCCACCTACCTATGTATTCTAAATTTTACATGCTTTCTGAAATAATCAACCTAGGAATGATATGCCAATAACCAATTCATTCCCAATATTAAATCAAATTCTATCATACTTGAAGGCAATATGTCCACTTCAAATTCTCTATCACTTATATGTATAATGCATCCTCAATATATATTTATGATCACAACTCTATCCCCAGTAGGAACTTTAACAATGATATTATGAATTAAGAGGCTAACACATGAATCAATATATTTCATAAAAGCATTGGATGCAAAAGAATGGGTTGCACCAAGATCAATCAATAATACAACAGATCTATTAAGGATAGATATTGTACCCATTATGACATCAAGAGTTGCTTGGGCATCTTGCCGGGTCAGTATATACACTCTACTCTTTCTGAGTTGTGTCTGACTACCACGTCCTTTACCAGCCATTGTTCCTTTACTTGGAGCTCTACCCCAAACATTCCCAGATCCACCACCTCTATCTGACTGTCCTCTTTCAACACCTCCAACAAACAATTCCTCAACTAGTCTAATCCTACATGGACAATGCACACTAATATGTCCACCCTTTCCACAAATAAAACACATCAAGGTAGGACAATTTCGAGATAAATGTCCTTTCTGATTACACTTGTAACATACTCTGCAATCTATCAAGTACAACACTACCACCTCCCCTTGGTGGCACACTCCCACCTCTACTGAATCTTCAAATTCCCAAAGGTTGCTTTCCAAACCTAGAGGTTCCTCCAATAGAACTCTGAGCCATAGAGGCTACAGATCCAGCCCGCATTTGCTGACTCTGAATAACGGGTCCTTATGAAAATCAATAACTCCTCTAGGGTGGACGACCTCCTTGAATCCCCAAACTATCGCCTGTACTTTCTTTAGGTCTACTCCTCTTTAACACTCTCTATGTCCTCTAGACTCCAAGATGTCATTCCCTATTTGAAGAGACATATCCACCAAAGTTTCATAATTCAAATGCCTCAAATATGAGAGTCTAGAATGTATCTCAAAGTGTAAGCCATCAAGAAATCTCTTATATTTTCTCTCCTTAGTATTTTACCAACTCAGGCACAAATCTCGATAAAGCCACAAATCTGTCATCATATTGTGCCACAGTCATTATATTCCGCCTCAATTGGATAAAATCCCTCTCCTGCTGAGATCTAAAAGTATCGAGAAAATACTTTGCAAAGAATATTTCCTTAAACATATTCCAGGTTAAGGATTGATTTATATCCATATTATGCCTAGGAAGAATATCATCCCACCAATTATAGGCTTCACCCTCTAATTAAAAAGAAGCAAAGGAAACTCTCTGCCTATCTGTCATTTGTAATACATCAAATAAACATTATATATGCTTTATCCACAACGCAACTTCATAAGGGTTATCAGATCCCTTAAAAGACGGGGGGTTTCAACTTAATGAATCTAGTGAAACAATCTTCCTACATCTTACCAACAAAATCACCCTCTACTATTTGAACCTCATACCTTTCAAGACTTCTCATAGGATCAACTATAATAATAGGTTCTGGCCGAACCTGCTTATCCAATCTACACTATAGCTTATCAGCTATACCCTCTGCCTCATTCATTCTCTCAAGAGCATGAGCAAGTACTTCTCTTAACTCATCTCTCTCAGCACCATAATTCCTCACTACACCACTAGTACCATGTGCACTACCAACATATTCCCTTTCAGGAACCATAGACTCAAAATTAATCTCAACCTCTTCTCTTCTGAACACATGGGCCTACCATGCCTTCTTTGTCCCACAACTTTAGCTTTAGGTCTACCACGTCCGCATGATATCCTCAGACTCTACATCAAAATAGTTTATTTTAGATTTTCGCTTAACCAGTTTGTTTTATGCAGTCTACAGAATTATAAAACCTATAACTTTGATACCCAAATTGTAATGACCCATCTTGGGTGGGTCCACCCAAGACGTTTTTGTCACTTTTAAGATCCAAGCATGACACATATATGGAACAACTGTTACATGAAATGCTAAAAATAATTACAACAGTTTCCTAAACTCTTTTACAGAGAAATTATAAATTTCTTTCTTCACAATACTTACAAAATATTCAAATAATTATATAAATGCATGTACATGTATAACTATACATCTATCTTTACATATATATACAACACTTTGTCTCATTTCATTTCATTTTTATTTTCTTTCTTTTGTTATTTCTTTATTTTCTTTTGTTTGAGGATGCCAACCACAAGGACTTACCTAATTTACTTACTCTTGCTCTCAAGTCAAGGATCTACCAGTCCTGCCTGCGGCTTAAAATCATTTAATATTGAGGAATGAGCTTCACAAGCTCAGTTAATTACAATTTACTATAAATATTCGATTTGTATACTTCTAGTCATATTTTATATTTCAATTCTCATATAGATAGTTCAAATAATTTATCTATCAATTCTCAAATCATATGATTTCAATCTCATATATATATATATATATTATTTTCATCATAATTAACTCATCATAAGGTTCACATCATACAACGGTTATGTACTATATATCATATTAAATAAAATATTCATCAATTATCATCATGACTATCTCATCATGAGACTCATAATTATATCATCAATTCATAATCAAACTGATGCCTTAACATCTCAATTATTATAAAAATAAACATGTACGCATCCTCATCCTCATTTCATCATTTTATTTCTCATCATTTGTATCTTTCTTTCTATCACATCTCATCTCATCTCATCTATACTATCAACGTATGGGTAATTCATCCGTTTTTGGGTATCCATACTAGTCACTGGTATAGCTTCTGGGAACGTCTTCTCACATGTCGACATGTTTACATCCAGACTAGCCATGTTCTTATCTTTCTCAGGACCACACACTTCATCTCTCTAGTAGCCTTAACATGCATATTAACAACCATATACAAGCGACATATTGTATCCTTATACAATTCAAAAATCATTTTTTTTCCACAAAATCTTTCTTTTCATCATATAGTTCAAATAATCCCTTCATATATAATATTAACTTATTTATCACATAATCTCAAGAAATTTAAGTCTTTTCTCATAGATGTATTTTATCAATTTATCCTTTAAAGGATATAATCTCATTAACTTTCATATATTCATTTTTAAGCATATCTTAATTTAAACTTCTATTTAATTATTTAATTATCATCTATCACATATATTTCATCAAATCAACTCGTTGATAGGAGCTTAAATATTCATATTTAAGCCTCTTAATTTACATTTGTTAAGTTCTTTATCTATATGTTTTAGTCTATTTTACTTCACTTTTGTGTTTTACACGTTTTTATAGGGTCTTGGAGAAAAAGAAGCATTTTTGGCACTTAAATGAATAAATCTGGAAATCCTAGAGCAGCTGCTGGCTAAATTACGATCGAGCGCACTCCTCTTTGCGATCGAGCGTAGCATTGCGATCGAGCGCACCACATATGTGATCGAGTGCACATGTACGGGCGTGAACAGTAAACTGCAGAACCCTGTTTTGGAATAACCCTATTTTGGAAATAAAGGAGTTTTGCGTTTTAGGAAAGTTTAGGAACTCATGAACCGATTAGGACTTCTCAAAGACCTATAAATACACTTGTAAATCACACACAAAAGGCATCACCTCTTGGGGGGATCACTTCTTAGATCCATTCTTTTATCTTTTGCTTTAGCTTGGAGAAGTAGACCGTGGAGCAGAATTGACGACTCTTCTCTCGGGTTTCTTCTTTCCTTTTTGTTTTATTATGTGTAATTAAATTCTTAGTAGGGCTTGGTTGAAGCCCTAATTATGTTTACTCAATAAATTTAGTATTGGCGCCTTGCGATATTTATGTTGTGTTGCTTAAACTTGATTAATACCTGCTTTTATTTAAATTCCTCATATGTATATGTCTGATCAATATGTGCATGTGGTATGGACTTGTTAGTTAGATCAATTTGGATGACCGAGTCTTGGGTCTAACATTAGTAACAAGGGATATCTTATCCGGATACCCGGGTTAATCAACATGGGAAACCGAGAGTAGATACCATGCCTTAGGTCTCATGTGGTTGTCGATTTCCATAGTACTTATGTTTTCTTAAGGAACAACTCAAGCAGATACCATGCTGAATCCCTTAAGGAAGAAAAGAGTTAGAGTAGATACCATGCCTAACTCGTTGCTGAGGGAAATCAATAGCTTAAGGAGTAGATACCATGCCCTTAGGTTGGCAACCAGTAGGTATACATGGCATGAATAAAGCATTGGCATACTGTTATATTGTGGTAGCATAATTAGTGGTGGATCTCAAGTCCCTACGCCTTTATCCTTAGTATTTTATCTTTATTATTTCTCAACGCTTTTATTATTTCTATCATTTTATATTGCGAATATAATTCTAAATTGAACTTTACCAATCCCTGTGGAGATGATCTTGCATTCGCACACTATACTACACTGTTGACCTTGTGCACTTGCAAGTAAAACAAGTGCGATTATTTACTTATTTATTTAGGTGGATAAACGCACAACAAGTTTTTGGCGCCGTTGCCGGGGATTGTGCTAAATTTCTGTTTAGAATTATTTCCCGTTTATTTTTCTTATTTTGTTCAACTCTTTTTTCTTATTTTTCATTAAATATTTTTCTTAATCTGTTTTGTTTAATTTTATTTTCATCAACTATCTAACTTAATTCTTCGTTTTTGTTATTTTCTTGTTTTCTGTTTCAGGTGTGCATCAGTGCTAATTCTGGCACTGTGATCGAGCGTAAACCTAAGTGTGATCGAGTGCACTGGTGCGATCGAGCGCAGTGCTTAGAGCGCTCGATCGCAAATAGTCCAGAGACTACCCGAGCAGCAGTACTGAAGCTACTGCACTAAGGTATTCCTGTTGATTCATGCAAGGGCTTCGAGTGTGGAACCCAACCATCCTTTCACTTGATATAGAACGTGAGCAGATCATTCGAAAGAGGCCTAGAAACAACTTCGAAGAGAGAAAAGAAGAATTTGAGGGTGAAGCACCAATGGAACAGCTTTACAATCAACTGCCACCGAAACAGAGACCTATGAAGCAATCCTTCATTCCACAGAACCTCAACCATCCTTCATGCATTGCATATCAACCTAAGGTGGAAGAAAATTATTACATATCTCCGGAGATACTTAGTGCCTTGACTCATTTTAGGGGTACACCTGCTGAGGATCCACACTTGCACCTTCGAGAATTCTGTGATCTCTGCAAGTTCCAGCATATTCGGGGCCTAGATCAAGAGGGAATCAGGTTAATTCTTTTTCCTTTTTCATTAAAAGATGATGCTAAAATGTGGTATCATTTATTGCCTACAGATTCCATCCGTACTTGGGAAGAGCTATCCAATAGATTTCTAAGAAAATTTTTTCCAGCCCAAAAGACAAGGCAAATGAGGAAGGAGATTCAATCCTTCCAACAGAGGGATGGAGACCTTTTCTTCGAGGCATGGGGACACTTTAATGAGCTGCTACTCAAATGTCCATATCACAACTTACCTCAAGATGAGCTGGTACTAGCTTTCTATGAAGGTTTGAGTGGTATAAATCAAGGTATAGTGGATTCCGGTTGTGGAGGTGTGCTGATAGAGAAGACTAGTGAAGAAGCCATGGAGCTGTTTGAGATATTAAGTGAGCACACCCAACAATTCTCCTCGAGAGGTAGACAAGGAATTAAAAGCAAGGGTATGTATGAGGTGAGCTTCAATGATGGATCTTCGAATCAGATGGCTGCTATGGAAAGAAAGCTAGACATGCTCATAAAAGCCATGGCTGATCAGAACAACTCACCTAGTCCACAAGCTACACAACGCCAGGTATGTGCTATATGTTCTCATTTTGATCATAATACTTATACTTGTCCTCTGTATTCAACTACAGATCAAGAGCAAGCAAATTATGAGGGACTGAACAGCGCATATGCAAATACCTACAATCCTGGATGGCAGAACCACCCCAACCTCTCATGGAGCAACACTCAAAATGTTTTGAATCTTCAAGGACAGCAACGACACTTCCAACCAGCAGCCCAACCAGTGTCGGAATCAGAAAATAGTGACCTAGAGAATCTTATGAGGCAACTGATGACTTCACAAGAACAGTTCATGATTGAGCAACGACGAACCACTACAAAACACGAGCAAGCCATTCAAAGACTCGAGGAACAAATGGGGCAATTGGCTAAGGAGCTAAGTGAAAGAAAGTTGGGTGAACTTCCAGTCCAACCACTACCTACTCCAAGAGGACATTAGCAACTAAATGTCGTGACAACTCTAACAAATGGTAAGATCATTGAAACTGATGAGCCTACACAAGCATCCATATCCAAGGTAAGTGAGATGGAGAAGGTAAATAGTGAGAAGGTTAAAATCAAAAGATATAATGCATTAAAATTACCCCTAGATAATACAAAATGTTTTAATGTATGCATGACACAAAGTGTTGTTGAGGAAACTTTTCAGGTCCATCACGTTGATCCAATAGAAACTGCTCTTATCTATAGTGTCCCAAGATTGGATATTGAGCCCAAATGCAAGGATGTTACTGATGACATCATTGACACTATGCACCTCCTTGAGGCCTTTCCAAAGCATCCAAGTAAGTACACCGATCCATTTGAAATTCTTGGGCCTACTAATACTATTCTTCCCCCTTTTATTGTACAGGCACCTAACTTGGAATTCAAGCAGTTGTCAGAGCACTTACTGTATGCTTATATAGGAGAGAATAAGACATTTCCTATGCTAGCTGCTGCCACTCGTAGTTTGGCGGAAAAAATAAGGCTTGGTCCGGCTGAAGACGTTAAACTTAGCGCTCATGGGAGGCACCCCATAGCTTATCCTTTTATTTTTATTATTTTACGTATTTATTGTTATTTATTTATTTTTATTACTTCTTGTTTTCCCGTATTACGTCAGTTTTTATTTTTTAGGGACAATGTGTGCATCCGTTCAAGTTTGGGGGTACGCTATGAGCCATGCCAACCTAGCTAGTTCTCCATCTCCCAGGTCAGCTCTTTCCTTGTTATTCACATATTGGGGACAATGTATAATTTAAGTTTGGGGGTATGGGAGACACATTCACACACATCTTGTCCCATTTTTTTTTGTTTTGTTGTTTTTCATAATTAAATACATGTTCATTCCGTTCCAAAATTTTTGGGTGTTCTAAATAAACAATATGATTTGACTTCATAAGTGAGCTTAACACCTTGAACATATGGGCCAATAATTAAGTTTTGAACCATAATCACTTTCTTTTAGGCATTAAAGGATTCACAAGTTCGACTTAAACTAAACATGAGCACATTAGCACATAGTTGTGTGGGGTATGACATGTAATTTTGATTTGTATGTTTCTTTTGCTTGACTGTGAACCAGATGACCTATTAGATTAACGCGGTGGCATAAAAAAATAAAAAAAAAGTTCGTTATTGCTCAAAAAGAAAAGAAAAAAAAATGCTTTTAAAGATCATTAAAAAGAACTTTCCATTGAGTAACTGGCCCTCTTGCCTCAGTAAGCAGTGAGTGTCACATCAAAAGGTGGAATATTCTGATCGGTAGCATTAAGATCAGTTAGTTTCGTAGCCTTTTTTACTCGAGTTAGTAAGCCCTTAGGGGTGTTTCTACACCAAATGCCCTAAAACCATCTGGTTTGGGAGTCATTGGCTAAACGCTCGTTACACGAGTCAAATAGAAAGCTTAAGGGAACTAACTTGGCAAAAATCTCACAAATAAAAGAAAAGAAGAAAATCTATGCCATCTTTGTGGATTCTAATAGAAAATTTGGTGAATCTTGAGTCATCGAAACACTACACATTAGAATTATTTGGAAACCCAATCTTTTATGTGCTAGTCCACCACACACTCAGTTAAACTTGTGATGTCTTAACCTGCCTCATGAAAGTGATTTGCATTCAAAACTCGTATTCATTGCAAAGATGTGTTTGTACTTGTTAAGCTTGCTCATGAATGCGCATCATAGTTTTGTGTGAAACCTAAACTTTTGTTGGACACCATGAGCATTGGATTTATCTTTGCGTCTTTGTTTTTCATTTAGTTTTTGGTTTTGTATTGCTAAGGGACTAGCAATATGTAAGTTTGGGGGTGTGATAGGAGCTTAAATATTCATATTTAAGCCCCTTAATTTACATTTGTTAAGTTCTTTATTTATATGTTTTAGTCTATTTTACTTCACTTTTGTATTTTACACGTTTTTATAGGGTATTGGAGAAAAAGAAGCATTTTTGGCACTTAAAGGAATAAATCTGAAAATCCTAGAGCAGCTGCTGGCTAAATTACGATCGAGCGCACTCCTCTGTGCGATCGAGCGCAGCATTGCGATCGAGCGCACCACATATCGATCGAGCGCATATGTACGGGCGTGAACAGTAAACTGCAGAACCCTGTTTTGGAAATAACCCTATTTTGGAAATAAAGGAGTTTTGCGTTTTAGGAAAGTTTAGGAACTCATGAGCCGATTAGGACTTCTCAAAGACCTATAAATACACTTGTAAATCACACACAAAAGGCATCACCTCTTGGGGGGATCACTTCTTAGATCCATTCTTTTATCTTTTGCTTTAGCTTGGAGAAGGAGACCGTGGAGCGGAATTGACGACTCTTCTCTCGGGTTTCTTCTTTCCTTTTTGTTTTATTATGTGTAATTAAATTCTTAGTAGGGCTTGGTTGAAGCCCTAATTATGTTTACTCAATAAATTTAGTATTGGCGCCTTGCGATATTTATGTTGTGTTGCTTAAACTTGATTAATACCTGCTTTTATTTAAATTCCTCATATGTATATGTCTGATCAATATGTGCATGTGGTATGGACATGTTAGTTAGATCAATTTGGATGACCGAGTCCTGGGTCTAACATTAGTAACAAGGGATATCTTATCCGGATACCCGGGTTAATCAACATGGGAAACCGGGAGTAGATACCATGCCTTAGGTCTCATGTGGTTGTTGATTTCCATAGTACTTATATTTTCTTAAGGAACAACTCAAGCAGATACCATGCTGAATCCCTTAAGGAAGAAAAGAGTTAGAGTAGATACCATGCCTAACTCGTTGCTGAGGGAAATCAATAGCTTAAGGAGTAGATACCCTTAGGTTGGCAACCAATAGGTATACATGGCATGAATAAAGCATTGGCATACTGTTATATTGTGGTAGCATAATTAGTGGTGGATATCAAGTCCCTACGCCTTTATCCTTAGTATTTTATCTTTATTATTTCTCAACACTTTTATTATTTCTATCATTTTATATTGCGAATATAATTCTAAATTGAACTTTACCAATCCCTGTTGAGATGATCTTGCATTCGCACACTATACTACACTGTTGACCTTGTGCACTTGCAAGTAAAACAAGTGCGATTATTTACTTATTTATTTAGGTGGATAAACGCACAACACTCGTTCATAGAATATATTCAGTAATTATCTCATATTATCAATCATTTCAAATTTTATGTAGTTAATTTCATCCATTTTCGAGTATCCATGCTAGTATCTAGTACACCTTTTGGGGACGTCTCCCTACAGGTCGACATGTTTACATCCAGACCAGTCATAGTTCTTGTCTTTCCCAAGACCATATACCACACCTCTACTAGTGGCCCGACAATGCATATGATCAAACACATACAAGAAATCATAGTATATCATCATATAATTCAAATAATTTTTTTTTTCATAAAATCTCCATTTCCTTATAATAATTCATTCTATAAATACCACTCATCTTTCAAAGATATTATTTTCATCAATTCTCATCTTTGTCATAAGAATTTACTTATCTTTTCAAGGACACAATTTCATCAACTTATCATATATTCATATTTTTAGTCTTTTTGTATTAAGAGCTATCTTTCCCTTTAATTTATCAACGTCATGCTTATAACATATATTACATCAAATCAATCATATTCATAAAATATTCATAAATTTTCTTATAATATATTTCATTTCAAATTTTATTTATATTTCTTATTCTTCTTGCTTACTAATAGTAAATTCAACTAACCACGTAGCAGTTAAAGCTATTCCTGGATACCACCCTTCCATTTATACTCCTCTCATCAATTTTTATAGATTACTTATCACCACCAGCTAATAATAAAATTCTCATTAATTTCTCTATCTCATACTTTCAATTTCTATACTTTATACCGGGTTAAATTTCATGTATGCATATTCATCTTACTAAATTTCATAGTTTCAATGAAATTCTTGGTTATGAAAACTACATGAATTAAACTTTCAAAATAAGACTCTTATAATCAAATTTATGAATTTTTACATTCTCAAAGCTTTTCCTTCGAAATTCTTAGAAATATTTTCGTGAATTAAACGATTTCAAAGATAGGATTACGAAATCCTTTACTTTTAAAGTGTTTGCAAACTTTTTCTAAAGAGAGAAAACGAATTTCAATTCATAAAAAAGGTTTAAAACGCCAGAAAATCCCTTTTATAAAAAAAATTTGGGTTGATTGGTTGGACACTTAAAAATTTTGAATTTACCACTTGAACCATTAGTCGGGTTCTAGTCGATCAATTAACCTGCTGGTCAACCAATCGGTCAGCCGATCGGCTACTTGCCAATCAATCGGTTCAGCCAAACCAATCGACCACCTTTTTTAGCAACCCAATTTCAAAACTACCAATCGGCTTACCAGCCATTTGGTTAACCTCCACTAGGCGACCGATCAAGGGACCAATCACCTACCAGTCGATCGGTTGGTCGACCAGTTTACCGTACGATCGACCAATCTTTGTTAAAATTTCAAAAAATTTACCATCCTTTCTCCAAAAAAATTTCTAACTTATTTCATCAATTTCTTTCAACATTTTTCTTTAAAAATTATCTCGAACTCAACTTTCAATTCACATATGTATGCATGTTAGATTCAATATAATTCAATTTAATTTTTTACCCTTATATCAAAGGTACGGGTATTACATCAAGTTTATCATTTTCTCATCACAACTATCTCATCATGAGATTCATAATCATATCATCATAAATATCATAATCATTTTGATATATCACATCTCAATAAATATAATAAAATAAATGAATGCAAAATTTTCTTCTTTCTTCCACATCTCATCATACTCATTTCATTTCATTTTTCACATCTTATCATATTAAATCTCATCATATCACATCTCATCCATATTATCACAAGTATAGGTAATTTCATCATTTTTTAGGTATCCATACCAGTCACTTGTATAGTTGTCGAGGATGTCTCCTCATATGTCTATATGTTTCATCCAGACCAACTATAGTTCTGGTCCTCCCCGGACTGCACTCCCTTTTGGTGGCCTGGCATGCATATGTATAATCACATATAAGCAAACATAATATGCCATCTGTAATACTCGTGTTCATAAAATAAGGGTAAAGAAGTAATTTTACATGTTTTTTTTTTGAGTTAAATAATCCATACATAAAAGATTTAGTATTGATTTGAAATAATATTTGAAAGATGATATTGAAAATTTTGTTGAAAAGAGTTAGAAATTTTTTAAGAAGAAAGTATTGAAAACTACGAAATTTAAAGTTGAAATGAAAGAATTTTAAAGAAAAATGTGGAATGAGGTTGAGGAAAATAATTTAAAAAGTTGATGGAAGAAAACATAATTTTTTAATAATTTTTAGAAAAATATTTTATGGAAGAAAAGATGAAAATAGACTTTTAAGGAAAAATGGCAAAATTGTAATTATGAAATGACAGAATTGTAAATAAAAAATGGTAAACCGTAAAGTTTATATGCTGAAAGGTGGGTGGCAGAATTATAAATAATTAATGGCAAAATTATAAATTGTAATCAATGGTATAATTGTAAACAACTAATGGTAAAATTGTAAATTTACAATCAATGGTAGAATCGTAAATACCCAATGGCACAACGGTAAATAAAAAAATCTCAAGCAGTAGAATCAATGTTCGCGTGAATGTAAGATTTTTTGTTTTGTTAACTTGAACCAGCCAGAACGATGCGATGCTTCATGTAAAGATTTTTGGGTAAGTAAGTTTTTATAATATAATATATATTAATTAATAATAAAAAAATATTTATATAAAAAAATAAAAATAAAAATTTGATGGTTCCTTAAATAGTCTCTGAAGTCATTAGAGACTTCATATTTTCACACAAATCAGTTCTTTGTTTGTTTCAATCTTTTGTTCTTTAAATCAAGTTATTTTGGTAAAACTTTATACAGAAACTTCTCCAATATTTTGGATAATTACAATTATCCAATTTCAATATCAAGACTTCATCTCAATTGAGGGTATATTTTCAATAAGATTCATAACTAAATAATTATATTGTTGAATTAAGTTATGAAATAGTAAGATTAATGAAAGTTTATGGTTAGGTATTGGTGATCAGCAATCCTAAGAAATTGTTGAAAGAAGCAGGAAAGGAAAAGAGGTGATCCATGAGTAGCTTTAAGTGCTATGCGGTGAGTTAGATTTACTTTTAGTAATCGAGAACAATATAAAATATGAATTGATGATATTTGAATTAATTGTTGAATTATAATGATGGGATGATATATTTTGTTTTATGTATGATAATTGATTGATTGATTAAGGATTAAATGATATTTTGAAAATTAATTATATGAGAAGTTATATTTTAAAAGGATGGATTAATGAAAATATACTGAAAAGATATATGAAATTCTTGAAAGATATGATTGAAAAATTGATATGATATATGAGGAGATAATTTAATATTTATATGATAAAATAATAATTTTGAGAAAGAGAGTTGAATTGAATGCTTTGATGTATGCTTGCTTGCATGTTATTGTTTACATTAAGGGAATACCAGGGAGGCAACTGGTCTGGCTAAGAAGACTAGGAAAGTAGCTGGTCTGGCTGAAACATGTCGAAATGTGGGAAGATGTTCCCAGATGATAATATGAAATGATCCGATGAGAAAGAAAGAAAGATAATTTAAATTCATGCATTTATTTTTTTAAATATTAATTATTGTTGGCTGAGATGCTAAAGCGTAAGTCTTGATTGTGAAATAATTGATAGACAAATGAGTGTCATAGTAGGACAACTTTGATGGTAAAAAAATTGAAAGGATGATATGATAAAGAATTATATGATCGGTTGTTTGTATGATGTGAACCTTATGATGATATTAAATTGATAAAATATATGAGAAAAAACAGATATGATTGGTATATGAGATATATTTAATGAAATATGATAGCTTGATGATTTGTTTATAAAGAGATTGACAAATGATTGAATTAGTATGTGAGAAGAGATAGATGATTAATTATGTTGATTTAATAATAATTGAATATAGCTTGAAGTATACAAATGGAGTATTTCTAGTAAATTTAATTCACTGAGCTTGTGAAGCTCACTCATTGTTGAAATATTTCAGGTTGTGGACGAGGCTGATAGAGAGTTGAACTGATAACTAGAGTGAATAACTTAAGTAAGTCATGTAGTCAGCATCCTCAGGCTTGTGAAAGAAAAAGAAAATAAAATTTTGAAAAGTTGTTAGTATTCATGCATTTTGTTATTATTGTATATATTGTTTCTGATAAGAGAAAAATGTTGTATCTCTTCTGAAAAGAGTTGAGAACTTGATGTATATATTTTTAGTCGATATATGTTTTTAATATTATTGCATATATGTGTCATGCTAGGATTTCAAGACGTGACGACACCATCTCAGAGGTGGCCAATCCAGGATGGGTTGTTACAATTTTGGTGTCAGAGCATTAGGTGTTATGATTCTGTAGACTGCATAAAAATTTAAAGAAGTTAAAGATTTAAATAAATTATATTTTAATGTAGAGTCTGAGGAAGACATGTGGATGTGCCAAAGTTAGAGGTAGAGTATTGAACCAGAGAGGACGTGGTAGACCCCCAATATTTAGAATAGCTGAGGTTGAGATGGAGGTCAAGTCTGTGGTTCCTGCAAGGGAACATGTTACTAGTACAACTGGTACTAGTAGAGGTGTGAGAGAATATGATGTTAGGAGAGATGAGCTAAGAGAAGTCCTTAATCATGCTATAGAGAGACTGAATGCAATAGAAGATAGGGCAGATAATTTATAGAGGAGACTAGAGGAAAGGGCTAGAACATAACCTGGTGTGGAGACAAGAGGTTCACAAGGGAGAGGGTGTGTTTGCACATGAGATGCATGGAGACTATTTGTGAGATTTATTAAATTTAAACCCTAGTCTTTTAGAGGATCTGTAAATCCTATTGAGGCTGAGCAGTGGATTAAACATGGGGAGAAATATTTTGAAGTCTTACCAGTGACAAATAGGTAAAAGGTTGCTTTCGCTTCATTTAAGTTGGAAAGTGAGGCTTCTCAATGGTGAGAGGATATTCTGCCTAGATTGAGTACTCATGTAGATTAACCCTTAACATAGTGTAAGTTTAAGGATGTGTTCTTTGCCAAGTATTTTTCAGATACTTTTCGAGTACAACAGGTGAGAGATTTTATTCATTTGAGGCAGAACACTTTATCTATGGCTGAGTATGATAGTAGATTTATAGCCTTGTCGAGGATTGTACCTGATTTAGTAAATACAGAGGAGAGAAAATGTAAGATATTTTTAGACGGGTTACATTATGAGATTCGATCTAAACTCTCTAATATGGGTATTGTGAATTATATTATAATGATGGATAAAACATTATAGATTGAGAAAGATGTGATAGACTTTAAAGGTATGAGGGATTGGCTGAAGATGTTTAGATTTGAGGGATACAGAGGTGGTAGTAGTGTGAGTGTGCAAGGTAGGAGACTACCCCAAATGGGTCGTTCCTTGTCACAAGGAATTATGATGCAGAGTCAGAGGCAGGTAGGATCTGTTGCTTCTATCGTTTAGACTAATATTGGTAGGACCCCTAGATTTGGGAGACAAGCTATGAGAACTGGAGGTTATGGTATAGGAGTAAGTATGCCACCAAGGGGCGGTTATAATATGATGTATGATTGAGAGACAAGAGCTTGCTATAAATATAATCAGATAGGACATCTGTCTCAGAATTTTCCTACTCTAATGTACTTTGAATGTGGTGAGGGAGGACATAGTAGCGTAGATTGTCCAATGGGGAAATCTGTTAAGATAAGTGCTGGAGGTGTTGGGAGAAGAAATATAGAGAGAGGTGGTAGAACAGGGAGTATGCGGGGAAAAGGTAGAGGACCAGTGATTGAGAGGGGATGCGGTAGTCAGTTATAGACCAGAGACAGTAGAGTCTATGCCTTGACCCAACAGGATGCACAAGCTACTCCTGATATTGTTATGTGTATGGTATTTATTGTTCATAGACATGCTAGATTGTTTATTGATTATAGTGTAACCCATTCTTTTGCATCCAGTGTTTATATGAAATCTATTGATGCTTGTAGTCCTTTGATGCATGTTGTTATTGTTGAGGTCCTTATTGGGGTTAGGGTTATTATTAGGACTATTTATTGGGGTTATATGATTAGTATGGTTGATAGAGAGTTAGAAGTTGATTTGTTGTCTTTAGATATGACAGATTTTGATTTAATTTTGGGGATGAATTGGTTATCTGCAAATCATGCTTGGGCAGATTATTTTAAGAAGAATATGGTGTTCAAAAAACCAGGACAAGAGGAGTTTAATTTTCAAGGATAACGTAAGATACTTGCCAACTGTCTTATTTCTGCCCTAATTGCTAGTAGATGGTTGACAAAGGGTTGTAAGGCGTATTTGGCTATGTGGTGGATTCTATAAAAGAGGCTAGAAATTTAGAAGAAATATTAGTGGTGAAAGATTTTTCTGATGTGTTCCTTGAGGAGTTGTCTGGTTTGCCTTTCAGCAAGGAGATTGAGTTTTCTATTGAGGTGATTTTGGGATCAACACCTATATCTATAGCACCAACTAATTTGAGAGAATTGAAAGTTCAGCTTTAAGAGTTGTTAGATAAACAATTTATTTGACCTAGTATGTCGCCTTGGGGAGCCCTTGTGTTGTTTGTGAAGAAGAATGATGGAACGATGAGGTTGTGCATTGATTATAGACAGTTGAATAAGATCACCATCAAGAATAAATATCCTCTACCCTGGATAAATGATTTATTTGAGTAGTTGTAGGGGGTTAGGGTGTTTTCTAAGATAAACTTGAGATCAAGTTATCATCAGTTGAGGATAAAAGAGGGGGACGTACCTAAAACTACTTTTAGGATACGTTATGGCCATCATGAGTTCCTTGTGATGTCATTTGGGTTGACTAATGCTCCTACAAAATTTTTGGATCTAATGAATCAGGTGTTTAAACAATTCTTTGATAGATTTATGGTTGTATCTATTAATGATATCCTAGTGTATTCCTAGAATGAAGAGGAGTATGCGAAACACTTAGAGATAGTGTTGGAGATTATGGGGAGAGAGAGGTTGTATGAAAAGTTCTCTAATTATGTGTTTTGGCTGAATGAAGTATATTTCTTGGGGCATGTTGTGTCAGGAGATGGTATAGCAGTTGATCCACAGAAAGTAGAGGCAGTGTTAAGTTGGGAGAGACCATCTAATGTGATTGAGATTAGAAGTTTCTTGGGGTTAGCTGATTATTATAGAAGATTTATTTAGAATTTTTCTATTAATGTGGTACGATTGACCAGATTGATCAAGAAAGAAGTGAAGTTTAAGTGATCAAAAGAATGTGAGAAGAGTTTTTAGCTATTGAAAGAGAAGTTTTCTACAGCTCCGGTATTAGTGCTTCCTTCTGGTGATGAAGGATTTGTGGTATATAGTGATGCGTCACATCAGGAGTTGTTGGGATGTGTTTTGATGCAATTTGGGAGAGTTATAGCATATTCTTCTAGGCAATTGAAGAACCACGGAAGAAATTACCCGACCCATAATTTAGAGTTGGATGCCATAGTATTTGCATTAAAAATTTGGAGACATCATCTGTATGAAGCCACTTATGAGATTTTCAGTGATTATAAGAGTTTAACGCATTTACCTACCCAGAAAGAATTGAATTTGAGGCAGAGGAGGTGGATGGAGTTGATTAGTGACTATGATTGTATAATTCATAATCATCTAGGGAAGTCTAATGTAATAGCTGATGCATTAAGTAGAAAGTCTACAAGGAGATTAGCTGCTATTGGGAGTCATGATATGAGTTTGATCATTAAAACTACATGGAGTCCTGAAAAGTTGGCTGAGTGGTATGTAGCTGAGATTGTGAGATTACATGGAGTATCTTTGAGCATTGTATCATATAGAAATTCTAGATTTTAGAGAGGTATTCAGAAAGCTATCGGTACATAGTTGCAGTTTAGTAAAACTTTTTATCGTCAAACTGATGGACAGATAGAGAGGATCATCATAATACTAGAAAATATGCTAAGAGAAAATATATTGAATTTTTCAGTGAGCTGGGATGCTTATTTACCTTTGATCGAATTTGAATACAATAATCAATATCATGCTAGTATTGGGATGACACCATTTGAGGCTTTATATGGTAGAAGGTGCAGAACTCCAATATGTTGGGAAAAGGTTGGAAAGAAAAAGATATTTGGACCAGAACTTATAGATTTGACTACTAAGAGGATCAAACTGGTTAGAGAGAACCTTAGAGCAGCACAGAACCGACATAAATAATATGTTGATAATAGAAGACGACCTCTTGAGTTTTAGGTTAGTGACTGAGTGTATTTGAAGATATCTTTGTGGAAGGGTGTATTAAGATTTAAAAAGAAAGGAAAGTTGAGTCTGATATTTGTGGGGCCCTATGAGGTGATTGAGAGAGTTGGACCAGTAGTATATAGATTGGATTTGCCTCCAGAGTTAAGCAATTGCACAATGTGTTTCATGTTTCACTTTTGAGAAAGTTTTTACATGATGAATCCCATATTATTCCGAGTAAGGCTGTAGAACTTCAGGAAGATTTGACATTTATGCAAGAACCACTCAAAATTCTAGATAGAATGGAACAATTCTTGCGTAATAAAATTATTCTTTTAGTTCAAGTGTTATGGCAGAATAAAGATATTGAATAAATTACTTGGGGGTGTGAGGCAAGAATGATAAAGATTACCCCCACTTTTTTCATGAGTTAGGTAGGGAAATTTCGGGGACAAAATTTTTATAAGGCGGGTAAAATTGTTATATCTGTGTTCATAAAATAAAGGTAAAAAAGTAATTTTACATATATTATTTTGAACTAAATAATCTATAGATGAAAGATTTAGTATTGATTTGAAATAATATTTGAAAGATGATATTGAAAATTTTGTTGAAAAGAGTTAGAAATTTTTTAAGAAGAAAGTACTGAAAACTACGAAATTTGAAATTTAAATGAAAGAATTTTGAAGAAAAATGTGGAATGAGGTTGAGGAAAATAATTAGAAAAGTTGATGGAAGAAAATATATATTTTTTTATATTTTATATAATTTTAATAAAAAATTTTGAAGGAAGAAAAGATGAAAAATAGACTTTTAAGGGAAAATGGCAAAACAGTAATTATGAAAGGGTAGAATTGAAAATAAAAAAAATGACAAAACCATAAATTTTATATGCTAAAAGGTGGGTGGCAAAATTGTAAATAATTAATGACAAATTGTGAATTGTAATCAACGGTAGAATCGTAAATAATTAATGGTAAAATTGTAAATTTAAAATCAACGGTAGAATCGTAAATTTGCAATGGCAAAACTTTAAAAAAAATCTAAAGCGGTAGAATCAGTGTTCACGTGAATGTAAGATTTTTTGTTTTGTTAACTTGAACCGACCAGAATGGTGTAGTGCTTAACGTGAAGACTTTTGGTAAATAAGTATTTATAATATAATATATATTAATTAATAATAAAATAATATTTATATAAAAAATAAAAATAAAAATTTGACAGTTCCTTAAATAGTCTCTGAAGTCATTACCGACTTCATTTTTTCACATAAATCAGTTCTTTGTTTGGTTCAATCTATCATTCTTCAAATCAAGTTTTTTTAGCAAACCTTTATATAGAAACTTCTCCAATATTTTGGATAATTACAATTATCAAATTCCAGTATCAAAACTTCATCTCAATTGAGGGTAAATTTACAATAAGATTCATAACTAAATAATTATATTATTGAATTAAATTATGAAATAGTAAGATTAATGAAAGTTTACGGTTAAGTATTGGTGATCAGCAATCCCAAGAAATTGTTGAAAGGAGCAGGAAAAGCAAAGAGGTGATCCACGGGTAGCTTTAAATGCTACACGGTGAGTTAGATTTACTTTTAGTAATTGAGACCAATATAAATTATTTGAATTAATTGTTGAATTATAATGATGGGATGATGCATTTTTTTTTATGTATGATAATTGATTGATTGATTAAGGATCAAATGATATGTTGAAAATTAATTATATGAGAAGTTATGTTTTAAAAAAATGGATTAATGAAAAATATTTTGAAAAAATATATGAAATTCTTAAATGATATTATTGAAAAATTGATATAATATATGAGGAGACAATTTAATATGCATATGATGAAATAATAATTTTGAGAAAGAGATAGTTTAATTGAATTCTTTGATGTATGCTTACTTGAATGTTATTGTTCATATGCAAAAAAACAAGACCATGAAAGTAGCTGGTCTGACAGAAACATGTTGACATATGGGAAGATGTTCCCATATAATAGTATGAAATGAGTTGATGTAAAAGAACGAAAGATAATTTAAATTCATGCATTTATTTTTTTTAAATATTTATTATTGTTAGGCTGAGATGATAAAGCATCAATCTTGATTGTAAAGTGATTGATAGATAGATGAGTCTCATAGTGAGACAACTTTGATGATAAAGAAATTGAAAAGATGATATGATAAAGAATTATATTATCGATTGTTTGTATGATGTGAACCTTATGATGAGTTAAATGATGATATTAAATTGATAAAATATGAGAAGAAAACAGATATGATTAGTATATGCGATATATTTATTGAAAGATGATACATTGATGATTTATTTATAAAAAAAGGTTGATAAATGATTGAATTAGTATGTGAGAAGAGATAAATTATTAATTATGTTGATTTAATAATGATCGAATAAATCTAGAAGTATACAAATTGAGTACTTCTAGTAAATTTAATTCACTGAGCTTGTGAAGCTCACTCCTCATCGTTGAAATATTTTAGGTTGTGGACAGGGGTGATAGATACTTGAGCTGATAACCAGAATAACTTAAGTCCTGTGGTCAGCATCCTCAGAGTTGTGAAAGAAAAAGAAAAGAAAATCATGAAAAGTTGTTAATATTCATGCATTTTGTTATTGTATATATTGTTTCTGATAAGAGAAAGATGTTGTATCTCATCTAAAAAGAGTTGTATATATATATATATATATATATATATATATATATATATATATATATATATATATATATTCAGTCGATGTATGTTTTTAATATTGCTGCATATATGTGTCGTGCTGAGATTTCAAAACGTGATGACACCGTCTCGGGGGTGGCCAACTCGGGATGGGTCGTTAAACCATCATATAAATCAAATAATTTTCTTTACATAAAATCTAAATTTTTCCTAACAATTTTACTTATCATTTTAATGATACAATTTTTAATCAGCTCATCATATATTTTATACTTTCAATCATTTCATCATTAAAAATCATATTTTACTTAAATCATTCAATTAATACTTATATCATGTATTCCATCAAATCGAACATTTTCATAATATATTTCATAGCTTTTCTTATAATATAATTCATTTCAAGTTTTATTAATTTTTCTAGTTCTTCTCGCTTACTAACTGTAAAGTGAACTCACCACATAGCACTAACATTATATATGGATCACCTCTTTGCCTTTGACACTCCTCTCAGCAATACCACTAGATTGCTACTTAACGAGAATATTCTTATAAATTTTACTATCTCATAGTTAAATTTATACCTTGTATTGGGTTAAATTCATGAATATGTATGCATGTTTCATTATAACTCTAAATTCACAATTTCGGTGAAATTCTCATTCTTTTAATTTAAATCCCAAATCTTTTTCAAGAAAAGTACAAGAACTAAACTTCTAAAAATCAAAATCTTTGAATACAATTATAAGAATTTCCTTTCCAAATCTTTTTCTCGGAATTCATGAAACTTGTCCGCGAACTAGTTAAATTCCAATACAGGATTGTGAAATCCTTGAAATTATTATGTTTTGAGAGATTTTCTAGAGAGAGAATGAGTTGTAGAGAGAGAAACGTAAGTTTGAACGTTTAGAAATGATTTTGGATGTTTGAAACTCTTTTATATGAAAAATTTTAACTGATCGGTCAACTGTCCGGTCGACCAATTGGTTACTAATAAAATATCAAAAAATTTCTAGTATAATGTTCAGAACCCCACTGATCGATGAACCAGTAGATCGATCAACTGACGGACTACCCCACCAATCGACAGACCAGCTGACTGGTAGGGTCACCAATCGACCGCCTCGGTTGATCACTCATTTCAATCATCAACACTTACCGGTCGACTACCCGACCAACTGGTTGGTTCGAGCTATTAGTTGACCAGTTCCCCTTTTTATGCATTAAAAATAATTTTTCTTTCATTCATTCTAACTCATTTTTTAAAAAAATGTTCAACTTATTTCCTCAAAAAATATTTCTAACAGAAGTTTCAAATCATTTGATATATGTATGAAAATTATAATATAACTTCACAATTTACTATTTTACCCTTACCTTAAGGGTATGAGCCATACAATTCTACCCACCATATAAAACTTTCGTCCTCAAAATTTGTTCAACTATATAATGAAAAAAGTTAGGGATACTATTTTCTCATACTCGCTTCATGTTGTCACGTGATTTCCTCAACATCTCTATGCCACCACATCATGTTTCATTTGTATTTAAATTTTTTTATTGGAACTCGTACAAAAGATAAGTCTTTCTGAAGGTCTTCGGATTGATATGGAATTTTATGGGATTAGTCATATAAATAATTTCGTAAAATGAAAACATGAAAAACATTATGCAATTGTTTTAATTCTAGAGGTAACTCTAGTTTGTAAGCCACTAATCCAACTCTTTCCATGATCTCATAAGGTCCAATATATCTTGGAATCAACTTTCTCTTCTTTCTGAATCTCAATACTCCTTTCTATGGAGATACTTTGAAATGAACCCAATCACCAACTTGGAATTCAAGAGGTCTTCTTCTTTTATCTGCATTACTTTTTTTATCTATTTTGTGTTGCTATAAGGTTTTTTTTAATCAATTTGATCTTTATAGTTGTTAAGCCTATTAATTCGGGACCAAAGATCTTTCTTTCTCTCACTTTTTCCCAACATATAGGACTTCTACATCTCCTATCATGTAGAGCCTCAAATACGAGTTTGAGATTGATTATCATAGGAAATTTTTATCAAAGGTAAGTAAGTATCCCAACTCCCTGAGAAGCTCATCACACTTGCCCTCAACATATCCTCTAGTATTTGAATAACTCTCTCAGTCTACCCATCTTTTTGAGGATGAAAAGTAGTACTAAACTGTAACTAAGTACCCATAGCTTGTTGAAAGCCTCTCCAAAATTGAGAAGTAAATCTAAAATCTCGATATGACACAATGCTCAATGGTACTCCATGAAGTTTTACAATTTCTGCTACATACAAATAAACCAACATTCCTGGACTCTAAGTAGTTCTAATACGAAGAAAATGAGAAGACTTAGATAATCTATCTACAATTACCCATACAACATCATGACCTCTTTGAATACGGGGAAATCCAGTAACAAAATCCATACTCACATTTTCTCATGACCATTTAAATACATGAAAAGGTTATAATAAAATTGCTTGATGTTATTTTTTTACTTCACTTGCTGAAAAACTAAACATCAAGAAATATACTCTGCTACATCCTTCTTCAATCCCGACCACCAATAGTTTTGTTTCAGACCCTTGCACATCTTATTATTTTCTGGGTGCATTGAGTAAATTACATCATGTGCTTCTCTTAATATCTTCTTTCTCAACTCTACACCATTCGGAACACACATCCTATGGCCCAACATCATTATATCATCCTCTCTGATTCTAAATTCTAATTGTCTCCTACTCAGTACTTCCTACTTAATCTTTTCTATTCCCTCATCCTTACCTTGAACTTCTAGAAGGAGTTATACAATGGATGATTACACTATCATGTTTGCTACTAATCTTCCTCTCTCAATTACCTTCAATTACATCTTAATACTTCTCAATTTTACCATAAAATCCACGTTATAGCTTTCTATAGCATCTAATCTTTCTGTGGATTTTGCCTTCTTTGGATGGTAATGAATTGTAAAATCATAATCACTAATCAATTTCATCCATCACCTCTATCTCAAATTAAATTCCTTTTGGACAGGTAAATATTTAAGACTCTTATGGTTAATGTATATTTCACAAGTGGCTTTATACATATGATGTCTCCAAATTTTCAATGTAAATACTATGGCAGCTAACTCTAGGTCATGGGTAGGGTAGTTTCTCTGATGATTCTTCAATTGACTAGATGAATAAGCTACTACCTTCCCATGATGCATCAATACACATCTCAATCCTTGATGCGAAGCATCACTATACACTACAAATACTTCATCTATAGAAAGAAGAACTAGTGTTGGAGCATTAGGTAATTTCTCTTTTAACAAATGGAAAATCCTTGTACACTTTAAAGATCATTCAAATTTCACTTCTTTCCTAGTTAGTATGGTTCTTCTTAGAATTTTTAACACCATTTCTAAGTGTTTCACATGTTTTTCTTCCCTATTAGAATATACTAGGATATCATCAGTAAATAGTACCACAAATTTATCTAGAAAAAAGGTTTAAATACTCTACTAATTAAATCCATAAATGCAGTTGGAGCATTAGTTAACCCAAATGGCATCACTAAAAATTCATGGTGACCATAACGTGTCTTAAAAACAGTTTTAGGCATGTCCCATTCCCTAATCCTTAATTGATGATACCCTGATCTCAAATCAATCTTGGAAAATACCCTAACTCCCTGTAATTTCTCAAACAGATCATATGTTTTGGTTAAAGGTATTTGTTTTTAATTGTTATATTATTTAACTGTCTATAATCTATACACAATCTCACTGTACCATCTTTCTTCTTTGCAAATAATATCGGGGCTCCCCATGGTGACACAGTAGGATGAATGAATCGTTTATCTAACAATTCTTGAAGTTGTACCTTAAGCTCATTCAACATAACTGGTGCCATTCTATAAAGTGTTGTGGAAGTAGGTATAGAATTTGGAATTAGATCAATGGAGAACTCAGTTCCCTACTAGGTGGTAAACTAGACAATTTTTCGAGAAATACTTCTGGATAATCTCTCACCATTGATATTTCTTCCAACTTTGTACATTCCTTACTTGAATCCGCCAGATAAGCTAAGTACCCATCACAACCCATCTTCAACCGCTTACTAGTTGTCAAGGCAGAAATAAGACAATTGGAAAGTATCTTATGTTCTTCTTAAAAGCTAAACTCTTCTTGCCCATGTATTCTAAAATTACATTCTTCCTAAAACAGTCAACCCAAGCATGATATGCTGATAGCTAATCCATTCCTAGTATTAGATCAAAGTCTACCATATTCAGAGGTAATAAATTTAATTCAAATTCTCTATTTCCCATATAAATAACACATCCCCAATAAATCTTTCGAATAATAACTCTATCTCTAGTAGAAACCTCAACAGCTATATTATGAAATAAAGAACTAACATGTGCATATATAAATTTCATAAAAGAATTAGATACAAAATAGTGAGTTACACCTAGATTAATTAGTATTCTAATAGGTTTATCAAGGATAGATACTATACCTATAACGACATTAGGTGTAGCTTAGGCATCTTTTTGGGTAAGAGCATGCACTTGGCTTTCTTTGGGTTGTGTCTGACTAACATGTCCTCTCTCAACTATTGCTCTTTGACCTTGAGCTCCACTCCGAACAATCCCTGATCAACCAACTCTACTTGACTGTCCTCTCCCAACTCCTCCAATAGTAACTACATCAAATGGTTTAACCTTTAACGAATAATCCACACCTCTATGTCCACCCTCTCCACAAACGAAACAAATCAAAGTAGGATAATCCAAAGATAAATTTCCTATTTGATTACGCCTCAAACATACTATACTCCCCTTATCAGATACAACATTACCACCTCTTCTTAAAAGTACACTCTTACCGTAACTAAATCCTCCAACTCCTATAGGCTCTTTCCCAAACCTAGGGTTTCCTAATCCCCTTATCAATGCAGCATAATTTGTATGCCTCAAATAAGAAATTTTAGAACGTATTTCAAAATTCAAACCATCAAGAAATATCTTACACTTATTCTCCTCAATAGTCACCAACTCAAGTACAAATCTAGATAGAGCCACAATTCTCTAATCATATTGAGCCACATTCATCATATTTTGCCTCAACTGAATAAAATCTCTCTCCTGCTGAGATGTAAATTTATTAGGAAAGTATTTAGCAAAGAAAATTTCCTTAAACATACTCCACGTTAAGGGTTGATCTATATTCATACTTAGCCTAGGGAAAATATTGTCCCACCAATTAGAAGCTTTATCCTCTAATTGAAAAGATATAAAGGCAACCTACTGCCTATCTACCTAATTCAGTCTATCAAGAGCTTGAGTAAAAGCTTCTCTTAACTCATCTCTTTCAGCTTCAGAATTCCTCACTACACTACTAGTAATAGGTGCACTATCAACATGTTCCATCTTAGGAACCATAGATTCAACATCAACTTTTACTTCCTCTCTTCTAAACAAAGGGGGCCTACCACACCCTCTAGGTCCCACCACCCTAGCTTTAGGTCTACCACGTCCACGCAACATCCTCAGACCTAAATCGAAATAATTTATTTTAGACACCACATTACCAATTTTTATGTAGTATAAAGAATCTTAAACCTATAACTCTGATACCAAAATTGTAATGACTCATCCTAAGTGGGCCCTACTCGAGACAATATCGTCAATTTTTATAACAAAGCATGACTTATATGCAACAACTATTGTTTTATAACTTGAATTATAATTACAAATTTTTGTTTAAACTCTTTTATAGAGAAGATACAAAATTTCATTAAAAAAATTATACAATAATTTACCCTGATGCATGTACATGTACAACACTCTTCCAAATTTACCATTATTTACTCTTTTCTTATCTTTCTTTTCTTGTTTGAGGATGCCAACCAGGAGGACTTAGCTAGATACTTAATCTGAATCTTAAGTCAAAGAATCTATCAGTCTTGTTCTTGAACTGATTTTTTTTTTAAATAATGGGGAATGATCTTTAAAAGCTCATTGAATTTCAATTTACTAGAAGTACTCGATTTGTATACTTCTAATCATATTTTAATCATGATTCATATACAAAATTCAATATACTTTCAATCATTCATTTTTTATCATCTCAGATCATTTTTATATATTTCAACCATCATATGGATATCATGTCAGATATCAAGTTCATCATTTTCTCATCACAACTATCTCATCATGAGATTCATAATCACATCATCATAAATTTTATAATCATTAAGATATATCACATCTCAATAAATATAATTAAATAAATGAATGAAAAATCTTCACTTTTTTCTTTCTCATCATATCATATCACATCTCCTCCATCAATCACTTTCCTAATCAAATCCTTCCATCAATCACTTTCCTAATCAAATCCTACTTCTAAACACTATATACAAGGGCTCTCATTATCAAATGTACACACTCAATTCACTTTCAAACCCTCTAGCTCTCTTGTTTCTTACTCTATTACGCCTTTAGTTTGCTAACTTAGGCATTATAGAGTCCCTCCGGAGGCATAACTCCTCCGGTCCTCCGGTGATTCCTTAGGATTTCTTTTGTCTTTGCGTGCACATGTACCCCACAGCGTTCGTTCGCTTGCCTGGCGAATTTTCGGCATCAATAACACCAAAACGTTGTAATGGGGATTACACTTTTGAATGAGTATAATGACCATTATATTATAACATTGATTCATCTTGGATTCACAATATAATTAAATATTAATATAATATTATACTAAATATCATAAAATAATAATATTATAGTAAATAATATAATATATTAATAAATAATAATCTATTAGTAATAATTAATAAATACAAATATATTATTAAAAACTAATAAATATTTAAAAATATAATTAAATATTAATATAATATTATACTAAATATCATAAAATAATAAGATAATATAATTATAGAAAATAATATATAATAATATTTTATTAGTAATAAGTAATAAAATTACATTATTAAAAAATAATAAATATTCAAAAAACATAATTAAATATTAATATAAAACTATACAAAAATCATAAAATAAAATAATAATATTATAATGAATTATATAATTTAATAAAAAAATACACATAAAATATAGTAATATATGATTAATAATTAATAAAACTAGAATATAATTAAATATTTGAAAGTAATAATATAATATAATTAACTAATATAATATATTATATTGAAATACTATAATAATGCTATAATAAATATATAATATAAATAATAATACTAATATAAGATTTTATATTGATATAAAATCATGTATTGATAAAATAAATATTAAGAAATAGTAAAATAAATATTAATACAATAATATAGTTAACTAAATAATATAATACTATGATCGTAAATAATATGATATATAATAAAATCGTAATAATATTAAATATCATGAAACAATATTAAATATCATAAAATAATAAAATAGTATATGAATAATAACATAATATTATTATAGTAAAAATATAATATAATATAGCATATATATATAAATAGTAATACTAATATAATTAACTAATATAAGATAATTATGCAATAAAATTATAAATTATTAATAAGGAATAAGTAAATAATAAATAAATATAAAATAACATGCTTAATATAAATAAATTAATATGATTAATTTTATATACATTAAATACATTTTAGTCAATCTGATTTCATTTTATTAGTTTGAACATGGTAACTAAATACTGTAATCGATTTCAGCTTCAATTCAAGGGTCTTTCCATTTTAACCAAACAATATAATCGAATTCCAAACTTGATTTGGTTATAACTTTGATTACATTGCAGTCTTAATTACATTACCTCAACCGAATGCGACATAAATGTTACTTGTCATCATATGTTCTTAAATTAATTAAGGGTGTTCTTATTCTTTTATTCTCTATTGTAAATATATATGGAATAATGCTACTCATAACACATATCAGTTAAAAAAGGTTATTAGTTTTAAAATTTGAAATATTTCCTGCCTTCATGCCCTACTCTTATTCTTATGGTTTATGGCACATGGCAAATTGGAAACAGTAGATCATCTTGCCTTATGAAATATCATTTTTTTTGCCCTTTACGTGAAGGTACAAATGAGACTGTTCAACATCTTTTATTTGATTGTGATTTGCATGTATCTTTGAATCAATGTTGTCCCTATTCTTATAATTCATCCTGACATATTACTCTCTAATTAAAATCTTGGATTGGGGAGGTCTTAAGATGGGATTTGACAAGCCTAATCCCACCTCAGCCTTTTGTCCTATATTTGATTCCTTTTTGTATTGTTCATTTGGGATTGGAGGGAGGGGGTAAACTTAATCCTTATACCAATAATTTAATCTCATGGGGGAGGCAAAATTTATTCCACCCCACTGTAACTAATTTTTTCCTCCCCCCTTTTCCTCCATCTCTTTCTTCTAAGTTTTCTTCATTTTTCTTTTTTGAGTATTATGTTCTTCCATTTTGTCCTTCCATTCCTTCTCCTTCTTCTTTTTCATCATCCTTCTTCTTCCCCAGATCTGTGCCACCTCTCCTCATCTACCCCGATTCTACGCGATTCTTTTTCTTCATCCGCGTCACCATCACCCTACTCTCGTTTTTCCTCCACGCTGCCATCTCGCGGCTCTATCTTCATCCATGGTGTCGAATCCTCTTCTCTCTAAATGTGGTTCATGGTTGCAGTGTTACATCTTGGGTTGTGTTTGTTTTGTGAAATGAGGTGCAGATATAAGGGAGGGAAAAAGACGCTTTTGTGTTCATTTTTGCATATGTTTTTTCTAGGTTTCTATTGATTTTGTGTTGATTGTTAGATATACAATTATCTTTGGGTTTGTCTTGATTGTTTTATTTTTGCATAAGGGAGGAAAAGAGTGTTTGGTTTGCTAGAAATGGCAAGAAAATTTGTATAACTTGTGAAAAAATAGGTGGTGGAGAATGATGAATAGTGAAGTGTAGTGTAATGACCTATCTCGGGTGGGCCCACCCAAGACGGTATCGTCACTATTTGAAATCTAAGCATGACACATATTTAACAATTGTTGCATTGATTACAAAAAATAATTCTAGTATGATCCTCAACTCTTTACCAGACGAGATTGCAACTTTCTTACAATAACTTTCTTTTTCTTACAATATTCACAGCTCTAATGAATTAAATACACTATGCATAACATGTTCAACTCTTAAACAATATACAATACTTTGAACAACTATACAAAGTCTACCACATTTTTATTTTATTTTCTTTCTTTATTCTTTTCTATTTTTTTTTTGTTTTTTTCTAACAATGTAACCTATAAGGACTTACCTATATAACTTACACTGGGTCTCAAGATATGGATCTATTGATCTTGCCCGCAGCTTGAAATAATTTAATTTGAGGAATGAGCTTCACAAACTCAATGAATGATAATTTACTAGAAGTATTCGATTTGTATACTTCTAATCATATTTCATATTACAATTTATACTCATGTTTCACATCATTTACTTCAATCAATTTCTATCATTATATTACTATCAATTCTATTTCATATCACATGTTTCAACCAACTTATAATCATCATTTATCAACTCAACTGTCTCACTATGAGACTCATATTTCTATCATCATTTAACAATCAACTTAATGCATTAGCATCTCAATTATTATAACAATACATAAACATGAATGCATTCATAGCCTCATTTCTCATCATTCCACATTTCTTTCTTTCACATCTCATCATTTCTGCATTTCATTCATATCATTCTCTGATATATCCTTTGAGAACATCTTCCCAGATGCCTCTATGTTTCATTTGGATCAGTCATGGTTCTAGTCTAATCTATGCATATGATCAATTACACATAAGCAGGCATATCACATCAATATACAATTCAAAAGTTATTTTCTTTCATGAAAACTCTCTCTCTCTCTCTCTCTCTCTCTCTCTCTCTATATATATATATATATATATATATATATATATATATATATATATATATATATCAAATCATCTCTTCATATAATATCAACTTACTCATTTTTTATCGATATATCTATCATTTATCCATTCAATGATACAATTTCACTAATTTCCAAAGCTTTTTCCTTCAAATCTCTTGAAAATATTTACGTAAATCATTGATTTCTAAGATAGGATTATCAATTTCTTTAGTTGTAAAGTGTTTGTAAGTATTCATAAGCTTTTTTAGAGAGGGAGAGTAGCTTTTAGAGAGAGAGTACAAAGTTGCGGAGTGTAAAAATGAATTTGAAATCTCAAAATCTCTTTTATACAAAATTTTCAGTATAACCGGTCGACTACCCGATTGATCGGTTGGACCTTTTCAAAAATTTCAAAATTATCTTTAAACCATCGATCGACCGTCTATCCGATCGGTCCATCTACTGGCCAATTGACCAACTGACTGGCTAACCGATCAATCAATCAATATGCTCCCTTGCTAAGCAACCAACTGGTCGATTGGTCCTCCACTACTAGTTGACCGGTTCGCCACTACTAGTCGACTGATTTGGATCACCAATCGATCAACTGGTCGATCAGTCTGCCACTACCAGTTGACTGGTTTGGATCACCAATTGACCGACTGGTCAACCGATTCTTTTCCATTGAAAAATTACGTTTTTCATAAAAAAAAAATTATAACTATTTTCCTTCCAAATTTGTTCAACATCTTTCTTCAAAATCCCTTCAAATTCAACTTTCTGAGTCAGTATGTATGCATGTTAAATTCAATATAATTTCAATATACAATCATAATTATTGTTTTACCCTTACATCGAAGGTACTGGTTTAAAATTCTGCCCACCATATTAAAATTTCATCATCGAAATTTTGTTACCTAAATCAAGAAAAAAGATGGGGGTATTGTTTTCTCATGCTCGCTTTGTGTTCCCACGAATTTCCTCAACATCCCGATTCCACCACAACACTTGAACTAGCAGAATTACTTTATTATGCAAAACCTGTTCTTTTATGTCTAAAATTTGGATTGAAACTTGTACAATAGTTAGGTTTCCTGAATATCTACAGATTGATATGGAATGTTATGGGATTCATTATATAAATACTTACGCAAAACTGAAACATGAAAAACGTTATGCAATTGATTCAACTCTGGAGGCAAATCCAGACTATATGCTACTGGTCCAACTCTTTCTATAATCTCATAAGTTCCAACATACATTGGACTCAATATACTTTTCTGTTTAAACCTCATTACTCCTTTCAATGGAGATATCTTCTGATGAACCCAATCACCAACTTGAAATTTCAGAGGTCTTCTTCTATTATCGACATAACTCTTTCATCTATTATGTGTTTCTATAAGGTTTTGTCTAATTAATCTAATCCTCTCAGTCGTTAATTCAATAATTTCATGACCAAATATCTTTCTCTCTCCCACTTCTTCCCAACATACTGAAATTCTACACTTTCTGCCATACAAAGCCTCGAATGGTACCATTCCAATACTAGCTTGATATTGATTATTATACACAAACTCTATCAAAGTCAAGTAAGTATCCCAGCTTACTAAGAAACTCATAATACTAGCCCTCGCAATATCCTCTAGTATTTAAATAACTCTATCAGTCTGCCCATCTGTTTGAGGATGGAAAGCAGTACTAAACTGCAACTGAGTACCATGGCTTTTTGAAAGCCTTTTCAAAATCTAAATGTAAATCTAGCATCTTTATTTGATATTGTGCTCAAAATTACTCCATGCAATCATACAATCTCAACTATATATAGTTTAACTATTTTTTTGGGACTCCAAGTAACCTTAATAAGAAGAAAATAGGATGACTTAGACAATCTATCTACAATTACTCACATAGCATCATGATCTCTCTGGGTACAGGGAAATCCAGTTACGAAATCCATACTAATATTCTTCTATGGTCATTCAGCCATAGGAAGAGGTTGTACTAAACTTGTTGGATGTCTATTTTCATATTTAACTTGCTGACAAACTAAACATTTAGAAATATAATCAACTACATACCTCTTCAACCATGACCACCAATAGTTTTTTCTTAATCCTCTGTACATCTTATTATTACCTGGGTGCTTCGAGTACATTGTATCATACGCCTCTCTGAATATCTCATTTTTCAGCTCAATATCATTGGGAACATAAATTTTATGTCCAAATACTAGCATACCATCATCTATGAGCCTAAACTCAGATTGCTTCCCACTCAACACTTCCTGCTTAATTTTGTCTATTTACTCATCTATAACTTGCATTTCTAGAAGGATTTCTATAATGGATGATTTTGCAGTCATAATAGTTAGCAATCCTCTTCTCTCATTGATATTCAATTTCATTATCATTTTTCTCAACTCTACCATTATATTCATATTATTGGTTTATATAGAAGCTAATCTTCCTCTGGATTTTCTACTTAAAGCATCAGTTACTACGTTTGTTTTCCCTAGATGGTAATGAATCGTATAATTATAATCACTAATCAACTTCATCTAACGCATCTGCCTCAAATTTAAACTCTTATGATATGTGAATATCTCATAAGTGGCTCCATGCAGATAATGTCTCCAAATCATTAAAGCAAACACCATGACAACCAACTCTAAGTCATAGGTAAGATAAATGATTTCTCTCATGATTCTTTAATTGCCTAAAGGCATAAGTCACTACCTTCCTATGTTGCATTAACATATAACCTAACCTTGGATGTGAAGCAACACTATATGTCACGGATCTTTCATCACCAGAAGGAAGTACTAACACCAAAGTGGTAGTTAATTTTTCTTTCAACATCTGGAAACTCTTTTCACACTCCTCAGACCACACACATTTCACATCCTTCTTGGTTAATCTAGTCAAAGGTATTGCTATAATTGAGAAATTCTTTATAAACATTCTGTAATAACCAGCCAATCCCAAGAAACTTTTAATCTCAGTTACACTGGTAGGTCTCTTCCAACTCAACACTGCTTAGACATTGTGAGGATCAATTGCTATACCTCCTTGAGATATTTCATGCCCCAAGAAAGTTACCTCATTCAATCAGAACTCGCATTTAGAAAATTTAGCATATAATCTCTCTTTTCTCTGAATATCTAAAACAATTTCTAAATGCTTAACATGACCTTTTTCACTCTTAAAGTACACCAGAATGTCATCAATGAATATAACCCCAAATTTATCAAGATAGGTTTTAAACACTCTATTCATCAAATCCATGAATACAGCTATAGAATTAGTCAAGCCAAATGGTATCACCAAAAACTTATGATGACCATTACGTGTCCTAAAAGCACTCTTAGGTGCGTCTTCCCCCTTAATTCTTAACTAGTGATACCCTGATCTCAAGTCTATTTTAGAAAACACTCTAGCACCTTGCAACTATTCAAATAAATCATCTATTCTATGTAGAGGATATTTATTCTTAATGTTTAACTTACTAAATTGTCTATAGTCTATACATAGTCTCATGGTACCATCTTTCTTCTTCATAAATAACACTAGGGCTCCCCACGATGACACACTAGGATGTATGAAATGTTTATCTAACGATTCCTGAAGTTGTATCTTCAACTCTCTTAACTTGGCGGGTGCCATCCTATAGGGTCTTATAGATATAGGTAATGAACTTGGAAGCACATCAATAGAGAATTCAATCTCCCTACTCGGAGGTAAACCAGATAATTTATCAGGAAATAACTCCGAATAATCTCTCACAACTTATATCTTTTCTAGCTTTCCACCTTCCCTACTATAGTCCAGTAGTAAATCTACTTCAAATTCTTTCTCACTCATAAGAATAACACATCCCTGATATACACTTATAATCACAACCATATCTCCAATAGGAACTTCAATAATAAAATCATGAAATAAAGGGCTAACACATGCATCCATAGATTGCATAAAGGAATTGGATGCAAATGGATGAGTTATACCAAGTTCAATTAATACTATAGCAATTCTATTAAGGATAGATATTGTACCCATTACAACATCAAAAGTCGCTTGGGTATCCTGCTGGGTCAGTGCATAAACTCTACTCTCTCTGGGTTGCGTCTGACC
Source organism: Bretschneidera sinensis (assembly GCA_023935145.1). NCBI lineage: Eukaryota > Viridiplantae > Streptophyta > Magnoliopsida > Brassicales > Akaniaceae > Bretschneidera > Bretschneidera sinensis. Next base: position 54,983,946 of record CM043702.1, on the reverse strand, counting down.
ACCATGTCCTCTATCAGCCATTGTTCCTCTCCCTGGAGCTCTACATTGATCACTCCCAGATACACCACCATTATCTGATTGGCCTCTTCCTTAACTTCCAACACCCACTACCACAGCTGGTTTCCTCAATGGATAATCCACATGGATATGTCCACCCTCTCCACAATTAAACCACATTAAAATAGAACGATTCTGAGCTAAATGTCCCATCTGATTACACTTATAACATGCTAATTTTTCCCTATCAAATACCATGTTACTACCTTCTCTTGGTGGCATATTCCCACCTCTACCGAACTCTCCAACTCTAATAGGTTGTTTCCTAAACCTAAGGGTACTTCCAACAGAACTCTGAGTCATAGAGGCTACAGATCCAATCTACCTCTACAAACTCTAAACAACGGGTCCATGGGAAAAGGAACAACCCTTTTGGGGTGCTCTCACACCCTGAATCCCTAGACTACCACCTTTGCTTCCTTCTAATCTACTTCTCTTTAGCCACTCTCTACATCCTCTAGACTCAAAGATGTCTTTCTCTATCTAAAGTGACATATCCACCAAAGTTTCATAATTCACATGCCTCAAATATAAAAGCCTAGAACATATCTCAAAATGTAAACCATCAAGGAATCTCTTACACTTTCTTTCTTCAATATTCACCGACAAATGCACAAATCTCAATAAAGCTAGAGATCTACCATAATATTTTGCCATAGTCATCTAATTCTACCTCAACTAAATAAAGTCGCTCTTCTGCTAGGATCTAAAAGTATTTGGAAAATACTTTGCAAAGAATACTTCCTTAAACCTAATTTGGGTTAAGGAACGATCTACATCCATATTTAGCCTAGGATGAATATCATCCCACTAACTAGAGGCCTCACCCTCTAACTAAAAAGAAGCAAAGACAACTCTTATCCTATTAGACAATGGTAAAACACCAAATAAATGCTCAATGCATTTAATCCATGTCTCTACATCTGAAGGGTTATCAGATTCCTTAAAATATAGGGGGTTCAACTTAATAAATCTGGCAAAACAATCGCTCTGCATCTTAGGACTCCCCATAGGATTAACTACTAATTTAGGTTATGGACTAACCTATTCATCCAATCTATGCTATAAACTATCAGCTATATCCTTTACTACAATCATCCTCTCAAGAGCATGAGCAAGAGCTTTTCTTAGCACATCTCTTTCAACACTAGATTCTCTTACTGCACCACTCATACTAGGAGCACTATCAACATATTCCTGATAAGGAACCACAGACTCTACATCAATCTCAACCTCAGCTCTCCTATACATAGGGGGCCTACCATGCCCTTTCTGTCCCACAACTATACTTATCGATCTACCACGTTCACACGACATCCTTAGATTCTATATTAAGATATAATTTATTTTAGTATTTCACCTTTTTACGTTTTATGTAGTCTATAGTATCATAAAACCTACAACTTTGATACCAAAATTGTAACGACCCATCCTAAGCGGGCCCACCCAAGATGGTATTGTCACTATTTGAAATCTAAGCACGACACATATGTAACAACTATTGCATTAATTACGAAAAATAATTACAATATGATCCTCAAATATTTTACAGAGGAGATTGCAATTTTCTTACAATAACTTTCTTTCTCCTACAATATTCACAACTCTAATAAAATAAATACACTATGTGTAACATGTTTAACTCTTATACAATATACAATACTTTGTATAACTATGCAAAGTCTATCTCATTTTTCTTTTCTTTTCTTTTCTTTCTTTATTTCTTTTATTTTCTTTGTTACGAGGATCTCACCAACGATGATTTACCTATATAACTTATAATGGGTCTCAATGTATAGATCTATTGGTCTAGCTCGCTGCCTGAAATCATTTAATTTGAGGAATGAGCTTCACAAACTCAGTGAATGACAATTAACTAGAAGTATTCTATTTGTATACTTTTAGTCATATTTCATATTATAATTTATACTTATGTTTCACATAATTTACGTTATCAATCAATTTCTATCATTATGTTACTATTAGTTCTATTTCATATCACATGTTTTAAGAAACTTATAATCATCATTTATCAACTCAACTGTCTCATTATGAGACTCATATTTTTATCATCATTTAACAATCAAATTGATGCATTAACATCTTAATTATTATAACAATAAATAAACATAAATGTATTCACAACCTCATTTCTCATTATTCCACATTTCTTTCTTTCACATCTCATCAGTTCTACATTTCATTCATACCATTCTATGGTATATCCTTTGGGGACGTCTCCCCACATGTCGACATGTTTCATTCAGACCAACCATGGTTCAAGTCTATTATATGCATATAATCAATTACATGCAAGCAAGCATGTCACATCAACATACAATTTAGAAGTCATTTTCTTTCATGAAAACTCTCTATTTATCATATATATATATATATATATATATATATATATATATATATATATATATATATATATATATATCAAATCACTACTTTATACAATATCAACTTATTTATTTCTTTTATCGATATATTGTTCATCAATTTCTATCATTAATCCCTTCAATGATATAATTTCATTAACTTTTTAAATAGGTTCATTTCAATCATATTTTAAATTATACTTTTATCAATTCATCAAATTTATGCATGTTACATATTTCTCATCCAATCAAATTTTTTATAATGTATCATTAATAATCAGTTAATACTTTCATTCATTTCAAGATATATACATATTTCAAGTTTGTCTCACTTATTAATAGTAAATTTCAACTCACCATGTAGCACTTAAAACTACTTGTGGATCACCTCCTTGCTTTTCCTACTCTTTTCATCAATTTCTTAAGATTGCCGATTACCATATTCTAAAGCTTTTTTCCTTCAAATCTCTTGAAAATCTTTCTGTAAATCATTATTTTCTAAGACAGGATTCTCAATTTCTTCAGTTGTAAAGTGTTTGTAAGTATCCACAATCCTTTTTAGCGAGGGAGAGTAGTTTTTATAAAGAGATTACAAAGTTGCAGATTGTAAAAATGAATTTGAAATCTCAAAATCTCTTTTATACAATATTTTTGTCTAACCGGTCGACTACCCGTTTGACCAGTTGAATCTTTTCAAAAATTTCAAAATTACTCTCAAACCGTCGATTAGTTGCCTATCCGACCGGTCCACCTACTGGTCGATCGACCAACTGACCGGTCATTCCACTAACTCCCTTGCCAGTCGATCGATCCGCCACTACTAATTGGCCGATCAACTGATCGGTCATCTTTCCAATCGATTGGTTGGTTGACCGGTTTGGGTCACCAGTCAACCAATTATTCTTTGTTGAAAAATAATTTTCTTTTACAAAAATTTTATAACTCTTTTCCTTTCAAATTTTTTCAACATCTTTCTTCAAATTCAACTTTTTGAATCATTATGTATGCATGTTAAATTCAATATAATTTCAATATGGAATCATAATTACTGTTTAAGCCTTATATCGAGGGTACAAGTATTACAGTAATATGGTATTTTGACTTACTATCTTACTCTAATACCAATTAACCAATCCTATACACCAAACACAACATTAAAATAATCTCACTCTAATTCTTTGCAATCTTGTCCATGAACCAAACAGATTGTAAGGGTTTATGGGTTAAATGGCTTGCTCCTTCTTCGGGGAAGTTAAAGCTAAATTGCGATGGGTATAGTAGAAGAGGATGGTGCACAAGGGGAGGACTTATTAGAGATTATAAAAGGAAGTGCTTATTGCTTACTCCCATAGATTTGGCCAGGGTACTAACATGGAAAAAGAGGTTAAAGTACTCTTAATTGGTTTACAAATATGCCCCAATCGTAATATTGATTTGATCTGTATCAAAAGTAATTCGAAAGTTATATTGGACTGTTTTGACAGTAAATCAATACCTTGGAAAATCTATTACATATTTCAACCATATAAAGTCATTCTTCATCGTTCATGCTCGTTTGTACATGTGTATAGGGAAGGAAATAGACCAGTTGATAATCTTGTAGATTTGGCTTATCATTATCATTACAAAAAAGTATTCATAACTCGTATTTCTCTTGCTCGTCATATTTATTTGCTTTTTTTGGAGGACAATCAAAGTTTGCCAATTTTCAAACCATTAAAGTCCATAATGTAATTTGTTTTATTTGGAAGTTATTGCTTACTATTTTTGTGTGTTTACTCCTTGCTTTAGTTTTTTTTTTTTTATTGGATTTCATATTTGAAAGTAGAGGTTTTTTGTACTCCTCCTTAGAGAATTGTTTTCTTATTGTGGGGTAAGGTTCATGTCCCTTTCACTTTTTTTGTATTTGATATTTTTATTTTAATAAACTGGTAAGGGTCCGTTAAACCCCCCACCATGACAAGTGGTGTTTAAAAAAGATTAATATAGATGGGTGGTTAATAAATAATCATGGTTATGTGAGTGGGAGGTATTATTAGAGATGAGAATGATATTTTTATGATGCCTTTGCACGTAATATGAGTATTGCATCTAATGCTTTGGTTGAATTATGAGCATTAAGGCAAAGACTTATTTTAGCATACAATAGTTGTATTTAGGATATAGAAATTGAATGGATTCTCTTACGAATGTCTCTTTCTTATGCAAGCAAATTGCGATGAAGTCCATTTATAAATGGTGCAGTAGGGCTGCTTGACTCTATTGACTAGGTTTAGGTGACTAAATTTATCTTTTTTTTATTATTATTATGAAGCCAATAGAGTGATAGATAGATTGGAAAAATAGATGGCTTGTTCTCTTATTGGTCTGTGCGTGTATAGACAGCCCCTTGTTTCTATTGTTGGGCGTTAAACTTAGAAAAGTGTCGAAAGATCTATCCTCTATATGTGAGTTGGCTTTAAAGATCACCAATTGATGGGAGTTGGGGTTGCTATTAGGGATAATTTGCAAGTGATGGGTTCAATGGCTATAAGTTTTCCTTTGCTTGGTGATGGTGGAGGCTTGCGCAGTGGTGGATGCCCTTTGCTTTGCTTGGGTTTCCAAATTCTGTTGCATGATGGTTGAGAGCAATGCGAAGACAGTAGTGGTGGTGCTTCAATCTTCAGGTTCTTATCTTGCTAGTTTTGACACTTTGATCGATGAGGTTGATATATATGCTGAGCAAACAAGAACTCAAGCAATTGAGAAAACTGAAGTTAGAGCAATTGAGGAAAGTGAAGACTCGGCAGTAGGAGTAATTGAAGAAATTGAAGACACTAGCAACCAAGGAGAAAGATCAAAATATATCACAAGAAGACCTAAGTGGTGGACAGACTATTACTAGTAGAATTGCTTGTTAAACTGGTTCTATTAGTATGTTTTCCATACCATTTTGTTTAGTTACAAGTTAGTTAGTTTTCGGGTACAATGTAATTACTCTTCTTGGTAGAGTATATAAGCTTTATCATTGCATTGTAAAAGACAAGAAAAGTATAATAAAAAAAACACTCAATTCTTCTATTTGTTTTTTCTTTTTAGGTTAAGTTCTTGTCCTATCAAGAACAACTTAATACTCTTAGTATCAATTTGGTGCTTTCATTGTCAATCCTGCCCAAATTCCTTTTCCCCACAACACCTTTTCTAGTCATTTCATCAAAGGCTGACTCCACTAGATCTAAAGATGTGACATTGATAGCATTGTTGCCTTAATCAGAGAGTCCCTGAAAAAATTACGTGTAGAATTCATGTCAAATGTTGCATCATTGCTTGATCAACTGGCTAAACTCTAATCACCAACTTTTAGTACAATCTCCAGAGATACTGATTCCATTTTTTTTGTTGAAATCTTGGATACTTAAACCAATTTTACCTTCAAAACTGTCAAGTTGCACTGTCCTCGTTTTGTAGAAAGAGATCCTTCTGATTGGATCTTCAGAGTTGAACAATATTTCTTGTTCCAAAGTACACTAGAGGTGCAGAAACTATCTTGATTTCTTTTCGCCTTGAAGGACCTACTTCATCTTTGTATAAATGGATGTACCATACCAAACAATTCAGTTCTTAGCAAGAATTTATCCAAGCCTTACAGGGAAGGTTTGGCCTATTTGAATATGATGACCCGTAGGGAACCTTGCTTAAACTGACACAAATTGGTTCTATTTTGGACCATCGGCACCAGTTTGAGAACCTCTCCAATAAAGTCATGGGATTGAGTGCATCATTCTTGAAGAGTTGTTTCATATCAAGTCTTAAAACTCACATCAAAAGAGAAGTGATTGATCATAAACCTGCTACAATTCATGATGCGATTGTGTTGGCTCATTTACAAGAAGAAAGACTTATTGATATGAAGGGTTCTTGGAAGAATTGGCCATCTAAAACTCCAATACAACCAATCTTATTAGGACCAAAACCTTCTCCAACTGTTCATCAGAATGTTCCTGATGAGTCTTAAATATTGCATATTTTAGACCCTTAACTTACATTTGTTATGCTCTTAGTTAGTAGTATTTTACTTTATTTTACGTTTTTCTTGTGTTTTGTGTGTTTTTACAGCTTTGTGGAGAAAATGAAGCATTTCAGGAGATTTGAAGCTTCTGGAGATGTGCGATCGAGCGCACCTGCCTATGATCGAGCGCAAGGTCATCAATCCCACATCGAAATGTTTACAGTGCATCGCACCAGCGCGATCGAGCGCACCAGACACGCGATCGAGCCAGTCTGCGATCGATCGCAACATACTGCGATCGAGCGCACTCGGGCCAGTATCCCACATCGTTTTTGCAAGCCACATTAGTCCGGGTCTTCCCCTATATAAACACCACCTGACTTCATAATTCAGTGTACAATTCCTGAGCCACTTTGATGTTTACCGGTGGACGTCCGTCAGCATTCTGGTGGATTCCGAAGACATTGCTACCATGAGGGGAAGCGCCGCCCGTCAACGAGTGGAATTTCTCATATGTAAAGTTGTTTATTTATTTCTTTATATTCAGTTGTTTTAGTTTAAATGTTTAGCACTTTTTATTATAATTTTATTGTTATGAGTGGCTAGACTCTTCAGCTAAGGTTGAAGATGAAGCCCCGCCGTTGTTTGGCGTAGTAGTTCAGATTTGCTTATACAAATCTGACAATTTTTAGTAAAAATGTTCTGTCAATTGTTTGAGTTAATCTTATAATTGATTGAGTTTAAATTGTCTGTTGGATTTTCTTTGTGTTTCATCTGATGGCTACATTGAATGTTTTTCGATTAAATTGGATTCCCTTTGTGATTTGTTAAGAGCGGATACATCGGGTGCTTTTGGTTTAGTTGGGATATTCTTTGTTTTTTGTCTTATAGTTGGATTCATTGAATGTTTTGGTAGGCTATATTTTTAGAACATGTATGCTTAACTTCGGTGGGGTGGATTCGGAAACCTTAGTGCCTTTTTTATTAGTTTTTAAATCAATTTAGTTTAGTTTTAATTTATTTTGCAATATCATCTGAAATTCGGAACTAGGTTAAGATAGAGTTAGTTTAGATTAAATTATATTTTCACAACGCAATTCCCTGTGGATTCGACCTCGCACTTGCACAACGCTGTACTGCAAACGACTCGTGCGCTTGCGAGTAATTTAAAACTCACAACAAGTTTTTGGCGCCGTTGCCGGGGAATTGTTTGGTTTGTGAAAATTTTGTGTCTAAAATGATTTTATTTTTCTACTAGTTAGTTATCTTTTTGTTAAAAAAAAAAAATCATGTGGATGAATCCAGCGCCGGTTTCACAGTCTTTAGAGGACGCCCTCAAGGATTTCATTAAAATGACCGGCCCGTCCCTCAATATTGGCAACACTTTCAATGTTGAAAGTTGTTCCATCTGTGCTAGTCCCATGCATCTAGCACAGAATTGCCCATCAATGCCGGCTTGTGCCGAGTATCCTATGGAACAAATGAATGCTTTCAATGACTGTTGTTGGCAATCAAATGGATCTTGCTCCGAAACATACAATCCAGGGTGGTGGGATCACTCTAATTTTTTATGGGAGCAGAACCAACCAATGAATCAGGGAGGAGCCCCTTACCATGCTCACAATCAATACACTCCCGAATTTCCTCCACCAATTCCAAATTACAGTCACTCAGCTTATCCAGCACCATCACCCGCTTACCAAGCTCCCATTCAAGCGTCAGTGTCGGTTTCACAGTCATTGGAGGACGCTCTCAATGATTTCATGAAAACGACTACCCAATCTATGAGTGAAGTGATGAGTGCAACAATAGAAAACACCCAAGCGATTGCCACACTAGAGAGTCAAATTGATCAAATCGCAAGTTACGTGGGTGAAGGAGAGGAAGGAGAGTTCCCCAGTCAATCTGAGCCTAACCCAAAGGAGCAGTTTGCGGTGGAGAATTCTTTAACTCCTATGCATTGGCAGGAATAAGTGCAATCAATTGTCCCATTGAGGTCTAGGAGACAAGTGCACAATCAAGTGGAAGAGAACCCTGCTATGCACCAAGAGCAAGAAAGTGGCAACAATTAGAAGAGAGATGCTGAGCTATCTACAGTCACACGTATTATTAAGGATCTCTCTAGGTCGTTTTTACCTAAAGCGCCTTACCCTGAGAGACTCCAAGTGCCCAAGAAAGAAGGGAAGTCTGAGGACATTATGGAGGCATGCTTTGCTCAGTTTGAAGAGGATTTGGATTTAGATAAGTTACTTGAGCAAGCAAATACTATCGTGGAGTCTGCTCCTTGGGAGAGTAGTAGGACAGAGGAGACTATGGATGAATCCCGTATTGAGGATCCCTTGGAGGCATGCTTTGCTCACTTTGGAGAGGACTTGGGCTTAGATAAGTTACTCGATGAAGTAAATGTCATTTTGGAGTCTGATCCTCGAGAAAGCAATGAGACGGAGGAGACTGTCGCACCTGAAACCCCCAAGAAGGAACTTAAGCCTTTACCAGATAATCTTAAGTATAAGTTCCTAGGTTCAGTCGATAGTTTGCCTGTGATTATACCTTCAGATCTGGGTGATGCTCTAGAGGAGAAATTATTTGATGTCTTAAGAGAGCATAAGGAAGCTATAGGCTGGACCATTGAGGACATCAAGGGGATCAGCCCCTCGGTGGTGACGTACAGGATACATTTGGAAGAGGATGTTGAGCCATCGAGGGAGCCACAAAGAAGGCTCAACCCTGCTATGCAAGAGATTGTGAGGGCGGAAGATATTAAGCTGTTTGAGGCAGGGATCATTTATCCCATCTCTGATAGCAAGTGGGTGAGCCTGATTAAAGTCGTGCCCAAACGTGCTGAATTGACGGTAGTAAATAAACACGATGAGTTGGTTCCAACTCGAGTGCAGTCAAGATGGAGAAAGTGTCTAGACTACCGTAAATTGAATGCTGCCACTAGGCCTGATCATTTTCCATTCCCATTTATTGATCAGATGGTGGAGTGTTTAGTTGGGCATGTTTACTAATGTTGGGTCTGGCTGAAGACGTTAAACTTAGCGCTCATGGGAGGCACCCCACAGCTTATCTTTTCTTTTGTTTATTTATTATTTCGCATTTTTATGATTAATGTTTGTTTCCAGTATTTTTTGTTTTCCAGTTTTTATTTTTCAGGGACAAAGCATACTTCAGTTCAAGTTTGGGGGTATGCTATGAGCCATACCAGTCCAGATAGTTCTCCATATCTCAGGTCAGCTCTTTCCATATTAGTCACACATTGGGGTCAATGTGTAATTTAAGTTTGGGGGTATGGGAGACACATCACACAATTTGTCCTAATTTGTTGTCTTTTCGTCATAGAAATAAATGCATGCTCATGTTATCGTGAAATTTTAGTTGATCTAAACATTTTCTGTGATGTGATGTCATTGATGAGCTTAACATTTTGAACACATGATCTGGTGATAAATTTTTAAAATTTAGTTACTTACTTTAGGCATTTTGAGAATTCACATGTTTGATCTAATCTAACACGAGCACATTAGCACAAATTATGTGAGGTATGACACGTGATTTTAATGTGTATTTTTCCATATCTTAACTGAAACTGGATTACTTGTTGGATGAACTCTTGGGCATAGGAAAATATATAAAAAAAAAAATTTATCAATAAACTTTTCGCTGAGTAACTGGACCTCTTGCCTCAGTAAGCAGTGAGTGTTCACGTCAAAAGGTGGAATTTTGCTTGGTAATATTAAGGTCGGTTTAATTTCGTAGCCTTTTTGACTCGAGTTAGTAAGTCCTTAGGGGTGTCTTTACACCTAATGCCCTAAAACCACCTGGTTTGGGAGTCATTGACTTAACACTCGCTACATGGGTCAATTAGAAAGCTTAAGGGAACTAAACATAGCCGTGCCTTATTAAAAAAAAAAAGAATAAAATAAAAACTATGCCTTTTCGTTCATTTTTGATAGGAAATTCGGTGAATCTTGAGACATGGAGACCTTACACATTAGAGTTACTTGGAAGCTTCATTTTTATATGCTAATTCACCTTACACTGATTCAAGCTTGTGATGCCGTATCCTGCCTTTTGTAAGTAATTAGATTTTAACATTTCTATTCATTGCGAAGATGGGTTCACCTTTTTAAGCTTGCTTATGAATGAATATCATGGTGATGTGTGCTCCTTAAATTTTTGGATACCATGAGTGATGACTTTATCTTTATGTTCTTTGTTTTTCATTGAGTCTTTTATTTTGTTTTGCTAAGGGACTAGCAAAATATAAGTTTGGGGGTATTTGATGAGTCTTAAATATTGCATATTTTAGACCCTTAACTTACATTTCTTATGCTCTTAGTTAGTAGTATTTTACTTTATTTTACGTTTTTCTTGTGTTTTGTGTGTTTTTACAGCTTTGTGGAGAAAATGAAGCATTTCAGGAGATTTGAAGCTTCTGAAGATGTGCGATCGAGCGCACCTGCCTATGATCGAGCGCAAGGTCATCAATCCCACATTGAAATGTTTGCAGTGCATCGCACCAGCGCGATCGAGCGCACCAGACACGCGATCGAGCGCGTCTGCGATCGATCGCAACATACTGCGATCGAGCACACTCGGGCCAGTATCCCACATCGTTTTTGCAAGCCACATTAGTCCGGGTCTTCCCCTATATAAACACCACCTGACTTCATAATTCAGTGTACAATTCCTGAGCCACTTTGGTGTTTATCGGTGGACGTCCGTCAGCATTCTGGTGGATCCCGAAGGCATTGCTACCATGAGGGGAAGCGCCGCCCGTCAGCGAGTGGAATTTCTCCCATGTAAAGTTGTTTATTTATTTCTTTATATTCAGTTGTTTTAGTTTAAATGTTTAGCACTTTTTATTATAGTTTTATTGTTATGAGTGGCTAGACTCTTCAGCTAAGGTTGAAGATGAAGCCCCGCCGTTGTTTGGCGTAGTAGTTCAGATTTGCTTGTACAAATCTGACAATTTTTAGTATAAATGTTCTGTCAATTATTTGAGTTAATCTTATAATTGATTGAGTTTAAATTGTCTGTTGGATTTTCTTTGTGTTTCATCTGATGGATACATTGAATGCTTTTCGATTAAATTGAATTCCCTTTGTGATTTGTTAAGAGTGGATACATCGGGTGCTTTTGGTTTAGTTGGGATATTCTTTGTTTTTTGTCTTATAGTTGGATTCATTGAATGTTTTGATAGGCTATATTTTTAGAACATGTATGCTTAACTTCGGTGGGGTGGATTCGGAAACCTTAGTGCCTTTTTTATTAGTTTTTAAATCAACTTAGTTTAGTTTTAATTTATTTTGCAATATCATCTGAAATTCGGAACTAGGTTAAGATAGAGTTAGTTTAGATTAAATTATATTTTCACAACACAATTCCCTGTAGATTCGACCTCGCACTTGCACAACGCTGTACTGCAAACGACTCGTGCACTTGCGAGTAATTTAAAACTCACAACAGTTCCTAATAAAGTTCCATTAAAAAGACTATCTCCAATGGAGATCCAACAGAGAAGGGAAAAAAAGGTCTATGTTTTAACTGTGATAAAAGGTTTTTACACATAATTGCAAGCATAAGACGACCTTATTGTTGATTGATATTGATTTAGAAGTTGATCAAGAACAAGTACAAATACTGATCATTGAAGTAACTGAACAGGACTTCAAAATGGTTCATGAAATCAGTTTCCATGCTTTAACTGGCCAATATACCTCAAAGACTTTTAGAGTCCAAGGTTTTATTCTACATCAACTATTTAGGTGTTGGTAGATGGTGGAAGCACTCATAATTTCGTCCAGGAAAGGGCAATGCAATTTTTAAACCTACAAATTACACATTCACAACATTTTACAGTCCAAGTAGGGAATGGTGCAATACTGTCATGTTCAAGTATGCGTACTAAGGTTTCAATCACCCTTCAAGATAATACTTTTATAGTAGATTTATTTGTCATATCTCTGCAAGGGGATGATATAGTCTTGGAAGTACAGTGGTTATAAGATTTAAGTCCCATCATTATAGATTATGCCCAGTTAACTATGGATTTTAGTTGGCAAGAGAAAGATATTCATTTCAGGGTGATAAGGGGTCTAGACTCAATTCTATAACCAATAAACAGTTGAAAAAGTTGTCACATAATGGGGGTATTGCTGCATGTTTTTAACTAATGACCATGGAAATGCCTAGTTTTTGTTGTGAAATATGCGATAATTATGATGAATAATATGAAAAGCAAAGAGAGAGAGAGAAAGCAATTAAACATAGAGATTTAACGTGGTTCGGCTGTATGCCTACGTCCATGGGAACGAGCAGTTGCTAAATTTCACTATGTCAAAGTAGGGTTACATCATATGTACTTATACTAGGCATCAGTCTAATTTCTCTGTAAATATGTTCCACTCGATATGAGCCATATACTACAACAATCTCCACCTTGGCGAATATCCACCCCTTAGGAGGAAAAAAAAACATAACCTGGGAAAATAGGTTGGGACACCTCCCATCTAGCACTTGGAGACATTAATCAAGTTCAAGCAATGCTTGAACTTATCTGTGGTAACAGGCTTTGTCAACATGTCTGCTGCATTCTTAGAAGTGTGAACTTTCTCAAGCAATAGTTCACCAGAAGAAACCAATTCCATGATATTGTGAAACCTCACATCTATATGTTTGGTCCTTGCATAATACACCTAGTTCTTTGCCAAATAAATGGCACTCTGACTATCACAATGCAACTGAACTTCACTTTACTGAATATCCAGCTCCTTGATCAACCCTGTAAGCCATAAAGCTTCCTTAACAGCTTCAGCCACTGCCATATAATCTGACTCAGTAGTAGATAGTGCAACTAGAGACTGAACCATGGACCTCCAACAAGTAGGCCCCACCACAAGGGTGAATACATAACTTTATACCTTTTATCATCCAAATCCCCTGCATAGTCTATATCCACATATCCCATAACTGAAGGATCACCATGTTGTTTGCCAAACATTATGCCATAATCTGTAGTACCCCTCAAGAATATGAAAATCCACTTGACTGTATCCTAATGCTGTCGTCCCGGATTTGATAGAAACTTGCTCACCACACTGACGGCTTGTGCCAAATCTGGTCTTGTACAAACCATAGCATACCTCAAGCACCCCACTGCACTGGCATATGGAACCTTTGATATGTTTTGAACTTCATCATTTATTTTCGGGCACTGAGCAGTAGACAGTCTAAAGCGATTCATCAAAGGTGTACTCACTGGTTTTGCATTATCCATGCTGAACCTCTCAAACACCCTCTCAACATAGCTACGCTGAGATAACCATAATCTTTTGGAAGCTCTGTCCCTGTGAATCTCCATACCAAGAATCTTCTTGGCCGCACCCAAATTCTTCATGTCAAATTCTTTGCTCAACAAAGTCTTTAACTTATTGACCTCACTCATACTCTTCGCAGCAATCAACATATCATCCACATAAAGTAACAGAAAAATAAATGAACCATCATCAAGGCTCTTCACATAAGCACAACAATCATACTCATATCTCCTGTAGCCAATCGGGATCATGTAGGAGTCAAATCGCTTGTACCACTGCCTTAGAGATTGCTTTAGCTTATAAAGTGATTTCCTCAATTTACAGACCAAGTATTCTTGTCCAGGTTGACTAAACCCTTCTGGCTATACCATATAAATTAGCTCCTCCAAATCACCATGAAGGAAAGCTGTCTTTACATCCATCTGCTCCAATTACATATCAAGATGCGCTACCAAGCCTAACACTGCCCTGATGGAAGTGTGTCTGACCATAAGGGAGAAGATCTCATCATAGTCAACTCATTTCCTCTGTGAGTAACCCTTTTCTTAAAATTTTCTCCCTCTTTTTCTGATATTGCTTCTTTCTTCTTCTACACCCATTTTCATCTTATCACTCTCTTCCCCTCTGAAAGCTTCACCAAGTCCCATATTTGGTTCTTATGTAGAGACTCCATATCCTCCACCATAGCACCCATCTATATACTCTTCTCTTGGCTGTGTACTGCCTCCTGACAAGTAATAGGATCCCCACTACTAGTAATGAATGCATAAAAAACCAAATCTTCAAAACCATACCTGGTGGGTGGCCTGATAGTGCGTCTGGGCCTATCTATAGCTATACTGTGATGCTATTGATCTTCTGAACTAGAGATCCCTACATTTTGAGCATTGTCTTCCCTACCATGGGTGTCTAGCTCCACCTGCACCACATGCTCATTTCTGCTGCAATTTTCTGGCACCTGTTTCTCTTTTTCCTGAGTACGTTGCAACATGGCTTTCTCATTAAAAACCATATCTCTACTGATCACCACCTTATTTGCCTTTGGATCCTATAGCTTGAAGCCTTTCACCTCTTTCTAATACCCCAGAAAGATACACTATCTAGAATTTACATAAAGTTTCGATCTTTCCTCATTAGGAACATGCACGTAGGCTGGACATCCAAACACTCTCAAACCAGAGTAGTCTACCGTGCTGCCTGTCCATACCTCTTCTTCTACTTTCCCATCTAGTGCTGCCTTAGGTGACCTGTTAATCAAGAAACATACCATATTCACTATGTTTACCCAGATGTTCTTTGCAAGCCCTGCATTCAACCTGAGACACCGAGCTATTTCAGCTATTGTTCTGTTCATCCTTTTTGTTACACCGTTCTGTTGTGGTGTCTTGCGTACTGTGAAGTGTCTCTTAATCCCATGCTGCTCACACAACTCCATGAACTTTGAGTCTGTGTACTCAGTACCATTTTCAGACTTGAGGCATTTGATCTTCCTCCATGTTTGGTTTTCTACTTCAGCTTTCCACAACTTGAACTTGGCAAATGTTTCTGACTTGTGCCGCATGAAGTACACCCAAACCTTTCGTCAGTAGTCATCAATAAAACTCATGAAATAAATATGTCCTCCCCATGATGCTACCCTTACTAGCCCCAAACATATGTATGAACATAGTCAAGAATTCCCTTTGTCTTGTGTGTGGTTGTCTTGAACTGCACCTTATTCTGTTTCCTAAGAACACAATACATGCAGAAATCAAGCTTGCATGTTTTGACACCCTTCAATAGATTTCTTTTATGAAGCTCCACCATCCCACCCTCACTCATATGACCTAACCGCATATACCAGAAAACTGTTCTATCTGACTTAGACTCTGCAGCTGCAACTCCACCTACAACTGTGGTACCTAGTAGTGTATAAATATTTCTTACTAGTTTCTGTCCTTTCATCACCGTTAAGATACCTTTACTCACCTTCATTACTCCACTTGCAGACTTGTACCTAAACCCATTACAATCTAAAGTGCCCAATGAAATTAGATTCTTCCTTAAATCCGGTATATGTCTAACATCACACAACGTTCTAACAAGACCATCAAACATTTTAATTTTAATATTCCCTATTCTAACAACTTTGCATGATGCATCGTTACCCATCAGAACAGAACCATAATTTACTAACTTGTAGGTGTCAAACCAATCTTTATTTGGTGTCATGTAATATGAGCATGCTGAATCCAGAATCCAAGAATCTGTGAGATGACCTGAACTAGATGAAACATAAAGCATATCCCCGTCACCGCTCTCTGAGTATTCTTCTTCCACTACATTTGCAGACTTTAATGGACCTTTTTTATTCTCTGTATTCTCATTCCTTAAATCTGGACAGTCTCATTTTATGTGCCCCTTTTTTCCACACTTAAAACATTGTATGTCCTTCATCTTCCTGGATTTAGATCAAGATTTATTACTCGATTCGCTCCAGGACTTGTTTCTCCCACGTTCCTGGTTACCCCTCACCACAACCCCTTCACCTTGTAAATTCTCATCACTGGATTTCTTCCTCTGATGAAAACCTAATAGAGCACCTGTGATCTCCTCCAATTCGAGAGTTTCTTTCACCCACATCAGAGTTGTAACCAAATTTTCGTACGTAGGAGAAGCTGGTAGGGACTTTAGTAACATCAATGCCTTGTCTTCGTCTTCGAACTTCACATCAATTCGTTTCAAATCACTGATAATCTGATTGAACACATTGACATGCTTGTTCAGATCTGAGCCCTCTGACATCTTAAGACCATACAGTTTATGTTTAAGATAGAGCTTGTTCGTCAACTACCTGGACATATACCGACTTTCCAGTTTCAACCAAACTACCGCCGGTGATTCCTCATCCATGATATGATACATCATGTCATCAGCCAGACAAAGCCTGATAGTTGCCATAACTCTCACTTCCAGTTCCTTCCAATCTATTTCATCCATACCTTCCGGCTTCTTTCCATAAAACGCTTTCACCATGCCCTACCACACTAACAAATCCTTGACCCTCCTCTGCCATAATCTGAAATTTCCAGATCCGTCGAATGTGACCATGTCAAACTTCACAGAAGAAATCCCAGACATCGTGACCTGGGATCTGATACCAATTGTTGTGAAACGTGCGACAATTATGATGAATAATACGAAAAGCAAAGAGAGAGAGAGAGATAAATCAATTAAACACAGAGATTTAACGTGGTTCGGCAGTATGCCTACGTCCACGAGAGCGAGTAGTTGCTAAATTTCACTATGTCAAAGTAGGGTTACATCATATGTACTCATACTAACCCTAGCCGTATAGAGGTATTAGAAAATTCCTCAAACACCTTTGTGTTGTTTCGCTCCGTTCCACTCCGCTTCACTCCGGCATTAGCCTAATTTCTCAATAAATATGTTCCACTCGATATGAGCCATATACCACAACAGTTTTATTTCTATAGTAAATGATATTATTATCAATTCTTCTTCATTTTTCAGTTTCAATTATGTTGGTAATGATATTTTACATGTTCTAAATGAGTTCCCAGAAGTATTTAAGGAGCTTACTACCCTCCCTCCAACAAGGAATACTAATCACAAAATATAAGTGGATCCAATGGCTAAACCAGTTTATATAAAGCCATACAATTATCCTTATTTTCATAAAATTTAGATTGAGAGATTGGTAACTGAAATGCTTGAAGCCAGAATTATTCAACCAAGTCACAGTGTCTGAGGTTCATACCCTTAATGTAAATGTAAAATGGTAAATTTTGAAGTTATATTATAATTTTTATGCATGCATATATCAAATGATTTGAAACTTTAGTTAGAAACAGTTTTTGGGGAAAGAAGTTGAACATTTTTGAAGAAAATGAGTTAGAATGTATGAAAGAAAAATTAGTTTTAAGGCATAAAATGGGGAACTAGTTGATTGATAACCCAATCGGTTTGTTGGGTAATCGACCGATAAGTGTTGATGATTGACAGGGGTGGTCGACCAAGGTGATTGATTGGTGACCCAATCGGTCGTCTAGTCGATCGACTGGTGAGGTCGCCAGTCGATCGATCGGTTGGCAGGTCAGTAGAGTGGCATGTCAATTGGTGAGGTTATGAACATTGAACTAGTAATTTTTCGAAATTCTGTTAATAACCAATCGGTCGACCGATCAGTTAAAAAATTTTCACATAAAAGAGTTTAAAACGTTCAAAATTTCATTTCTAAACATTTAAACTTAGTTTCTCTCTCTACAACTCATTCTCTCTCTAGAAAATCTCTCAAAACACTAAGAATTTCAAGGATTTCACAATCCTGTGTTGGAATTTAACTAATTCACGGACGAATTTCATGAATTTCGAGAAAAAGCTTTGGAAAGGTAATTCCAATAATTGTATTCAAAGATTTTGATTTTTAGAAGTTTAGTTCTTGTACTTTTCTTGAAAAAGATTTGAATTGAATTTAAAGAAAAAGAATTTCACCAAAATTATGAATTTAAAATTATAATAAAACATGCATACATATTCATGAATTTAACCAAGTACAGGGTATAAATTGAACTATGAGATAGTGAAATTAATAAGAATATTCTGGTTAGGTGATGGTGAGCAATATGGTTGTATTGCTGATAGGAGAGCCAATGGCAAGGACATGATCCACAACTAGCGTTAGTGCTACGTGATGAGTTCACTATACTGTTAGTAAGCGAGAAGAACTAGAAAAATGAAAAAAACTTCGAATGAATTATATAATGAGAAAAGTTATGGAATATATTATGAATATGTTTGATTTGAGGGAATACATGATATAAGTATTAATTGAATGGTTTGAGTAAAGTATAATTCTTAACAATGAAATGATTGAGAGTATGAAATATATGATGAGTTGATAAAAATTGTATCCTTGAAAAGATAAGTAAAATTGTTATGACAAATTGAGATTTTAGGTAAAGAAGATGATTTGATTTATATGATGGTATGTTGTGTTTGCTTGTATGTGTTTGTACATATGTATGACGGGCCACAAGAAGGGGTGTGGTCCGAGGAGGACCAGAACCGTGACTGGTTTGGATGAAATATGTTGACATGTAGGGAGACATGGTGTGAAATTAACATTCTATCATTTTTCACATGTAGTCATTCGATTGGTTGTTCTATTTTGTTTATGAAATTACCTTTTCACTCTTGGAGGGTGCCACGTGTCATTAAATTACTGATTGGAGAATTTTTCGCTACATCAGGTATCATGGGCTTTACAATTTAATACCCATTACAATCATTTTAAACCAACCAAACAACGTAATCATTAATACAACATGAATGAGCATTCCATTATAACATTGATTACTTCAATCAAACGGGGTATCAATACTAAAATAAGGAAGACATATCATGTTAATAACCCTTCAAAATGAAGGAATAGGAATACCCTGAGAATATTATGATAAACAAACTTTGTTTCAAATAGATAAACATATGTAGGCATTCCTCTTAACCTTGATGTTCACATTAGGTCGGCATCACGAGCAAGGCATGCTCACATTTGTCTTGAAATTTATATTACCAAGGCTCTTTTTTCAATATTCGTATTGACAGTTAATCTTATATAATTGAATATGAACTTAAAAGTCAATTATGTTCGATTTGTGGTCTTATTGGTCATGAGATGAATTATTGTTTGTGATTCACAAGGAAAACAACATATTGATGGCGATTCATTTGTTCTAACGGAAGGACAGCAAGGTGATTGTGAACAATCTTCTCCATGGAAGGTGGTGTATAGGAAAGGTTCAAGACGAAAACCACCATACTAGAGTAGGTTACAGGGTTCAACTGGTAGGGGTGCATGTCTTGAGTCAGAATTGAATCATCATTGCTCAACTCAGGTGAACCAGTTTCTTGATTCCACAAATGTATTAAAAGGAAAGAGCCCAAATGTTAGTGCTCTCGAATTGACTTCTTTGAATGGGCCATTTGGTGGGATTCACAGGATTTGGAATCCTAAAGTGCAAGTTGGTTCTGAGCCCAATTCAAGAACACGAGAATTCAATGTTGACCAAGTGTCCAAATCGTCTAGATCCACCATAATTCTTTCATGTAGTGTCATTGAACATGTCTTGCAACTTAAAGAGTTTTCATATGCATGTCTAACACATACTAAACTAATGGATTCTCGTTCATCGGAAAGAAGTATTTCATAGACATATGGGGAACCATAGGTTTTTCAATCTGCTGAGGTTTCTACATGTGTTGGACATGCAGTTTCAATGTGCGAAAACATGTATTCCCCTATACAGCGTGTGAATCACTTGAATGCTCTTTCAAATCTTGAATCAATGGTGATGATCATGTATACTCTAATCAAACGGTAGGAAGTGATAACTTAAAGATAACTCCTCTCAGCATTCTAGCTCACTCGGTTGACTCTTTACAAGCTGTACCATCCTCACAATATGCTTGGACGACCAGTTCTCAGTGAGCCCCTCTCCTTCACCTCCGATGACCAGGGAGTCACCACAAAGAAGCTCCCCACCCCTTCATCCACCATTTTTCTGTCCTCAAACTCCACACTCCAACCATAGCCTATCTTTGGATGGACCAATTTATTCAACAACACCCCTCTTTGTGATGCGGTTTCGTTCTCCATCTCCTAGAATTTGATCTCCAGCTTTACCATCGGACCTTGGACTCCATCTCCTTCATCTTCATCAACACCCCTTTTATGATGCGGTTTCTATCCAATATTTCCCAATTGAAGGGGAGTGAATGCATATACCTTTCGTCCGCAGCATCAGGACCTGCGTCTTTTTATAATTCTAGGAAATTTTTTCGAAGGCCAGAGTTTCAGTGAACCAAACTCGCAGAACTGCAATTTACGACTCTGAAAATTTTCATATTTGGACTTGGTGGTAACAGAAAACGAAAGGCAGGAGCTGCCTACTCCTCTGATGGTATTAGGAGATCAAAACGTATTTGCGAGTTCATCGATGATGGCGCCAAGCAAGATGAGCATCAACGTCAATTAGAATCAATCAATAGTTAAGACACTTGTATGGAACTGTAGGGGAACGCGTCATAGAGAGTTTTCACTGGAAATCAAAGGCCTTATTGCTCGTCATCAACCCCAAAATCTTATGGTCAAGGAAACTTGTGTTATACAAGGGCTGAAGCTCTTATGTCTACATTGCCGTATTCAAACCATGATGTAGCTCTATCTTCTACGTCAGCTAGCGCGATGTGTTATATTAATCTTGATACTAATACACAAATAATCAATGATACAGTCAAGATCTTTTCATATTAAACTTGTCAAGAATTCATATATATATATATATATAAAAATTGAAAAGATGAGTTAGAAACAAACCGGAATCCATTGCAAGCAAGCCTCATTGGGTTGATTTTCTAAGACTATAGGAAGAACCACTTTTGGTATGGGAACCAATCAACTGAATATTAGAAGGGAGGGAGAAGAATTGTCTGCTTCAATAAAATTTAACGCACGTTAAACACCCTCCCAGTTATGCCTTAGGGATCATAACCCTAACAGTTACCTCACACATGTGTATTGGGTCTTTGGTCCATTAACAAAGACCCATACCACATCGAGCTTCTACACATAAGATGGTCCATACTAATGAATCTTGATACTTTGGAGACCCATAAAAAATTATATCACTTAATTGGGTCTTTTATTAGATAACAGGTTTACATGTACAATGTTATAACATATCTGAACCCAAAATTCCAACAATCTCCCACTTGGGTTACATATGTTATCCTTTATATTGTACATGAAGATAACCTTAATTGAGCTCATTTGTGCTATCTAAACCAAAATATCCAACAACAATCTGGTCCATTAACCATATCAATTTAGGATCAAAGCGGCCTTTATCATAACAAGACCCATCAATGGTTACAACACTAACACAATTAACGACATAGATCTAGTATGGATGTGTAGCATGAAAATTATAAGAAACGTGATCTTAAACATGTCAATTTCCAACTGGCCCTCCATATGACTCAAAAGAATCATATGAAATACTTTCAAACATTAAATGCAAAACTACAATGAAAGTCATCATAGAGTAATCAAAAATACATAATTCAAAATCTGTACAGAACAACATAACCATGTCAATTAAGCAAAAGTAAAAGGCCAAATACAAACTCCCACTATACGGGCATATGGTCCAAAAAGAACAACACCCATGTGAGCAACATGCTCATGAAACACTATAGGTGACAAACACTTAGTAAGCGGATCCGCAATCATAGAGTTTGTACTGATATGCTCAATTGACACTTGAGAATTCTGGACTCTCTTTTTGACAACCAGAAACTTGATGTCAATATACTTTGACCTCGACGAGCTTCGGTTGTTCTTGGAATACAACTCAACACCCTTATTATCACAATAAATCGTTAATGGTCCATCAATGCCATCAACCGTGCATAGCCCAGTGATAAAATTTCACAGCCATATTCCCTGATTTGATGCCTCATGGCAAGCTATGAACTCTGCCTCCATGGTGGAAGTAGCTATGAGTGACTGTTTCACACTCTTCCATGATATAGCTCCTTCAGCTAACATAAAGACATAGCCAGAAGTGGATCTCTTGCTATCGAGACACCTGACAAAATTGGAGTCTGAATACCTAACGATCTCCAAAAGATCCAATCTCCAATATGTGAGCATATAATCCTTCGTTTTCTGTAGATATCTCATAACTCGGTTAGCTGCTTTCTAATGATCCATGCCCAGGTTACTCAAATATCTGCCTAGCATTCCAACAATGTACGCAATGTCCGGTCGCGTACACACTTATGCATACATGAGACTTCCAACAGCCGAAGCATAGGGATATTTCTCCATTTCCTTCTTCTCAAGTTCATTTTTCGGATATTGGAGCAAACTGAACTTATAACCCTTTGCCACGGGTGTGTTTCCTGGTGCACAACCACTCATGCTAAATCTACTTAGCACTTTATCAATATAGGCCTTTTGTGACAGTCCAAGTATACCTCTGGAACGATCTCTGTGGATTTGTATACCCAAAACAAAGGATGCATCATCAAGATCTTTCATTTGAAATTTAATTGATAGAAATCTCTTGGTTTTATGCAATAGGCCTATATCACTGTTTGCCAGTAGAATGTCGTTTACATATAGCACCAGGATAATAAATTTGCTCCCACTGAACTTGAGATATATGCACTGATCAACGGTGTTTTCCTTAAATCCAAAGGATGTAATCACCTGATCAAATTTCTGATACCATTGTCGGGATGCCTGTTTTAAGCCATAAATGGACTTCTTAAGCTTGCATACAAGATGCTTTGAATATTTGGACTCAAAGTTCTCCGGTTACACCATGTATATTGTTTCTTCAATGTTTCCATTGAGAAACGCTTTTTTAACGTCCATTTGATGTAGCTCCAAATCATAGTGAGCTACAAGTGCCATAATGATTCTAAAGGAATATTTCGTCGAAATCAGCAAAAAAGTCTCTTTATAATCAATGCCTTCCTTTTGAGTGAAACCTTGGCGACTAGGCGGGCCTTATGCCTTTCAATGTTGCCTTTTGAATCTCGTTTGGTTTTAAATATCCATTTGCAACCAATCAGTTTCGCACCTTTGGGCAACTCTACTAAGTCTCAAACACTGTTGTCATCCATTGATTTCATCTCATCCTTCATGGCTTCAATCCACTTTTCAAAATTAGGACATTTTTTTGATTTGATTAAAAGAAGTCGGATCATCTTTCATACCCATATCAAACTTATGTTCTTGGAGATACACGACATAATCAGTCGAAATCGCGTTTTTCCTTTCTCTAGTAGATCTCCTTAATGGCACTTCCACTTGAGGTTATTGAGGTACCTCTTGATGAACCTCAGGCGGTTCCTGATTTTGAGCGGGCGACAATTCAGGTATGTCATCAATGCATTGGATCTCCGGATTTGCATTTTGAATAACATCAGGTATGGATACCTGAACGTTTTCAATTGCAACAACTGGAATGTAAACACATTCCTCTTCAAAATTGACTTGCCTGAGTTAGTCTCTCCCACTTAACTCAACATCCTCAATGAACTTGGCATTGCTCGTTTCGAAAAAGAGTCTATTAGAGGAATCATAAAATTTAAAACCCCTTGACCTTTCAGAGTATCCAGCAAAATAGCAGTTAACGGTCCTTGAGTCTAGCTTCTTCTCATTTGGCTTATAAGGCCGAGCCTCAGCTGGACATCCCCAAACATGCAAATACCTAATGCTAGGCTTTTTGCCTGTCCATAACTCATATGGGGTTTTAGCTACTACTTTACTTGGAACTCTGTTTAGGATGTAAGCTGCAGTCTTAATGGCTTTAGCCCAAACCGATTCTAGCAAAGAAGAATGGCTAATCATACTTCTTACCATATCCTTTAAAGTTCGATTTCGTCTCTCAGCTACACCATTTTGACTAGGAGTCCCTGGCATGGTGTATTGAGGAACAATCCCACATTCAATCAAAAATTTGCTGAAGGGTCCGGGACGTTGTTCACCTAATCTATCATATTTACCGTAGTTTTCACCTCCACGATCAGATTTGACAGCCTTAATTTTCTTGCCTAATTGATTTTCAACTTCACCTTTGAAATTTTTTAACATGTCTATATATTGATACTTCTCATGAATTAAATAAAGATAGCCATACCTGGAGTAGTCATCTATGAAAGTGATAAAATATTGTTATCCATTCCAAGAAGCTATAGGGAATGGACCACAAATATCCATATGTATCAATTCTAAGACATTATTACTTCTATTAACACTTTTATTTTTAACATTTGTTTGTTTCCTCTTAATGCACTCAATGCATACCTCAAAATCTGATAAATCTAAGGGATCAAGAATTCCTTCTGACACAAGTCTTCGAATATTTTGTTTAGAAATATGTCCTAAACGCTTGTGCCATAATATTAATGAATTCTCATTTGTTAATCTGCGCTTAATACCAACATTACTGGTATGCAAGGATTCATTTTCTTTAGAGGTAATCATATCCAATTTATATAAATTATCAATTAAAGAACTGGTACCTAACAAATTTGAATTCTGAAAAAGACTAAACTTTCTATTTCCAAATGAATAAGAAAAACCTGATTTGTCCAAACATGAAATAGAAACCAAATTCCATCTAAAAGACGGTACATAAAAAGTCTCATCCAAATCCAAATTACAACCAGATTCCAATTGTAATCTAAATAAACAAACTGCCTCCACAGGAGCTCTTTCGCCATTTCCTACATAGATAAATCTTTCAACATCAGTCGGCGTTTGGCTCCTTATGCACCCTTGCATAGAAACACTTATGTGAGTAGTTGCACCTGTATCTATCCACCAAGTGTTCTTAGGTACTAAGGCCAAATTAACTTCTGAACAAACAAAGTTTAGAAGTTTACCCTTTTTCTCACGCCAAGTCACATACTTGACGTATTTTGTGCAGTCTTTCTTCACATGACCAGCTTTATGGCAAAAGAAACAAGTTATACCTTTATCTTGTTTATGTTGTCCCTTGTGGTGTGAATTTTCAGACCCTGCAGTTTCCTTTCCTTTAATGTTCCTCTTTCTTTTCTTGCTGGAACTGGGGTCCTGATAAGTTGATGCTAAATGAGCACTTTCAACCTTTTCATGATTAAATCTCTCTTCCTCTTGGACACATTGAGCAATCAGCTCATTCAAAGTCCATTTCTCATTTTGAGTATTGTAATTGATTTTAAAAGGATTGAATTGTGTAGGAAGAGAGATCAAGACTAAGTGCACCAGAATGTCTTCTAGCAATTCCAGCTTGAATGCCTTTAGTCTTGTCACAAGGTTTGACATCTCCATGATGTACTCTCTTATATTCCCCTTTCCCTTGTACCGCATTGAGACAAGCTTAGTCAAGATGGTGCTTGTCTCGACCTTTTCGTTTACGGTGAATCGGTCTACTATTTGGGAGAGGAATTTCTTAGCATCATTTTCATCAGGAATAGAACCCCTGATGGTATCCGGAATCGAGTGCTTCATATTCATTAGGCTCCTGTGGTTTGTTCACTCTCACTTTTCATATAAAACCTTTTGCTCAGCGGTATTATTGCTGATCAGAGGTGCGGGTCGATCGACCCTCAATGCATTGTCTAATTCCATGCACCCGAGCACGATTATAACATGATCTTACCACTTCTTGAAATTAGTGCCGTTAAGCACGGGAATGCTGTTGACGTTAGCAGAAATCGATGTTGCTATAAACAAGAACAAAAGCTCACAATTAGTAACAACTCATGTATATATGAATCAAAACAAAACAAAACTGTATACATATACACATGCATATGGGCCCATAACAAGATACCTAGCACAACATTAATACTTAGTCTTTGGACAAAAATATCAACTTGTAAGTGGTGTCTCAAATATAGTTCATGAATATTGACAACCCAACCTGCTAAATAGCGTGCCTTTCTTTGGACCGACACATTATTCGCATGGCAACCTTTATTTGTCACATATTCACAACTATTTTAATCTATTAACAATGCAAAAATAACCTTCCTTTGGGTCAATTATTTTCACATATTAATAACATGTTTACATGTCTTAAACATTAAACATAAAATTCGAAACAAAATCCTTAAAAAAAAAAATTTTTTTTCTTGAACGGCGCCGCGGCACCAGCAATCTACCCGAGAGATAGATTGTTGGTGCTGAGGAAATACCAAATTGCTATGTTTGCAATTGGCAAGCGGTCGATTTACTATAGAAACAGAATTACAATAAGATCAGTAATGCATCTTTGATTTATTTCTTGAAAATTACAATTTGTATCCCTCTTTTGTCTTTTGTGCTTTTGGCCTTTAGCTAAGCAAAATGATTTTGTTTGCATCAGCTATAAGATCACTCCACTATTAAGTTTCCATGCATTTTATAATTGAAAGGTAATGAGTGGAAGATCAAGAACTTGCACAGAACATGTGGAGATGCACATAATGACAAGAATGTGTACAGAACATGTGGAGATGCACATAATGACAAGAATATGCACAGAACATGTGGAGATGCACATAATGACAAGAATGTGTACAGAACATGTGGAGATGCACATAATGACAAGAATATGCACAGAACATGTGGTCACTATTAACTTTTCTACCTAATCCACTTGTTATATTTGGAAAAGTGAAAACTGTGTAAATCTTTTTGACATTACGCATTAAGCCACAAAACAAAACCCAAAGGCAACGCTGCAACACTAGTTCGATAAACGACAATTGAATCAATCGCAAAAATCACTAAAATTGAATATTTTTATACAAAAAAAAAAATCATATTTTGAGATGCAATTCACAAAGTAATTATACAATCTTATCAACAAACATGGATTTATAAAAAAAATTTCAAAACAAATTTCTGCCCTAAATATACTTTATGGGAAAAAATTCAAGAAACTCAATTTTCATATGAATCTCAACAATTTAACATGAAAGGCTCTGATACCACTTGTTATATTAATCTTGATACTAATACACAAATAATCAATGATACAACCAAGATCTTTTCATATTAAACTTGTCAAGAATTCATATATATATATATATATATATATATATTGAGAAGATGAGTTAGAAACAAACTGGAATCCATTTCAAGCAAGCCTCCTTGGGTTGATCTTCTAAGACTACAGGGAGAACTACCTTTGGTATGGGAACCAATCAACTGAATGTTAGAGGGGAGGGAAAAGAACTGTTTGTGTCAATAAAATTTAACGCACGTTAAACACCCTCCCCTGATGTCTATTTATATCCCTGTGCCTTAGGGATCATAACCCTAACAGTTACCTCACACATGTGCATTGGGTCTTTGGCCCATTAACAAAGACCCATACCACATCGGGCTTCTATACATAAGGTGGCCCATACTAAAGAACCTTGATACTTTGGAGACTCATAAAAAATTATATCACTTAATTGAGTCATTTATTAGATAACGGGTCTACATGTACAATGTTATAACATATCTGAACCCAAAATTCCAACAAGATGTGGCTACTTTGGGATGATTTGCAAGTTTCTTTGAACAACAATTATGTTTGTCCACGTATGATATTTGTGCTGAAGTGCATCAAGGCCTTCCATATGCACCTTTTTGTTTGACTGGACTATATAATTTCCCTCAAGTTCACTAACACACTCAGGTACGAAATTATCTTAGATCTCGTGCTTCTAATATTTGGATGACTATTGGTGAATTTTTTTTGTATGTTAGATGTGTCAGAGAAACAAATTAAGTCGATTTAGTTTAAATTTATTTACTGTGGTTGAGTTTTGTTCTTGTTTGCTTGATTGTAATCTATTCTCTATAACGTTGTTGGTTCCCCATTCACTTGGATAAGTAAACGGCATGGAATCATAAATATGATAGGGGCAATGAGATACAAATATACTTTCGAACGGAGGCCCATTATTATTATCGCCACAGAAGTGTGAGGCCGCTCACGCACGCAAGGGGGGGTGGGGGAGCGATTTTCAGAGGGCTCTTTATCAAAATGAATAAGAGGGGATGAGCTTAATGACTTCAAGACACGAATAGGTCATTTTTCTTACGGTTTAATTAGTCCTTCATCACCGATGCAAGAAGGTTTTCAACGAATTTCTTCTAAAATACAATGAAACTCTGTCGTTGTTCTGCACTAATCACAACAGCTTCTATGAATTCTATAGATAAATAGCATTTATTTTTGGAAATTTGCAAGATTTTTAAACATAAGAAGATCAATTTTGAGAAAATGAGATGAAGAAGAAAAGATTTTTCAAATCTGTAAATTATGACAGTTGACCACTCTATTTATAGAGTTTAGTTAGTGTCTTTTCATAAGAGACACTTTAGTTTAGTAGTAAACTGATTAAATCGAGTCGCTCTTCACAAGAGACACTTTAGTTCAGGACCAACTGTCATTTAATGTTCAGAAAAATTGAGAACTTTGTTGTTCTAGTCAACTATGTCTTTTTTCTAGTCAAATGTGCCTCATGTATGATTTAAAATCAATCAGGTCTTGGGCATTCACTGGACAAACCCACAAAAAGTTTATGTCTGATCATACAATCGACTGTTCATGAGCCAAGATGAATTTTTCTTTCTTTTCTTCTTTCCTTTGATTTTTTAAATCACCTTAAGCTTAAATCCTAGTTTATTTTGAATCGATAAAACTTGAAAATCTGATCTTTCATTATCATTTGAAGTTCATGCCTTAAATGAAGATGACTTTTGGATTTGAATATTATTCAACTTAGTGAAAACACATCAAAGATAAACAAAATGTATCACACATGAAACTTGTCACGACCTATACTCATAAGACTACTGAGTCTGGGACATACAATCAAATTAATTATCATATTTTACTATGAATTTTATTATATTTTACTATGAATTTTATTGTGACATTTTCATCATTAACATTTATCTCAATATTAAATTCAAAATTTTTCACTTTCCTTTCGTGGATAAAAGATACAAGACATATTACAAACCATATCAAAATTTATCTACCTCGTACAATATAACCATAAATATATATACAATAAACTGTAGCTTGAGGATAGAATGCCGAAGATACTACCTAAACCAGAATACATTCATGATGGGAAAAAGGATGTCACTCCTCAAAACCTAACCATTTCAATAAAGAAACGACAGTTAGCTTTCAAAGTCAATATGAGTTTAAACTACCAAAATTCAAATTCTTATACATTAAGAAGTCACATTTGATATATAAAAACATATATACATTTAGGAAACATTTAAAACATAATTTTTGCATTTGATCCAAACACAAATAATTATTCATCATTTTGAAACAAATTATCATAAATTAATATGAAAATCATCAAATATTTCTTTTCACCATTTTAAATCTCATAGAAAATCAAATTATCTCTTTCCTTGGGTTGGTTTCCAAAGAGCAAGTATACAAAGATCAATATATACATATATTTTATCATCTTGTATCCCTATCCATCAAGATACATATGATAATGTTCCCATTCAGCAAGACTCATAAGTGTTCTCATCCAGCATGACACGTATCCGGATACAAAAACAAACTATAGCTGAGGGCAGAGTAATCTCTAGGGATTTTTTTAATCATCGATACTTATATCCACATCCAGCAGGATATATACATAATACAATATAATAAATGTCCCCATCTAGTAGGACACTTTTGTATATTATTACAACATCAATACCAAACTCATTCTCATCATTTCAATAACTAATTTCATTCTCAACTATTTTCATACTCAAAACATCGTATAAATATTTTTTTTCAATAAATAAATTTATTCTCGTAAAACATTAAAAAAAATGATCAATCATATCAAATTGGAGATAATAATTCATATTTCTTCACAAATCATTCCAAATTTACAAATTTTACTTTTTCTCAAACAGTTCATAAATTTAAGCACATAACACATTTTTACCTTATAAAAAGTAATGAGAATTTATATACAATTTGGTAACAAAAACTCAC
The DNA here is from genome assembly GCA_023935145.1 of Bretschneidera sinensis. Taxonomy (NCBI): domain Eukaryota; kingdom Viridiplantae; phylum Streptophyta; class Magnoliopsida; order Brassicales; family Akaniaceae; genus Bretschneidera; species Bretschneidera sinensis. The sequence goes on along the minus strand of CM043702.1, from coordinate 54,953,621 downwards.
ATCAACTACACCAAATTCACATACTTTTCACAAACCATGATTACTTGGATATGCTCCTCCTACTATACCTCCACCTAAAAGGAATACACTAACTAGTATTACTATCTCATAACTTGATCTAAACTCTTATAATGTGTTAAATGAATGCATATAGGTATGCATGTTCCAACATGTTTTCAAATTCAAAGTTTTAGTTACTTGAACTATTTTCTTTATATATTCCATAAATTTTTTAACATCCCCAAAGACATATATTTCACATAAAAAAAGTCTAATTTTTGCTAATATATTTATATAAAAAATTCATATTTTTAATCTATAACTTTAAGTATACTATAAATTTTTGAACAATTAATCTAAAAGCTTAAAATATATTGCAAAAAAATAAAATAACACTTTAATCTATAAATATGAAATTTTCAAGCTTAAATAACAAAATTCTTCAGTTGTGTGCATAGTTTTACAACTCAAACAATTTAATAATTAATTTTTATGATGAAATTCATGAAATAAACAATTTTTTAGTTAAATATTTCATAATAATATAAAATTAAAATATGGATCTTGATAAAAACTTACCCAAATGTGATGAAATCTTGGTATTGAAGTTAGGTAACTGAAATTATCTAAAATATTAGAAAAATTTCTGTTTAAATTTTGTTAGAGAGAAATAGAGTTGAAGAAAGAAAGGAAGAAAACAAATGAAGAAATGAAAAGAAGCTTTGTTCTCTATTTTTTTTTCTAATATATATATATATATATTATAATATTATAATATTATAAAACTTGACACATCTGGAAACTTATATATGTTTCTAGACATTTCTTGCGGCCATCATTTTTTCAAAATTTCAAAATTACCCCACCCTTTAAGGTGAATATTTAATAATTTCTACCTACCTAAAGAAAAAATTCATCCTTAAAATTTACCTTGAAAATAAAAAAAGATGTGGATATTGGGTGCACATAGCTGACTCACGTTCTCAAATGACTTTTCAACTGCGTGATTGTATCAAAGCACTTTCACTAACTTTATAATTTTATTGTGCAATACTTGGTCTCGCTTATCCAGAATTTCAACTGGTTGCTCCACATAAGATAAATTTTCTTTTAGAGCAACAAGATTAGAATGAAGTATGTGTGAAGGGTCAGGCACGTACTTTCTCAAGGAAGACACATGGAAAACATAATAGATTTGGGCTAACTCTGAAGGTAAAACTCAACAATAATCAACAACACTAACTCTTTCAATTATCTTATAAGACTTAAGATAATGGGGATTAAGTTTACCCTTATGCCCAAATCTAAGTATGCTCTTCAAAGGTACTACTCTCAAGATTACCCAATTGCTCACTTTAAATTCTAAATCACACCTTTTATGATCTGCATAACACCTTTGATGATTTTGGGCTATTTTTATGTTTTCTCGAATAACCTTTACTTTTTCAGTGGTAATTTGAACTAGTTCAGGACCTAATAGTTGTCTCTCACCAACCTCATCCCAACATATTGGAAATCAATACTTTCTACCATAAAGTGCTTCATCTGGGGGCTATTCCAATACTAGATTGATAGTTGTTATTATAAGCAAATTCTATTAAAGGTAAATGAACATCCCAATTATCATAAAAATTCAAGATACAAGCCTTCATCATACCCTCCAAAGTTTGAATTGTACACTTAGATTGTCCATCGGTCTGGGGATGATAAACAATACAAAAATTAAGCTTAATACCCATGGTTGATTGAAGACTAGGACAAAAACTCGAAGTAAACCTCAGATCTCGATCTGATACTATGGATATTGGAATTCCATGGTGTCTTATGATCTCAGAAACATATAACTATGCTAGTAGCTCAAGAGAAAATGTAATCTTAATAGCTAAGAAATGGGCAGATTTAGTTAATCTATCAATAATAACCCAAATAACATTATGACTAGCTTGAGTGTGAGGTAAACCTGATACAAAATTCATAGTGATATGCTCCCACTTTCATTCAGGATTAATGGGAAGAGGCTGTAATAAATCAACTGGCCTCTGATGTTCCACCTTAACTTGATAACAACATTTTGAAAAAAACTCTGAAATCTCAAGTTTCATCCTAGGCCACCAATAGGTTTTTTTGTAGATTTCTATACATCTTTATACTACCTGGATGCATCGAGTAGGCAATACTATGAGCTTCATCCAAAATTTCTTTATTCAATTCACTATCATTGGGTATACACAAACGACTCCCGAAAAGAATCATACCATCATCTTGAATTATAAAATCTGATTTGAAATCATTATACACTTCTCTTCGGATTTTATATATGTCCAAATCTCTATTATGAGCTTCTAAGATATGATCAATCAACACTATTCTAACTCTTATAGTGGCCAATAATACTCCATTCTTATGGCCAAACTCTACTTTCAAAGATCTCAAATCAAAATATAACTCTTCCTTCACATTTCTCAACACATTTAGCTTCTTTGACTTTCGACTCAAGGAATCTGCTACCACATCGGCTTTTCCTGGATGGAAATTAATGGTAAAATTATAATTTTTAATTAATTCTATCAACCTCCTCTGCCTCAAATTTAAATCTTTCTAACTAAACAAATATTTCACATGTTTTCCCATATAAATGATGTCTCCAAATTTTCAGAGCAAATACAACAGTAACTAAATCCAAATCATGAATAGGATAATCACACTCATGGTTATATAACTACCTCGATGCATAAGTAATGACTTTACCATTTTACATTAAGAGTTAGGCTAGTGTTGGTGGATCGTATTTTAGAAGCTCGTAATAAAGATTTGGAGATACATAGAATCCAAAGAGAAGTGCAGAATGAAGTTAGATAAGATTTTATAATTCGAGATGATTTGCTTATTTTTGGGAGTTGTTTGCATATACCCAATGATAGTGAGTTGAGGAATGAAATTATTGATGAAGCGCATAGTACTGCACACATGATGCATCCAGGTAGTACAAAAATGTATAGGAATCTTCAAGAGACAAATTGATGGCCTAAGATGAAATGTGAGATTGCAAAGTTTGTTTTAAAATGTTTAACTTGTCAGCAAGTTAAGGTGGAGCATCAGAGGGCAACTAGTTTATTACAGCCTCTTCCCATTCTTGAATGGAAGTGGGAGAATATCACTATGGATTTTGTATCGAGTGTATCTCAGACTCAGGCTGGTCACAATGCTATTGGGGTGATTATTGATAGTTTAACCAAATCTGCCCAGTTTTTAGCTATTAATATTACCTTTTTTCTTGAGTGACTAGAACAGTTATATGTTTCTAAGATCATAAGGCTCCATGGAGTTCCAATATCGATAGTATCATATCAAGATCCGAGGTTTTGGCTTAGTCTTCAATTAGCCATGGGTACTAAACTTAATTTTAGTATTGCCTATCATTCCTAGACTGATGGACAATCTAAGCGTACAATTCAAATTTTGGAGGATATATTGAGGGCTTGTATCTTGAATTTTCATGGAAAATAGGATGTTCATTTACTTTTAATAGAATTTTCTTATAATAACAGTTATCAATCCAGTATTGTAATGGCCCCATATGAAGCACTTTATGGTAGAAAATGTTGATCTCCAGTATGTTGGGATGAGCTTTGTAAGAGACTGCTATTAGGTCTCAAACTGGTTCAAATTACCACTGAAAAAGTAAAGATTATTCGATAAAACCTGAAAGCAGCCTAAAATCGTCAGAGGAGTTATGCAGATCATAGAAGGCGTGATTCAAAATTTCAAGTGGGCGATTGAGTATTCTTAAGAGTAGTACCTTTGAAAGGCATACTTAGATTTGGGCGTAAGCGCAAATTATCTTCGTTATATTGGGCCCTATGAGATAATTGAAAGAGTTTGTGTTGTCGCTTATCATTTAGCTTTACCTCTAGAGTTAGCCCAAATCCGTTATGTTTTTCATGTGTTTTCCTTGAGAAAGTACGTGCCTGACCTTTCACACGTACTTCATTCTAATCTTGTTGCACTAAACGAAGATTTATCTTATATGGAGCAACTAGTTGAAATTTTGGATAGGCGAGACAAGTGTTTGCATAATAAAACAATTTCATTAGTGAAAGTTCTTTGGCGCAATCACACGGTTGAAGAAGCCACGTGGGAACATAAGTCAGTTATGCACGCCCAATATCCACATCTTTTTTTCTGTAGGCGAGTAAAAATATAAAATCTTCACCTTAAACAATGAGGTAATTTAGTAAATTTTTAATTTTAATTTAAAATTTTTTAAAAATGGTGACCGAATGAAATGTTTGGAAACTTATAACATGTGTCAAAATTAATATATTATATAATATAATAATAAATTTATATTAAAAATGAAAGCGACAAAAGAAGAACATGGACGTCTTCATGTTCACGTTAAGGCATTGATTAAGGTAATAATTTTATAATAAAATAATATATAATTAAAAAAAGAGAGAACAAAGCTTTAACTCTTAGCTTTCATTGTTCTCATTTCTTCAACTCTATTTCTCTCTAGCAAAATTTAGACAAAAATTTCTCCAATATTTTAGATAATTTTAGTTATCCAACATCAATACCAAGATTTCATCACATTTAGGTAAGTTTCCAATAAGACCAATATTTCAATTTTATATTATAATGAAACATTTAGCTAAAGAATTGTTTGTTTCATGTATTTAGAAATAAATTTTAATTATTAAATTATTGGAGTTATAAAACCATGCACACAATTGAAGAATTTTGTTATTTAAGCTCAGAAATTTCGTATTTATAAATTAAAGTGTTATTTCATTTTTAAGTATATTTAAAGTTTTTTGATTAATTGTTCAAAAATTTATAGTATAATTAAAGGTATTGGGAGGTTAAAAATTGAAATTTTTATACAAATATATTAGTAGAAATTAGATTTTTTTTATATGAAATATATGTGTTTGGGGATGTTAAAAAATTTATGGAATATGTAAAGAAAAGAGTTCAAGTAGCTAAAAGTTTGAATTTGAAAATAGGTTGGAACATGCATACACACATGCATTTAACCCATTATAATGGTTTAGATCAAGTTATGAGATAGTAATACTGCTTAGCGTATGTAACAACCTATCTCGAATAGCCACGCCGAGACAGAATTGTCACATTTTACTATCTCATCACAACACATATATACAATAATATAAAAACATACACCGACTTAAAATATATATGCATCAAGTCCTCAACTCTTTTCAGAGGAGATAAATCTTTCTTATATCAGAAATAAATATATACACATATAGTAAAATACATGAATATTTACAAACTTTTAAAATTTTCTTTCACAATTCTGAGGATGCTGACCAAGGGACTTACTTAAGGTAATTACTCATTCTGAGTATCTGCACAACTATGCACTCGTCCCACCCACTGCTTTGAAATAATGAGGAGTGAGCTTCACACAAGCTTAGGGAATTAAATTTACTAAAAGTAATCAATTTATATACTTTTAGTCATAGCTCATAATTCAATCATAAATATTCATATATCTTTTCCCATTTAAAATCAATCATCATGTTTATCATTTCAATATCTTCTCATATAGTTATCAGCTTAATTTCAATATCATCATAATTTACCTCATCATGAGGTTCACAATATAATCAATCACTATTTATCATATCATACTCAATTAACTCCTTATAATAATTGTCTCATTATTAGGCTAATCTTTATGTTCATCATTTCATAATTAACTCAGATGCTTTAGCATCTCAATCATCAGTAATAAACTATTCAAATAAAAATACATGCAATTAAATTATCTTTCTTTCATTCTCTCTCTCTTTCATCATCACTCCATACTATCAGCGCATGGAAAATACCAATTTCAGTATATCATTTGGGAATATCTTCCCACATGTCGACATGTTTCAGCTAGACCAGCTACCTTCATGGTCTTCCCTATATATATATGAACAATAACATGAAAGAAGACATATATCAAATCATCCAATTCTCCTATCTCTTTTTGAAAATCATTATTTCATCATATACATATTAAATTGTCTCTTCATATATCATAACAATTTATCAATCATGGTTTTCAAGAATTTCATATATTTTTTCAACATATATTTCATCAAACTATCATTTCAAAAATATAGTTTCTCATATAATTAGTTTTCAACATATCATATTTTATACATACATCATCAAATCATTAAATTTAATAATTAATACAATTATCATTATTTCATATTTTGTATTGGTCTCAATTATTAAAAGTAAATATAACTCACACGTAGCACTTAAAGCTACCTGTAGATCACCTCATTTCCTTTCCTGCTCTTTTTAGCAATTTCTTTAAATTATTGATCACCAACCCCTAACCATAAATTTTCATCAATCTTACTTATTGCATAACTTAATTCAAATAATATAATTATTTAGTTATGTGCTTAGTTTTACAATTCCAATATTTTTTTTTAATTGAAGTTATATCTAAATGTATGAAACAAACAATTCTTTGGTTAAATATTTCTCTGTAACATAAAAATGAAATATGAGTCTTATTGAAAATTTACCCAAATTGAGATGAAGTCTTAATATTGAAATTGAATAACTGTAATTATTGGAGATTTTTTTTGTTTAGATTTTCGTTAGAGAGAGAGAGAGAGAGTTGAAGAAATGAAAAGAAACCAAATGAAACATATGATTTGGCGGGAAAGAATTCTCTCTGAGCTTTAGAGAGTTTTAAAGAAAATATTTTTTTTAAATATTATTTTAATATTAATAAAACCACTTCGCATGTCTTCATATAAAGACGTGCACCGATAACTTTCTTCACCGTTTGCAATGTATTTAAAAATTATTTTATTAAAAATATCAATTGACATAATTATTTCCATGTGAATAAAGACTTTTTTCTTTCTTCTTTTGCCGTTTTTCTTTTTTATTTATATATTATTATAATATTATTTTATTAATGTTTTATTAAAACTACCAATGCCAAAATATCATCCTTCACGTGAAGATATCTTTTCTTTAATTTGCTGCCATTTTTTATTTTAAATATATAATTTATTAAAATATCAATTGCAATTTTTATGTTCACTTGAACATAAGACTCCATTTGCTTTCTTTCACCTTTTCTTTTCTTTTTCTTTTTCTTTTTTTTATTACTAAACTATAAAATTACCAATTTACTAAATTACTCTTAAGACTTTTACAATTTTGGTATCAAAGCCAGGTTTTATGATCATGTAGACTGTATAAAATGTAAGAAAGTGGAAGATTAAAAGAAACTGTTGGTATTTGTCTTGCATTAAACGGCTGCAAGGAAGGAAGAAAAAAATCAGCATCAATGCACACCAGTGTGCCCTGCGGCCCAGCTCATTCCAGGGTGTGGTGCCCAGCAAGGAGAAGTGCTGGAGGAGGTGTGCGCCGCGGCTCAGCCTCCCCTAGGCCGCGGAGCCCAGAAAGCTGAGAAGCAAAGAGGTGTTCAGCACACTCTAGGCTGCGGCATGCCCTGTTATAGGCCGCGGCCTGAAGGCACAATAATACCATTTTGTTCAACCTTTTGAAAGGTGTGTGGGGCATGTCCAAAACACATAGCTTTACTTAGGATTGATGAAGGGCCATGGTTGATTGGTCTTCAAGATCTAAGAGTGGATATTGACCCTCAAGATTGGTCAAGAAGTTGGAGCACTATATAAAGAGTCACCTAGCTTCAATCTCCAAGAAGTGTGAGGAATAAATTGTGATTGAAAGTGAGATCAATTGTAAGAGTACAAAGACACTAAACACAAGAGGGATTCTGTAGAGAGGCTGGTTGTTTAGAAAGAGAGAGTAGAATAGAAAGGGATTTAAGGGCTTGTAAGGGGAATTATCTTGGGAAAATTCTAGGGTTAGTTCTTATCACTTTCTTCTTATTCCTCTTCTTTTGTTCTTCAAGAACCTGTGAGTTCTTGGAAGGGTGTAGCTGATTGTAAAGAACTCCATTGATAAGATAGTGCAGAGAGCTCGGAGGAGCTCACGGGGATGCAGGCAGATTGCCGAACCTCGATAACAAATTTCTTATGTTCTTTTCTTTCTTGCTTTGATTGGTTGTTGTTTCTTTTCTTATACAAGTCGCTCTAGACTTCGGTGTTTGGAAGATCACCTCCTGGGCATAATCCAAGGTGGTTTCCCAATAATGGTATCAAAGCTTGCACAGCTGGGTATCAGAGCAAGAACAGAAGGTATCGGAGCAAGACTCCAAGAATTAAATAACAAACTTCTTAGGTGATTCAAGAATGGAGTAAAGATCAAGATCAGATCATGTTCTTGAGGGTGATTCAAGAACAGAGTTGAGATCAATCTTTGATCGTGTTCTTGAGGTTTAGAAGAAGTTGAAAAGCATTTGTTGGTACTGTACAAATTTGGGATCATCTCCGCAAGATGGGTTCAAATTTTGTTGTTGAGAAGTTTGATGGAAAAGGGAGATTTTTCCCTGTGGAAGCGGAAGATCAAGGCTGTTCTTATGCAACAGAATGTGGGCTTGGCTATTGGAGAAGATGATACTTTTCCAGCAAGTATCATGAGGGACCAACGGATTGAGATGAAGAAGATGGCATACAACACCATATTCTTGCACATATCGGATAGTGTCACAAGGGAATGCGGAGACTCGGAAGATCCTGCTGTCATATGGAAGAAACTAGATGAGTTGTTTCTTACTAAAACTCTTCCTAATAAAATTTATCTTCTTAAAAGAATCTTTGCTTTTAAAATGGATCCTAATAAAGAGTTGCAAGATAATCTTGATGTCTTTAATAAACTAGTTCAAGATTTGGCTAGTTGTAGTATTAAATTCCTGGATGAACAATTGGTTGTTATGTTATTAACTTCTCTTCCGGATTGTTTTGATAGTTTAATTAATGCAATTGAATATGGAAGAGATACACTAACCAAAGAAATTGTGGTCAATGCTATAAGGGTTCATGATTTCAAAGCCAATAGCAGGGATGCATCAAGTAGGGAAGGGCTGTTCGTAAGAGGAAGGCCAGCAACTCAGAATGGTAGTAGCATTCATAGCAACTACCGGGAGAAATCAAGAGGTAAAGGGAAGAGCCATGGGAGATTGCATTCCAAACCAAAGTTTAGAGGAAGGCGATGCTTCTACTACAGCAAGGAGGGTTACTTCAAGAAAGATTGCAAGAAGAGGTTGTGGGATGAGAGAGGGAGAAGCCATACCAACAATGGAGAGGCTTCGGTTGCCAAAGGAGAACAGCAAGCTGATGTTCTTGTTGTGTGCTCAAATGTGAGCAGGAGGTAAGGCAGTGAGAAATCGATTCTAGATTCTAGGTACAATTATCACATGTGCCCTCACAAGGAATGGTTCAAGAATTTCAAGGAAATCAATGATGGAAGGGTTTTCTTGGGGAATGACAGTTCTTGCCAAGTGAGGGGGATAGGAGACATCCAGCTGAGGATGTTTGATGGAGTCACAAGGCTACTATAAAATGTAAGGTATCTCCCAGATTTGAGGAGAAATTTGATCTCATTGGGGCTGCTGGATTCCATGGGGTACACATACAAAGCTGAGGGAGGAAAGATCAAGGTAACCAAGGGATCTTTGGTAGTGATAAAAGCAACAATAAAAGATGGACTCTATGAGATGATCAAAGAGACAGAAATCAAGGATCAAGCAGCAAGCTTGATGGCTGAGATGGATAGGGCAGCCCTTTAGCATACTTGCTTGGGACATATGAGCGAAAAGGGCCTGTAAGTTCTCAGCAAGAATGGTCTACTTGGTGGTGACAAAGTAGAGAAATTGGATTTCTGCGAGTGTTGCGTTCTTGGGATGCAACACTGGGTTAGCTTCAACACCGGAGTGCACAAGTCTAAGGGCATTCTTGACTACATTCATTCAGACCTATGGGGACTAGGAAGAACACCAACATAGGGAGGTAATTTTTACTTCCTATCTTTAATTGATGATTATTCAAGAAAGGTTTGGGTTTATTTGCTTAAAAGTAAATCAGATGCTTTAAATAAATTTGTGGTATGAAAAAAATTGCTGGAGACTCAAACGAGTAGGGTAGTTAAGGCTTTATGAACCGATAATGGCTTAGAATTTTGTAATAAGGATTTTGATAAATTCTGTGAATTAAATGGCATTCTAAGACATAGAACGGTTGTAAAAACACCTTTGCAAAATGGAGTTGCTGAGACGATGAATAGAACCTTTATGGAAAAGGTTAGGTGCATGTTAATTGGGTCCGGTTTACCAAAACATTTTTAGGGGGAAGCTGTGTCTACTGCTGCATACTTGGTAAATAGATATCCTTCTAGAGCTTTAGAGCTCAAGACTCCCATGGAGATGTGGAGTGGGAAACCCCTTGGATTGAGCAACTTTAGGACTTTTGGGTGTGCTGCATTTACACATCAAAAGGATGATAAACTTAACCCAAGGTCTAGAAAATGTATATTTCTAGGGTATGGTGATGGGGTTAAGGGGTATAAGTTGTGGTCCTTAGAGAAAAAAAGATTTAAACTCATAATGAGTAGTGATATCATTTTTAACGAGCATTTATTTCCCTATTTGGAGAAAACTAACCCTACAGGAGATAGTGAGCAAACCAGTTCGGTATTTGTGGAGCATAGCATTAAAGAAAATTTAGTTCAGGTAAAACAAGGAAGGCAAGAGGGTTCGGACCAAGTAGAGCCCATTGATGAGGGCCAAGCTCAAGAAACTCAAGAGGAAGCTAAACTAGAAGGGGTTGATACAGCAAGTCAAAATGATTACCATCTCACAAGGGACCAAGAAATGAGGGTGGTTAGACCACCTTTGAAATATGGGTTTGCGGATGCTAATGTGGCAGTTCCTTAGACAGAATGAGGGATGGTTGAACCAGAAACTTTCATGGATGCCATAGAGTGTAAGGATTTATCAAAGTGGCAGCTAGCTATGGAGGAAGAAATTGATTCTTTGAGGAAGAACAACTCTTGGGTATTGGTGCCCAAACCAAAAAAACAAAGAGTTATGGATTGTAAGTGCACTTACAAGGTCAAAGAAGGGAACCCTCCAGAGGATAAAGTCCAGAAGAAGATTAGGCTGGTGGCAAAGAGATTCACGCAAAGATGAGGCATAGATTTCACAGAAACCTTCTCACCTGGATAGAAGATGGAGGAAATAGTGAGTATCCTTATCTATGTCATTGATATGTCATCAGTTGGGAACAGCAAGGAGAGGATGAAAAGGTTTACATCTCAACTCAGTAAGGAGTTTGAGAGGAAGGATCTTAGCCTTACACAAAATATCCTTGAGATGAGAAGAATTTGGGAAAGGGAGAGAAACGGGTTGAAGGTTTCTCGGTCTTCCTACATAGAGAACATGATATCTAAGTTCTCTATGGAAGATAGCAAACTAGTGAAGGTTCCCCTTGCTGGTCATTTCAAGTTCTCTAACGATCAATATCCAAGATCGAATGAGGAGAAGAAGGAAATGGAAAAGGTCCCCTACTCTAGTACGGTTGGCTCTGTGATGTTCACTATGGTAAGCACTAGACCTGATATTGCTCATGCAATAAGTGTCCTCAGTAGGTTTATGAGTAATCCCAGAAAGGAGAATTGGCTTGAGATGAAGTGGCTGTTGAGGTACTTGAAGGGAAACTTAGATGTGGGGCTGATTTATAAGAAGAGGGGTAAGTCCATCTGCCTTGAGGGTTATGCTGATTCAAACTTTGGAGCAGACTGGGATTAAAGGAGATTGATTGCTTCCTACTTCTTCAACTTAAATGGATGTTGTGTAAGTTAGAAGGCTCAGTTGCAGCCAGTGGTAGTACTCTCTACAATCAAGGCTGAGTACATAGCGGCTATGGAAGCCATCAAGGAAGCTATGTGGTGCAAAGGGTTGTTGAAAGAGTTGAAGGTACTAGAGGAGTAGGTTGTGGTGTATTCGGATAGCCAAAGTGCATTGTATTTATGCAAGAATGCAGTGTTCCATGAGAGGACCAAGCACATGGATGTTCGATACCATTTCATTTGGGAAAATATTACGGAATGATGCATTCATATGGACAAGGTGGCTATGGAAGAAAACCCTACGGATTTAGGTACTAAAGTTCTACCTCTAAACAAGATTAATCATTGCCTTGGACTTCTTAGGATTGGAGTCTGTTGATATGATGACTCAAGATGAGTTTGGATACTGAGTTCTCTACACATGGGTTCGGGTTTAATCGCTTAGACAAAGGTAGACATTGTTAGAATTTGTCTTAGCATTAAACAGTTGCAATGAAAGAAGAAAAAATCAGCATCAATGCACACCAGTGTGTGCCGTGGCCCAGCTCATTCTAAGGTGCGGCACCTAGCAAGGAGAAGTGTTGGAGAAGGTGTGCGCCATGGCTCAGCCTCCCCCAGGCCACGGCGCCCAGAAAGGTGAGAAGTGGAGAGGTGTTCAACACACTCCAGGCCGCGGCATACCCTGTTCTAGGCCATGGCCAGAAGGCACACTAATTCCATTTTGTTCAACCTTTTGAAAGGTGTGTGGGGCATGTCCAAAATGCATAGCTTTACTAGGATTGATGGAGGGCCATGGTTAATTGGTCTTCAAGATCTAAGGGTGGATATTGACCCTCAAGATTGGTTAAGAAGTTGGTGCACTATATAAAGGGTCACCTAGCTTCAATCTCCAAGAAGTGTGAGGAATAACTTATGATTGAAAGTGAGATCAATTGTAAGAGTGCAAAGACACTAAACTCAAGAGAGATTCTGTAGAGAGGTTGGTTGTTTAGAAAGAGATAGTAGAATAGAAAGGGATTCAAGGGCTTGTAAGGGGAATTTTCTTGGAAAAATTATAGGGTTAGTTCTTATCACTTTCTTCTTCTTCCTCTTCTTTCGTTCTTCAAAAACCCATGAGTTCTTAGAAGGGTTTTGCTGATTGTAACGAACTCCATTGATAAGATAGTGTAGAGAGCTCGGAGGAGCTCACGGGACGTAGGTAGATTGCCGAACCTTAATAACAAATTTCTTGTGTTCTTTTCTTTCTTGCTTTGATTGGTTGCTGTTTCTTTTCTTATACAAGTCATTTAGACTTGGGTGTTTGGAAGATCACCTCTTAGGCATCATCCAAGGTGGTTTCCCAACAGAAATTATATTTTAATGCAGAGTCTGAGGATGCCACATGGACATACCAAACCTAGAGGTAGAGTGATGAATCAAAGTGGGTGTGGTAGGCCCCTAGTATTTAGAAGACTTGAGGTTGAGATGGAGGTTCCTGAAAGGGAACATATGGGTAGTACTGCTAGTACTAGTAGAGGTATGAGGTAATCTGGTGTTGGGAAAGATGAGTTAAGAAAAGATCTTTCTAGTGCTTTAGAGAGGATGAATACAGTAGAGGATAGAGCTGATAATCTACATAGGAGACTGGATAAGAGGGTTAGAATAGAACCTAATATGGCTATAAATCCAGTGAGACAAGATATTCAAGAGGGAGATGGTAAGTTTGTACATGAGATACATGGAGATTACTTCGTTAGATTCATTAAGTTGAATCCTTCGTCGTTTAGAGGATCTGTTAATATTTTTGAGGCTGAGTTATGGGTGAAACATGTTGAGAGATTATTTGACGTGTTGCTAGTGACTGGTAGGCAGAGGGTTGTCTTTGCTTCATTTAAATTGGAGGCTATTGAATGGTGGGAGGATACTTTTCTTACGTTGAGTCCTGATGCTGATCGATCCTTAACATGAAATAGGTTTAAGAAGACTATCTTTGATAAGTATTTTCCCTATACTTTTAGAACATAATAAGAGAGAGACTTTTTCATTTGAGGCATAACATGTTGATTGTCTCAGTATGATAGTAGATTTGTAGCCTTATTGTGGTTTATGCTGGAATTGATACATACATAGGAAAAGAAGTGTAAGAGATTCTTAGATGGATTAAACTTTGAGATTTGATCCAAACTTTCTTATGTGAGACATGTGAATTATGCTATTCTAGTGGATAGAGCACTTCAGATTGAGAAAGATATGGTGGAATCTAGAGGAAAGAGAAAGTGACTAAAGAAATCTAGGCTCGAGGGTTCTAGATGTGGTGGTGGTATGAGTGTACAGGGTGGGAGACCACCCCAGAGAGAGTGTTCCTCGTCACAGGGACTTATGATGCAAAGTCAGAGACAGATAGGATATGTAGCTTCTGTAGCTTAGAGTTTAGATGGTGGGATCCCGAGATTTGAGAGACAGTCTATGGGAGCTGGAGGATATGGTAGGTGGGAGCGTGCCAGCCAAAGGAGGTGGTAATATGATGTTTGATAGAAAGACTAAAGCTTGTTATAGATGTAATCAGATAGGACATCTATCTTGGAATTGTTCTACTTTGATGTGCTTTGTATGTGGTAAGGGGGGATATATTAGTGTAAATTGTTTATTGGGGAGATATGTTGGGGTAGGTGCTGGAGGTGTTGGGAGGAGACAGATGAAGAGGTGATGGATTAGGAAGTATGTGGAGTAGAAGTAGAGGACTAGTTACCAAGAGGGGATAAGGTAATCAATCATAACCTAGAGATAGCAGAGTTTATGCTTTGACCCAGCAGGATGTACAGGCTACTTCTGATGTTGTTATGGGTGTGGTATCTATTCTTGATAAACCTGTTAGATTGTTGATTGATCTTAGTGCAACCCATTCCTTTGCATTCAAAGTTTTTATGAAGTCTATTGATGCTTATGTTAGTCTTTTGATGCATGTTGTTATTGTTGAGATTCCCACTAAAGATAGGGTTATTATCAAGACTATTTATCATTGTTGTGTAATCTGTATGGCTGATATAGAGTTTGAAGTTGATTTGCTGCCTTTAGATATGACAACTTTTCATTTGATTTTGGGATGAATTGATTGTCTACATATCATGCTTAGGTGAATTATTTTAGGAAGATGTGGTGTTCAGGATACCTGGATAGGAGGAATTTAATTAATAAGGAGAATGTAAAATACTTGTCTTATTTATGCTGTGACTGCTAGTAGATGGGTGAGGACGGGTTGTGAGGGAAATTTGGCTTATGTGGTGGATTCTAGAAAGGATGGTAGAAGGTTATACGAAATCTTAGTAGTAAAAGATTTTGTTGATGTGTTTCATGAGGAGTTGTCTGGATTGCCTCCCAGTAGATAGATTAAAGTTTCTATTGATATTATTTCATAGACAGCTCCTGCTGAGCTGAGAGAGTTGAAAGTTCAGCTTCAAGAGTTGTTAGATAAGTAATTTATTTGACCTAGTGTGTCGCCTTAGAAAGCCCTATGTTGTTTGTAAAGAAGAATGATGGAACAATGAGATTATGTATTAATTATCAACAGTTGAATAAGATCACCACCAAGAATATGTATCTTTTGCCAAGGATAGATGATTTGTTTGAACATTTGTAAGGATCGATGGTGTTTTCAAAGATATACCTGAGATAAGGTTATCACCAATTGAGGATAAAGAAGTGAGACGTGCCTAAGACTGCTTTTAGAACATGTTATTGTTAGAGTTGATGCATACTTCACTAGACTAGATTTGTAGAACCTTGGATGGACACGGGGGTCCCACTCTTAATAGTCATAGTTTAGGCCATGTACATGAGTTGGGCCTGGTGTTTTGCTTGGCGGTTTGGGCTTAGACCCTTGAATAGCCGTAGTTCTGCAACATAACGAAAATCCTAATTAGACCCTAATTAGGACGTCTTAAGTTGCTTATAAATACTCTTTATGTACTGAGCATACATTAAAAATGAGAGATTTATGAGGTTGATAATAAGAAACCTCTGGCAAGATGTAACCCTATTCTGGGGTGAACCTGGGTAAATCTTGTCTTTTTTTCTTTCTGTTTATAATTCGTGTGATTGACAGGTCTCGAATTGTTCAGTTATGGCCATAATGAATTCCTTATGATGCAATGTGGGTTAACCATGCTCCTACAACATTACTAGATTTGATGAATAAGGTGTTTAATTCATTCTTGGATAGATTTGTGGTTTTGTTTATTGATGATATCTTGGTGTATTCCAAGAATAAGGAAGATCATGTGAAACATTTAGACAGTGTTGGAGATTCTGATGAGAGATAAATTATATGCGAATTTTTCTAAATGTGAGTTTTAGCTGAATGAAATATCATTCTTGGGGCATATAGTATCTGGAGTGGGTGTAGCAGTTGATCCACAAAAGGTAGAGACATTGTTGAGTTGTGAGAGACCAGGTAATGTGACTAAGATTAGAATTTTCTTGGGTTTAATTAGTTATTATAGACGATTCATTCAAAATTTTTCTATTATTGCAGTACCATTGACTAGATTGACCAGGAAAGGGGTGAAGTTTGTGTGGTCAGAGGAGTATGAGGAGAGTTTCCAGTTATTAGAAGAGAAGTTGACTACTGCTCCGATTTTAGTGCTTCCTTCTATTGATGAAGGATTTTTAGTGTTTCCTTATGATCATGATTATGTGTATTCTATGCACCCGGATAATAATAAGATGTATATGGGTTAAGACAACAATGTTGGTGGTTAGAGATGAAGAGGGATACAACTGAGTAACATTTCTAGATGTTTGATTTGTCAATAGGTGAAGTTTGAGAATAGACATCCAGCAGGTTTACTACAACATCTTCCAATGCCTGAGTGGCCATACGAGAATGTTAGTATGGATTTTGTTTTTTGTTTTTGTTTTTTCCTTACCAAGAGAGGTCATGATGTAGTATGGGTTATAGTGGATCGAATTTCTAAGTCATCCCATTTCTTTCCAATTAAGACTACCTGGAGTCCTGAAGAGTTAGTTGAGTTGCATGTAGTAGAGATAGTGAGATTGCATGGGGTACCTTTGAGCATTGTATCAGATAGAGATTCTAGATTTACTTCTAGATTTTTGAGGGGTTTTCAGAAATCTATCGGTACACAGTTGCAGTTTGGGCAGATATATAGGATCATTAGAATACTAGAAGATATGTTGAGAGCTTGTGTATTAAGTTTTTCAGTGAGCTAGGACGCTTATTTTCCTTTGATTGAATTTGCTTATAATAATCATTATCAAGCTAGTATTGGGATGGCACCATTTGAGGCTTTGTATGGTAGGAGATGTAGAATTCCTATATGTTGGGAGGAAGCGGGTGAAAGAAAGATATTTGGTCTAGAGATGATAGATTTGACTACTGAATGGATGAAACTGGTTAGAGAGAACCTTAGAGAAGCATGGAGTAGACAGAAAGGGTATGCTAATAATAGAAGAAGACCTCTTGAGTTTCAGTTTGGTGACTGGGTGTATTTGAAGATGTCTTCATGGAAAGGTGTTTTTTGAGATTTAGAAAGAAAGAGAAGCTGATTCCGAGGTTTGTGGGATCCTATGAGGTGATTGAAAGAGTTGGGTCAGTGGCATATAGATTGGATTTGCCTCTAGAGTTAAAGTAGTTGCATAACGTGTTTAATGTTTCACTTTTACGAAAGTGTTTATATGATGAATTCCATAGTATTCCGAGTCAGACTATAGAGTTCAAGAAGATTTGACCTTTATACAAGTACCAGTCAGAATTTTAGACATAAAGGAACAAGTCTTACGTAATAAAGTAATTTCATTAGTTCAAGTACTTTGGTAGAATCGAGACTTTGAGGAAATTGCGTGGGAACGGGAAGGGAGCATGAGAAAACATCTTCAACTTTTTCCTGGTGTAAATAAGGAAATTTTGAGGATAAAATATTTATATAGTGGGTAGAATTGTAAAGTCTTAAGGGTAATTTAGTAAATTAGTAATTATAAAGGGTGAAAGAAAGAAAATGGAGTCTTATGTTCATGTGAACATAATAGTGGCAATTGATATTTATAATAAAATAATATATTTAAAGTAAAAAAAAAAGAAACAAATTAAAGAAAAAGTATCTTCACGTGAAGAATGATATTTTGACATTAGTAGTTTTAATAAACTATTAGTAAAATAATATTATAAAAAAAAAAGAAGAGAGAAAAAAGCAAAAGAAGAAAGAAGAAAGTCCTTGTTCACGTGGAAATAATTATGTCAATTGATATTTTTAATAAAATAATAATATTATAGTATAATTTTTTATAAAAAAATTGCAAACGGGAAAGAAAGTTACTGGTGGTTTTATTAATATTAAAATAATAATGAAATAATATTAAAAAATCACATTTGCTTTAAAACTCCCTGAAGCTTTGAGAGAATTCTTTCACGCCAAAGCAAATGTTTCATTTGGTTTTTTTTCCTTTCTTTAACTCTAGCAAAAATCTATACCAAATATATATATATATATATATATATATATATATATATATATATATATTCTCCAATATTAGAGATAATTATAGTTATCCAATTTCAATATCAATATCAAGACTTCATCTCAATTGGGGTAAGTTTTCAATAAGACTCATTTTTCAATTTTATGTTACATATAAATATTTAACCAAAGAATTATTTGTTTCATATATTTAGATATAACTTCAATTACAAAAAACAAATATTGAATTGTAAAACTAAGCACATAATTAATTAATTATATTATTTGAATTAAGCTATGAAATAGTAAGATCAATGAAAATTTATGGTTAGGTGTTGGTGATCAGCAATCTCAAGAAACTGCTGAAAGAAACAGTTAAGGTAAAGAGGTGATACACGAGTAGCTTTAAGTTCTACATGATGAGTTAGATTTACTTTTAATAATCGATACCAATATGAAATATGAATTGATAATTGTATTAATTATTGAATTTAATGATTTGATGACGTATGTATAAAATATGATATGTTGAAAACTAATCATATGAGAAACTATATTTTTGAAATGACAGATTGATGGAATATATGTTGAAAAGATATATGAAATTCTTGAAAGCCATGATTGATAAATTTATATGATATATGAGGAGAGTTTAATATGGATATGATGAAATAATGATTTTGAGAAAGAAATAGTTGAATTGAATGATTTGATATATGTCTGCTTGCATATTATTGTTCATATGCATAGAGGGAAGACCATGAAGGTAGTTGGTCTGGCTGAGACATGTTGACATGTGGGAAGACATTCCAAATGATATACTGAAATTGGTATTTTCCATACGCTGATAGTATGGAGTGATGATGAAAGAAATAAAGAAAGATAGTTTTATTGCATGCATTTTTATTTGAATGGTTTATAACCGATGATTGAGATGCTAAACTATTAGAGTTGATTGTGAAATGATTGACAGAAAGATAAGCTTCATAATGAAACAACTATTATGAGGATTTGATTGAGTATGATATGATAGATAGTCATTGATTATATTGTGAACCTCATGATGAGGTAAATTATTATGACATTGAAATTAAGCTGATAAATTTATGAGAAGATATTGAAATAATAAACATGATTGATTTTATACGAGAAGAGATAGAGATAGATGAATATTTATGATTGAATTATGAGCTATGACTAGAAGTATACAAATCGATTAATTTTTGTAAATTTAATTCATCGAGCTTGTGAAGCTCACTCCTTAGTGTTGAAATATTTTAGGTAACGGACACGACGAGTAGATAGTTGTGCAGATAATTAGAGTGAGTAATTACCTTAAGTAAGTCCAGTGGTCAGCATCCTCATAATTGTGAATGAAATTTTTTAAAGTTTGTAAATATTTATGCATTTTACTATATTTTACTATATTTGTTTATTATAGGAGAAAGATGTATCTCCTTTGAAAAGAGTTGAGGACTTGATGTATATATATATATACATCAAGTCCTCGGGTATGTTTTTATATTGTTGCATATATGTGTCATGTCGAGATAGTAAAATGTGATGATTCCATCTCGGGGTGGCCAGTCCGGGATGGGTCGTTACAAACGCTAGAGATTACTCTGCCTTCAACTGCATTCTATTTTTGTATCCGAGTACATGTCATGCTAGATAGGGAAACTTGTAAGTTCTGCTAGATGGGGACATTATCATATGTATCCTACTGGATGGGGATACAAGATGATAAAATATATGTGTATATTGATTCTATGTATACATACTCTTTGAAAACCAACCCAAGAAAGGAGATGATTTGATTTCCTATGAGATTGAAATGATGAAAAGAAATATTTGATGACTTTCAGTTGTAATTTATGATAACTTGTTTCGAAATGATTATGTTTGGATTAAATGCAAAGTTTATGTTTTAAATGTTACTTAAATAATTTTATATTTTGTTGGAAATCACCTTGACAAGATGCCCAGGTGGTGATCTTCCAAACACTCAAGTCTAGAAGGACTTGTAGAAAGAAATACAGCAATCGAAAACAAAAAAGAAAAGAAGACAAGCGATTTGTTATCGAGGTTCAGCAATAGCCTACGTCCCCGTGAGTTCCTCTGAACTCTCTGCACTAAATAAATGGTTCTTTACAATTACAGAAACCCTCTTCAAGAAGCTCAAGTTCTTGAAGAAACCAAGAAGAGAAGAAAGGAAGAAGATAAAAACTATTACAATGCTCTCTATCTATACTACTCTCTCTTCTTTACAACCAGCCTCTCTACAATGAGTCTCTCTTGTGTTTTGTGTCTTTGCACTCTCACACAATTCTCTCTTGTATTGTGTCTTGTCACTCTTTACAATTGATCTCAAATTATATAACAATGTTGTGTTAAGAATGAAGCTAGGTGACCCTTTATATTGTGCACCAACTTCTTGTCCAATCTTGAGAGTCAATCTCCACCCTTAGATCTTGATGACTACTTAACCATGGCCCTCCATCAATCCTAAGTGGTTCTCTATGTTTTAACCTTGCATCCACACACCTAAGAGGAGGTTTAAACAAGCTGTCCATGTGTGCATCAGTGTGCCTAGCTCCAAGGCGTTGAACAGGGGGCGGTGAGGCGCTAGGCAAAGCCCCTTTGCACCACATTCTGGGCGGTGTGGTGCTGGTGGAGGGGCGGTGCGGTGCTGCCCTTCTTCAAAATTCATCCTTGCTGGGCGGTGAGGCGTTGGTGAAGGGGCAGTGAGGCGCACACTGATGCTGCCCTTCACACAGTAGTGCACACTACTTTGCTTTGTTGTTTAGGGGTGTGCACACACACCCAAATAGATGCACACAAGTGTGCACTCCTTTAACATGCTGTATTTTAATCTTTCAACCTTGTTTTAGACTTTAACCATATTTGAACCATGTTTAGACATGTTTAAACCTTAGATAAATACCAACAATCTCTACCTTTGTCTAAGTGTTTAAACCCGAACCATTGTGCAGAGAGCTTCAGGATCCAAACTCATCTTGAGTCATCAATTAACCAACTCCAATCCTAAGTAGTCCAAGGCAATGATTGAACTTACTTAGAGGTAAAACTTTAGTACCTAAATCAACAGGATTCTCAACCGTGGCTACCTTATCAACATGGATGCATCCTTT
Source organism: Bretschneidera sinensis (assembly GCA_023935145.1). Classification (NCBI taxonomy): domain Eukaryota; kingdom Viridiplantae; phylum Streptophyta; class Magnoliopsida; order Brassicales; family Akaniaceae; genus Bretschneidera; species Bretschneidera sinensis. Next base: position 54,932,254 of record CM043702.1, on the reverse strand, counting down.
CGTAACATTTTCCTAAATGAAATGATACCGAACATCCATGTGCTTTGTTCTCTCATGGAACACCGGATTCTTACACAAGTACAGTGCACTTTGACTATCCGAAAACACCACAACCTGCTCCTCCATTACCTTCAACTCTTCCAGTAACCCTTTGCACCACATAGCTTCCTTAATGGCCTTCGTAGCCGCTATGTACTCAGCCTCGGTTGTTGAGAGTGCTACCACTGGCTGCAACTGAGCCTTTGAACTTACACAACATCCATTTAAGTTAAAGAAATAGGAGATAATCGATCTCTTTTTATCCCGGTCTGCTCCATAGTCCGAATCTGCAAAACCCCTTAAGGCAGATGGACTTACCTCTCTTCTCATAAACCAGCCCTACTTCTGGGCTTCCCTTCAAGTACCTCAGCAACCACTTCATCCCTAGCCAATGCTCCTTTCTGGGATTACTCATAAACCTGTTGAGAACACTTACTGCATGAGCAATATCAGGTCTGGTGCTTACCATGGTGAACATAACAGAACCCACAGCACTAGAATAAGGGACTTTTTCGATTTCCTTCTTCTCCACCTCCAACCTTGGACATTGATCGCTAGAGAACTTGAAATGACCAGTAAGGGGAACCTTCACTGGTTTGCTATCTTCCATAGAGAATTTAGATATCATCTTCTCTATGTAGAAAGTTTGAGAGATCTTCAATTTGTTTCTCTCCCTTTCCCGGATGACACACATCCCAAGGATCTTTTGTGCATGGCCAAGATACTTCATCTCAAACTCCTCACTGAGTTGAACCTTCAATTTCCTTATCCTCTCCATACTACTCCCAACCAGCAACATGTCATCAACATAGATGAGGATGATCACCACTTCCTCAACCTTCTGCCTCTTATAATACAAACATGAATCATAGTAGCTCCTCATGAAACCCAAGCTCATTACAAAAGAATCAAACCTCTTATTCCATTTTCGAGGTGATTGCTTCAGGCCATAGAGAGATTTCTTCAATTTGCACACCAACTCTCCCTGCTTTCCTTCCTTATAGCTTTCGGGTTGCCTCATGAAAATGGTTTCATCGAGCTCTCCATGTAAGAACGCTGTCTTCACATCTATTTTCTCGATTTCCCAATCAAATATGACCACCAATGCTAACACTTTTCGTATCGTCTTGTACTTCACAACTAGTGAGAAGATTTCAGTGAAATCTATGCCTTCTTTTTGTGTGAACCCTTTCGCCACTAGCTTAGCTTTATATCAGACTTCATCCCCTGGAGTATTCCCTTCTTTGATTTTGTAGAGCCATCTACAATCCACAACTCTCTGTTTTTCTGGTTTGGGCACCAACTCCCAAGAGTTGTTCTTCATCAAAGAATCCATTTCTTCCTCCATAGCCAGCTGCCACTTTGACGAATCCCTACATTCCATGGCTTCCATGTAAGTTTCTGGTTCAACCTCTCCTTCTATCCAAGGAGTTACTACATTACCATCCGTAAACCCATATCTCAAAGGTGTTCTAACCACCCTCCTTTCCTGGTCTCTTGTGAGCTGGTAGTCATTATGACTTGCTACATCAACCTCTTCTTGTTCAGCCTCTTCTTGAGTTTCTTGAGCATGGCCTTCATTAAAGGGCTTTACCTGATCCGAACCCTCTTGCCTTCCTTGCTCTACCTGAACCGAACTCTCCTTGATGCGATGCTCCACAACTTTCAGATTGGTTTGCTCACTAGCCCTTGCAAGGTTTGTTTTCTTTAAATAGAGAAATAACAATTCATTAAAAATAACATCCCTACTTATAATGAGTTTCATACCTTTCTTTTCTAAGTACCACAACCTATATCCCTTAACCCCATCACCATATCCTAGAAATATACATTTTCTAGATCTTGGGCTAAGTTTATCCTCCTGTTGATGTGCATATGCAACACACCCAAAAGTCCTAAGGTTGTTTAATTCAGGGGGTTTCCCACTCCACATCTCCATGGGAGTCTTGAGATCTAGAGCTCTAGAGGGTGATCTATTTACCAAGTATGCAGCTGTAGCCACAGCTTCTCCCCAAAAATATTTTGGTAAACCGGATCCTATTAACATGCACCTAACCTTTTCTATAAGGGTTCTATTCATCCTCTCAGCAACTCCATTTTACTGAGGTGTTTTTACAACCGTTCTATGCCTTAGAATGCCATTTAATTCACAGAATTTATCAAAATCCTTATTGCAAAATTCTAAGCCATTATCGGTTCGTAAAGCCTTAACTACCTTACCCGTGTGAGTTTCCAGCAACTTCTTCCACACAACAAATTTATTCAAGGCATCTGATTTATTTCTAAGCAAATAAACCCACACTCTTCTTGAATAATCATCAATTAAAGACAGAAAGTAAAAGTTACCTCCCTGTGTTGGTGTTCTTGCTGGTCCCCAAAAATCCGAATTAATGTAGTCAAGAATCCCCTTAGACTTGTGCACTCCGGTGTTGAAGCTAACCCGGTGTTGCTTCCCAAGAATGCAGCTCTCACAGAAATCCAGTTTCTCTACTTTGTTACCACCAAGTAGACCATCCTTGCTTAGAACTTGCAGGCCTTTTTCGCTCATGTGTCCCAAGTGAGTGTGTCAAAGGGCTGCCTTATCTATCTCAGCCATCAAGCTTGCTGCTTGATCATTAATTTCTATCTCTTCGATCATCTCATAGAGTCCATCGTTTCTTGCTGCCTTGATTACTACCAAAGATCCCTTGGCCACCTTGATCTTTTCTCCCTCTACTTTGCATGTATACCCCATAGAATCCAGCTACCCCAATGAGATTAAATTTCTCTTCAAATTTGGAAGATACCTCACATTTCCCAGTAGCCTTGTGACTCCATCAAACATCCTCAATTGGATGTCTCAAATCCCTCTCACTTGGCAAGAATTGTCATTCCCAAGAAGACCCTTCCATTATTGATCTCCTTGAAATTCTTGAACCATTCCTTGTGAGGGCACATATGATAAGTGCACCCAGAATCAAGAATCCACTTTTTGCTGCCTTGCTTCCTGCTCACATTTGAGCACACAACAAGAACATCATCTTGCTATTCTCCTTTGGCAACCGAAGCCTCTCCATTTTTGGTGTGGCTTCTTCTATTATCCCACATCTTCTTCTTGCAATCTTTTCTGAAATGGCCCTCCTTGTTGTAGTAGAAGCACCTTTTTCTAAATCTTGATTTGGAATGTGCTCTCCCATGGCTTTGCCCTCTACCTCTTGATTTTTCCCGGTAGTTGCCATGGTTCCTACTGCCATTCCGAGTTGTTGGCCTTCCTCTTACGAACGGCCCATCTCCACTTGATATCTCTTTCATCTTGGCTTTGAAATTATGTGCCCTTATGGTATTGATCACAATCTCCTTTGTTAAAGTATCCCTTCCATACTCAAATTATCAAAGCAATCAGGAAGAGAATTTAACAAGATAACAACCAATTGTTCATCCGGAAATGTAATGCTACAGCTATTCAAATCATAAGCTAGCTTATTAAAGACATCAAGATTATCTTGCAACTCTTTACTAGGATCTGTTTTAAAAGTAAAGATTCTTTTAAGAAGATAAATCTTTTTAGGGAGAGTTTTGGTAAGAAACAACTCATCTAGTTTCTTCCATATGATAGTCGGATCTTCCGAGTCTCCGCACTTCCTTGTGACACTATCCGACATGTGCAAGAAAATGGTGCTGTAAGCTATCTTCTTCATCTCAATCCGTTGGTCCTCCGTGACACTTGCTGGAAAAGCATCATCTTCTCTAATAGCCAAGTCCACTTTCTGTTGCATTAGAACCACCTTGATCTTCTGCTTCCACAGGGAAAAATCTCCCTTTCCATCAAACTTCTCAACCACAAAATTTAAAGTCATCTTTGCAGACAAGATTCTAGATTTATGCAATACCCACAAATGCTTTCTTCAACCTTAAGAACACGATCGAAGATGGATCTTAACACCGTTCTTGAATCACCCTCAAGAACACGATCTGATCTTGATCTTTACTCCGTTCTTGAATCACCCAAGAAATTGATCTTTGATTCTTAGAGTCTTGGCTCCGTCACCTTCTTGTTCTTGCTCCAATACCCAGCTGTGCAAGCTCTAATACCACTATTGGAAATCACCTTGACAAGTGCCCAGGTGGTGATCTTCCAAACACCCAAGTCTAGAATGACTTGTAGAAAGAAATATAGCAATCGAAAGCAAGATAAAAAAGAAGACAAGTGATTTGTTATCGAGGTTCGACAATAGCCTACGTCCCCATGAGTTCCTCTAAACTCTCTGCACTAAATTGATGATTCTTTACAATTACAGCAACCCTCTTCAAGAAGCTCAAGTTCTTGAAGAAACCAAGAAGAGAAGAAAGGAAGAAGATAAGAACTATTACAATGCTCTCTATCTATACTACTTTCTCTTCTTTACAACCAGCCTCTCTACAATGAGTCCCTCTTGTGTTTTGTGTCTTTGCACTCTCACATAATTCTCTCTTGTATTGTGTCTTGTCACTCTTTACAATTGATCTCAAATTATATCACAATGTTGTGTTGAGAATGAAGCTAGGTGACCCTTTATATAGTGCACCAACTTCTTGTCCAATCTTGAGAGTCAATCTCCACCCTTAGATCTTGATGACCACTTAACCATGGCCCTCCATCAATCCTAAGTGGTTCTGTGCATTTTAACCTTGCATCCACTCACCTAAGAGGAGGTTTAAACAAGTTGTCCATGTGTGCATCAGTGTGCCTAGAGCTTAGGCGTTGAACAAGGGGCGGTGAGGCGTTAGACAAAGCCCCTTTGCACCACATTCTGGACGGTGCGGTGCTGGTGAGGGGGCGGTGCGGCACTGTCCTTCTTCAAACTACATCCTTGCTAGGTGGTGAGGCACTGATGAAGGGGTGGTGAGGCGCACACTGATGCTGCCTTTCACACAGCAGTGCGCACTACTTTGCTTTGTTGTTTAGGGGTGTGCACACACACCCAAATGGATGCACACACATGAGTGCACTCCTTTAACATGCTGTATTTTAATCTTCCAACCTAAGTTTAGACTTTAACCATCTTTGAACTATGTTCAGACATGTTTAAACCTTAGACAAATGCCAACATATGTTTTATATATCAAATGTGATTTCTTGATGTATGAGAATTGAATTTTTGTAGTTTAAACTCATATCGGCTTTAAAAGTTGGTTGCCCGTTTCTTTATTGAAATGATTAGATTTCAAGGAGTGTTGAAGACACATTTTTCTCATTAGGACCGTATTTTGATTTAGCTGGTAACTTCGACATCCTCTCCCAATGCAACAATTTATTGTAAATATATTAATGGTTATGTTGTAAGAGATGGATAAGTTTGATATGGTTTGTAATCTTTTATCTTTTATCCTAAAAAGGAATGTGAAATTTTTTGAAGTTAGTATTGTGATAACTATTAAAGATGAAAATGTCATAATGAAATTCATAGTAAAATATGAAAATAAATTTGATTGTACGTCCTAGACTCATAAGGGTAGCATTATGGGTTTAGGTCGTGACAATTTTTTTTTTAATTTTAAATTTAAAAAATTACCACACCATTTAAAGTAAATATTTTACATATTATTTTCTTATAAATCATTAAAAAATGATCAATAATATCAAATCAAAGATAATAATTCATTTCTTCACAAATCATTTCGAATTTAAAAATTTTAACTTTTTTCTCAAACAATTTATAAATGCAAGCACATAACACATTTTTACTATGTAAAAAGTAATGAGAATTTATATACAATTCGGTATTAAAAGCTCACTTCTATTACATCAAATACAAATATTTTTCACAAAGTAGAATTACTCGGACTTGCTGCTCGTACATGTATATAGGTATGCATGTTCAACCTATTTTCAAATCCAAATTCAAATTCATATAAAAAAATTTAATTTTTGCTAGTATATTTATATAAAAATTTCATATTTTAACCTTCTAATACCTTATGTATGATATAAATTTTTGAACAATTAATCCAAAATATTTATATATATTAAAAAATAACATTTTTATCTATAAATATGAAATTTCCAAGCTTAAATAACAAAATTCCTCAGTTTTGTGCGTAGTTTTACAACTAATAATTTAATAATTAAAATTTGTCTATATAATGAAACAAACAATTCTTTGGCTAAATGTTTCATTATAATATAAAAAAGAAATATGGGTATTATTCAAAACTTACCCAAATTTGATGAAATCTTGGCATTTTAGTTCGATAACCGAAATTATCTAAATATTTTGCTAGAGAGAAATAGAGTTGAAGAAAAGAAGAAAGAAAACAAATGAAGAAATGAGAACGAAAGATGAGAGTTTAAGCTTTGTTCTCTCTTTGTTTAATTATATTATTTTATTATAAAATTAATACCTTCATTAATGCCTTCACGTGAACATGAAGATTTCCATGTTCTTTTTTTGCTGCTTTATTTTTTTAATATATATTTATTATTATATTATATAATATTATAAAATTTAACACATATGGAAACTTATATATGTTTCCAAACAGTTCTTTTGGCCACTATTTTTTTTGGAAAATTCTAAATTATAAAATTACAAATTTAAAAATTATCCCACCCTTTAAGGTGAAGATTTTATAAAAATTCTCATAGAAATCGCTAGAAAAATTACCAACACATTTACAAGCCTTATGTCATGAGTGCTCTAGAGTCAAGCCTTTGAACTCAACAAAAGCGGTCACACTTCACACTCACTAGGTAAGCTTATCAAACATGTTCCATAGCTTAGCATACCAAATAAAATCTTTTATAAGATTATTAAGAACTTACAGTTCACTTACACTTTAAGATTACGGTTCCAAGCATCACTACTCTTGGGATGGAATTACAAATTTTGATGCTTGCAATCACTACTAATGGCATATTTTGTCTCATTGAACTCAAGACTTAGATTTAGTAAGCATTGGGTTTAGGTTCCATCATTGGTGATCCTATTGTATGGGCTTGAAACTCATCCCTTGGGATGTCTTAACTATTTGCTCTCTTGCAAGTCCCATGGATAATGGATCCGTCAAGTGTCCTGTGGACCTTATGAATTCAATCATAATTACTCTATCACTTATTAAATGCCTTACATAGCTCTTTCTCAATCCTATGTGTCTAGATTTTCCATTGTAGACATTGTTATAGGCCTTTGCTACTGTTGTCTTGCTGCTATATCGGATTGAAATTGAAACCATAGGTTTAGGCCACATATGATTTCTAACAACAAATTCCTTAAACACTCAACCTCTTTAGCCCCTCTACCAACCCACAAATTTGGATTCCATAGTAGAATCAGTGACACAGGTTTGTTTCATGGAAGCCTAAGACACAACACTCTTACCAAGAGTGTATATCCAACCACTTGTGGATGACAGTCTTCCTCTTAGTTTTTTACCCAACTAGCATCAGTGTATCATTTTAAAAGTGTTGGATACCCTTTATAACTTGTGCCATGATTCATGCTTTTTTTCAAATATCTAAAGACCCTATGTATAGCTTCCCAATGATCATTACTATGACAACTAATGAATCTACTTAGCTTTTCTATAACAAAATATATATCAGGCAATGTACAAGTCATGACATACATTAAACAATCAATTTCTCTAGCATATTTTAGTTATAAAATTGCTCTACCATCATTCTTAGATAATTTGATACTACTATCAAATGGTGTGCTATCCACGTGACCAAATTTCTTTATAATTTTCTCAATGTAATGAGATTGTGTTAATGTTAGGCTAACATTATCTTTTATGATTTTGATAACTAATATTACATCACCAACACCCATATCTTTTGTGTTAAAATTATCTGACCTAAATTTATTGGTATTTTAAATTTGTTCTAAGTCAATACCAAATATCAACATGTCATTTACATTCGAACAAATGATGACACCTTTATCATTAATGAACCTAATGTACACACACTTATTAGATTCATTAATTTTGAAGCCATTTGATATAATTACTTAATCAAATTTCTCATGCCATTATTTTGGGGCTTTTTTATGCATGGAGACTTAACTAACTTGTATACATTATGCTTTTGTCCCTTAACTACAAAACCTTCATGTTGATTCATATACACTTCTTCTTCTAATTCACCATTCAAGAATGTTGTTTTGATATCCATTTGATGAATTTTAAGCTTGTAAATGGAACCTAAAGCAATAAGTAATCTAATTGTGGCTATCCTTGCAACTGCTACATAGGTCATTCTAAAATAGGTTCCCTACAAAAGGAGAGAAAGTAACACCTTATGAGTTATTGTCCAACGCCACATCTCTCAGGGAATTCAAAGGAGTAGTCATTTTGATAAAGAAAGGAAGTTAAACCTTAATATTGTTGGGGGAAATTTTAAAAGGATATTTATCAAATTAAATAAGAGAGGATGAGAGTAATGACTTCAAGGCACAAGCAGGTCCCTTTTCTTAAGGTTTAATTAGTCCTTCACCAGTGCAAGAAGGTTTCTGATGAATTTTCTCTAACATACAATGAAGCTCTGTTGTTGTTATGAACTTTGCACTCATAACAAACAACTCACAGTAGCATATATGAGTTTTATAGATAAATATCACTTATGTTCAAAAATTTGTAAGATTTGTAAACATAAGAAGATCAGTTTTGAGAGAAGAATAAGAAGAAAAAAGGATTATTCAGACCTATAAAAGCTGTAAATTATGATAGTTAACCACTATATTTATAGATTTTAATTAGTGTTTTTTCATAAGAGACATTTTGGTTCAGTAGTAAACTGACCTAACTGAGTGTCTCTTCACAAGAGAAACTTTAGTTCAAGACCAACTGTCATTTAACATTTAAAAAAATTCATAATTTTGTTGTTCTAGTCGATTGGGTCATTTTTCCATTCGATTGTGCCTCGTGTATGATTCAAAATCAATCATGTCTCGGGCATCCATTCAACTGGATCAATCATCCATTCGATTGGAGAAACCCACAAAAAGTTTCTGTCTGACTCACAGATGACTATCCATGAAGATGAATTTTTCTTTCTTATCTTCTTTCCTTTGATTTACTAAATCAACCCAAACTTAAATTCAAGTTTGTTTTGAAAATGTTGGTATTTTGTTTGAGGTTTAAACAAGAAGGTGAAAGAATAAATTCTGTAAGGAGTGCACACTGATGTGCGCCGCGGTCCAGCCCTGTCCAGGCCGTAGTGCTCCCTGTTCTAGGCCGCGGCGCCAGGCACACTGATGCACACATCCTTCAGCCTCTTGAATGGTTTGTGAGATATGCTCAAAATGCATAGGATCACTAAGGATTGATCAAGAGCCATGGTTGATTGGTCATCAAGATCTAAGGGTGGAGAATGACACTCAAGATTGGACAAGAAGTTAGTGCACTATAAAAAGGGTCACCTAGCTTCAATCTCAATAACAACAAGTGAAATAAGATAACTTATAATTAAAAGTGAGATAAATTGTAAGAGTGCAAAGATACTAAACTCAAGAGAGATTCTGTGGAGAGGCTGTTTGTTTAGAAAGAGAGAGAGAGTAGAATAGAAAGGGATTCAAGGACTTATAAGGGCAATTTTCTTGGGAAAATTCCAGGGTTAGTTCTTATCACTTTCTTCTTCTTCTTCTTTTGTTCTTCAAGAACTTATGAGTTCTTGGAAGGGCGTTACTAATTGTAAAGAACTCCATTGTTAAGATAGTGTAGAGATCTCAGAGGAGCTCACGGGGACGTAGGCATATTGTCGAACCTTGTCAACAAATTTCTTATGTTCTTTTCTTTCTTGCTTTAATTGGTTGCTGTCTTTTTCTTTATATAAGTCACTTTAGACTTAGTTGTTTGGAAGACCACCTCCTAGGCATCATCTAAGGTGGTTTCTCAACAGTGGTATCAGCGCCGAAGAAGCTAGTAAAGCCGGGTGTCAGAGCAAGACTCCAAGAATCAAAGAACAAACTTCTTGGATGATTCAAGAACGGAGTAAAGATCAAGATCTGATCGTGTTCTTGAGGTTGATTCAAGAACAGTGTTGAGATCAATCTTCAATTGTGTTCTTGAGGTTTAGAAGAAGTTGAAAAGCATTTGTAAGTGTTGCACAAATTTGGGATCATCTCTGCAAGATGGGTTCAAATTTCGTTGTTGAGAAGTTTGATGGAAAGGGAGATTTTTTCCTGTGGAAGCGGAAGATCAAGGCTGTTCTTATGCAACAGAAGATGGACTTAGCTATTAGAGAAGATGATACTTTTCCAGCAAGTATCATGGAGGACCACCAGATTGAGATGAAGAAGATGGCATACAACACCATCTTCCTACACATGTTGGATAGTGTCACAAGGGAGTGCGGAGACTCGAAAGATCCTGATGTCATATGGAAGAAACTAGATGAGTTGTTTCTTACCAAAACTCTCCTTAACAAGATTTATCTTCTTAAAAGAATCTTTAATTTTAAAATGGATCCTAATAAAGAGTTGCAAGATAATCTTGATGTCTTTAATAAACTAATTCAAGATTTGGCTAGCTATAGTACTAAATTCATGGATGAACAATTGGTTGTTATGTTATTAAATTCTTTTCCTGATTGTTTTGATTGTTTAATTAATGCAATTGAATATGGAAGAGATACACTAACCAAAGAAATTGTGGTCAATGCTATAAGGGCTCATGATTTCAAAGCCAAGAGTAGGGAGGCATCAAGTGGGGAAGGGTTGTTCATAAGAAGAAGGCCAACAACTCGGAATGGCAGTAGCATTCATGGCAACTACCAGGAGAAATCAAGAAGTAGAGGGTAGAGCCATGGGAGATCACATTCTAAACCGAAGTTTGGAGGAAGGCGATGCTTCTACTGTAACAAGGAGGGTCACTTCAAGAAAGATTGCTAGAAGAGGTTGTGGGATGAGAGAGGGAGAAGCCATACCAACAATGGAGAGACTTTGATTGCCAAAGGAGAATAGCCGGATGATGTTCTTGTTGTGTGCTCAAATGTGAGCATGAGGCAAGGCAGTAAGAAATGAATTCTAGATTCCGGGTGCACTTATCACATGCACCCTCACACATAATGGTTCAAGAATTTCAACGAGATCACTGATGGAAGGGTTTTCTTGGAGAATGACAATTCTTGCTAAGTGAGGGGGATAGGAGACATCCAGTTGAGGATGTTTGACGGAGTCACAAGGCTGCTGCGAAATGTGACGTATCTTCTAGATTTAAGGAGGAATTTGATCTCATTGGGGTAGCTGGATTCCATGGGGTATACATACAAAGCTGAAGAAGGAAATATCAAGGTAACCAAAGGTTCTTTGATAGTGATCAAGGAAGCAATCAAAGATGGACTTTATGAGATGATCGGTGAGACAAAAATCAAGGATCAAGTAGCAAGCTTAATGGTTGAGATGGATAAAGCAGCACTTTGGCACAATCACTTGGGATATATAAGCGAAAAGGGGCTGCAAGTTCTTACAATGATGGTATACTTGGTGGTGATAAAGTAAAGAAACTGGATTTCTGTGAGAGTTGCATTCTTGGGAAGCAACATCGGATCAGCTTCAACACCGGAGTGCATAAGTCTAAAGGGATTCTTACATCCATGCGGATCTTTGGGGACCAGCAAGGATACCAACACAGGGAGGTAATCGTTACTTTCTGTCCTTAATTGATGATTATTCAAGAAAGGTTTGGGTTTATTTGCTTAAAAATAAATCGGATGCTTTGAATAAATTTTTGGTGTGGAAAAATTTGCTGGAGACTCAAATGGGTGGGGTAGTTAAGGTATTAAGAACTGATAATAGCTTAGAATTTTTTAATAAGTATTTTGATAAATTCTGTGAATTAAATGGTATTCTAAGACATAGAACGGTTGTGAAAACCTCTCAGCAAAATGGAGTTGTTGAGAGGATGAATAGAACCCTTATGGAAAAGGTTAGGTGCATGTTAATTGGGTCCGGTTTACCAAAATATTTTTCAGGGGAAGCTATGTCTACTGCTGTATACTTGGTAAATAGATCACCCTCTAGAGTTTTAGACCTTAAGACTCCCATAGAGATGTGGAGTGGAAAACCCCCTGAGTTGAACAACCTTAGGACTTTTGGATGTGCTGCATATGCACATCAAAATGATGATAAACTTAACCCATGGTTTAGAAAATGTGTGTTTCTAGGGTATAGTGATGGGGTTAAAGGGTATAGGTTGTGGTCCTTATAACCAAAAGAAATGAAACTCGTAATAAGTAAGGATGTTATTTTTAATGAATTGGTATTTCCCTACTTAGAGAAAACTAACCCTGCAAGGGCTAATGAGTAAACCAGTCTGAAATTTGTGGAGCATTGTATCAAGGAGAATTTGATTCGGGTAGAGCAAGGAAGGCAAGATGGTTCGGACCAGGTAGAGCCCATTAATGAAGGCCAAGCTCAAGAAACTTAAGAGGAGGCTAAACTGGAAGGGGATGATATAGTAAGTCAGAATGACTACCAGCTCACAACGGACCAAGAAAGGAGGGTGGTTAGACCACCTTTGAGATATGGTTTTACGAATGCTAATGTAGTAGCTCCTTGGACAGAAGGAGGGATGGTTGAACCAGAAACTTACATGGATGCCATGGAATGTAAGGATTCATCAAAGTGGCAGCTATCTATGGAGGAAGAAATAGATTCTTTGAGGAAGAACAACTCTTAGGTATTGTGCCCAAACTAGAAAAACAGAGAGTTGTGGATTGTAGTGGATCTACAAGATCAAAGAAGGGAACATTCCAGGGGATAAAGTTCGGTATAAAGCTAGGCTGGTGGCGAAGGGGTTCACTCAAAAGAAAGGCGTAGACATCACCGAAATATTCTTACCGGTTGTGAAGTACAAAACGATCAGGATAGTGTTAGCATTGGTGGTCCAATTCAATTGAGAAATCGAGCAAATAGATGTAAAGACAGCTTTCTTACATGGAGAGCTTGATGAGACTATTTACATGAGGCAACCTAAAAGCTATGAGGAAAGAAGATAGGGAGATTTGGTGTGCCAACTGAAGAAATCTCTATATGGCCTAAAGTAATCACCTCGGCAATGGAATAAGAGGTTTGATTCCTTTGTAACCAGCGTGGGTTTCATGAGGAGCTACTATGATTCGTGCTTGTATTACAAGGGGCACAAGGTGGAGGAAGTGGTGATCATCCTAATCTATGTTGATGATATGTTGCTGGTTGGGAGCAGCATGGAAAGGATAAGAAAATTGAAAGCTCAACTCAGTGAGGAGTTTGAGACAAAGGATCTTGACCATGCATAGAAGATCCTTGGGATGTGTATCATCCGGGAAAGGGAGAGAAATAGATTGAAGATCTCTCAAACTTCTTATATAGAAAGATGATATCTAAGTTCTCTATAGAAGATAGCAAACCAGTGAAGGTTCCCTTTGCTGGTCATTTCAAGTTCTCCAGCAATCAATGTCCAAGATCGAATGAGGAGAAAAAGGAAATAAAAAAGGTCCCTTACTCTAGTGCGGTTGGTTTAGTTATGTTCATGATGGTGAGCACTAGACCTGATATTGCTCATGCAATAAGTGTCCTTAGTAGGTTTATGAGTAATCCCAGAAAGGAGCATTGGCTTGGGATGAAGTGGTTGCTGAGGTACTTGAAGGGAAGCCCAGAAGTAGGGCTAGTTTATGAGAAGAGGGGTAAGTTCATCTACTTTGAGGGTTATGCTGATTCGGACTATGGAGCAGACCAGGATAAAAGGAGATTGATTACTTCCGACTTCTTCAACTTAAATGGATGTTGTGTAAGTTGGAAGGCTCAGTTACAGCCGATGGTAGCACTCTCAACAACTGAGACTGAGTACATAGCGGCTATGGAAGCCATCAAGGAGGCTATATGGTGTAAAGGTTTGCTGGAAGAGTTAAAGGTACTAGAGGAGCAAGTTGTGGTGTATTCGGATAGCCAAAGTGCATTGCATTTATGCAAGAATCTAGTATTCCATGAAAGGACAAAGCACATGGCTGTTCAGTACCATTTCATTTGGGAAAATGTTACGAAAGGATACATCCATGTGGATAAGGTAGCCACAGAAGAAAACCCTACGGATTTAGGTACTAAAGTTCTACCTCTAAGTAAGTTCATTCATTGCCTTGGACTACTTGGGATTGGAGTCGGTTGATATGATGACTCAAGATGAGTTTGGATACTAAGGTCTCTGCACAATGGGTTCGGGTTTAAATGCTTGGACAAAGGTAGAGATTGTTGGCATTTTGTCCGAGGTTTAAACAAGAAGGTGGAAGAATAAATTCAGCAAGGAGTGCACACCAGTGTGCGCTACGGCCCAGCCCTGTTCATGCCACAGCGCCCAGTAAAGAGGAGTGCTAGAGGAAGGGGCAAGCCACGGCGCTGCCTCCCCCAGGCCACGGCACCCAAAGGGGTAAATAGTGTGCCCTGCTCCAAGCCGCAACGCGCCTTGTTCTATGCCACAACGCTAGGCACACTGATGCACACATCCTTTAGCCTCTTGAATGGCTCGTGAGACATGCTCAAAATGCATAGGATCATTAAGAATTGATTAAGGGCCATGGTTGATTGGTCATCAAGATCTAAGGGTGGAGATTGACACTTAAGATTGGACAAGAAGTTGGTGCACTATATAAAGGGTCACCTAGCTTCAATCTCAATAACAACAAGTGAAATAAGATAACTTGTGATTAAAAGTGAAATCAATTATAAAAGTGCAAAGACACTAAACTCAAGAGAGATTCTATAGAGAGGCTGGCTGTTTAGAAAGAGAGAGAGTATAATAGAAATGGATTCAAGGGCTTGTAAGGGGAATTTTCTTGGGAAAATTCCAAGGTTTGTTCTTATCACTTTCTTCTTCTTCTTCTTCTTCTTCTTCTTTTGTTCTTCAAGAACCTGTGAGTTCTTGGAAGAGTGTTGTTGATTGTAAAGAACTCCATTGTTAAGATAGTGTAGAGAGCTCGGAGGAGCTCATGGGGACGTAGGCATATTGCCGAACCTCGTCAACAAATTTCCTGTGTTCTTTTCTTTCTTGCTTTGATTGGTTGCTGTCTTTTTCTTTATACAAGTCACTATAGACTTGGGTGTTTGGAAGACCACCTCCTGGGTATCATCTAAGGTGGTTTCCCAACAGAAAATCATCAACACATGCATCATAACTATCAACATTTGGGAAATGTTACCACTAGTTCTTAAAGTTCTTAGAAGTGATATTCAATCATTCTCAATTGATCAATATTCTCCCTTGTTCATTTGTGATGCCCCATTGGATTTTTTCCAAGAAATGGAGTTTGCTTGGCTTGGTTCTACTCTTTACTTGTTTAAAAGCCAAGGTTCTTCTTTTAGGTTAGTAGTTCGACTTACATATATAAGAGAATGACCATGAAAGAAGCAGAAAAATCATTCTAGTAAACTAGCAAATACTTATAGTTAGTTTTGTTATCACAAAGGTTTGGTTGTCCCCAACCCTCCTTACCAGCTCCTAGCCATAATGGCTTGCTTAACTTTATGTCTTACACGAAAGAAATGAACTTATTCAACTACCAATGGGTTGAAGGAAAACATACTACTAAGTTTTTCTAGATCTATCGAATTTGGAAATAGTCATTCCTAACTCGATGTAATATGCAAAGAATTAGTGGATCATTTTTTTGTGATTTAGGAGGGGAATCGCTAGTTTTTGTTGTTTTTTTTTTATGTTATATCAATTACAAGATTGGTATATTGATTGCAAGATAAGCTAGTGAGAGTTCCTTAGGAAAGGCGTAGCTCAAAGAAGGTCCTAGTTCTATCAAGGGAGAGAACCAAGGAAGCTAGTTTGGGGCATTAAACAAGCTTTGTAGGACCATTAAAGGTCTACCCAATTTTGAAAGTAGAGATTCTATTTTTATATCTAAATAGAATCAATTTCGTTCAATATTTCATTCAAAGAACTGCACCTTCCAGTAACAGGGAACCATTGATAGTAGTGACCAAGCAAGGGTAAGGCATCTTGATAGTAGTGATGAAGTAAGGGTAAGGCGCGAGGATGAGAATGCCTAAGAATATTGTCAACATTTTCTTTTTTAAAATTATTTAAGTAACACATAGAGAAAATAAAATATAAAACTAACAACATAGGTCAGTTTCAACTTCAATTGAGTACCAAAAGAAGAGTTATAATCTATAATGATACATCCCCAGGTGGGCCCTACCCGATGAGGTATCATCATTTTTTCAGCTTCGAGCACCCCGACTTATATGCGAACATACATAGCTCAACAGGAATATAAACATTCATTCAAAACATCACAAGTTTATACAATCACGATTCATAACTAAACACTTTTTACAATACATCAAATTTTAAATAGACACAAATAAAGGAAAATTTCTCCCCCTATTACGATGAGTCTCGAGCATTTTCTCTTACAACGACTAACCCAAACCCAACATATGAAAACCCTTAACAAAACTCCAAAAGATGAAGATGCTATAGCTGAAAGCCTTAATTAGGGCTTCCTTCAAACTTGACTATCCACCCTCTAGTATTATCTGAAATGTTAGTAAAAATAATAGAGTGCGCTAAAAAAACTCAATGAGGCACACCTCATGAGAAGCAATCACATTAAAAGAAATTATTTTTTATTATAATTATTTCTTACTATACATTTAATTACTAAGTACATGAAGATAGGGTTTTTAGGTTTCCTCCAAATATTTCTCTTTATTTCTTATATAATTATAAAATCTTTAATACTAAGATTCATTAATTTTCTTAATTTAAAACCACATACCACTCTTCGTACATCTAAACAACATGAGACCAATAAAACAATAGATAATTTTTATCACAATACTTTTTATTTCCACAACAAAGATCATGCCCTTCTCTAGGCCAAGTACATCACATGCGCCTCATAGGCCAATCATAACACACGCCCCTCGTGGTCTAATTACTGCACATGCCCCCCATCGGCCAACCATTACAATGTATCCATGAGATGCAATGTAATATAATGCACAATCAAATCACTACGCCTCATTGGGCTAATCTCATCACCATAGAGACATCTCCCCACGTACTAGTGGATCCCCTTTCAGGGATCTTGTACGTCCAATATCTTTCGGTACTCTTACACCTCTTGTGGGAAAGGACCTACCGGCCTCACCCATCACTCGTTCCTCAATAACATACCATCAAACAATTATTATAATGCAAAGTGTATGAAGTAATATACATGCAAGCAATCATCAACCATTCACATCACATTTTCCTACCAATTGAACCAATCACATTCATTACAATCATACAAATCAAAATTTCCTGAACATAACCATCTTGAACTATTTCTAAACTTATATCTTATAGAATTATTTCTCCATCTATACAAGTTTCTCATAACACTAATCCTTAATATCTTCATACCACGTTTATATACTTACTCTTCAAGGAATTCTAGTGTTTATACTTATCAAGATAGATCATATTTTTTACTCTTTGTTTCTATTATACAAAAAAACATGCTTACTAAAGGTAAGGTGTACTCACCTCTTGAATGGACTCCTAAACCCGAGATACCTCGTTTTCTTTAATATTGTCCTTCACTACACCTAATAGATGCAACAATTAACAAAATCAACCAAACTATAATTATTTAAAAGGAAAAGAGTAGGTTTTTAAAATACAACAAAACTATCTTTTTATCTAAATATTTTTATAAACTTTGTTCTTAGAGATTCGAATGAAAGAAGTAGTATTTCTTAAATCATAAAATTCATGTTTTCATCCTAAAAATCTCATAAGTTGTTCTCAAAAGGTTTAGGGTTCAAAAGGGTATGAAAAATTATTGTTTTTTATATGAAAACAGAGTTCCAAAATCGACTGTCTAAATGGACAGTCGATTATCCGAGGTCGAGAGAGCTCTAGGTTGCTTGGAAAGTCAATTGTGCAAATGGACAATTGACTGTCCTCACACCCTAAACTTTCTACTGGGATGACAGTTGATTGTCCGTTCGACACAATCGGCTGTCTATTAGGTTTCATCATCAAAAATCATGAAAATTCTTGTTTTTATTCCTCAACACTCCTTTGATTCTTCATAAAAATCATAATTCTTTTAAAGCACAAGCTTTTGGGAGTCAAACATTAATTCTTTACATTATCCACAAGAGAAATCAAACTTAGAATCCTTAAATCAACATTTTAAATCAAAAACCCATTTTCTCAAACTTTTTCTAAAAAAACACTTGATTCTCAAAATCTTAACTAATTTACATGCAAGATCAAACAAGAAAAAACAAAGCAAAATTCTAACCTTAAGTTTTGCAAAAAATTATGTTCTTTTTTCTCTCTCTTCTTCTTTTTTCTCTCTTATTCTTCTCCATTTCTCTCCTCTCACCCAAATATTCTCTCTTTCTCTAGAAGAATCCAAAAAATGTTGGTTCTTCCCTCCCCTCCCCCTATTTATAGACAAATTATTTAGGAATTGCAAAATCATCCTTCCATTTACAACCTTTATTAATTTTTACCACGAAGCTTTCTAAACCGTAAAACTAACCTTCCACTTTATAATTATTTCACAATTTAACCATACACATCTAAACTCTAAAAGTTTCCCCCAAACACAAGTTTTTATTATCAAATTTTTACTTATCCTCAAAATCCACACAACTAATTATGAATTAGTTATTAATCAAAATTGAACAATTACACACTTTTACGCGTCGAAGCAAAACTCTGAATTTTAAATATTCCAAATAAAATATCATGTTCTACTTTGACTTAAGAAATTATGAAGTTTGGAGTATTTTAAGAGGGAAAAGTATTGGAAGAGATGTCTAATGAGGGAAGATAGTTAAAGAGATTCGAGGTTACTAGATGTTGCAATCTCAATAGAACTTAATGTAAAGACAAATTAAAGAGCTACCAGGAAGTGTTAAAGGGTGTTGAAAATAGATTTTAACAAAGTGGACGAAGGAAATTTAAATTCATGATGGGATTAAGAGATGTTTTGAGAAAGAGTATAAGTGGTATGACGTGATTATGAAATATCCTATTCAAGGATTACTATTGGTAATGAGTTAAAGGAGATTGTTGGGAGTCATTGTATATGGTGTGGCTAGACTTAAGATTCAATAAGGAAAATAGTGGGGATGAGATGTTAGATGGTATTTTAGAAGTTTAAATTTTTAAATGGATTGGAAGAGGAAACGAGAAAAGAAAAAGAGTTGAAATTGTAGTTTGGTCAAGAGAGTAGCTCAAGTGTGTAAAGGTCTAAGAGAAAGGTGGAAGTGGATTAAAGAAATAAAGATACTATAATTCAGTGAGATGATGAAAAGAATTGAGTAAAAAATAATAAATTGGTATTACTACCAAGTTTTGTAAAAGTGGAGATAATTAAGTTTGAAGGAAATCATTGGATATTTGGTGTTGAGTTTTATTAATAGATTTAAAAACAAAATGGAGTATTTTAGTGAGATTAATGATTGTATTGACAAATCAAGAAAATAAAAGGTATGAGACTTGATTTAAGAAATTATGATTGGTGTTTGACTAATGAGTTAGTTGGAATCTTCTATGAAATATGATTGGTAAATCAAAAACTATTGATAAACATAAGAAATTAATAGTTTAAATTGATATGAAGGGGTGAGTTGATGAAGAGATAAAGTTAAGATTCTAAAATAAAATTTTAAGTATGAATTGGAAGGTTATGTGTTCAACTAATGGAAAGTTACGATTTTGGGAGACTGTTCATTTGAGAAATTTGATATGAGATATCAAAAATACAAGACCTATAGCAATTATAAGAAAGTATATGGTAACGTTTCTAGAAATTTTTAGAATGGAGAGTTATTTAAAGTATTTTGGAATATTCTGAGTAACATAAATATAGATCTGACGTGAAGAGTAGAATATATGTAAACATAAGAAATTAATAGCAGAGTGGGTTTAAGGAGTTATGTAAAGAATAAAAAGATCTAAGAAAGGTAATAATTTTAAAGTATAATTGACCTTAAAGAAAGGTTTATGTAGATGAAATCTTGGGGAGTTCAAGTAGAGGTCAAAAGACAAAACTTACTACGTTATTTTTTAAGGCAACTAAGTGTTATATGTTAAAGGAGTGAGTTATAGGCCCTCTTTGAAGCTAACAGTTTAAGCAGGGTTCCTTAAATTAGCTAAGATTTTGCCCTAGAGGGAAGTAAAGTAATTTACCAAATTAACCTCATCCGATCTTAAAATTACAAAGGTTATAACCCAAAACCTCATTTTATCCAAACAAAATCTTCAAAAAATCTCAGTACTGCCAACAGCTTCTCTCCAACTCCTCATCTAGAAAGTCAACCACTAAGACCACAGTCACTTGTTGTCTTTTTCATCTCACGAGGAACTACTACAGGTAATTCATGTGTTCATCTCTAAACTACCTCTCTCTCTCTCTCTCTCTCTCTCTCTCTCTCTCTCTCTCTCTCTCTCTCTCTCTCTCATTTCTAGCTTACTTTGTGAAAATTTCATATTTTGGACACAAAGATTTGAGTGAGGTTGGTAAATCTGAAAATATTTTAATTCTCTTTGCTCTTGTTTCTCCCAAGGGACCAATTCACCATATGGGTATCAAGCAGAAATGAATCCCAAGAGAATTCACCACCACATAGCCTTCCGTTATTTATCAATTCTTGTTTTTACATGCATTTCTCTTAATGGTTAATAATTGATTTTGATGTAGAAAAAATAAAAGATAAGGCAACTAAAGATGGCCAGCCATGGCTCCAAGCAATGGTAGCTCTCCTATAGAAGATAAGCTTGAATTTGTACTCATTTTTAGCACTGTAGCTTTATAAAAGAAAAAGGTAACTTGGTAATGAGAGAGGAAGGTTAGTTTTGGACAATACCAAAGATAGTAAAAATCTGGAATCAGTGGAGCGCAACTTCCAAGACAGAATTTAAGTAAATATGGCTTAAATCGAGTACCAAACCTAGCCATAGAATGAAGATCGTCTAATTAATTGGAAATGGTTGGATTATTATTTTATGACAATGTATAATTTGGATATTTACCTAATACTATTATCAAAGAAAGTTTAATCAATTCGGTGTTGTGATGGAGAATAAGGAACCTAACATTTGCTATGGTGATATGTTATATAAGAATTTTTAGTACAGCATACCCCAGTTAGTGGTAGGTGGATTAAGGTTTGAATGTAAGCGATAAGTGAGAAAGTAGGATTAAAACTACGAAAAGATTTGGATAGAGAAAGTAAACTACCATTTGCATCACTTGTTTGAGGGATACTAGAACTCCTTAAATTTATTAAAAGGTTGACTTTAGTTGGTTTATTTTATAGGTAGGAGTGCAGATCATAGAGTGAAGGGATCAAAAACTTGAGTAAAGAACTTAATTGAATTGAGTAAAAGATTGGAGTAATGATGTTAATAATGCCTATGCCTTTGAGTTATCCTTCCTATGTTATATAAGAGTTTTCAGTATAGCATACCTCAGTTAGTGGTAGGTGGGTTAAGGTTTGAATGTAAGTGATAAGTAAGAAAGTAGGATTAAAACTAAGAAAAGATTTGGACAGAGGAAGAAAACTACCATTTGCATCACTTGTTTGAGGAATACTAGAACTCCTTAAATTGATCAAAAGGTTGACTTATAGTTGGTTTATTTTATAGGTAGGAATGGAGTGAAGGGATCAAAAACTTGAGTAAAGAACCAAGTTAAATTGAGTAAAAGATTGGAGTAATGATTTTAATAATGCCTAAGTGCCTTTGAGTTATCCTTAAGGAATGATTGAATGAGAGATTTGAGAAAATGATATGTTGGTGAGTAACCTAGTGAAGATATGTCTTGGGAGAAAGGCACAGTTTAAAGGTAGTACCATTTGAGATCCTTGAAGCATAAAGTTGAGATGGAAATTTAAGAACTTAGAGTGAAGTATGAGATAGTAAACATTTTATCTTTAAAGTACAAGAGTAAAAAGGAAGATCTAAGAAAGAAATGATTAATAAGTAATACTTTTAGTTGAGGACTTGTATTTTGAGGGGATAGTTAGATGAATCGATTAGCAAGAGTTAATAACTTTGAGGTTGAGTAAGTCTATAGTAAGATTAAATGATGTGTTGAGATTATTCTAGTGATTCAATAGTCGGTTGTCAATGATACAACGGAAGTTCTAAATGACGATGAAATAGAAATTAGATTTGTAAATCGCAAATTACAATAAAGATAGAAGATTTGAGAATGATACTTGAGAATTTAAAATGGACCTAGGAAAGAGATATTCCTATTGTGTTGTGAACCCTGATCAAGGAAATTTTGATGACGAAATTTTTATTAGTGGGGGAGAATTGTTGTTCCCGGTATTTTATTTGGAATATTTAAAATTCAAAGTTTTGCTTCGATGCGTAAAAGTGTGTAATTGTTCAATTTTGATTAATAACTAATTCGTACTTAGTTGTGTGGAGTTTGGGGATAACAAAAAATTTGATAATAAAAACTTGTGTTTGGGGGAAACTTTTGGGGTTTAAGAACCGTGTGGGTAAATTGTGAAAGAATTATAAAGTGGAAGGTTAGTTTTACGATTTAGAAAGCTTTGTGGTAAAAATTAGGAAGGGTTGTAAATGGAAGGGTGATTTTGAAATTCCTAAAGAATTTGTCTATAAATAGGGGAGAGAGGAGAGGAGAACCAGTATTTACTGGATTCTTCTAGAGAAAGAGAGAGGGTTCAGGTGAGAGGAGAGAAAGGGAGAAAAAGAAGACAGAAAGAAAGGAAGAAGGAGAAGAGAAAAAGAAACGAGAATGGAAATTTTTGCAAAACTTAAGGTAAGAATTTTTTTTTTTTGCTTCTTTTCATTTGATCTTGTATGTAAATTAGTTAAGATTTTGAGAATCTAAGTGTTTTTTTTAGAAAAGTTTGAGAAAAATGGGTTTTTGATTTAAAATGTTGATTTAAGGATTCTAAGTTTGATTTCTCATGTGAGTAATGTAACCAAGTGATCTTTGACTCCCAGAAGCTTACGATTTAAAAGATTTATGAGTTTTATGAAGAATTAAAGGGTGTTGAGGAAGAAAAACAAGGATTTTCATGGGTTTTGATGATGAAACCCAGTTGACAGTTGACTTTATCAAATGGACAGTCGATTGTCATTTGGGCAGAAAGTTCAGGGCGTGAGGACAATCAACTGTCCATTTGCATAGTCAACTATCCAAGCAACTTGGAGCTCTCTGGACCTCGGACAGTCGATTATCCATTTAGACAGTTGATTGTGGAACTTTGTTTTTACATAAAAACAATAGTTTTTCATACCCTTTTGAACCCTAAACCTTTTAAGAAAAACTTATGAGATTTTGGGGATGAAAACATGAAATGATTTAAGAAAAACTATTTCTTTCATTCGAATCTTTAATAACGAAGTTTACGAAAATATTTGGATAAAAAGAGAGTTTTCTTGTAATTTAAAAACCTAGTATTTTTCCCTTTAAGTAATTATAGTTTGGTTGATTTTTTTAATTGTTGCATCCCTTAGATGTAGTGGATGACCATTTTAGAGACAATGAGGTATCTCGAGTTTATTAGTCGATTTAAGAGGTGAGTACACCTTATCTTTAGTAAGTGTGTTTATTTGTATAATAGAAACAGAGAGTAAAAAAATATGATCTACCTTGATAAGTATAAGAATTCCTTGAAGTGTAAGTATATAAATGTGGTATGAAAATCTTAAGGATTACTGTTATGAAAAACTTGTATAGATGGAGAAATAATTTTATAAGATACGAGTTTAGAATAGTTCAAGATGGTTGTGTTCAGGAAATTGTGATTTGTACGGTTGTAATTAATGTGCATGGCTGAATTGGTACTAAAATGTGATGCGAATGGTTGATATTGCTTATATGTATATTAATTCATACATTTTGCATTATAATAATTGGTTGACAATATGTTATTGAGGGACGAGTGATGGGTGAGGTTGGTAGGTCCCTTCCCACAAGGGGTGTAAGGGTACTGAAAGATATTGGACGTACAGGACCTCTGAAAGGGGATCTATTGTGATTTGATATGATAACTGGATGTACCGATACGTGGGGAGACATCCCTGTGATTATGAGATTAGCCTAGTGATGGGGAGTGATTTGATTGCGCATTATATTGCATTGCATCTCATGGATATATTGTGATGATTGATCTATGAGGGGTGTGTGTTATGATTGGCCCATGAGGTGCATGTGATGTGCTTAGCTCGGAGAAGGGCATGATCGTTGTTGTGAAAATAAAAAGTACTGTGATAAAAATTATCTCTTACTCTATTGGTCTTTTGTTGTTTGGATGTATGAAGAGTGATATATGGTTTTAAATTAAGAAAATTAGTGAATCCTAATGTTAAAGGTTTTATAATTTTATAATAAATAAAGAGAAATACTTAGAGGAAACCTAAAAACCATATTTTCATGTACTTGTTAATTAAATGAATCGTAAGAAATAATTTAATAAAAATAATAATTTCTTCCAATGCGATTACTTATCGTAAGGTGTGCCTCACTGAGATTTTTAGCTCACACTTTAATTTTTACTAACGTTTCAGGTAACACTAGAGGTTGGATTGTCAAATTTGAAGGAAGCCCTACTTAAGGCTTTCGGCTGTGCATCCTCGTCTTTCGGAGTTTTGTTAGGGGTTCTAAAATATTGGGTTTGGGTTAGTCGTTGTAAGAGAAAATGCTTAAAATTCATTCTAATGGGGGGAGAAATTTTCCTTTATTTGTGTCTAGCTAAAATTTGATGTATTATAAAGAGTGTTTAGTTATGAATCGTGATTGTATAAACTTGTGATGTTTTGAATGAATGTTTGTATTCTTGTTGAGTTGTGTATGTTTTCATATAGGGCTCACCGAGGGATGGGTTGTTACATAATCAAACAGTTATAATCAAACATATTTATCCATCTAAGAGGGAAATTATAAGATAAATGGGATCTACTACGTAGCTTGTTGACTAAGCCATGAAAAATGCACGTGTACATAAATACTCTAAACATAATTTATTAAATTTACTTAACCAATTAAGTACATATGTGACTCTTTCTTATTGACTTGGAACATGTTTTATAATCACTCAAAATGTGTATTTAGTAGAGGAGAAAAGTGTGATAAAAAAATTTAGAAGGATAATGTTAGATATTGGGCCCGAGATGCGCAAATTGGGTGTGTATAGTTGACCCATTAAGTGCATCAACATTAGACCCAATATTCATAGTCCATTTGGGACTAGCCCATAGTAGACCCCCAGTTTCGTTACAAATATTGGAATGAGTCGTGTATAGGGCCTAATGATGAGAATTTGGTCCTGATGAGCTCGAATTCAGTGAACTTAAAGACTTAGACTAACTTTTAGAATTGAATCAATTACAAACCCAAACCCCCAACCTAAATAAGCTAAAATAATCTAACTTAGACCAAAATATGATCCCAAACACCTGAAAACCCACTTCCCACCCTTATTGAGCTCCAAAATGTCATTTAAAAAAATATTAGGCCCAAAGGCCTACCTGCAACACAGTACCGATCGGTTGGTTAATGGGACCGATTGATATCTATTGATCATCGATCAGTACTTACATTACACTTTGTGCTCTCCAAGGCTCAGTTCTATCCCCACGATTTGGTCTTCAATGGGGTAAAAAAATCTTACGAATATGACCTCCATGACAGTAGCTAACAGCATATTAACCCACATAACTACTTTGTCCCCCACTACACCTTTGATCTTTATCTACACCTACAAATACCACTTTTTATACTTCATACACACACCTCATAGCAAGAACTAGTAGAAACTACATGCAAAAATTTATAGAAATTCTCTAGGATACTTTGGCTAGAAAATATTTCATAATAGATTAGGGAATTCAAACATCATTCCTAAGAAAAACTTACTAGCCAAATTCCACTATTTTTACTGTAATCAGTTCACTTCACCAAAATAGAGCCAAAAATCCTCATATTCATCCGTGTTCCTCAAAAGCATAGTGGACCATTGAGGGCAACATCCAAACACGGAAAACTCTCATTGAAAGGTTAGTAACAAGTTTTTGTCTTTTACTTTCTGAATTGTGATCATGCTTCATTTCATGAATGAACCCATGAAGATGTCTTTCAATGTGAAGTCTCAAGTTATATACATTACATGAATGTTTTGTATCAAATCTATGCATTTTTGGTTCAAAAATAATTTTTTCTCATATAAGTTTTGTTCTAGTTTAAAAGGCCCAATTAATAACCCATTGGCATCAATCATGAGACATAGGCTATTGATCTTGTGTCCTCCAATCCAGATTAGTATTCACTTGGCAGAAATTTGAAAATTAATGTTAAACCTGTTGTTTTACTTCTCTTAAGCCATATTCTTATATTTACATGTTATAAATATGCTACATTATGATGAAAATGATTGCTTTATACATGTATGTTATCAGTTTAACGTCTTTTGTTTTCATATATAATTGTTGCTTGAAAAGCACATGATTGAATGAGCTCACTTTCCTTAAGAGAACAACATTTTCCAGCCACATATGTTGGGTATGTAATCTCCTAGGTATACATACTATTCTTTTACATATGGTAATTGTTATAATTGTTTTGTATGCCTGTGTATGGTGATTTGATTTACCTTAAAAATTAAATATTTTCTATAAAACACCCAATGGCTAGACTTCGGTCTAGGTGAGAGAATGAGCTTTATATCCTCATTCTCTAATACACAAATCTTACCACCTCGGAATCTCACACATAGACTAATGACAAGGGATTTGGCCCCCTTCAAGGTCAAATGTCGGCTTCTTCCTCGTCACCCTTACTCCGTACTTGGGTGACATAAGGTCAATGTGAGAAATGTATCCCAAACTAAAAGAGCTCTCCTTGAGGGATCCCCTTTACTAATCAACCAAGGGCGTTATAGGGCGCGATACCCACAATTTGGCGACTCTGCTAGGGAGATTTAACCTTAAGTGTTTTTTTAGAAATTTTTATTTTTTAATCTAAATCAATTTATTATACTTCACTTTGCATACTAGAACTTACCCTAGCTTATGATAGAGTAGGTTTGGGGCCTGATATCTCTTTGTATCTCGGTGTGACCTTTACCTACTTACATCAGCCCTTGGTTCACGATAAGTTCCTCTTAGTTCTTGTTAATGTAACCAAGGTTTTTCACCATGCTTTTACTCTTTTGGTCCCCAAATTATGCCACTTGAGGAGGGTAAAGGGACCCTTCTAGCCATAGGGTACATGAGCCTACTGTAGTTATAAGGCAAAGCCACCCATCTCACCCTAAGGGTAGGGGTGATTTGGTAATCTCTTATTTTTTTTTATGATCATCATGCATACATATACATATTGATTCAATTTACTCAAGAATTTAAAATTTTACTAAAGAAAAGAGATTTGGAAGATATTAAGTTGTACCAGGCACCTAGGCAGGCCCCTAGTCAGTAGTTGGTTATATATATACGCTTCATTTTTCATTTGAAAACTTAATTTCTCATTTGAAAACTTCATTTCTCTCCAAAATTCTCTCTAAACTTTTGAATAATTAAAAGAAACTTAAGGTTTTCCATAAATTTCTATTGAATTTGATCATTGAAGATTGGGTTTCAAGAAGTTTTAGGAAAAGCTTTGTGGAGGTACTCTCCTTATTTCATTTTCTTTTTCATAAAGAAATCATGATTTTAAGAGTTTTAAACAAAAATTTTCTTGAATAAGTTTGGATTTGATTTAACTTTAAAATGAAATAAAACAGTTCAAGTAACTAAAAATTTGAATTTGATAAATTGGAACATGCATACATATATATACATGAATTTAACCCATTATAAGAGTTTAAATCAAGTTATGAGATAGTAATACCGGTTAGTGTATTTTTTCATTAGGAGGTACAATGGAAGAAATAGGGTCGAGTAACCCTACTTTGTGAAAACTATCTAGATTAGGTGTAGTTGAGTTGAGTTTTTACTACCAAACTATATAAATTCTCATTTATGTTTATGTGGTAAAAATTTATTCTATGCTTTGAAATTTATGAACTGTTTAATCTTTCAATATTGAGAAAAAGATGAACTTTAACGTTTGAATTGAGATTTTGTGAAGAAATATGAACTTTTACCTCTGATTTTAAATTATTGGTCATTTTTGAATAAATTATGAAGAAAATTTATTTTTATTTTTACTGAAATAAAATCCTTATGTGGTGTTTTGAGTATGAAAAAGAATTGAGAAAAATTCATAATTGACATTATAAAAATGGGTTGGGTACTAATGTTGTAATCATACACATAAGTGTCTAGTGATATGGAGAAATTTATTATTATATTATGTACATATCCTGCTAGATAGGGATATGTGACGATAAAGGTGTGCCTTAAAGACTACTCTGCTCTTAGTTGCAATCTATTATAGTATTTGGATACATGCATTGCTGGATGGGGATACGCCATGATAATATGTATATATATATATATATATACACACACACTTGCTCTTTGAAATCCAGCCCAAAAACAGATGAATAAATTATTCTGAGTTTGGTTTTAAAAAGGGATGAAGATGAGAAGATAGAAAGAAGTTATTTAATGAATTTCAAGTCAAGATTAGTTGATGATTTATATTGATATGTTTTGAAATATCCTTATAAAAGAATAATTTCTTTTTATGAAGAATTATTTGTGTTTGGTTGAAGTCAAAAATCATATTTTAAATGATTTATCATCGTATTTGTGTGTTTTATCTGACAAATTTTATTTCTTGTTGTATGAGAATTTAAATTTTAGCACTTTAAAATCATATTGGTTTTCAAAAGCTGACTGATCATTTCTTTGGTGAAATGGCCAAGTTTGGAGGAATTTTAGACGTCCTTTTCACTACCAGGAGCGTATTCTTTGTTAGGTGGTATCGTATGGAATCCTTTCATTATGCTACATTTTGTTGTAATTAAAATAATGGTTATTTTGGTTATGTTGTTAATAGGTTTGATAAATTGAATATGGTTTGTAATATATCTATATTTTGTCATCTATAGATGGGAAGTGAGAACTTAAAGTTATTATTGAGATAAAATAAAGAAGATGAAAATGGCATATTAGGTTTTATATTAAAATATATTATTTAATTTAATTTGTTCCTGTAACTGCTACTAAAACTAGATAAGTTAATCCTACTATTGTGACATGGGTATTTGATGCTTTTGCTCGCATGTCTGAGGAGCAACATTTGAATAGTCAACAATAGAGAGAGGGAGCTAATGGATTTGAAAGAAGGCATGTAGTTCAGTTAGAGAAGAGACCTAAGCAATTAGTACTCCGCCCAAAGGTTTATAGTGCAACCTCTGAAAAGTTTCGAAAGATGAACCCACCTTTGTTTCCTGGTTCAATTGATCCGATAGTAGTTGTGAAGAATGGATAAATCGCATGGATAATCTCTACTCGATTATGGACATCACTGATGAACAAAAGATTACCTTTACAGTATTTTTGTTTGTAGAGGAGGCACATTATTGGTGGGATGTAGTTCGTATGATTTCACAACCTCAAACTTGGGATAGTTTTGTGAAGATTTTCTTTAGAGATCATTTTCATCAGTGAGGCCCTGAAATCATACGAACTTCATCCCAACAATAATGTTGAGCTTGTTGAGTATTGAGAGTAATAGGATTAGTTGATTTTAAGGCTTGGTTCACGGCCTCAAGCATCGAGAGGTTGTTGAGCATCGTTAGATTCCTCAAATGAGATTAGTTTATTTTAAGGCTAAGTTTATGGCTTTGTTACGGTATGCCTCATCTTTGGTGAGTACTGAGTGTAATAGGATTCATGAATTCCTAGATAAATTTTGTTGGGACATTCATTCTAGAATTTCTATCTTCGAGTTTACATCATTTGTGCAGTAGGTAGATGCAAATTTAATTACTGAAATGGATCAGCTAGAATTTAAAAACTTGAAAGATCAAAAAAAGGTAGTTTGGAGAACAGAAACAAACATTTGGAGTATCTCAATTGAGAAGATCAAATTCTAGGTTTCGTCCCAATAATGTGCTTAGTGTTAGTCGCTCTTCTGGATATGGGTCACAATTTCAAGGTACTATGTCAAAAATATAGGGAAAAACTAGCGGGATGACTTCTTTACACAGGACTATAGTTTGATTTCTGTGTTGGCGGTCTGGACATATTGTTTTGGAGTGTGGATTTACTAATTTAATATGTTATACATGTGGTGCTAGAGGTTATATAGCACATGATTGCACTCAATGTGTGATCCAGTTTCGAGCACGATGAGTACAAGTCAACAAGGCCCAAGATCTTTTTGAGCTAAGAGTGGTAGTAGAGGATAGCAGAATCTTAGAAGAGGCAATAATTATTAAGAGTTTAGGGAAGGACAATGAGAAGGACATAGATAGCCTAGTTAGAGGGGTGCATCAGTCAGTGAATCTAAAGTTGAGGGTAGAGTCTATTCACTTACTCAACAGGATGTCTAGGCTTCTCCGAACAAGGTTATAGGTGTGGTTTTATTATTTGGTTTAGATGATCGAATTTTAATTGATTTTGGATATGGATTGGTTAGCGGCACATTATGCTTGTGTGGATTTTTTTAGGAAAACAATTATTTTTCGGATCCTTGGAGATGATGAATTTGAATTTTGTGGAGATTGAAAAATAATTTCTATGAGCATCATGTCAGCTTTAAAAGCACGAAGAATTGCTTAAAAAGGCTTGTAGTGGTTATTTAACTTTTGTAATTTATTGTAAAAAATAAGTTCCGAAGTAAGAAAATATTCCAGTAGTTAGTGAATTTCCTAATGTGTTTATGGAGGAGTTTCTAGGGTTGCCTCTAGATACAGAAATTGAGTTTGTAGTAGATCCAGTTCCTGATACTATTCCCATTTCCATTGCACCATATCGTATGGCCCCAGCTGAACTTAAGGAACTTAAAATTCAATTACAAGAGTTGTTAGACAAGGGGTTCATTAGACCGAGTGTATCACCTTGGGGTGCTCTTGTTTAATTTGTGAAAAAGAATGATGAAATTATATGGTTATATATTGATTA
Organism: Bretschneidera sinensis; assembly: GCA_023935145.1. Taxonomy (NCBI): domain Eukaryota; kingdom Viridiplantae; phylum Streptophyta; class Magnoliopsida; order Brassicales; family Akaniaceae; genus Bretschneidera; species Bretschneidera sinensis. Next base: position 54,901,201 of record CM043702.1, on the reverse strand, counting down.
TAGTCAGCTAAATCGAGTGACTGTGATGAATAATTATCCTTTACCAAAAATTAATGATTTGTTTGATCAATTACAGGGTGCTTGTATGTTTTCTAAGATTGATTTGAGGTCGAGTTATCACCAGTTGAAAGATAAGGAAACTGATGTATCAATGACTGCTTTTTGGTATGTATAAGCGACCCCAAAAAGAATCATACCATCATCTCGAATTACAAAATCTTTTCTAACTCCATTTTGCACTTCTCTTTGGACTCTTTGTATCTTTGAATATCTACTTTGAGCCTCTAGGATACAATCATCCAAAACTGGTCTAACTCGTATGGTAGCCAACAATATATCACATCTATGACTCAACTCTACTCCTAAAGATCTCAAGTCAGAATACAATTCCCCTTTCACATCTCTTAAAACACACAACTTTCTTGACTTTCGACTTAATGCCTTTGCTACTATATTAGCTTTTCCTAGATGATAATTAATGGTGCAATCATAATCCTTAATTAATTCAATCCATCTCCTCTACCTCAATTGAAATATTTATGAGTAACTAGATACTTCAAACTCTTATGATCAGTAAAGATTTCAAAAGTCTTCCTATATAAATGATGTCTCCAAATTTTAAGAGCAAAAACAATGGCAACTAACTCCAAATCATGAATGGGATAATCACGCTCACGGTTTTTTAACTGCCGAGACACATATGCAATAACTTTACCATTTTGCATCAATACACATCTAAGGCCACTATGAGATGCATCACTAAAAACCATAAATCCTTTACCACTAAAAAGAAGAGTAAGTACTTGAGGCGATGTCAATCTATTCTTCAGTTTTTGAAAACCCTATTCACATTCATCAATACATTCAAATTTAACATCTTTTCAGGTCAAATGAGTTAATAGTGCACCTATCAAAGAAAAAACCTTAATAAATCTCATGTGATATCCAACTAAACCAAGAAAACTTCGAACCTCCGTCACTTTAGAAATCACATGGCTTAAAAAGACTACTTTATCAAGCCAAAATTCACATTTGCTTAACTCAGCATACAACTGTTTCTCCCTCAATATGCTTTTATTTACTTCAAGAATACATCAAAATATCATCAATAAATGCTATTGCAATGGCATTGGTTATTCTAAAGGAAATAACCATAAATTTATAATGACGATAACGAGTGCGAAAAGCAGTCTTTGATACATTTGTTTCCTCTTTTAACTGGTTATAACCTGACATCCAATCAATCTTAGAAAACATACAAGTACACTTTAATTGATCAAACAAATCATCAATTCTTGGTAAAGGATACTTATTCTTTATAGTCACTCGATTTAGTTGCCTATAATCAATAAATAACTGCATAGTTTCATCTTTCTTCTTCACAAATAAAACAAGAGCACCCCAAGGTGAAACACTCGATCTAATGAACCCTTTATCTCATAACTCTTGCAATTGAATTTTAAGTTCCATAAGTTCAACCGAGGCTATACGATATGGTGCAATGGAAATGGAAGTAGTATTAGGAACTAAATCTACTACAAAATCAATTTCTCTATCTGGTAGCAACCCTGACAACTCCTCTGGAAACATATAAGGGAATTCATTACCAACTAGAATATCTTCTAACTTCAGCACTTGCTTTTTACAATCAACTACAAAAGCTAAATAACCACTACAACCTTTTCTAAGTATTTTTTATGCTTTTAAAGCTGACATGATGCTCATAGAAATTATTTTTTTTGTTCTCGACAAAATTCAAATTCATCATCTCTAGGGATCCAAAAAATAACTGTTTTCTTGAAATAATCCACACAAGTATAATGTGCTGCTAACAAATCCATACCAAAAATTACATAAAAATCCACCATCTCTAAAGGGAATTAAATCCACACTGAACTTATACCCAACCAGGTAACACATAACCTTTATATACACTAACTACTTCCAAACTATTCCCAATAAGGGTTTCTACAGATAAAATACAATTTAGATATGATGTAGGCCTATCAGAACGCATGGAAAAATATACTAAAGCAAAAGAATGTGTGAATCCATAATCAATTAAAATTTGATCATCTAAACCAAATAATAAAACCACACTTATAACCACGTTTAGAGAAGCTTATACATCCTGTTGAGTAAGTGAATAAACTCTATCTTGAGCTCTAGATTCACTTTATTGATGCATCCCTCTAACTAGGTTGTCCACGTCCTTTTTCTTGTCCTTCCCTAAACCCTTGATAAATACTGCCTCTACCATGACTCTGTTGTCTTCTAATACCACTCTTAGCTCAAAAAGATCTCCGACTTTGCTGACTACCTCTAGTACCTCTTGTACACATCATTCTTGAAACAAGTGTCACACATTGAGTGCAATCATGTGCTATATGACCTCTAGCACCTCATGTATAACATATTAAATCATAAAATCCACACTCCGTAGCATCATGTCAAAATCTCCCACACCGAAAACAAACTATGGTCCTATGTAAAAGAGTCATCCCACTAGGCCTTCCCTGTATTAGCGGCATGGTACCTTGAAATTGTGACCCATATCCATAAGAGTGACTAACACTAGGTACACTATAGGGACAAAACCTAGAATATGATCTTTTCGACTGAGATACTCCAAATTATTGTCTTTGTCCTCCAAACTGCCTTCTTTGATCTCTCAAGTTTTAAAACTCTAACTGATCTCTTTCAGCAATTAAAGCCTTATCTACCAACTTAGCAAATGATGTAAAGACCAAGATAAAAATTCTATAACAAATCTACCAAAGAATTTTTTTTTCTTCTAGGAATTCCCGAATCTTATCACTCTCAGTACTCACCAAAGATAAGGTATATCGTGACAAGGCCATAAACCAAAACTTAAAATCAACTAATCTCATTTGAGGAGTCTGACTAAGCTCAACAAACTCTTGACGATTCTTAGCTTTATAGGTATCAAGAAAATATTCTCTAAAGAAAATCTCCACAAAACTATCCCAAGTTTGAGGCTGTGAAGTCATACGAACTGCATCCCACCAATAACGTACCTCCTCTACAAACAAAAATACTGCAAAAGGTAATCTTTTGTTCATCGGTAATGTTCATGAGTGAGTATAGATTATCCTTGTCATTTATCCATTCTTCACAAATTTTCGAATCATTTGAACCAGGAAACAAATGTGGGTTCTTCTTTTGAAACTGTTCAAAGGTTATACTATGGAGCTCTGAGCGGAGTACTAATTGCTCAAGTCTCTCCTCTAACTAAACTACATGTCTTCCCTATGATCCACTAGCTACATCTCTCTGATGTTGAGAAATTAAATGTTTCTCCTCAGATATACAAGCAAAATCCTTAAATACCCGTGTCACAAGAGCAAGTTCAACCTGTTCAATCTGAGTAGCAGTTACAGGAACATCAACCACAAGAGGGTGACTAGATAAATTATTTTCTTTAGAAGGAGCATGCTATACAAGTGAGTCATGATCAGAAAAAATCTTATAGTAATAAGAAAAATTTTGTTACATAACGAACAATCAATTTTCAGAATACTCACCCAAATCTTTTCTTCAAAATCTTTATTATTATTTTTAAAATAAGTTTACAGAATCTAAAAACCAATTGCTCTAATACTAAAAATTTTTATGACCCAAACCCATAAAACTACCTTTACGAGTCTAGGACGTATAATCACATTAAATAATGTATTTTAATATGAACCCTAATGTGCCACTTTCATCTTCTTCATCTTATCTCAATAATTCATCTTATCTCAATAATAACTTTAAGTTCTCACTTCTTATCCATAGATGAAAAATAAAAGATATATTACAAGCCATATTCGATTTATCAAACTTCTTAACAAAATAAACAAAATAACTATTATTTTAATTACAACAAAATGTTGCCTGACAAGAGGATGTCATATGATACCACCTAAACAAGAAGACGTTCCTGATAGCGAAAATGACATCTAAAATTCCTCCAGAACTGGCCATTTCACCAAAGAAAAGACTAATCAGCTTTTGAAAGCCGATATGAGTTTAAAGTACCAATATTTAAATTCTCATACAATGAGAAATAACATTTTTCATATAAAACACACAATACGATGATAAAGCATTTAAAATATGAACTCTGAACTTAAACCCAACAAAAATAATTTTTCATAAAAAGAAATTCTTCTCTCAAAAAGATATTTCAAAACAAATCAATATAAATCATCAGCTGATCATGACTTGAAAAACATCAAATAAATTATTTCCATCTTCTTATCTTCATCTCTTTTTAAAACAAAACTCACGAATAATTTAATCATTTGTTTTTGGGCTAGTTTCCAGAGAGCAAGTATACACAAAATAAATATATATACATATATATCATTGTCGTGTATCCCAACCCAACAGGTTACATACATAATAAACGTCCCCATCCAGTAGGAATTTTATCCTAATACTATAACATACTATAGTTGAGGGCAAAGTAATCTCTAGGGCACACTTTTATCATCATTGTGTATCCCCATCCAACAGGATACGTACATAATATAATAATAAATGTCCCCATCCAGCAAGATGCTTCTGTGTATGATTACAACTAGGGCCGGAGCCAAGCTTAACAATGGGGTGTTAGTCACCCCTCCCCCCCCCCCCCCAAAAAAAAAAAAAATTGAGCAACTTTCCAAGACATTTAGTTAAAGCTTCCTCCCTTGGCCCATTTCAAACTTTTCCAAACAAATATACAATATTACCACTAGTTGGACTTTAACTTGAAAAATAAAGCCAAAAATGCTTTGACTATTCATCAATTTATGAAGTTATGGATTCTATCATTGTACATTGTACAAATATTCATCAAATAACAAACTTGGAGCCAATTAGTGCACATCATGGAGAAAGGGTATGCAGTCCACCACTCCACCAGGTCCATTAAAAAAGAAAAAGGTGAAGTTGGCCTAGTTGGGAGATCCGGTCCAATTTTCCAAAAAAAAAATAAAAGAAACAATTTTTAAGTTTTACTTTAATCCCTCTTTATAATCCATCAAAAAAAAAGAGCTTATTCATTTTCTTCTTCACTTTTCATTTTTTTTTTCTATGGTTCTACTCTTCTTTAACTAATAAAACAATACCAATTGATCAAATTTCAACTCTAACAATGATCAAATTTTGGCCTATTGTTTGGTTTTCTTCTCCAAACTTTGTGGAATTGAGTTTAAAAGTTAGTAATACCTTCTTTTTTTTGTTTTTTTTTTTCTATTATAATTATTATTTGTTTAATTAATGTTATTGATAATATGATAATACTTAATATATTTGATATATCTACATGTTAATTTATTTATTTTCTTATTAGATTTTCATTTGTTCAAAGTTTCAAACTTTAATGCACCATATATTAATTCATCATTAATTTAAAGAGAGCTAAACCTTATTTATGAAAATCAAGCATGTTTGTCAAACAAATTAATCAATAAAAAATCAATTACTCCCAATGAAGAAGATAATAAAGATTATTATAGAGAAACCAATTAATTTTTATTCCATAATTAGTCTATACTCTCATATTCAAACCCTAAGCCATCATCACTTGATTGACCGATTGCTTCATCATGTGCTCACTCTTCGACAACAACTAAAAGAGCATTTTTCAACCATAAAAATTGTAAAAACGGGACTTCACAACAAGATATATGATGACTTTCTTGTAGTTACATTGCTTATGTATATTGAAAAATAAATTTATAAAAATATTAGTACAAAAATAATTATAGATGAATTTGATTCGATGAAAGATCATTGAGCACAACTTTCATAAGGTCTTTTGCTCTTTTCATACATAGTTATATGTAACGTTAAAAGAGACAACTTTTGCCATTAAAAAAGGAGACAACTTTTGTACTCTTTTAGGTATAAGCTACACTTTATTTAAAGAAAGACACTTTTTGAAGTTTAAATCTATTTGCACCACACATATTTAATTTTCTCATTGAATTATTTTGGCCCCGCAAATTGAAATTCCTGGCTCAGTCCCTTATTACAACATTAGTACCAAACCCATTCTTATCATCTCAATAATGAATTTTTCCTCAATTCTTCTTCATACTCAAAAAACCACATAAGGATTTTATTTTAGTAAAAATAAAGATGAATCTTCTTCATAATTTATTCAAAAATGACCAATCATTTCAAATCAGAGGTAAAGGTTCATACTTCTTCACAAAATCTCAATCTAAATGTACAAATTTATTTTTTCCTCAATATTGAAAGATTAAACAGTTCGTAAATTTCAAACCATAGAACACACTTTTACCACATAATAAGAAATGATAATTTATATAGTTTAGTTGTAAAAACTCACCTCAACTACACACAATCTAGATAGTTTTCAAAAAGTAGGGTTACTCGGACCTATTTCTTCCATTGTACCTCCTATAAAAAGAATATGTTAATCAGTATTACTATCCTAACCCATCCCGAGTTGGCTTACCCAAGATGGTATCATCCCGTTTTAGGTACAAAGGACGACAAATATATGAAACTATTTAATGCATTAACTTAATATAATTACAAAATATTTCCTTAACTCTTTTTCAGAGGAGTTACATCATCACATATAATATTAAAATATATACAAAATACATTAAAAAAAAAAACTGTCTTTCTTAAAAAAAAATCTCTTCTTTCTTATAATATCTGAGAATGCCAACCACGTAGACTTGCTTAGGGTCTCACTCTGGACTCAAAGTAAAATCTTTCGGTTCTTCCTGCAACCTGAAATCATTTATATTGAGGAGTGAACTCACAAGCTCGGTGAATTCAATTTATTAGAAGTACTCAATTTGTATACTTCTAGTCATATTTCATAATTCAAAGATAATTATTCATCTATAACTTCTCATATAAATGGCTCATATCATATTCAATCATTTTTTTATCATACAACTTCAATCATTATACTTACATTCTTTCATATTCTATTTCATATACACATCATTTTAGATTTCTTATCATATATTTAATCAACTTAAGATTATCATTTTAATATCATTTTCATCATAATTACTTCATCATGAAGTTCACCTCATACAAACAATCAATTTATGATTTTCATATTACATCTTTTTTCATCATTTGCTCATTGTATCTGTCCCCTCATGAGACTCGTGATCATATCATCATTTCATAATCAATTTGATGCCTTAGCATATCAATAATAGTAATAATAAATATATGCATGCATCCACATCCATATCCTCTTTTCATCATTATTTCATTTCTTTCTTTCTTTCTCATCACATCATTTCATATATCACTCCATACTATCAACATATGGGAAATATCAATTTTTGGTATAAGGGAACGTCTTCCCACATGTGGACATGCTTCATCCAGACCAACCATGGATCTAGTCTTTCATCTATGCATATGATCATTAACACGCAAGAAGGCACATCACAATATCATACAAATCAAAAATTGTTTTCTTTCATGAAAACTTTTTTTCATTATATATATCAAATAATCTCTTCATATGTATATTCATCAATTTCTATTAATTATCTCTTCAAAGTTATAATTTCACTAACTTTTCATAAATATTCATTTCAATCATAATATAAATCATTCTTCTATTAAATCATCAAATTCATACATATTTCATATAATTCATAAAATCAATGTTTTCATATTATATATTCAATTTACCAATTCATACTTTCATTTATTTAAGTTTTATCTACATTTTACATTTGTCTTGCTTACTAATAGTAAATTCAAATAAACTTATAGCACTTAAAGCTACTCTTAGACTACTTCGTTTCCTTTCCTGCTCCTTTTAGCAATTACACCAGATTGCTTGTCCCTTCCACCTAATCATAATATACTTGTTAAACTTTCTATCTTATTTTTCGATTTTCTATACCTTGTACTGGGTTAGATTTCATGTATGCATGTTTAACTTCTTTAAATTCAATACTTTCAACATAAATTCCTGTTATTCTTGTTTGAATCCAAATTCAAAGCTTCTTTTTTTATAAAAAAAAAGGAAGAATAATTTCAAGAACTTGAATCAAATTCATGAATTTTGCCTTTTTCAAAGATTTTCCTCAAATTTCTTGAAAGTTCTTTCGTAAATTACTCGATTTCAATACGAGATTATCAAATTCTTCAATTGCAAAGTGTTTGAATGTGTTTTTAAGTTTTCTTGAGAGAGTGATTTTAGAGAAAGAAAATGAATTTATAAACTGATTTCAAATTTCAAAATCCTTTATATACAAAAAAAAATTTGGTCTGACCGATCGGCTACCCAGTCGACCACTTGACCATTTTCAAAAATTACAAAACTTCCCTAACTGATAACCGACCAGCCCTCCAGTCAGCCAACCAATTTGTTCCCCTGCCAGTCGATCGGTCCTAAACCAGCCCACTTCCACTTCATTCAAAATTTACGAAAATACCATTTTTATCTTGCTGGTCAGCTACTAACTGACCGGTTGGGTAACTAGTCGACCAGTCTAACCTTAAACTTTCAAAATTCTTTAACTTTCTTTCAAAAACATTTCTATCTCTTTCCTTCAATCTTTCAAAAATTTACGAACTTTTTTATTTGTAAAATTTCCAACTCTTTTCAAATAAAATGTTCAATATCTTTGTCAAAAATTATTTAAATTTCAACCTTTCCTTTCTTTCAACATTTTTCTTCAAACTTCTTTCAAATTAACTTTTTTTCTCTTGTATGAATGTAATTTCATGTATAATTCAATTTACTATTCACAATTACTTTTTACCCTTACATTGAGGGTACGAATATTACAATTCTACCCTCCATATAAAAATTTCTTCATCGAAATTTTCCTACCTATCTCATGAAATAGTAGGGGATATTCCTTACTCATACTCGCCTTATGTTCCCACGTAATCTCCTCAACATCTCTATTCCGCCACAATACTTGAACTAGTAGAATAATTTTATTACGCAAGACTTATTCTTTTCTGTCTAAAATTCTAACTGGAATTTGCATAAAAGTCAAATTTTCCTGAAGTTCTACAGCTTGACTAGAAATACTTTGAGATTCATCGTGTAAACACTTTCGCAAAAGTGAAACATGAGATACATTATACAACTGTTTCAACTCTAGAAGTAACTCCAGTCTATACACTACTAGCCCAACTCTCTCTAAAATTTTATAAGGTCCTATATACCTTAGGCTCAACTTTCTTTTCTTTCTGAATCTCAACACACCTTTCCATTGAGATATCTTCAAATATACCCAATCACCTACTTAAAACTCAAGATGTCTTCTTCTATTATTAAAATAACTTTTATGTTTGCTCTATGTAGCTTTAAGATTCTCTCTAACCAGTATGATCATCTTAGTTGTTAACTTAACAATTTTTGGACCAAATATCTTTCTTTCACCTACTTCTTCCCAACATATAGGAGTTCTGCATCTTGTACCATATAATGCCTTAAATGATTCCATTCAAATACTAGCTTGATACTAATTATTATAAGCAAACCCTATCAAGGTTAAGTAAGCATCCCAGCTCACTGAGAAACTCATCACCCTAGCCCTCAACATATCTTCTAGTATTCGAATAATCCTCTCTATCTACCCATTTATTTGAAGATGAAAAGCTATACTAAACTGTAACTGCGTACCCATAGCTTTTTGAAATCCTCTCCAGAATCTAGATGTAAATCTAACATATCTATCTGATACTATGCTCAATGGTACCCCATGTAATCTCACTATCTCAGCTACATATAGTTCAGCTAACCTTTCAGGACTCCAAGTAGTCTTAATTAGAAGAAAATGCAATGACATAGAAAGTCTATCTACTATCACCCACACTACATCGTGACCTCTCTGGATACAGGAAAATCCATACTCATATTCTCCTATGGCCACTCAAGCACAGGAAAATGTTGTAGTAAGCCTCCCGGATGTCTATTCTTTAACTTCACTTGCCAAAAACCAAACATCTAGAAATGTATTCAGCTGCATCCCTCTTCAATCCTAACCACCAGTAATTCTGTCTTAATCCCCTATACATCTTATTGTTACGCAGGGGCATCGAACATACTGCATTATTAGGAACACAAATCCTATGTCCCAATACCAACATACTATCATCTCTGATTTTGAATTCATTCTACTTTCTAGTCAACACTTCCTGCTTAATCCATTCTATTTCTTCATCTCTACCTTGCATTTCTAACAAGCATTCTACGATTGGTGACTGTACATCCATGTTTGCTAACAATGATCCTCTAATCATTGATATGCAAGTTCAATCTTAGTTCTCGCAAATCTATCATCATATTCACATCATAGTCCTCTATAGCAGCTAACCTTGCTGTAGATTTTCTACTCAATGCATTAGCTACCACATTCCCCTTCCCTGGATGGTGATATATCGTATAATCATAATCACTAATCAAATCCATCTAACGCCTCTATCTCAAATTCAGCTCTCTTTGGGTAGTTAAGTATGTCAAACTTTTATGGTCTATATAAATCTCAAAAGTGGCTCGATACAGATGATGTCTCTAAATCTTCAAAGCAAACACTATGGCAGCTAACTCTCAAACTTGGGTCAGGTAATTTCTCTCATGATTCTTCAACTGCCTAGAAGTATAGGCCACAACCTTCCCATGTTGCATCGACACACATCCCAATCTTTGAAGCGAAGCATTACTATACACAACAAATCCTTCATCACCAAAAAGAAGCACCAACACTAAAGTGGTAGTCAACTTCTCCTTCAACAACTGAAAACTTTTCTCACTCTCCTCATACTATATAAACATCACCTCTTTCTTGGTCAATCTAGTCAAAGGTACAACAATTATAGTCACATTAGTTAGTTTATCCCAACTCAACACTGCCTCTACCTTCTGTGGATCAACTGTTATACCATATCCAAATACTACATTCCCTAAGAAAATTACTTCATTCAGCTAGAACTCACATTTAGAGAATTTAGCATACAATCTCTCACTTCTTAAAATTTCCAATATAGTTTCTAAATGTTTCACATTCTCTTCCTCAGATTTAGAATACACCAAAATGTCATTAATGAACATAACCACAAACTTGCCAAGAAAGGGTTTCAACACTCTATTCATCAAGTCCATGAATGCTACTAGAGCATTAGTCAACCCAAATGACATCACAAGAAACTCATGGTAACCATAACGTGTCTTAACAACAGTCTTAGTTCCGTCCCCCCTCCTTTATCCTCAACTGGTGATAACCTAATCTCAGGTCTATCTTAGAAAACACCCTCGCCCCCTACAATTGTTCAAACAAATCATCTATCATGGATAAAGGATATTTGTTCTTAATGGTTATTTTATTCAGTTGTCTGTAGTCTATACACAATCTCATCATTCCATCTTTCTTCTTCACAAATAATACAAGAGCTCCCCATAGTGACACATTAGAGTGAATAAATTGTTTATCTAATAATTTCTGAAGATGAACTTTCAGTTCTCTCAACTCAGCGAGTGTCATTCTGTAAGGTGCTATTGAAATAGGTGTTGAACCCAAAATTACATCAATGGAAAACTCAATCTCCCTACTGGGAGGCAAACCAGATAACTCATCGGGGAATATATCAGAATAATCTCTCACCATTGAGATTTCTTCAAGTTTTATACCCTCCTTATTAGAATCCATAAATATGCTAAATACCTCCCACAACCCTTCCTCAGCCACTTGTTAATAGTCAAAGCAGAAATAAGACAACTGGAAAGTATCTTACGTTCTCCTTAAAAGCTAAACTCCTCCTGTCCAGGAATTATAAACACCATATTCTTCCTAAAACAATCAGCCCATGCATGATACGTCGACAACCAATCCATCCCCAATATCATATCAAAATCAATCATGTTCAAAGATAATAAGTCTACTTCAAATTCTCTATCACCCATACGAATCACACAACCCCGATAATAATTTCTTATCACAACTTTATCCCCAATGGGAATCTCAACAATAATATTATTAATCAAGGGACTAACACATCCATCAATGGATTTCATAGAAACACTTGATGCGAAAGAATGGGTTGCACCAAGATCAATCAATAATCTAGCAGGTTTATCAAGGATAGATATTGTACCTATCATGACATCAAGAGTTGCTTGAGCATCCCGCTGGGTCAGTGCATATACTTTGCTCTCTATGGGCTATGTCTGACTACCTTGTCCTTATTCAATAACTATTCCTTTACCTGAAGCTTTACTCCGTATACTCCCACATCCACCTCCTCTCTCTAGCTTCCCTCTCCCTACAACTCCAACATTCACCTCAATTGATCTCCCTATTGGACAATCCACACTAATATATCTACCCTCTCCACATAAAAAGAATATAAATGCAAGACAATTCTGAGATAAATGTCCTCTTTGATTATACCTATAACAAGCTCTGGTCTCTCTGTCAAACATAATACTGCCACCTTCTCTGGGTGGTACACTCCCACCTCTACCAAATCCTCCAACTCTCATAGGTTTTTTCCCAAACATAGGTGTTCCTCCAACAGAACTCTGAGCCACTAAAGCTACAGATCCAACCTGCCTCTGCTGACTCTGAATAATGGATACCTGTGAAAATAAACGACCTCTCTGGGGTGGTCGCCCACCATAAATACTCATACTACCATCTTTAGAACCCCCAGGTTTAGTCTTCTTTAGCTACTATTTACGTCTTCTAGGATCCACTATGTCCTTCTCAATTTGAAGTGATATATCCACCAAAGCAGCATAATTTAAATGTCTCACATACCAAGGTTTGGATCATATCTCAAAATTTAATCTATTAAGGAATCTATTACATTTTATCTCCTTATTATTCACTAGCTCAGTCACAAACCTCGATAAAGCCACAAATCTACCATCACATTTTGCTACAATCATCGTGTTCTCCCTCAAATGAATAAAATCCCTCTCCTGTTAGGATCTAAAAGTATCTAGAAAACACTTTGCAAAAAATATACCTCATTAAACCTACTCTAGGTTAAAGGTCAATCTATATCCATCTTTAGTCTAGGAAGAATATCATCCCACCAATTAAAGGCCCCATCCTCTAACTGAAAAGATTTAAAGGCAAATCTCTGCCTGTTTTTCACTGGCAATAATCCTAATAAGTGCTCGATAAAATTTACCCATAACTCAACATCAGAAGGGTTATCAGATACCTTAAAAGACGGGGGTTTCAACTTAATGAATCTGGCAAAACAATTGCCTTGCATCTCCTGTGCAAACTCACCCCTACCCTCTTGGACATCACACCTCACTTGGTTTACAAAAATATCAGGTTCTGATCTAACCTACTCATATAATCTATGTTATAGACTATCAGCTCTACCCTCTGTTGTATTTATCCTCTTAAGAGCATGAGCATGAGTTCTCTTAACTCATCTATTCTAATGTCAGATTCTCTTATACACCACTAGGTATAGTTGCACTATCAACATGTTCCGTTTCAAGAACCACAGACCCAACATCAATCTCAACCTTTGCTCTTTTTTACACGAAAGGCCTACACGCCCTCTCTGATTCATAACTCTACCTATAGGTCTGTTATGTCCACGTGGCATCGTTAGACTTTGCATTAAGATATAATTTGTTTTAATTTTCTACTTCATTAAGTTTTATGCAATCTACATAATCATAAAATCTAATGCTCAGATACCAAAATTATAATGTCTTATCCCGAGTTGGCCTACCCGAGACAGTATCGTCACATTTTAGATTCCAAGCATCACACATATATGCAACTATTTAATACATCATGAACTAAAATATAATTACAAAATATTTCCTCACCCCTTTTTCAAAGGAGTTACATCATCACATATAATATTCAATTATATACAAAATGCATAACACTGTCTTTCTTAAAAAAAGTTCTTTCTTAATTATAATGTTTGAGGACACCAACCACATAGACTTACCTAGGGCCTCACTCAGGTCTCAAAGTAAAATCTACCGGCTCTTCCTAGAACCTGAAATCATTTAATATTGAGTATTGAGTTTTCAGAAGCTCAGTGAATTCAATTTACTAGAAGTACTCAATTTCTATACTTCTAGTCATATTTCATAATTCAATCATAATCATAATTCAAAGATAATTATTCATCTATCACTTCTTATATAAATGGATCAAATAATATATCAATAAATTTTTTTATCATATAACTTCAATCATTATACTTATATTCTTTCAGATTCTATCTTATATACACATCATTTTAGATTTCTTCTCATATATTTAATCAACTTAAGATTATTATTTTTATCATAATTACCTCATCATGAGGTTCACTTCATACAAACAATCAATTCATTATTTTCATATTACATCTCTTTTCATCATTTGTTCATCATAATTGTCTCCTCGTGAGACTCTTAATCAATTTGATGCCTTAGCATCTCAATAATAAAAAAAAATAAGTATATGAATGCATCTACATCCTCATTTCATTTCTTTATTTCTTTTTCATCACATCATTTCATATATCACTCCATACTATCAACATATGAGAACATCTTCCCACATATCGACATGCTTCATCCAAACCAACCATGGATCTGGTCTTCCATTTATGCATATGATTATTAACACACAAACATACACATCACAACATCATACAAATCAAAAATCATTTTCTTTCATGAAAACTTTATTTTTCATCATATATATCAAATCATCTCCTTCCTGTATATGTCAACTCATTTATCAAAACCTCAAGAGATTCATTTCTCATTTCAATATACATATATTCATCAATTTCTATCAATTATCTCTTCAAAGTTGTAATTTCACTAATTTCTCATATATATTCCTTTCTATCATAATACAAATCATAATTCTATTAAATTATCAAATTCATACATGTTTCATATAATTCATCAAATCGGTGTTTTCATAATATATATTCAATTTACCAATTAATACTTTCATTCATTTAAGTTTTATCTACATTTCACATTTTTCTCACTTACTAAAAGTAAATTCAACTCACCTTGTAGCACTTAAAGCTACTCTTGGACTACTTCTTTTTCTTTCTGCTCCGTTCAGGAATTACACCAGATTGTCGATCACCTCCACCTAATCATAATATACTCATTAAACTTTCTATCTTATTTTTTAATTTTCTATACCCTGTATCAGGTTCGATTTCATGTATGCATGTTTAACTTCTTTAAATTCAATACTTTCAACAAAAATTCCTTTCATTCTTGTTTGAATCCAAATCTAAAGCTTTTTTTAAGAAAGGAATAAAAATAATTTCAAGAACTTGAATAAAATTCATGAATTTTACCATTTTCAAAGCTTTTCCTCAAATTTCTTGAAAATTCTTCCGTAAATTACTCGATTTCAATACGAGATTATCAAATTCTTCAATTACAAAGTGTTTGAATGTATTTTTAACCTTTTCTAAATAGAGTGATTATAGAGAGAGAAAATAAATTTGTAAACAGATTTCAAATTTCTAAATCATTTATATACAAAAAACTTTCAGTCTGACCGGTCGGCTGCCCAATCGATTAGTTGACAATTTTCAACAATTAAAAAAATTTCTTTACTTTACCAATCGACTACCATTCAATCGGTCCTCCAATCAAGCAACTAGTTGATCGATCGGTCAATCAATCGGCTCTAGTGCCAGTCGACCGACCGGTCAATCAGTCTTGAAACATCCAACTACCTCTTCATTCAAAATTTACGAAAATGCCATTTTCACCTTGATATTAGATTGCTAGCCAACCGATTCACTCAACCAGTCGACCGGTTGGGTAACTAGTCAATAGTACGATCGACCAGTCCAACCTTAAACTTTCAAAAACTATTCAACTTTCTATCAAAAATATTTCTATCTCTTTCCTTCAGTCTTTCAAAAAAATTTGTACTTTTTTCTTTGTAAAATTTCTAACTCTTTTCAAATAAAATGTTCAATATCTTTTTCAAAAATTATTTCAATTTCAACTTTGCATTTCATTTAACGCATTTCTTCAAACTTCTTTCAAATTCAACTTTCTTTCTCATGTATGCATGTGATTTCATGTATAATTCAATTTACTATTCATAATTACTCTTTTACGCTTACATTGAGGGTATAGGTATTACAATTACAATCGCATAACTTGATCTAAACTATTATAATGGGTTAGATGCATGTATATATGTATACATGTTCCAACCTATTTTCAAATACGAAGTTTGAGTTATTTGAACTCTTTTCTTTCTTCTTTAACTTGAATCAAATCCAAACTTATTCAAGAAAAATATGAGGTTTTGAACTCTTAAAATCATGATTTCTATATGAAAAAGAAAATAAGAGGAGGAGATTACCTCTACAAGGCTTTTGCTAAAACCCAAGTAATCTCACTATCTCAGCTATATACAACTTAGCCAACTTTTTAGGATCCCAAGTAATTTTAATATGAAGGAAATGAGATGACTTAGATAGTCTATCTACAATCACCCACACAGCAACATGCCCTCTTTGGGTACGTGAAAAACTAGAAAAAAAAATCCATTCTAACATTCTCTTATGGTCACTCAGGTACTAGAAGAGGCTATAATAAACTTGTTGGATGTCTATTCTCATATTTCACTTACTGAAAAATCAAACATCTAGAAATGTACTCAGCTACATCCCTCTTCATTCATGACAACCAATAATATGTCTCAATCCCCTACATATCTTATTGTTACCTAGGTGCATCGAATATACAGAATCATGAGCCTCTTTCAATATCTCTTTTCTTATCTCAACATCATTGGGAACACAAATTCTATGTCCCAATACTAACATTCCGTCATTCCTGATTCTGAATTCAGTTTGCTTCCCAGTTAACACTTCTTACTTGATCTTCTCTATCTTATCATCTCTACCTTATATCTCCAACAAATATTCTACAACAGAAGACTATACCCCCATATTTGCTATCAATACACCTCTATCACTAATACTCAACTGCATTTTCATCTCTCTTAGCTCCCCATACAATTCGCATTATGACTCCTAATAGTAGCTTGTAGACTTCATACTCAATGCATCAGCTACCACATTTGCTTTCGCTGGGTGATAGTGAATTGTACAGCCATAATCACTAATCAATTCCATCCACCTCATCTGCATCAAATTCAACTCCCTATGGGTAGGTAAATACATTAAACTCTTGTGATCAGTGAAAATCTCACAAGTGGTTCCATACAGATGATGTCTCCAAATCTTCAAAGAAAATATTATGGTAGTCAACTCTAAATCATAGATTAGGTAATTTCTCTCATTGTTATTCAACTGCCTAGAAGTATAGGCTACAACATTCCCATGTTGCATCAACACATATCCCAACCCATGACGCGACGCATCAGTATGCACCACAAATCCTTCATCACCAGAAGGAAGCACCAATATTGGAGTAGTAGTCAACTTCCATTTCAGCAGCTGAAAAATCTTCTCGCACTCTTCTGACCACTCAAACTTCACCCACATTTTGGTTAATCTCATCAATGGTATAAAAATAATCGAAAAATTCTAGATGAATCTTCTGTAATAACTTGTTAACCCCAAAAAGCTTCTAATTTCAGTCACATTAGTCGATCTCTCCCAACTCAACACTGCCTCTACTTTTTGTAGATCAACTGTTATACCACCTCCAGTCACTAGATACCCCAAGAAAGATACTTCATTCACCCAAAATTCACATTTAGAAAACTTTGCAAATAATCTCTTTTTCCTTAGAATCTCCAACACTATCTCTAAATGTTTCATATGATCCTCCTCATTCTTGGAATACACCAGTTTATCATCAATAAACCTTTCCACAAATATATCCAAGAACGGTTTAAACACTCGATTCATAAGATCCATAAATACTTACAGAGCATTGGTCAACCCAAATGGCATCACCAAGAACCAATGATAGCCATAATGTGTCCTACAAGCAGTCTTAGGCAGAAATAAGACAGTTTACAATTATCTTGTGTTCTCGCTTAAAGCTAAACTCCCCTTATCCAGGAATCCTAAACACTACATTTTTCTTGAAACAATCAACCTAGACGTGATACACTGACAACCAATTCATACTCAAAATCAAATCAAAATCATTCATATTCAAAGGCAACAAATCAACTTCAAACTCTCTATTAGCTATATGGATTAAAAAACCTCGATAAATAGTCATGATTATAACTCTATCCCTAGTAGGAACCTCAACAATAACATTATGCATCAAAGGACTAACATCTGCATCAATATAGTTCATAAAAACACTGGATGCAAATGAATGAGTTGCACCAGAATCAATCAACAATCTAGCAGGTCTATCAAGAATTGATATCATACCTATAACAATATTAGGAATAGCCTGAGCATCCTGTTGGGTTAAAGCAGAAACTCTGCAATCTCTGGGCTAAATCTGACCACCTCAACCCCTTTTAGTAACTGCTCTTCTACCCATAGCTCTAGCTCGAACTCCACTAGATCTTCTTCCTTTCTCTAACTGTCTTCTCTCAATACCTTCAATACTCGCCTCAATAGATCTCCTTAATGGACAATCTACACTGATGTATCCACCCTCACAACATATAAAGCACATCAAAGTAGGACAATTCTAGGATAGATGTTCTATATGATTATATCTATAGCAAGCTCTAATCTCTCTGTCAAACATCATACCACCACTTTCCTTGGGTGGGACACTACTACCTTTACCATATCCTTCAGCTCCCATAGGGTGTCTCTCAAACCTTGGGGTCTTACTAATAAAACTTTGAACTACAAAAGCTACAGATCATGTCTCTCTCTGACTCTGTATCATAGGTCCCTATGACAAGGAACAACTTCTCTAGGGTGGTCTCCCACCGTAAAAAAGCATACCACCATCACCTCTAGAACCCTCAGATCTAGATCTTTTCAACCACTCTCTCTTTCCTCTAGAATCCACCTCATCTTTCTCAATCTGAAGTGCCCTGTCCACCAACATAGCATAATTCACATATCTCATATATGAAAGTTTAGATCTAATTTCAAAGTTTAATCCATCTAAGAATATCTTGCACTTTTTCTCCTTTGTATGTATCAACTCTGACACAAACCTTGATAAGGCTAAAAATCTGCTATAATACTGAGTCATAGTCAATATATTATGTCTCAAATGAATAAAATCTCTCTCCTACTATGCTTTAAAAGTATAGAGAAAATACTTATCAAATAAATTTTCATTAAACCTATTCCAGGTTAAGGGTTTCTCAACATCTGCACTTATTCTAAGAAAAGTATCCCCCCAGTATTCAATAACCTCACCCTCTAATTTAAATGAAGCAAAGGCAACCCTCTGCCTATTAGTTACTGGCAATACACCAAATAATCTTTCAACATGTTTCACCCACAACATATCCTCAGAAGGATTGACAAATCCTCTAAACAACAGGGGATTCAACTTAATGAATCTAACAAAGAAGTCACCCTGCATCTCATGTACAAACTCACCATCTCCCTCTTAAACATCTTGTCTCATCGGATTTATAGCCACATCAGGTTTTGCTCCAACCCTTTCATCTAGTCTATGATGTAGACTATCATTTATTGCATTCATCCTCTCTAAGGCACTAGCAAGATCTTTTCTTAACTCATCTCTCCTAAGACCAGATTCTCTTAAACCTCTACTAGTACCAATTATACTACCCGTATATTCCCTTTTAGGAACAGATAAGTGCTTAAATATTTATATTTAAGCCCCTTAATTTATAGTTGCTAGACTTTTTGTTTATATATCTTAGTAGATTCTCCTTTATTTTTGTGTTTTCTGTGTTTTTCATAGGTCTTTAAAGAAAAGATGATATTTTAGAGCTCTAAGGAAGTAAAACTAAAGATCTGGAACCAACTAAGTGCGCTCGAGCGCACCTCCCCTGAGATCGAGCACACAAGCACTCGTGCGCACACCTAAAAGGCTCGAGCACAGAGGCATGTGATTGAGCGCACACACAGAGAGGTGGCAGAGCCAGTTTTGGAAAGATGTCTTCGGGTTTTATTTTGGAAATCAGGGTTTGGAAGCATCCTTAGAACCATATATATAGTCTTGTAAAACATAGAAATGATACTTTTGATTTGGCTTTTAAGTTGTAAGCTTTGGAGAGGAATTGACGAGTTGTCTCCACAATATTCTTTGGGTTTTATCTTTTCTATTTAGTTTTTGTTATGATGTTTATCATAGACAGCATGTGTAACTAACTTCTTAATAGGGCCCGATTGAGGCCCTAGTTATGCTTTTCTATATATAAGTATTGTTGCCTTTGTAAATAGCCATGTTATGATGCTTTAATTGATTGATGCCTATTTTATTAAATTCTTCATATGTATTTGTCTGATAAACATATACATGTGGTATGGATTAGTTATTTAGATCAATTTGGATGACTGAGTCCTGGGTCTGACAATAGTAACAAAAGAAATCAACACCGAATTCTTGGGTTAATCAACATGGGAAACCGGGAGTATACAACATGCCCTAGGTCTCGTGTGGTTGTCAATTTCCACAGACTTTATGCTATCTTAAGGAACAACTTAGTATACACATGAATCCCTTAAGAGAGAAAAGAGTTAGAGTATACACCATGCCTAACTCGTTGTATAGGGAAATCCATAGCTTAAGGAGCGGACCAAGCCCTTAGGTTGACAACCATTAAGTATTCATGGAAGAGCTAGAGCATTGGCACATTACTTATTTGGAGAGTATGATTAGTGGTGGATAACAAAGCTCTATGTTCTTATCATTATCAATCTAGACTCAATATTTATGTCTATCAATTTTTACATTGTGAAACTGGTTCTAAAATGAAATTCACCAATCCCTGTGGAGATGATCTTGCACTTGCACACAATGCTACTATAGACCTTGTGCACTTGAAAGTAAAACAAGTTCGATTATTTGCTTATTAATTTAGGTAGATAAGCACTCAACAAGTTTTTGGCGTCGTTGCCGGGGATTGCGCTAAATTTATTTTTAAAATTATTTTCATTATTTTTAGCTTATTTTATTTTGTTTTATTTTTATCAAAAATCTAAAGAATTCTAAAGTTTCTGTTTTTCAGTTTATTTTGTTTAATAGAGCACACTTGAGGCAGAGCTACTCGAGCAGCAGTTCTGAACTGCTGCACTGAAGTGGTTTTTGCTGATTCATGCAAGGACTTCGATCAAGGCACCCAACTTTCTTTCCCCCTCGTTACAGAGCTTGAGCAGACCATTCGATGAAGGCTTAGAGACAAATTTGAAGAGATAGAAGAAGAATTCGAGGAGGAAACATTAATGGCGGAACAGCTAGAAAACTAACAACCACTTGAGTGAAGACCGATGAAGCAATCCTTCATCCCAAGGAACATCGACCAACCATCTTGTATTGCTTATCAACCAGAGATGGAAGGCAATTATTACATATCTCCACAGATACTCAATGCATTGACTCACTTTAGGGGTACACCTAATGAAGATCCACACTTGTACCTTCGAGACTTTTTTGATCTCTGCAAGTTTTAGCACATCCGGGGCCTAGACCAAGCAGGAATCGGGTTAATTATTTTCCCTTTTTTCTTAAAAGATAATGCTAAACTGTGGTACAATTCATTGCCTATAGTTTCCATCCATACTTGGGAGGAGTTGGCCAGCAAGTTCCTAAGGAAATTTTCCCAGCCCAAAAGACAAGGCAGATGAGGAAAGAGATTCAGTTTTTCCAACAAAAGAGTGGAGACTTATTCTTTAAGGCATGGGGACATTTTAATGAGCTGCTACTTAAATGCCCACATCGCAATCTACCTCAAGATGAACTGGTACAAGATTTCTATGAAGGTTTAAGTGATACTAATAAAAGTACTATGGATTTAGGTTGTGGTGGAGTGCTGATGGAGAAAAGAAGCGAAGAAGACATGGAGCTATTCAAGACCTTAAGTGAGCACACCCAGCAGTTCTCCTCTCGAGGTGGACATGGACCCAAGAGCAAAGGTATGTACCCAAATAGCGGCTATGGAGAGGAAATTAGATCTGCTTGTCAGAGCCATGACTGCTCAGAATGCCTCACTTAATCCACCAGCTACACCACTCTAGATATGTGCTATATGTTCTCAATTTGATCATAATACTGAGATATATCCTTTGTATTCATCTGCAGACCCAAAGCAAGCGAATTATGTGGGACCAAACAACTATCCACCTAAGAACAACCCATATGCAAGCACTTATAATCTTGGATGGTGAAACAACCCAAACTTCTCTTGAAGCAACAATTAGAATGCCCTGAACCATCAAGGGCAGCAAAAGAACTCCCAACCAACAACCCACTCAGTTCCAGAAACAAATAAAAATGACCTAGAGAGTCTTGTGAGGTAATTGGCAACTCAACAACAACAATTGATGACTTCACAATATCAGTTCATACTAGATGCAAGGCAATTTCGAACTGAGTTGAGACAGACCAATGCAAAACATAAACAAGCCATTCAAAGGCTAGAGGTACAAATAGGGCAATTTTCTAAAGAATTGAGTGGCAAAAAACAAGGTGAGCTTCTGGCTCAAACACTACCTAACCCCGGGGGGCACGAACAATTGAAGGCTGTTACAACCCTCAGAAATGGTAAGGTCATAGGAACCGATGAGTCTACAAAAGTATCTCTAGAGAAATCGTCGGCGTCAAAGGTAAGTGAGACAGAGAAAGTGAATGCACTACCCTTCCCACAAAGGTTAGTAAAACAAAAGAAGGAAAATAAACTACTTGATATCTTTGAAACTTTGCTGAAAGTAGAAATAAACATTCCCTTATTAGATGCAATTCAACAAATACCTGCTTATGCTAAATTTCTGAAAGATTGTTGCACTCATAAGAGGAAGTTTCAGGAACATGAGACAGTGGCCTTGACTGAAGAGGTAAGTGCTGTGCTATTAAGGAAACTACCACTAAAACTAAAGGATCTGGGTAGTTTCATTATTCCCTGTAGGATAGGTGACCAGCTATTTGAACGGGCATTACTAGATTTGGGAGCGGGTGTAAATTTGCTACTATACACAGTATTCAAAACCCTAAGTTTAGGGGAGCTTCAACCAACTTCCATCACTTAGCAGTTGGCAGATAGAAGCATCAAAAGACCTAGAGGTATTCTTGAGGATGTCTTGGTAAAGGTAGGTGAGTTCATTTTACCTGCTGATTTCATTGTGTTAGATATGGAGGAATGCCCTATGCCATTACCTCTGCCCATCATCTTAGGAAGATCCTTCATAAGAACCACTGATACAAAAATTTGCGTAAAAAAAGTTATAGTAAGTATGAAGGTAAATGGTGAGAAAATAGAGTTTAAAATATTTGATGCATTAAAACTACCTCAAGATGATATGTAATGCTTTAATGTATGTATGATGCAAAGTTTTGTTGAGCAAGCTTTTCAGGTCCAGCACATTGATCCATTGGAGACCATTATTACCCATAGCTTCACAAAAGTGGATATTGAGTAAGAACCTGAAGATGTTACTGATGACATCATTAAAGTTGTACGCCTCCTTGAGGCTTCCCCAAAACATCCAAGTAAGTATGCTCCTCCATTTGAATCTCTTATACCTACTAATACTACTCTTCTCCCTTCTATTGTCCAAGCACCAACCTTGGAATTAAAGCAGCTGTCTGAGCATTTAACTTATGCCTATTTAGGAGAGAAGAAGACATTACCTATGATTGTGGCTTCTAATTTGAGTGTTGGAGAAGAAGAGAAACTATTAAGAGTTCTTAGGGAGCATAGATCTGCCATTGGATGGACCATTACTGATATCAAGGGGATAAGTCCAACCAAGTGCATGCATCATATCTACCTTGAGGATGAAGCAAAGCCACTTGAGATTCTCAAAAAAGACTTAACCCACACAAGAAAAAGGTAGTAAAGGCTGAGGTATTAAAACTATTAGATGTTGGCATTATCTACCCCATCTCAGACAGTAAATGGGTAAGTCCGGTCAAAGTTGTTCCTAAAAAGAGTGGGATCACAGTGGTGAAGAATGAGAATGATGAGCTCATACCTACAAGAAAAAAAACTGGTTGGAGGGTATGTATTGATTACCGAAGATTAAACAAGGTGACCAGAAAAGATCACTTTCCCTTGCCATTCATTGATCAGATGTTAGAGAGATTAGCTGGCCATAGCTATTATTGCTTCTTGGATGGGTATAGTGGGTACAACCAGATTGCCATAGCACCTAAGGATCAAGAAAAGACTACCTTCACATGTCCTTTCAGCATATTTGCTTATAGAAGGATGTCATTCAGTTTATGCAACGCTCCAGCCACCTTTCAAAGATATATGATGAGCATATTTTCTGCCATAGTGGAGAAATTCATTGAGGTATTCATGGATGATTTCAGTGTTTTTGGTTCCAATTTTGATGAATGCCTAAATCATTTAGAGAGTGTCCTAAAGAGATGTGAAGAGAGCAACTTAGTGCTGAATTGGGAGAAGTGTCACTTTATGGTTCAACAAGGCATTGTGTTGGGACATTCGATCTCCAACAAAGGCATTGAGGTAGACAAGGCCAAAATAGGTATCATTTCAAAGTTGCCTCATCCTCTAACAGTCAAGGGAGTCAGAAGTTTTCTTGGACATGCTGGATTCTATAGACGATTCATCAATGACTTCTCCAAGATCTCTAGACCTTTGATAAGTGCTTAAATAGTCATATTTAAGCCCCTTAATTTACACTTGTTAGACTCTTTACTTATCTATTTTAGTAGATTATATTTCACTTTTGTGTTTTGTGTGTTTTTCATAGGTCTTGGATAAAAAGATAACAAAATGGAGCTTTTAGAAGCAAAAAGTGAAGTTTTGCCCTCCAGCAAGGTGCACTCAAGCACACCACCCTTGAGATCGAGCGCACAAACACACGAGTGCACTTAAAGAAGGCTCGAGCGCACATATGCGATTGAGTGCATCCCGTATACACTTGAGTGCAATTACTCCAGACGCGACAGAGCCAGAATTTGAAAGATGTCTTCCGACTCTAAAACAGAATTAGGGTTTTATGACAGCATGAAGACCCTATAAATAGCCCTGTAAAAACACATAACATACACCTTTTGTTCTAGACTCGAAGTATAGAGCTTAGGAGAAGAATTGACGACTCGTCTCCCGAGTCCTCTTCGGTTTTAGTTTTCTGTTTTTATGTTTAGCATGTTTACTTTACTTAGTATGTGTAACTAAACTCCTATAGGGCTTTATTGAAGCCCTAGTTATGCTTTACCACACATTTATTTATTGACTATCTTTGCTATAGCCTTGTTAGAGTATTTAACTTGATTAATACCTGTTTATATTTACATTCCTCATATGTATGTGCCTGATCAACATATGCATGTGGTATGGATAGGTTAGTTGAATCAATTTGGATGATCGAGTCCTGGGTTCAACATTTGTAACAAGAGATATCCACACTAGATTCCCGGGTTAATCAACATGGGAAACCGAGAGCGGACCGAACCCTAGGTCCCGTGTGGTTGTCGATCTCCACAGCCCTCATGCTCTCTTATGGAACAACTCAGTATACACCCATGCTGAATCCCTTAAAGAGAGAAAAGAGTTAGAGTATACACCATGCCTAACTCGTTGCATAGGGAGATCAATAGTCTAAGGTGTGGGCCAAGCCCTTAGGTTGGCAACCATTAGATATTCATGATAAGGCTAGAGCATTGAAACCTTAGTAAGTGGGAAAGTATAATTAGTGGTGGATATCATAGCCCTATGTTCTCATTATTATTATTCACTCACTATCGACTGTTATTTCTCTTTTAACTTAAAGAAATTAGTTCTAGATAGAAATTCACCAATCCCTGTGGAAATGATCTCGCACTTGCACACTATGCTACCACAGACCTAGTGCACTTGCAAGTAAAATTAGAATGATTATTTGCCTAATTATTTAAGTAAATAAACGTCTAACAAGTTTTTGGCGTCGTTGCCGGGGATTGTGCTAAATTTCTTTTAGAATTAAATTCTCATTTAGTTACCATTATTTCTTATTCTGTTTTTATCGTATATTTTTTTTTCATTTTACTAAAAATCCTTATCAATTCCTTTTTCTCTGTTTCGAGCACCCCAAGAAGCTTTCTGTGCCAGTTGCGATCGAGCGCACTCCTTTGTGCGATCGAGTGTAATTAAGGCAGGGAGTCATCCGAGTAGCAGTGTTTGACTGCTGCACTCACATATCATCCATCGATTCATGCACGAACATCGGTCCAAGAATCCAGCATTCCTTCCCTTTGATCCCAAGCTTGAGAAGTCAATCCGACAAAGGTTTAGGGATAACCTGAAAGAGGTAGAAGAAGAGAGTGAGGAAGAGACACCACTAATGGCAGAACAAATAGCTGAACAGCAACCACCTGAGCGGAGGCCGATGAAATAGTCCTTCATCCCGTAGAACCTCGAACAACCTTCGTGCATTGCATATCAACCTGAGGCGGAAGGAAACTATTACATATCTTCGCAGATACTTAGTGCACTAACTCACTTTAGGGGTACACCTAGTGAGGATCCACATCTGCACCTTCGAGAGTTCTTCGACCTTTGCAAATTCCAGCACATCCGAGACCTAGACCAAGAAGGAATAAGGTTAATTCTTTTCCCTTTTTCCTTGAAAGACAATGCTAAATTATGGTATAATTCTTTGCCTGCAGTTTCCATCCACACTTGGGAGGAGTTGGTGAGTAAATTTCTAAAGAAGTTATTACCAGCCCACAAGACAAGGAAAATGAGGAAAGAAATACAATCCTTTCAACAAAAGGATGAAGATCTGTTCTTCGAGGCTTGGGGACACTTCAACGAGCTACTACTCAAGTGCCCACACCACAACCTACCCCAAGACGAACTGGTACAAGCCTTTTATGAAGTTTTAAGTGATTCTAACAAAAACATCGTTGATTCAGGTTGTGGAGGAGTGCTGATGGAAAAGAGTAGCGAAGAGGCAATGGAACTGTTCGAAACCCTAAGTGAGCACACATAGTAGTTCTCCTCTAGACACACAACCAAAAATAAGGGAATGTATGAGGTAAGCTTAAACGGAGGATCATTTCCTCAAATGGCTACCATGCAAAAGAAAATTGACCTATTAGTGAAAGCCATGGCTGCTCAGAACACCTCAGCTAACCCATCAGCTGCACCACTACAGGTATGTGCCATTTGCTCACAATTTGATCATGATACTAATACTTGTCCTTCATATTCATCTACAGATCATGAGCAAGCCAACTTTGTGGGTCCTAACAATTATCCGCCAAAGAACAACCTTTATGCCAACACATACAACCCTAGATGGTGGAATCACCCGAACTTCTCATGGAGCAACAACCAAAACAATCAAGAGCAGCAAAGAAATTTCCAATCAGCAGCCCAAACTGCTCCTGAACCCAAAAAGAATGATCTCAAAATTCTTGTGAGGCAATTAGCAATTCAGCAGTAACAAATCATTACTTCACAAGACCAATTCATGGCAGAAGAAAGACAGTTCTAGATCGAACTAAGGCAAACCACAGCAAAATATGAACAAACCATCCAAAGGTTAGAAGTACAAATAGGACAATTAGCTGAGGAGATAAGCAGCAAAAAGCAAAAGGAGATTTTAGCTCAACACCTTGGGGAACTTCAACAACTTAAAGCTATCATGACCCTCAGAAATGGTAAGGTGATAGGGACCGATGAATCTGCAACAACATCAAAGGTAAAGGAGACGGAGAAGGTGAATGCACCACCCTTCCCGCAGAGGTTAGTAAAACAAAAGAAAGAGAGTAAATTACTTTATATTTTTGAAACCTTGTGAAAAGTTGAAATAAACATTCCTTTGTTAGATGCAATTCAACAGATCCAAGTTTATGCTAAATTTCTAAAGGAATGTTGCACTCATAAAAGAAAGTTTCAAGAACATGAGACTGTAGCTTTAACTGAAGAGGTAAGTGTTGTTCTATTAAGAAAACTCCCACCTAAACTAAAAGATCCGGGTAGTTTTACTATTTCCTGTAGGATATGTGATCAGTTATTTGATCGAGCATTACTAGATTTGGGGCAGGTGTAAATTTGTTACCATATACAGTATTTGAAACCTTAAAATTGAGGGAGCTACAACCTACTTCCATTACCTTACAATTGGCAGATAGAAGTATAAAAAGATCTAGGGATATTCTTGAGGATGTTCTAGTTAAGGTAGGTAAGTTCATTCTACCTGCAGATTTCATTGTGTTAGATATGGAGGAATGCCCTATGCCATTACCCTTGCCCATCATTTTAGGTAGACCCTTCATGAGAACGGCTGATACAAAAATTTGAGTAAAAAAGGGTACAGTAAGTATGAAGGTAAATGGGGAGAAAATAGAATTCAAAATATTTGATGCATTAAGATTACCTCAAGATGATATGGACTGCTTTAATGTGTGTATGATACATAATTTTGTTGAGCAAGTTTTTCAGGTCCAACACGTTGATCCCTTGGAGATTGCTCTTACTCATAGCCTTACAACTATGGATATTGAGCAAGAACTAGAAGATATCACTAAACATATCATGACAACTGTGCACCTCCTTGAGGCTTCCCCAAAGCATTCAAGTAAGTATGCCCCCCCATTTGAAACTCTCATGCCCACTAATACCACTCTTTTTCCTTCTATTGTCCAGGCACCAGTTTTGGAATTAAAGCAGCTTCCAGAACATCTAACTTATGCCTTATTTGGGAGAGAAGAAAACATTACCAGTAATTGTGCCTGCTAATTTGAGTATTTGAGAAGAAGACAAATTATTAAGAGTTTTAAGGGAGCATAGATCTACCATTGGATGGACCATTGCTGACATTAAGAGAATAAGTCCGTTCAAATACATGCATAATATATACCTTGAGGATGAAGCAAGGCCCACGCGAGACACTCAAAGAAGACTTAACCCGCACATGAAAGAGGTAGTAAAGGCGAGATATTGAAACTCTTAGATGTTAGCATCATCTACCCTATTTCTGACAGTAAATGGGTAAGCCCGGTTCAAGTTGTTCCTAAAAAGAGTGGGATCACAGTAATGAAAAATGAAAATGAAGAACTCATACCCACAAGAAAAACAACCAGCTAGAGAGTATGTATTGACTATCGAAAACTAAACAAGGTCACTTGAAAAGATCACTTCCCTTTGCCATTTATTGATCAAATGTTAGAAAGACTAGCTAGCCACAATTACTATTGTTTCTTGGATGGGTACAGTGGATACAACCAGATTGCCATAGCACCCAGAGATCAAGAAAAGACTACCTTCACTTGCCTTTTCGGTACATTCGCTTACCGAAGGATGCCATTTGGATTATGCAACGCACCAGCCACTTTTCAAAGATGTATGATGAGCATATTTTTCGATATGGTGGACAAATACATTGAGGTATTCATGGACGACTTCAGTGTCTTTGGGTGTAATTTTGATGAATGCTTAAATCATTTAGAGAGCGTCCTAAAGAGATGTGAAGAAAGCAACTTGGTACTAAATTGGGAGAAATGTCACTTCATGGTTCAACAAAGCATTGTGTTGGGTCACTCTATCTCCAACAGAGGTATTAAGGTAGACAAGGCCAAAATCGACATTATTTCAAAGCTACCTCCCCCTCTCACAGTCAAAGGTGTTAGAAGCTTCCTCGGACATGTCGGTTTTTATAGACGATTTATCAAGGACTTCTCCAAGATCTCAAGACCTTTGTGTGCATTGTTAGCTAAAGATACCAAATTCGAGTGGACTGACAATTGCATGACAGTTTTCAACACACTTAAGGATTTTTTAACCTCAGCCCCAATAATGATGGCACCCGATTGGAGCCTTCCATTCGAGTTAATGTGTGATGCTAGTGATTTTACTTTGGGAGCTATCCTTGGTCAAAGGATCAATAAGGAACCTCATGCTATCTACTATGCTTCTAGAACTTTAAATGATTCTCAGCTTAACTACTCTACTACTGAAAAAGAATTGTTAGCTGTTATTTTTGCTTTAGAGAAGTTTAGATCATATATGATTGGTTCTAAAGTTATTGTTTATACTGACCATGCTGCTTTGAGATATCTATTTTCTAAAAAAGATACAAAGCCTAGGTTGATCAGATGGGTGCTCCTATTGCAAGAATTCGACTTGGAAATCAAAGACAAGAAGGGCAGTGAGAATGTGGTTGTAGATCACTTATCAAGACTACCCTATAAGAACGACACAAATGAATTACCTTTAAATGAAAACTTCCTTACTGAGCAATTATTCGCACTAGAGGTAAAACTCCCATGGTATGCTGATATTGTCAATTATCTAACTGCTAAAGTTTTTCCCTCAGGTATGACAACACAAAGAAAGAAGCGATTAATGTCTATGGCTTGACATTACCATTGGGATGATCCCTACCTTTTCAAATTCTGTCCCGATCAGATCATACGACAATGTGTCTCGGAAAAGGAGCATTTGAGCTTATTACAACACTGCCATCAGTTTGCTTGTGGAGGACATTTTGGAGCCAAGAAAACAGCACTTAAGGTACTACAATTCGGGTTTTATTGGCCTAATCTATTTAAAGACGCCTTCATATTCTGCAGCTCATGTGATAGATGCCAACGAACAGGTAACATCTCATCCCGAAATCAAATGCCCCTCCAAAATATCCACATAGTAGAAATTTTTGATGTATGGGGCATTGATTTTATGGGTCCCTTCCCTAACTCTTTTGGTAATTTATATATTCTTGTAGGAGTGGATTATGTGTCTAAATGGGTTGAGGCAGTCCCCTCAAAGACTAATGATCACAAATTGGTGTTAAAGTTTCTACAGGATAACATTTTTACCCGGTTTAGAACACCAAGAGCGATCATCCGTGACAGAGGCCGCCACTTCCATCATCATTCTTTTGCTGCACTCATCAGAAAATATGGCATAACCCACAAAGTTGGCACCCCATACCACCCTCAGACTAGTGGCCAAGTGGAGATTAGTAACCGAGAAATCAAAAGCATCTTGGAGAGAACAGTAAATCCTAGTCGGAAGGACTGGTCCTTACGACTCAACGATGCTCTATAGGCATACCAAACAGCTTATAAGACACCAATTGGGATGTCTCCATACCGCCTAGTCTTTGAAAAAGCATGCCATCTACCCGTAGAGCTTGAACATCGAGCATATTGGGCAATTAAGCAATTCAACTCCGACATGAAACAAGCGGGAGAGAAAAGAAGGCTACACTTAAATGAGCTAGAAGAGTTGAGGTTTGATGCGTATGAGAATGCCAAGCTTTACAAGGAAAGGGCCAAGGCCTATCATGACAAACAATTAGTGCGAAAAAATTTTCACATAGGACAAAGGGTATGAATTATTATTAGGGAACGTCTTCCCACATGTCAAAATCTTTTTACCTTAGATCGGCGCCCTCCTAGTTCTTTCATTTTCAGCATAGTGACTGTCACGGTATTCATTTATTTCCACCATATCCTGGCTGTCACAGTTTTCATTTATTTCCAGCATATACCGGCTATCACGGTTTTCATTTATTTCCAGTATATAATGGCTGTCACAGTTTTTCAGTTAGACCGGTCCCCTCCTGGTTCTTTTATTTTATATACATGCATATGAACAATGATATAAAATATGCATATGAACAATAATATAAAAACAAACATGAATTCAAATATTAAATATAGCTATCATGTATTTCCTCAAATTTATATTTGATCAATTTCACTAATTTCTTCTCCTCATATATCACATCAATTTATTGACCATAACTCATCAAGAATTTTATTTATCACCATTATTATTAAATCAGCTCATTATTCTAATAATATTACTTCTCACATAATAATTTTCTACATGTCCAATATTCATATCATACCTTTCAATCAATTTTTCATCAAACACCAAAGCATAAGCTAATAATTTATTTTAATATTATCACTAGATATTCATTTTTATCTAGATTAATTAAAGTAAATCTAACTCACCACATAGCACTTAGAGCTACCTGCGGATCAACTCCTTGCATTTCTTGCTCCTCTCAGCAATTTTCTCCGGTTGTTGATCGTCAACACCTAACATAATATTTATATTAAATTTCTAATTTATTCTTCAATTCTTCCTAATTTACACCCTTTGAAAATTCCCACTTTGAATTCCGAGAAATTTCATGTATGCTAAAAATTCAAAAAATAAATTCAGGTTATTACCTTATGTTTTTCTTAGAGCTTCTCGTGACTCTCGATAAAATTCTCTTGTAAACCCCTTCAAAAAATTGTTCTTTCAACTTTTCTTTCGGTCCCTAAGTGTTTAAAGAAATAGAGTAATTGAAGGAAAACCAAACAGGATTTAGTAAGTGTTGGAAATCACCTTGCCAAGATGCCCATGGGTGATCTTCCAAACACCCAAGTCTAGAATGACTTGTAAAGATTAGGAATCGAAAACAGAAACAGAAATGTAAGAAAGAAATAAGACAAATGATTTGTTATCGAGGTTCGGCAATAGCTTACGTCCCCATAAGTTCCTCTGAACTCTCTGCACTAAATCAATGGTTCTTTTACAATCACAGCAACCCCCTCTCCAAGAAGCTCAAGTTTTTGAAGAAACAAAGAAGAGAAGAAAAGAAGAAGATAAGAACTATTACAATGCTCTCTATCTAATCTATACTTATCTCCACTTTACAACTAGCCTCTCTAAAATGAGTCCCTCTTGTATTTTGTGTCTTTGCACTCTCACACAATTCTCTCTTGTATCTCTTGTATTGCTTTATCACAATTGATCTCTCTTAGAATGAAGCTAGGTAACCCTTTATATAGTGCACCAACTTCTTGTCCAATCTTGAGGGTCAATCTCCACCCTTAGATCTTGATGACCAATTAACCATGGCCCTCCATCAATCTTTAGTGATCCTATATGTTTTGAGCATGTCTCACGAACTCAACTAAAGGCTGAAATATGTGTGCATCAGTGTGCCTAGCCCCGCGGCCTGAAACAGGGTGTGCTGCGGCCTTGAATAGGGTTGAAGCACCTCCACTTGCATCCATTCTGGGCGCTACGGCTTGCCCCTTCCTCCAACACTCCTCCTTGCTGGGTGCCGCGGCATAGACAAGGCTGGGCTAAACATGCTGATTTTTCTTCCTTCCTTTTTCCGTTTAAATCTTAGACAAACTCCAACAATCTCTACCTTTGTCTAAGCATTTAAACCGAACCCATTGTACAGAGAACTCAGTATCCAAACTTATCTTGAGTCATCAATCAACCAACTCCAATCCTAAGTGGTTCAAGGCAATGATTGAATTTATTTAGAGGTAGAACCTTGGTGCCTAAATTTGCAGGATTTTCCTCTGTGGCTACCTTGTCCACATGAATGCATCATTCCGTAACATTTTCTCGAATGAAATGATACCGAACATCCATGTGCTTTGTCCTCTCATGGAACACCGGATTTTTACACAAGTGCAATG
Organism: Bretschneidera sinensis; assembly: GCA_023935145.1. NCBI lineage: Eukaryota > Viridiplantae > Streptophyta > Magnoliopsida > Brassicales > Akaniaceae > Bretschneidera > Bretschneidera sinensis. The sequence continues at coordinate 54,867,711 of CM043702.1, read as the reverse complement.
CACTTTGATTATCCGAAAACACCATAACCTGCTCTTCTAGGACCTTCAACTCTTCCAATAACCCTTTGCACCACATATCCTCCTTTATGGCTTCTATTGCTAATATATACTCAGCCTCGGTCATTAAGAGTGCTACCACAGGCTGCAACTGAGCCTTACAACTTACACAACATCCATTTAAGTTGAATAAGCAGGAGGTAATCGATCTTCTTTTATCCCGGTCTGCTCCATAGTCTGAATCTGCATAACCCTCAAGACAGATGGACTTACCCCTCTTCTCATAAATCAGCCCCACTTCTGGGCTTTCCTTCAAGTACCTCAGCAACCACTTCATCCCAAACTAATGCTCCTTTTCGAGATTATTCATAAACCTGCTGAGAACACTTATTGCATAAGAAATATCAGGTCTAGTGCTTACCATGGTGAACATTACAGAACCAACAACATTAGAGTGAGGGACTTTTTCCATTTCCTTCTTCTCCACCTCCAATCGCGGACATTGATCACTAGAGAACTTGAAATGACCAGCAAGAGGAACCTTTACTGGTTTGTTATCTTCCATAGAGAACTTAGATATCATATTCTCTATGTAGGAAGTTTGAGAGATCTTCAATCTATTTCTATCCCTTTCTTGGATGATATTCATCCTAAGGATCTTCTGTGGATAGCCAAGATCCTTCATCTCAAACTCCGAACTGAGTTGAGACTTCAATTCTTTTATCCTCTCCATACTGCTCTCAACCAGCAACATATCATCAACATAGATCAGAATGATCACCACTTCCTCAACTTTTTGCCCCTTGTAGTACAAGCATGAATCATAGTAGCTCCTCATGAAACCCAAGCTGATTACAAAGGAATGAACCTCTTATTCCATTGTTGAGGTGATTGCTTTAGGCCATAGAGAGATTTCTTCAATTTGCACACCAACTCTCCCTGTCTTCCTTCCTCATAGCCTTTGGGTTGCCTCATGTAGATGGTCTCATCAAGCCCTCCATGTAAGAACATTGTCTTCACATCCATTTGCTTGATTTCCCAATCAAATTGGACCACCATTGCCAATACTATCCGTATCATCTTGTACTTCACAACCAGTGAGAAGATTTCGGTGAAATCTATGCTTTCTTTTTGTGTGAACCTCTTTCGCCACCAGCCTAGCTTTATACCAGACTTCATCTCCTGGAGTATTCCCTTCTTTGATCTTGTAGATCCATCTACAATCCACAACTCTCTGTTTTTCTAGTTTGGGCACCAATTCTCAAGAGTTGTTCTTCCTTAAAGAATTTATTTCTTCCTCCATAGCTAGCTGCCACTTTGATGAATCCTTACACTCCATGGCTTCCATGTAGGTTTCTGGTTCAACCATTCCTCCTTCTATCGAAGGAGCTACTACATTAGCATCCGCAAACCCATATCTCAAAGGTGGTCTCTCCACCCTCCTTTCTCGGTCCCTTGTGAGCTGGTAGTCATTCTGACTTGCTGCGTCAACCTCTTCTAGTTCAGCCTCCTCTTGAGTTCCCTGAGTGTGGACTTCATTAATGGGCTCTACCTGGTTCGAACCCTCTTGCCTCCTCTGCTCTACCTATATTGAATTCTCCCTAATACGATGCTCCACAAATTCTGGACTAGTTTGCTCACTAGCCTCTGCAGGGTTAGTTTTCTCCAAGTAGGGAAATAATAATTCATTAAAAATAACATCCTTATTTATAATGAGTTTCATTCCTTTAGGTTCTAAGGACCACAACCTATATCCCTTAACCCCATCACCATACCCTAGAAATACACATTTTCTAGACCTTGAGTTAAGTTTATCATCCTTTTGATGTGCAAATGCAGCACACCCAAAAGTCCTAAGGTTGCTTAACTCAGGGGGTTTCCCACTCCACATCTCCATAGGATTCTTGAGCTCTAAAGCTCTAGAGGGTGATCTATTTACCAAGTATGCAGCAGTAGACACAGCTTCCCCCCAAAAATATTTTGGTAAACCGGATCCTATTAACATGGACCTAACTTTTTCCATAAAAGTCCTATTCATCCTTTCAGCCACTCCATTTTGCTGAGGTGTTTTTACAACCGTTCTATGTCTTAGAACGCTATTTAACTCACAGAATTTATCAAAATCCTTATTGCAAAATTCTAAACCATTATTGGTTCTTAAAGCTTTAACTACCCTACCCGTTTGAGTCTCCAGCAACTTTTTCCACACAACAAATTTATTCAAAGCATCTGATTTATTTTTAAGCAAATAAACCCAAAATTTTCTTGGATAATCATCAATTAAAGACAGAAAGTAAAAGTTACCTCCCTATGTTGGTATTCTTGCTGGTCCCCAAAGATCAGAATGTATATAATCAAGAATCCCCTTAGACTTGTGCACTCCAGTGTTGAAGTTGACCCGGTGTTGCTTCCCAAGAATGAAACACTCACAGAAATCAAGTTTCTCTACTTTGTCACCACCAAGTAAACCATCCTTGCTAAGAACTTGCACGCCCTTTTCGCTCATATATCCCAAGCGAGTGTGCCAAAGGGCTACCCTATCCATCTCAGCCATCAAGTTTGCTGCTTGATCCTTGATTTCTGTCTCAGCGATCATCTCCTAAAGTCCATCGTTGATTGTTACTTTGATCACTATCAAAGAACCCTTGGTTACCTTGATTTTTTCTCCCTTTGCTTTGTATGAATACCCCAAAGAATCCAGCTATCACAATGAGATCAAATTCCTCTTCAAATCTGGAAGATACCTCACATTCCACAGCAGCCTTGTAACTCCATCGAACATCCTCAATTGTATGTCACCAATCCCCCTCACTTGGCAAGAAGTGTCATTCCCCAAGAAGACCTTTCCATAATTGGTTTCCTGAAAATTCTTGAACCAATCCTTGTGAGGGCACATGTGATAAGTGCACCCGGTATCCAAGATCCACTTTTTGCTGCCTTGACTCCTGCTCACATTCGAGCACACAACAAGAACATCATCTTGCTATTCTTTGGCAACCGAAGCCTCTCCATTCTTGGTATGGCTTCCTCCTCTCTCATCCCACATCTTCTTCTTGCAATCTTTTCTGAAATGGCCTTCCTTATTGCAATAGAAACAACTCTTTCCTCCAAGTCTTGTCTTAGAATGAAATCTTCCATGGCTCTGCCCTCTACCTCTTGATTTTTCCTGGTAGTTGCCATGAATACTACTGCCATTCTGAGTTGCTGGTCTTCCTCTAATGAATAGCCCTTCTCCACTTGATGCTTCCTTCATCTTGGCTTTGAAATCATGTACCCTTATGGCATTGATCACAATCTCCTTAGTTAAAATATCTCTTCCATACTCAATAGCATTAATCAAATTATCAAAACAATCAGAAAAAGAATTTAACAAAATAACAGCCAATTGTTCATCTGGGGATTTAATACTACAACTAACCAAATCTTGAACTAGCTTATTAAAGACATCAAGATTATCTTGCAACTCTTTACTAGGATCCATTTTAAAAGCAAAGATTCTTTTAAGAAGATAAATCTTGTTAGGGAAAGTTTTGGTAAGAAACAACTCATCTAGTTTCTTCCATATGACATCTGGATCTTCCAAGTCTCCGCACTCCCTTGTGACACTATCTGATATGTGCAAGAAGATGGTGCTATATGCCATCTTCTTCATCTCAACCCACTGGTCCTCCATGATACTTACTGGAAAAGCATCATCTTCTCTGATAGCCAAGTCCACTTTCTGTTGCATAAGAACCGCCTTGATCTTCCGCTTCCAAAGGTTAAAGTCTCCCTTTTCATCAAACTTTTCAACATATAAATTTGAAGCCATCTTGCGAAGAAAATTTTAGATTTATGCAGTACCCATAAATTTTTTCTTCAACCTCAAGAACACGATCGAAGATGGATCTTAACACTGTTCTTGAATCACTCTCAAGAACATGATCTGATCTTGATCTTTACATCGTTCTTGAATCACCCAAGAAGTTTGTTCTTTGATTCTTAGAGTCTTGCTCCGATACCTTCTATTCTTGCTTCGATACCCAGCTATACAAGCTTTGATACCACTGTTCGAAATCACCTTGACAAGATGCCCAGGGATGATCTTCCAAACACCCAAGTCTAGAATGACTTGTAAAGATTAGGAATTGGAAACAGAAACAGAAATGAAAGAAAGAAAGAAGACAAACGATTTATTATCGAGGTTCGGTAATAGCCTACGTCCCCATGAGTTCCTCGAACTCTCTGCACTAAATCAATGGTTCTTTTACAATCACAGAAACCCCCTCTCCAAGAAGCTCAAGTTTTTGAAGAAACAAAGAAGAGAAGAAAAGAAGAAGATAAGAACTATTATAATGCTCTCTATCTAATCTATACTTATCTCCACTTTACAACTATCCTCTCTAAAATGAGTCTCTCTTGTATTTTGTGTCTTTGCACTCTCACACAATTCTCTCTTGTATCTCTTGTATTGCTTTGTCACAATTAATCTCTCTTAGAATGAAGCTAGGTGACCCTTTATATAGTGCACCAACTTCTTGTCCAATCTTAAGGGTCAATCTCCACCCTTAGATCTTGATGACCAATAAACATGGTCCTCCATCAATCTATAGTGATCCTATGCACTTTGAGCATGTCTCACAAACTCAACTAAAGGCTGAAATATGTGTGCATCAGTGTGCCTAGCGTTGCGGCCTGAAACAGGGTGTGCTGCGGCCTTGAGCACCTCCACTTGCATCCATTCTGGGCGTTGCGGCCTTGGGGAGGGAGCACCGTGGCTTGCCCCTTCCTCCAGCACTCCTCCTTGCTGGGCACCGCGGCTTGGACAAGGCTGGGCCGCGGCACACATTGGTGTGCACCCCTTGCTGAACATATTAATTTTTCTTCCTTCCTTTTTCCATTTAAATCTTAGACAAACTCTAACAGTAAGTAATAAAATAAATTACGTTTATATATATATATATATATATATATATATATATATATATATATATATATATATAGTAAAAAACTTTTTAATTTAGCAGCCCATTTTTTTGCAAACTCAGCAACCTTTCTCCATTTTGCTTCCACAAATTAGCCTTGCCACTTTACATGCAGCAAGGCTAAATCTCTTGGCAACAGGTGTTGCCACTTGTTGCCCAATTTTTATTTTTATTTTTTTGAATTATGTTATAAAAATTTAACTTTTCGCATTTTAAATATATATATACTATTTTAACTCTATGTCATAGTTATTAAAGTACTTCTTTACCCTTACTTTACAAATACATGTATTACAATGAGGAAGTAAGTAAGCTCTTCCGTCATGATCATTTCAAATTCACCTTGCATATACTTAGCAAAATCTTGACACATGGATTCATTAGAGGCACCTAGTATAATATCATCAACATATATTTGGACTAATAGTGTGTCATTTTTGTGAGTTTTTGTAAGGAAGGTTGTATCTATTTTTTCTCTTGTAAAACTGTTTTCAAGTAAAAACATACTTAGCCTTTCATACCATGCTCTTGGAGCTTGCTTCAACCCTTAGAGAGCTTTAGAAAGCTTATAAACATGGTTTGGAAGACTATGATTTTCAAAACCAAGAGGTTGCTCAACATAAACCTCTTCTTCTATAAAACCATTTAAAAAGACACTTTTTCACATCTATTTGAAATAGTTTAAACTTATTAAAGCATGCAAAGGCCAATAACATATGAATGACTTCTAATCTAGCTATAAGAGCATAAGTCTCATCAAAGTTTATTCCTTCTTCTTGATTGTAACCCTTAGCAACTAGTTTAGCCTTGTTCCTAGTTACTATTCTATTTTCATTCATTTTATTTCTATATACCCATTTAGTTCCTGTGACTGTATGATTCTTTGGTCTAGGAACTAGAGTCCATACTTTATTCCTTTAAAATTGATTTAATTCTTCTTGCATAGCATTTATCCAATCAACATCTTTGTCGGCTTCTACAAAAGTCTTAGGCTCTACTTTAGATAAATAAGCTACACAATTGTAAATATTTCTCATAGAAGATCAAGTTCTTACCCCTTGTAAAAGATCACCAATCACTTAATCGATTGTATGATAATTCACATACCTCCAATCTTTAGGAAGACCATCTTCTTATTGATTTGTAGATGGTTGATCAAGATTGAGAGTACCTACCTCTTGATTTGTTTGAGGTTGGCTCTCCTTAGGGTCAACAATGGGAGTAGATATATCCATTCTTGGAATAAAATCTGCATCATAATTAAGAGATATTATTCTACTACTAATTGGGTTAGACTCATCAAAAGCAACATGTACAGATTCTTCAACCACTAGAGTTCTTTTGTTAAAGACTCTATAAGCTTTACTAGAGATTAAATATCCTAAGAATATCCCTTCATCGATCTTGGAGTCAAATTTACCTAAATTAGTTTTATTGTTATTTAGGATGAAGCACTTACAACCAAAAGCACGAAAGTAAGAAATATTAGCCTTTCTACCTTTTCATGGTTCATATGGAGTTTTATCAAGCATAGGCCTAATTAATACTCTATTTAAAACATAGCAAAAAGTGTTTACAGCTTCTGCCCAAAAATATTTTGGTAAACTATTTTCACAAAGCATGGTTTTACCAAATTCTTCTAGAACTCTATTTTTCCACTCAACAACATAATTTTGTTGAGCAGTTCTAGGGGCTGAAAAATTGCGATCAATTCCAGTTTCATCACAAAATTTTGAAAAGCTTTAGTTTTCAAATTATTTTCCACGATCACTTCTAATACTTGAGATAGTAATTCCCTTTTCATTTTGAACCTTCTTGCAAAAGTTCACAAATCCTTTATAGGATTTATCCTTGTAAGCAATAAAAATAACGAAGGTATATCTTGAATAATTATGAACAATAACAAGAGCATATTGATGGCCACCTAGACTAATGGTGCTTATTGGATTAAACAATTCCATATGTAAAAGTTCCAATGGTCTAGAGATTAAAATTACATTTTTAGATTTAAAAGAAATTCTTGTTTGTTTTCCCATTTAACAAGCATCACAAACTTTGTCTTTTTCAAATTTGATTTTGGAAAGCCCAATAACTAAATCTTTTCTTGAAAGAATTTTGAGTAAATCAATGTTCACATGGCCAAGCCTTCTATGCCATAGACATGAGTTTTCACTAAAAGCGGGAAAACATTTTTCACTTTCCGAATGAAAAGATTTTAAATCAACTAGATAAATATTGTCATGTCTATGGCCAACAAACTTGATCTTGTTGCTCTTGATGTCTATTACTAGACAATGAGAGGATTCAAATATGACTTTGTTACCTTTGTCACATAGTTGACTAATACTAAGTAAATTTAGCTTAAGGCCTTGCACATATAAATGGTCAATGGTTGAGGAATCTTTACCCACTTTACCATGCCTGATAACCTTTATCTTAGTGTTGTCTCTAATGGTGACACGTCCGCTATCCCTTAGAGTTAATTCTTTGAACATATTTTGATCACCGGTCATGTACTTTGAGAATCCACTATCAAGGTACCAATAATTATCTTTTTCTTTGATGTGGAGACATATCTACATTACACATGGATATACAATTTCACTTTTAGGTACCCAAAATTTCTTCGGTACTTTGGGGTTAGTTCTAGAAAATATGGCTCCTTTAGAGACCCATACTTTCTTAACATTATAGGATGCTCTATAATTGTAGGCATGTTGATGATACATGATCCTAGTATGATAGTTATTGAAGTTTCTAGGATGTCTTGAATATGTATGCCTATAGTTCCTTGGATAAGCATTCCTAGGATACATGTTTCTAGTATGAGAGTTGTGAATATACATGTTATCTCTAGGATATGCATGATAGTAATTTCTAGGATGTGCATTTCTAGCATGTGCATGCCTTGAATGTGTATTCCTAGCATTTGTATAGCTTGGATGAGTATACATATAGGATTTCTATCTCTAGCATATACATTAGAATTCTTAGCATTTGAATTTAAATTTACATTCTTAGGCTTACTAGCATACTTTGAAGGAGAATTCTTAATCTTGCTAGTGGCCTTAGAGGTGGCGGGTTTATCCACACATATTGCTTTCATGAACAAAGTCTTTTTTTTTTGTTTGCCTAATGGAGAATAACCCAAGCTGGATTTTCCTCCACTCAATATTTAGCAAGATACCACTTCATCTAGTTTTTCTTTTCCAAGAATAAGCCTAGATATAGTGCTATTCAACTCCATCACTTTCTTTTTTAAAACATCATTTTCATTTTTTTTTAAAACCCTGTGATGAGTTATAAAGTATAAAAAATAGTTTTTCTTTTTCTTCCTTTAGACTTTCAATTTCTTTAGAAAGAGATAAGACTTCCTTCTTGAGAGCAATATTTCTATAATCAAATTTTTTTAATTCTTCATGCATTTCATTAATTACTTCAATCAATTCTTCACTACTACTAACAATATTATTATTATTATTAGAATGGGAAGAATTTGTTACCTCATTTTCATCATCAATTGCCATCAAGCAAAGATTGGCAATTTCTTCATATCCAACATCATTATCCAAAGATTTTCTTCTTTATCATCACTCCAAGTGGTTGCAATCATGGCTTTCTTTTTGAAGCTCTTGTATGATTTGTTTGTTGTTGGACAATCGAATTTAATGTAACCAGGCTTCTTGCGACCAAAACACATAATAGGTTCTCTTTTTGGAGTAGAATCCTTTGTGTAAGGTTTCTTGCTTTTTTTCAAGAACTTATGAAACCTTTTTTAGATTAAGGCCATTTCACCATCTTCTTCACTGCTCTCATTTTATTCTTCCTTTTCTTCCTCTTTGTTGCTTGTGGAGGCTTTGAGAGTAATCATTTTCTTATTTTTCTCATCATCATTGGCACAAGGATTCATTTCTTCCATCTTATATGTCAATAATGATCCTAGAAGAGTTTCGACATCAAGTTTGTCGAGATTTTTGGCCTCCGTTATGGTCATCTTCTTTGCTTTCCAAGTAGATGGCAAAGATCTCAATATCTTCTTTATTAGTTCAAACTCCTTAATGTTCCTACCAAGAAGCTTTAAACCATTAACAATAATGGTGAAACGTGAGTACATATGAGAAATTTTTTCATTATGAGACATTTTAAAAGATTCATACTTAGACACTAGTATATAAATTTTTGATTTTTTAACTTTGCTAGTGCCCTTATATGTAACTTGTAGTTTGTACCAAATCTCCTTAGCCAAAACACGTGCAAAGATTTTATTGTACTCAGAGATATCTAAAGCACAATGTAACGTACTAGTGGCTCTACTATTTAGAGACATCATTCTACAATCATCTTCATTAAGCTCCGTTTTGAGTTTAGGCATTATACGATTGATTTCTCAAATAGTTATTTCCTTTGTAAGAATTCTAGGTCCTTCCTCAATGACTCTCCACAAATTATAATCTTCTCATTCGAAAAAGATTTTAATTCTATTTTTCCAGTAATTTTAATATGAGCCAATGAACAAAGGAGGTCTAGTATAAGAATGGCCTTCGGTATAGCTATTTGAAGCCATCGGATCAACTCAAGGATTTTAAGCCTAAAATTGAGTACGGGGCTCTCATACTAATTTTCAGTATCGAGCACCTACCACTGTGCCAAAAGCCATAGCTTATAACCAGTGTGTAACTCAAATCACTTAAACTACACAGCAACACAAGCACCACGTTTTGACTGTGACTTGGCCCCAACCCAGGCCTTTGCCATGAGACAATTGCAACCAACACCTAGCCAAATAATCTGAGACATCTTTAAGTGATGGAGGGATACTTTCAATCTCTAAATGAAAGCTACTGAAGCCCAAAAAGAAGTAGCTGAGGAAATGCATAAATATTTAGTGCCCAAACAAGAAGGCTGTTTACTGCTTATGATGGTGCCAAAGGTCAAAATCAGAGCAAGTGAATCTCGACCTAACCACTAGCGATGGTAAAAAGTATAAACCGGGTTCGGCACCACCCTTTATGTAAGATGACCTATGACCCTAGCCAGAGAAGATCTTTGAGGTTAGGGATTCCTGGATTGGACCCCACCATATATCCTATAAGCTAGCCATGTCACCTACAGTAATACACTTGCTTAGGGATGAGATCACAGAGAAAATCAAGAAAGAAGTTAAGAAACTTGAGAAAGCGGGCTTCATTGAAACCATACAATACCCTACTTGGCTTACGAATGTGGTTCTAGTAAAGAAACAGAATAACTAGATAAGATGTTGCATAGACTTTCAAGATTTGAAAAAGGCTTTCCCAAAGTATGAGCATCCTTTGCCAAATATCGATATGTTGGTATATTCAATCATAAATCATAAGATGTTCTCTTTTAAGGATGATTTATGTAGTTACAATCAAATTTTCATGAAACCCATCGATGCCTAAAAGATCGCATTCTCAACATCCTCGAAGATTTACTTTTATAAGGTCATGCCTTTCGGATTGAAGAACATTAGAGCAATCTATTAGAGGGCTATATCCATAATTTTACATTACATGATACACGATATCATGGTGGACTATGTTGATGACATTGTAGTTGAGTACAAAAAGAGTGAAATCCATATTGCAAACCTTCTAGTTATGTTTGATAGATGCAGAAAACATAACTTGAGGATGAACTCTTTAAACTGCATGCTTGGTTTGGCTAGCAAGTTCTTGGGCTTCCTTGTGCACCGTCAAGGTATCGACATTGACCTCTCAAAGCTAAGTCTATCACGGATATGCCAAGGCCACAAGATTTGATGAGCTCAAGAGTCATTAGTAGAGTTTCTTATCTTAGACACTATATCCCAACTTGGTGAAGGTCACAACCTCGTTCAATAACCTCATAAAGAAAAAGATTCCCTTTGCATTGTCTAGTCAACACCAATAGGCCTTCAACTGAGTAAAAGGGATCATAGAATTGGGATAAACACCTCATCTCATGTGAGGGTTCATGGTACGTACATTTATTCTTCATCTCCACTTCCATCTGAGAAGCTCGCTATTATCTCCTTCCTATATATGGAGCTAGTGACTCTTTTCTTCCTTTATTCCTCTTAAGCTCGAGAAACTTCCTCTTTTTCATCTCAGTTAGGAGTTTCTCTCGAGCCTCTTGTGTTCTTTGACTCTCTAAGATGCTTTGGGTTGTTCTTCTTCTATATCTTGTCTTTATTTGGTAGTCCGCTGGTGTAACCATCTTCTTCTCTAGGTATGAATCATGTTTAGAAAATTTGGGTTATAGCCGTATTTAAATTTCAACTTCTGATGCTCCTTCATGTTGGTATAAAAGTGGTACCATTTTCTTAGCTATATAATAGACACTTTAAAGGTTTTTGGTTTCCTTATCACCACTTTTTTTGCTTCTTCACTTTGTCGGCCTAATCCTAACCTTATATAAAGTTTTCCCATGGAAGCAGCTTGACCTCATTTATGCAAATATCATCCCCTTCTGTCTCGAGCACTAGCCATTCGTAGGCTTGATGTTGGTTAAATGACTACTAATGGTCCTTCCGCTCTAGCTAGTTTCTTTTGTCTGCCTTTGCCTAGTATTTTATCCTCACATGTTCCATGAACAACTCAGCCATCTTATTTTGGCATGCAGTACATAAAATGTTCTGAGCGTTAAGTAAGGTTATTAAGAAAATCTATTCAGGAATCTCAGTTGTTGATTTTTCCATTACAGCCATTTTAACTTAAGCTTTTTATCCTAAACCATTGTTGGTTGGTCATCAAATTCGTCTTCCCATCTTATAGGTTTGATCTCCTCGAATGGAACAAGATCTGCCACCTTTGAATATGGGACATAATAGTTGAACTTGCCTAACGACTCTCGTAGTTGTCCAACTTCAGGATCTCTAGCTTCGTACCGTTCCTTCAAAATTTGTTGTTGAATTTTCTTTCGTGATGTACTCATAGTTGTTCTTGAACACAAATATTGAGGATTAGTAAGCTTTTTATTACATTGTGATAATTGAGAAACATTCAAAGCATGCATGTTAGCATTAACCAAATCAGGGAATAGGTTAGTATCAACTTGCATTATGTTTGTTTCTTTCTCGAGAAATTTAAGTATCCCTCCATCTGTCTTATCTTGAATAACATTTCTAAATATGATGCATTTATTAGTTGAATAATTATATGAGCTATGTCATTTGCATAAATTTCTGCCTTGAAGCTCTTTACTCGAGGGCATCTTATGTCGCCCTACCAATCTTAGTTGTTTAGCCTGTAACAACATATCAAAAATTTGATTTACTTTACTTATGTTAAAGGAATATAAACTCACTAGGGTAGTGGGTCTATTGAACTCTTGCATTTAAATTTGTTTCTTGGTTAGAGCTTCGCATATAAAGGGTTTTCAACCTATAAACTCAGCTACATCCACTTCGACATTGGGATCATAATAATATGTCCCATAGAATGAAACCTTATTTTTTTGTTCTTCCTTCAGTGTACATTCATATCGAGTAGCCTTTTTTGCTAGCTCGAACAAGTCATGAAAGACCATTCCTTTGAACTTCTTATAAAATTCAAAGCTCACCCATCTTGTACTAGTTTTGCATACTCAACTTCAGTTAAACTAATATTACACCTGGCTCAAGCCCGCTTGAAACGATTGAGATAATCTTTAGTGGTCTCATCTTTCTGCTATTTCAGTCTAACTAAGTCAGCCATGGAAATGCTTACACTCGTTCGAGCAAACTGAGTCATAAATCTTTCCTACATGTCATCCCAATTCATGATTGAATTTTGAGGGAGAATAATGTAACACATAAACCGTAATACCTGTGTTCTTAAAGTAAGGGTAAAAAAGTAATTCGATAGACATTACATGGAATTAAAATAATATATAAATAAAAGATTTACTGTTAATGTAATAATTAAAAAACAATAAAAAAGAGAAAGAGAGAGACACCTAGACGTTAGCGTCTAGGTGTAGCTTTTGCAGCTACAAAAAAGAAGAAAAAAAAAGAAGATAAGGTGATACACCTGGATGCTTAGTCCAAGTGTAAGCTATACAAATTGAAGTGTCTTGCATGCAAGACACTTCAGAAACCAAAGAATGGCAGTACGTTTTTGGATATAAAAAAATATATATTAAGCTTTTGTTAGTTTGTTAAAATTTAGTTTCTCTCTTTTAAATTGCTCACTTTCTTTAAACACTTGGGGACTTAAAGAAAGGTTGAAAGATTGAAATTTTGAAGAAGTTTATGGTAGAATTTTAAAGAAATTCGAGGGAAGTTTATGTCAGGTGTTGACGATTAGCAATCGAGTGAAATTGCTGAAAGGAGTAGGAAAGGCAAGAAAGTGATCCACGAGTAGTTTTAGGTGCTACATGGTGAGTTAGATTTACTTTTAGTAAACGAGACCAATAAAAATATGTACTTATGATGTTTGAATAAATTATTGAATTATAATGATTTAATGATTTTTTTTTTCTGTTATACATTATAATTGATTTATTTATTAATTAGGGATTAAATAGTATGTTGAATATTAATTATATAAGAAATTATATTTTAAAAAAAAGATTTATTAATGAAAAATATGCTGAGAAGTTATATGAAATTTCTGAAAATGTGATTGAAAATTTTTTATGGTATATGAGAAGACAATTTAATAAATATGATAAAAATAATAAATTTGAGAAAAAGCTAGATAGTTGAATTGAATACTTTGATGTGTGCTTGCATGCACATTATTGCTCATATTCATAAAAGAAAAGACCAAGAAGGCAGCTGGTTTGGCTGAGAAAACCAGGAAGAGTCTGGCTAAGAAGACCAGAAAGGTAGCTGGTCGGGCTGAAACGTATCGACATGTTGGAAGATATTCTCATATGATAATATGAAATAATGAGATGATGTGATGAAAAAGAAGGAAAGTGAATTAAACACATGCATTTATTCATTTGGTTATTTTATTGTTATTGATTGAAATGCTAAAGTATCAGTCTTGATTGTGAAATTATTGAAAGACAAATGAGTCTGACAGAGAGACAGATATGATGAGAAAGAAATATGAAAGTATGATATGATAAAAATTATTTGATTGATTGATTATATGTTGTGAACCTCATAATGAGGTAACTAATGATGTTGGATTGATAATCTCAAGATGATTAAATATATGAGAAGAAAAATTGATATGTTTGATGATTAATTTAATAAGAGAGTGATAAATGATTGGAATTATAATATGGGTAGTGATAATAGAATGTTATTATTGAATTGTATGAGATAATAGATGAATGAATATTGGAAGATTATTTGAAAGATTGAATTATTATATGTGAAGAAATATATTATTAATATTGGTGAATTAGAAACGATTGAATTATAAGATGTGATTGGAAGTATACAAATTGAGTACTTCTAGTAAATTTAACTCACTGAGCTTGTGAAGCTCACTCCTCATTCTTAAATAAATTTCAGGTAGTGGGCAGAACAAATAGATTAGTGAGCTGAGATTAAGACCCTGGTCATTATCTGTAAGTCTCATGGTCCATATCCTCAGACTAATGGAAAAAAAAATTTGTAAATATTCATGCATAATATGTTATATATATTGTTTCAGTTGGGATTTTAATAATGTAAATCCCCTGTTGAGGGTTGAGGATTTATGTATATATATTTTCAGTTGATACACATTTTTATATTGTTGCATATAGGTGTCGTACTGAGATTTCAAAACGTGACGACACCGTCTGGGGGTGGTCAACCCAGAATGGGTCATTACATAAACACCAGTCTTGTCAAAGAATTAGGAAACAAATGTAATTTCATGAAATCATGGTTAGAATATTCTCCACATTGGATGGTAAAACACCTAATATGCTCTACAATAGTCTTCTCATCATCTCCAGATAAGGTCATGAAGTTGGGGATTTTATAGTTTTGGGGAAACTCGAACTGCTGGTCTATGTAGTTAGGGTAAGGTTTCCTATAAATAGGAATCTATACCCTATGAATCCAATGCAAATGCTTGAACTACTTAAGCCACTTAGGTGGTATTTTTTCTAGAATATAAGGTTGATTACTGCATGCCAAATCATTGAGGTTAGGAAGTGGTGAACTGGTATAACTTGATACGCCTCATGATTTTCAGGTGGTATTTATTGTAGTCAAACTCCAACTTGTCCTAAGATATTTGGCTGTGCTAATGGTATAGGTTGCACTAATAGTACATTAGGTTGGATTGGTTGTACTAATGGCATATTGGGATAAACTACTATGGTATTGGCTCGATCCTGCCTCTGCTGAACATTTGGTTATCCTTAGGGAACTTACTGAATAGGTGGAATATTAAGAAATCCCATATGGTTCAACATGATAAGAGAATAGCCTAGTGCTTGGACCGCGGGTCTAGGTGGTATCTGCACTCTAAGGGATGGTTGTCCTATAGTAAGTGGAGCATGCACGACTTGGGGGTCTGTTTGTACAGTAGTCCCTGCATTTGTTACCTATATAACATTCAAATCTCTAGTAAGAATTTATGTATTACTATCATGTAAAATTCGAGGATAAGCTATAGGCATGTCAGAATCACTTCCTCTAGGGACTTCAATTGAAGATTCTGCTACATGCTACACAAAACCTCCTCTATGACTATTGTTTCTAGGGAAACCATCCTTATATTGTGGTCTTTGATCCACCAACATGTTAAGTTTATCTAGAATCTTAGCCATTTGTTGTTGGCTCTAAGTCTACTGCTGAGCCATTTGTTGTTTATATTGGCTCTGCAATTTAGTTACTTGTCTAGTTGTTTGGGCTATTTTCTCCCTAGTTTGATGTTGATTAACCACCAACACATCCATCTGGGAGTGTAACTGTCCTATATCCTGATCCAATTTGTCTAAGCAATTCGCAAAGACATCAGGAGTAGGAATTTCTTTTGGATTCGCTGGAGTTTTCGTCATTGATCCAATAACTGACATATACTAAATTTACTCCCACTATGGTCACCAGAAATCTTGTTGGTGCAAGATTTAATTTATGCATCAATCGAAGTTAAAGTGAGCTCGATTGGAACAATACTTTTCTAGATGGGTCCATTAATGCCTCAATTAAGAGGGCTTTAAGGATATTTCATTATCAATTTAAGGACAAGAATTTAATCTAACATTTAATAAATAGAACAAGTGCAAAGTAGCAACAAACTCAATATATATATATATATATATATATATATATATATATATATATATATATATATATATATAAACTAAAAGCAATGTTGGTACAATGGGTTTACAAGGTTGAAACCTCAAAATACTAAATAAAAATTTCGAGCTTGTTGTAGTGTACGCTGAGCCTTCAATGTAACTCTAGCTTGACTTCGAGACAAAAATAAGACTAGAATGGAGAAAAGGAATTATAGCTATGATTACAGTACAACTACTCCTAAATGATTGGAAAGTAAATGGAAGGAAATGTTGAAAATAAATGTAGATAGATAGATAAATGATTGTTGGATCATTGTTTGTGTGTCTCTTATGATTTATTCCATTGCTATTTATAATGATTCAAGCCTGGATAGTTGTATTGATGTTCCCAAAGAGTCTCCCATGTTTTCACTTCCTCACGTTCTCCAGATTAATTACGTTGAGCATGCAACATGTTCAAATCTTTTACTCCACTACGCGAGTTATAACTAATTGTGATCACTTTTACCTTAGCCAAATTAAATACACGACTTTTGGTTTACCCTCGATCCCTAAAGAGTCGAATTAGTAGTTGTATGTGCTCGAGGGTAAAGTAGCATTCTCTCGAGCTTATCAGCCTCGAGTCCTCGAGCTGACCATTTGTCTCGATGTTGTCCCTCAAACTTCTCTTTTAAAAGTTATTATTTCGTGGGTTTTTTTGACAGCTAGTCGTCTTATCTCATTTAATGCTCCTGTCACTTCTCTTCTCTTCCCATTCGTATTCTCTCTTACTCGCTAGGGCCTTTCCATGTGGTCCAATCAGAGCATGCCGCCACATTAAATTATTTTTGGTATAAATAGAAATTTATTTGGGGAGCTCAGGTTCTAAATAATGTTAAGACATTCACCTAGCATGCATGTAAGGATATCTTACCCACAAAATGCAATCTTGCTTGTCAAGGCATGGAGGTGGAGATGGGTTGCTCTATCTGTGGCAAGGGGAATGAGGATAGGACTCATGCGCTGAGAGATTGTGATAAAACTGTTTCAGTATGGAGGGCCTCAGGGTTGCGATTTCGAGAAAGAGTTGGTAGGGAATCTTCATTCAGTAGTTAGCTGGATGAAATGTTTCGTGGCCTAGACAAGGAGAGGTGTGTATGTAGGAAATCTTTAGCTTCAGATAGTGAAATTGTTTGCTCTGCAACGAACCTATTGTTGGAGTTTGGTAAGGCAAACAAGTCTATAATGCAAACACGGTAAGAGAGGGGTGGTTGGCAACCATCTATGAGGGACTTTTTAAAGGTGAATGTGGATGTTGCTCTTGCTTGTGAAACTAGGAAGGGTGGTTTGGGGGTAGTGGTTTGAGACTCTGATGGCTTCGCTGTTATGTCTAAGGCCATTCCTATAACACACTCAACTAACCCACTGTTACTGAAGCAAAAGCTATTTTGGAAGGTATCAGAGTAGCAAAGGAACTAGGATTGCAAATGGTAATTTTTTAGAGCGATTGCCTTGCTCTTATTGAGGCTTGCAATTCATCTGTTGAGTACTTCGCAAATGTAAGATTTGTGATTTCAGATATAAAGGCAACTCTTGGTGATATCCCAATTGTCTCGATGAGATATCGAAGTCGGGACTCAAATACTGTAAATCATTGCCTTGCTAAAAAGGCTTTCAGTTTGGATTATTGCATGTTCTGGGTTGGGGTTCTTCCTGATTTTCTTGAGTATGTTTTGCTCTAAGACATGTAATATTTTTTGGTTTTAACAAAATTTATCGTCCATTATCAAAAAAAAATAATGAGGTATTATTTAATAATAATTAAATTACTATAAAATGATACTTTATTTACTATAAAATGGTATATTTTATTTAAAATATTATTTTATTAATTACCATTAAATGAAACTAATTACTATCAAATAATATCAAAAAATAATTTGCCGTCATTTATACGTAACGGCACAGATTTACGCACAATATGGACACCCACAGAAATTCCCCTTTCCCCACTTTCTTCTTTGCTTCCTTTTTGGGTGACCCGAAAGAGATGTATATATGTTAAAGGCTTCCAAAAACTGAAAGGAGAATAGAACAAGGCCATCAACTGTAACATCATAGAACATAAAAGTGACATATTCTTTTGCAAGCTGTGTCCCAAACGCCTTTCCAAAAACCTCCTTTGTATGTAATTTTTGCTTCCCAAAAGATTATAAATCAAGCAATTATCTTTCGGAAAATGTGGTGGGAATCAAAATGGAACTGATTCACAATTCCCATCACAGTCTCACCAATATTGAGAAAGGAGCATCAGCTTCTGTTCCATTTGCAATAAGACGAGACAAAATACATGGAGAAATATTTCGACATTTTAGCCCCTATTATTCCTTCTAAATGAATCAACCCATCTTTTGTGGTGAATTCACAAGGATGTTCTTTTCCGTGAAATTTACTTAGTATCATTTTACCTAACAACCTCATTATAAAGATCCATCAAGAAACTCTTGGGGTTCAATCTTATATACCCATCTATTTCTCTTAAGACAAAATAGAGGAATAATATTAATTTTGATTCCATTAGGATCAACTTAACGGTGGGAAATGAAAAGCAACATTGGAAATTAGATAGAAAAAAGAGCACCATTAGTGAAGCTTTTCTCTTTCCATACTTTCTTCAAAAGTGGGGACCTTCCACTTTCGATATCAAAAAATTTAATGATAAAATATTATTAGGTAGAACAGTATCAATTTATCTTTATGTTTGAAATAAATAAAATTAATCAAAAAAATTAGGTTAATTACATTTTTTTTCTTTGAACTATAAGTAGAGTTTTGTTTTGGTCTCCTAAATGTTCCAATTTTAACTTTTAACTAACTAATCAAATGTTTTAATTTCAATGTGAGCCTTTTCATTGATTTGTTGCTTAAGTAAACAATAGAGTTATATGATTTTCATATGAAAAAACGTATGGTAGTTTATTATTTATCTAATAATACAAATTTAAAAATAAAAAAAAAATACTTATTTATTTTTATTTATACTCGCTTAAATAGATACGGTTTGAATCGATTAACTATGAAAAACCCGTGAATTATCATCTCTATCAACAATTAGAATGATCTTTAATTTGAAGACATGAACAAAATTTATGCCTTTTCCTTCTAAAAAATGCCCATTTATTTATTCACCCGAAAATACTCATCTTTCCAAGGCATTTCCCCATCCTGTAAGATATTTCAAGTGCCTACTTTGTTCTATTAAGATATCTTAATCATTATCTCACAACAATTAGAAGCCTAATCATCTTACTTATCGCTTAATTTACTTCTTTAATTAACTTTACATTCACTAGCTCAAGCAAAGTAATATACTAACAGTGAAACTGAAAGACAAAGGGCGAGACCTACTTCTTATAGTCTTATAGATGAGCATGTTTCTTGCCTAGACAATATTATGGTCCCATTTTATATATTCAAAATCAAATTGATCAAGTTAGAATCCTTCTTGCCTCCATAGGAGACTTTTATTTATTAAAGTATATTTGATGGACAAAATGAGAAGTAATATGAAAAATTAAACAAATAGGAAGATAATATGTCTCATTCTATCCCAAAAACCGAATGACTTTATCATATTATAACTAAATAAGACAATCAATTATCTCTCTAGTACTATTTTTCAAAAACACTAAGAATTTTTATGTATTTTTCTTGATTAAAATCCTAAAAAAAATTATTCTATCATCTTCTTATCTTGTCAACCAAATACATATAATAAAAATCATTCTATCATTTTCTCATCTTGTCCACTAAACACACTCTAAATTTATTTCTTCTAGTTCTGTTAATGTAAAAAGGTGTAAAAGTAAACATCGTTACGGCATGCTCACAATTTTTTTCCTTTGTTGGGAGAGAAAAATGAGAAAAAGAAAATAGGGAGAAACAAAAATGGAAAAAAAAAAAAGAAGAAAATAGTTATTTTTTCATTATTGGTAGAGAAAAAAGAAAAATGGAAGAAAAGAAGGGAAAAAGAAAAATTAATTTACTTTTCACTCTCTAATTCTTTCAATTGGGAGAATGTCATTTATAGGTTTCAAAAAAAGAACGTTAATCTTCTCATTAATTTTTTTACTATCAAATGATTAAAAAAAAATATATTTACATCCATTTTTTTCTCACTTTTTCCTCTAACTTGGCATACCCACTTCTGAATGTAATTCTTTTACAAGTAAACAAAAAATTATCCTTTTCAGTACAGTAGCAATATGGAAAATGTATTTATTCTATATATATTGAGATAATAACATGAGAAAATTCAAGAATATGAACAAAACAAAAAATTCTTCTTGGTATAATATTCGTCTGGAGCGTGGCAAAACTTTTCTAAGGTTAAAAAATTCTTGCTAGGCCTAAAATAAGTTCGGCAATAGCGATAAAATGATATCAGACAATTGTAATAATTGGGTCTTTTCTACACAATTACGAAAGATTAAGCAATGTAATTCTTCAAGTAAAATGTTGAAATGGAAATATCATTCTTCAAGTAAAAGGTTGAAATGGTGATGAAATAAGAATAGAAATATTCAAGTAACATCTTTATTGATAGCTTTTCGAAATATTAGAATATAACTGAGAAATAATTGAATAATTTACTAAAATATCAATGATTTGACTAATGTTATCTCAAGAAACTTGATTAACACTACTGGATTGAACCATTGCTAGGAATTAGAGTACTTACAGACTGCTTAGAATATATGCTTCACTACAAGTTTTGCTTTGAAGGATGATTGCTACACTACTTGATTGCTCCTAGAGTAGTTAATTGCTTGAATGGGATCACTTGAGAGTCTTTTGACGTTATTTGATTGCTCTTTGAGCTGCTACTAGCTACTCAATTGATTGCTTGAGAACTTGCTCCTTGAGTTGCTACAAACCACTTGATTATTGACTTCTATTAGTGCTTGTTAAGTTGACTACTAACTACGGGTGTTCCTTGAGTTATTTTGATTTAGATTTGCATTTTGTTTGGTTGATTGGAGGGGATTTGGAATGTTTAAATTTTCAATCTACTCACCTTTCCTAAGTATTAGAAAATTGTTAATCTTAATTTATCTCCACTAAATTGGTAGTTTAAGAGATAAATATACATTTAGATTCAAAATAAATAAATATATTGGCCTATGTGGTGTCCTAGTCAATGCCTACATGGCCTAAATTTGGGGACATCGTAAGTTGGTCATAAGTTTTACCTTTTAGGCTTGGTTTGCTATAGCCTAATCCATTGTAATCAGCCCATGAATTTAATTCAACAGGCTTATTTGCATTAAATGATTTATGGATTTGTTTTTCTTTGAACTTAGTCCATGATCCATTAATTGTTTTAATAATTAATTAAATAACCCAAAAATCTATTTAATTATTTTTTATCCGGCCTATCTCAAGATGGTCCAATTTTATTTAAATTTGACCCAAATACCTACAAATTGGGTGTAAATTTTTTTTTCATTAATTAATTTGCAAAGAAGAGTTGTAGATATTGGCTTATGCCAGCTTTGCAAATGTTAAAAAAGAGAGAAAAAAAATCAAACGCTCATTTTTATTTGCTAATAAATAAAATTTGAATCAAAGACTTTTCTCAATTCTTTGAAGTGATCGGAATAATGAATCTGTCGTCTAAAGATATTTGACAAGCCTAATTACTTTGTTTATCTATCCTAAACATCTTTAATCAACATTCACTAATTAATTAATGTGAGTGAAAATGAAAGTAATAAGGTGAAACCTAGCTATTTCAATATGGTTCACTAATATCTAGTCAAAAACATTAATAAGCACTTTATTCACAATGTTAAGTAGAACCCTTGGTGCCTTTTGTAGAGGAGACTTTTTCAGGTGCGTTCTAGCTATGCAGATGCACCAAAAACAAAAAAGGGGGGGGGGGGGGGGGGGGGGGGGGGGAAGAGAAGAAAATATTTATTTTTTCGTTATTGGCAGAGAAGAAAGAAAAATGGAAGAAAAGAAGGGAAAAAAAACTTAACTCAAAAAACTTAACTCAATTTTCACTCCCTAATTCTTTCAATTGGAAGAATGTCATTTATAGATTTCGGAAAAGAACGCTAATCTTCTCATTAATTTCTTTACTGTCAAATAATAAAAAAAAATTATTTACACTCACTTTTTTCTCTAACTTAGCATACCCACTTCTGAATGTAATTCTTTTACAATTAAACAAAAAATTATCTTTTTCAGTACAATAGCAATATGGAAAATGTATTTATTCTATACATATTGAGAAAATTCAAGAATATGAACAAAACAAAAAATTCTTCTTGGCATAATATTTGTGTGGAGCGAGCCAAAACTTTTCTAAGGTTAAAAATTCTTGCTAGGCCTAAAATAAATTCAGCAATAGTGATTAAATGATATCAGACAATTATAATAATTGGATCTCTTCTACACACTTATGAAAGTCGAAGCAATGTAATTCTTCAAGTAAAAGGTTGAAATGGTGATGAAAGAAGAATAGAAATATTCAAGTAACATCTCTATTTATGGCTTTTCGAAATATTAGAATACAACTGAGAAATAATTGAACAATTTATTAAAATATCAATGATTTGACTAATGCTGTCTCGAGAGACTTGATTAACACTACTAGATTGAACCTTTGCTAGGAATTAGCGTACTTGCTGACTGCTAGAATATATGCTTCACTACAATTTTTGCTTTGAGGACTAATTACTACGCTACTTAATTGCTCATTGAGTAGCTGATTGTTTGAATAGGATCACTTCAGAGTTTTTTTACATTACTTGATTGCTCTTTGAGTTGCTACTAGCTACTTGATTGATTGCTTAAAAACTTACTCACTGAGTTGCTACGAACCACTTGATTATTGACTTCTATTAGTGCTCGTTGATTTGACTACTAACTATGGGTGTTCTTTGAGCTATTTTGATTTAGATTTGCATTTTGTTTGGTTGATTGGAGGGGATTTTGAAAGTTTAAATTTTCAATCTACTCACCATTCTTAAGTATTAGAGAGTGGTTAATCCTAATTTATCTCCACTAAATTGGTAGTTTAAGATACAAATATACATTTAGATTCAAAATAGATAAATATCTTGACTTATATGGTGTCGTACATGGCCTAAATTTGGGGCCATCGTAAGTTGCTCTTAAGTTTTACCTTTTAGGCATGATTTGCTACAGCCTAAACCATTGTAGTTAGCCCTTGAATTTAATTCAACAAGCCTATTTGCATTAAATGATTTATGGATTTGTTTGGCTTTGAACTTAGTCGATAATCCATTAATCATTTTAATAATAATTAAATAACCCAAGAATCTATTTAATTAGTTTTTATCCTGTGACCTATCTCGAGATGGTCCAATTAGATTTAAATTTGACCCAAATACCTACAAATTGGGTGTAAATATTTTTTTTCATTAATTAATTTGCAAATAAGAGTTGTAGACAATCGCTTATGCCAGCCTTGCAAATGTTAAAAAAGAGAGAGAAAAAATTTGAACGCTCATTTTTATTTGTTAATAAATAAAATTTGAATCAAAGACTTTTTTCGATTCTTTGAAGTGATCGAAATAATGAATTTGTCCTCTGAAGATATTTGACAAGCCTAATTACTTTGTTTATCTATCCTAAACATCTTCAATCAACATTCACTAATTAATTTATGTGAGTGAAAATGAAAGTAATAGGGTGAAACCTAGCTATTTCAATGTGGTTCACTAATATCTAGTCAAAAACATTAATAAGCACTTTATTCACAATGTTAAGTAGAACCCTTGGTGCCTTTAGTAGAGGAGACTTTTTCAGGTGCGTTCCACTTATGCAGATGCACCCAAAAAAAAAGAAGGGGGGGGGGGGGGGGGGGGGTAGGCAATTTCTAATGGAAATTCACATCAAACATTGAAGTAATTAATTTTTTTTTGGATTGAGAATTTCTTATCCGTAAATGCTTCCTCATTGAAGTAGTTTAATTTAATCTCCAACAACATAGTAGTGCCAACAGCATCTGTTGTCTTGTGTTAATTAAACTGAGAAAATCTAAAGTATCAAACCATTTTTCTAATTGATTCTTCATCTATTGAGTGTGGTGGGGTAGAGAAGGAGTTGACAAACAAAAGTTTACTATAATATTTCTCCCAGAAAAGGATAGATAAATTAACTACTAATATATATATTGACCCTGAAAGTAGGAAATCGGATGCCGCAATTTACAGCGAAAAACCAATTGCAATGTGCCCTCTCAGCGGTATATATTATATATAAATACTTTCAATATATATTTGCAGGTGTTTAGTCAACTAGTTAGCATAGTGTTTGATT
Source organism: Bretschneidera sinensis (assembly GCA_023935145.1). NCBI lineage: Eukaryota > Viridiplantae > Streptophyta > Magnoliopsida > Brassicales > Akaniaceae > Bretschneidera > Bretschneidera sinensis. The sequence continues at coordinate 54,843,235 of CM043702.1, read as the reverse complement.
TTGGTATATCTCTATTAGGCTACTATGCAACTAGCAGCCAAATTCTGGAGTAGGACGATGGTGCAATTGCTGTGGACAGAATTCTCCCTTTCATTGACAGAACCACATGTGATGCAATCAAAGGTTTAAAAAAAAGAGATATTTTTTAAATCATAAATAAAAAATGATAATTACTCTTTCAAAGATAAAAAAAATAATTTTTATAACAAATTTTTAATTCAATCTCAACCATCAATTATATTTTCATCCGAATATCCAGATCAATCATATTCAAACTTTCCTAATTATGATGAGCTTGGGAACAAATTCCAAAGTTTCTATCTCTAAAACTAACTCTTTCTCTCTCTAAAATTGTTAAGCACTAACTTAGATATCGGAGAATATGTTAGCAAAATTAATTGCTATACAGATTAGGAACACAATTTGGGAATTGAGGAATTTGAAGAAATGATGAATGAACTGAATTGATTAAAGAAAGACTTGTTTCGAGTGCAAGAGACTCCCAAGAAAGAATGGAGAGACTGAAGAAAGAAGAAGTTTTAATTCTTATTGCCCGATTACATTTCTAATATGAGGTATTTATGTTAGTAGATGCTTAACTGCTCAACTAATTTGTACAACTGAATAACAGAATTGATTAACAACTTGATTACCTCATCTTATTATTGCTAACAAAATCCTAACAAACATATGTTGCTATGCCAGCTCATAGTCTTGAAACTTCCTTGGTTGTATACTATGTCTTCTTGGTCTACCATTCTTAGATGGTTGATCACGTGCTGTATCATCTCCTAGCTTTTCAAAAGCCACCTTATCCTCAAGGTGAAGGTCAGGGTATGCTGTTGCAAGTTCATTGAGATCTTCCCAAGAAGTTTCTTCAGTTGGTAGACCTTCCCATTGCACAATGATTACTTTAGCTGGTTTCAGTTTAGAAATGTGAAAAACATGAAATATCTTGGATGATTCTTGCAAAGTGAGCTTGTAAGCCATTGGATTTATTTTCTGGTTGATTTGAAATGGTCCATAATATCTTTTGGATAGCTTGTTAGAAAGCCTAGCTGCTACAGAACATTGTCTATAAAGCTATAATTTCACATATACCCAATCACCCACATCAAATTCAAGTACTGATCTATAAGCATCAGCTTGCAGCTTCATCTTCTTTCGAGCCTTGTTCAAATTAGACTTAAGAATCTCAAATATTTCCTCCCTAATGGTGAGCTCAGTATCAATAGCTTTAATGTTAGAGGACCCCATGATGTAGGCTGGAATGGTAGGAGGAGGCTTACCATAAACTACTTGAAATGGTGTGAATCCAGTAGAAGAATGGAAAATAGTATTGTAGCAGCACTCTGCCTAGCTGGACACTCATGAACAAAACTACTCAAGTATTGTTCTAGTCCTCTATTGAAAACTTCTGACTGACCATCAGTTTGTGGGTGATAGGAAGAACCCATCTTGAGCTTAGTGTTATGCAAAAATCTACCTAAATTAATAAGCAAATAATTGAACTTGTTTTACTTGCAAGTGCACAAGGTCAATAGTAGCATAGTGTGCAAATGCGAGATCATCTCCATAGAGACTGGTAAATTTTGATTTAGAATTAACTTCGTAACATAAAACGATAGAAATAATAATTGAGTTTGGATTGATAATAATAAAGGCATAGGGACTTGATATCCACCACTAATCATGCTACCACAACAAAACAATATGTCATTGCTTTACTCACACTATGAATACCTAATGTTTGTCAACTTAAGGGCATGGTGTATATTCCTTAAGCTATTGATTTCCCTAAGCAACGAGTTAGGCATGGTGTATACTCTAACTCTTTTCTTTCTTAGGGATTCAGCATGGTGTATACTAAGTTGTTCCTTAAGATAGCATAAGATCTGTGGAAATCGACAACCACATGAGACCTAGGGCATGGTGTATACTCTTGGTTTCCCATGTTGATTAACCCAAGAATCCGGCGTGGGTTTCTTTTGTTACTATTGTTAAACCCAGGACTCGGTCATCCAAATTGATTCAACTAACTAATCGATATCATATGCATATGTCGATCAGGCAAACACATATGAGGAATTTAAATAAAAACAGACATTAATCAAGTTAAGAATCATAGCATAAATATCACAAAGGCGCCAATACTGAATTATTGAGTAAACATAATTATGGCTTCAATCAAGCCCTTACTAAGAAGTTAGTCACACATGATTATGATGATAAACATCTTCATAAAATAAAATAAAGGAAAGAAGAAACCCGAAAACACTATAGAGAAGAGTTGTCAATTCGTCCCCATAATCTCTCTCCAAAAGCTAAAACTAAAAGAATATCTGGTTTCTGTGTTTTACAAGCCTATTTATAAGGTTTAAGGACATCTGGAAACCCTAATTCTTAAAACAAAACTTTCCAAAATAGGCACTGCCGTTTTACTTCTTGTGTGCGCTCAATCATATGTTGGTGTACTCGAGCGCAGGTTGCGCTCGAGCCTTCTTCTTGTGCGCACGAGTGCTGGTGCGCTCGATTGCACACTTTTGTGCTCGATTGCACTATGCATCTGCCAATTCTTCCAGTTTTTTGGTTTTGCATTCCAGATAATGCTCCCTTTTCTTTAATATCCACAGAAAACACATAAAAGAAATAAAATAACATGAAATAACTCAACTAGGAACTTAAAAAATGTAAATTAAGGGGTTTAAATACGAATATTTAAGCACTTATCACACCCCCAAACTTACATATTGCTAGTCCCTTAGCAATACAAAACTAAAAACTAAATGAAAAACAAACCACACGAAGATAAATCCATTATTCATGGTGTCCACAAATTTAAGTTGCATACAAAACCATGTTATTTATTCATGAGTAAACTTAAAATACAAACCCATCATCACAATGAATAGGAGTTTTAAAATTTAATTACTTATAAGCAACAGGCTAGGGCATCACAAGTCTGACTTAGTGTATAGTGAACTAGCATATAAAAATGAAGCTTCCAAATAACTCCAATGTGTAGTGTTTCAATGTCTCAAGATTCACCAAATTTCTTATCAGGATGAACAAAAATGGTATAGTTTATTTCCTTCTTTTCTTTTATTATGAGGCTTTCACCATGTTTAGTTCCCTTAAGCTTTCTAATTGACCCATGTAGCGAGTGTTTAGTCAATGACTCCCAAACCAGATGGTTTTAGGGCATTAGGTGTAAAGACACCTCTAAGGACTTACTAACTCGAGTTAAAAAGGCTACGAAACTAAACTGGTCTTAATGCTATCAATCAACATTCCCACCTTTTGACGTGAACACTCACTACTTACTGAGGCAAGAGATCCAGTTACTCAGTGGAAAGTTTATTTAATGATCATTATGAGCAAGATTCCCACCTTTTGATGTGAACAGTCATTGCTTATTGAGGCAAGAGGTCCAATTACTCAGTGAAAAGTTTATTTAATGATCATTATGAGCATTTTTTCTCTTTTTGTGCAATAAATTTTTTTTCTATGCCAAAGTGTTCATCTAATAATTCATCCGGTTACAGTTAAGCTATGGAAACATACATATTAAAATTATATGTCATACCCCTCACAATTATGAGCTAATGTGCTCATGTCAGATTAGATCAAACTTATGAATTCTTAAATACCTTAAAGTAAGTAATTAAACTTTTAAAATTTTATTATTAGACCATTTGTTCTATATTTTAAGCTTACTGATGAAATCTTATCACAATATTCGTTTATATCAACCAAAATTTTCAAAACAATATGAACATGCATTTATTTTTTCAATAAAAAAAAAAACTGTGACAAAATGTGTGTGAATGTCTCCCATATCCCCAAACTTAAACTACACATTGTCCCCAATGTGTGAATAACATGAAAAGATCTGACCTGGTAGATAGAGAACTAGTTGGCTGGCATAGCTCATAGCACACCCCCCAAACTTGAACTTATGCACACATATTGTCCCTGAAAAAGAAAAATGAAAGTAATACCGGAAAACAAAAGATACTAAAAGTAAACAGTTATGAGAAAAACAAAAGGTCAACATAAAAAGAAATACTAACAAAAAATGTGAAAAATACTAAAAATAAAAGGATATGCTGTGGGGTGCCTCCCATAAGCGCTAAGTTTTACGTCTTCAGCCAGACGGTGCACCACTCTCACTGATGGTCTTCAAGTGGTGCGGAAGATGAGGCACCAGGGGTGAGAGGTGAGTGATTTAGAATGGCCTGTAGCATCGCTTTCTACCTCGCAAAGCGTGCCTCCAAACCATCGATGCACTGATGAACTAGTAATGTAGCCTCCTGATCCTCCCATCAAATATCAAAGAGCTCACACCGAAAAGAGGACATCTCCTCAAGAATGTACCGGTACTCTGTGGGTTCTATGTCAGTATGATCCTCCTCCCATGTCTGCCTCGCTGCTGGGTCTTTGGTCTCCATAGGATCATCATCCACTCTTTCAGCAGCAGGTGTATGCCCTTGGAGTCCTCTCGGCATGTGGGACTGGCTCTGGGTCCATTGACTCTTCCCAAATAATGGGTGCTCCCTGATTAGTCCATCGATGGAGGAGCCCTTAATCCTCTTTTTCTTTAAAATATAGCTGAGGAGGAACGGGAATGGGAGCCCTCATGCATTAGCAGTGGTGAATTGGTGTGCATGGACATGGTCCCGAAACTTATGTATCTGGCTCCAAATGATAGCAGGGATGGAGTACCAGTGGCCTATGTGGAATGCATATAGTGCCTGTAAGAACTGGTCACACCTTTGGGTCTTGTGTCCCAATGGGCACACATTACACTGAAGAATGGAATCCACGAGCCAGAGTCGTGGAGGCAACTTGGACGGACTCCCAACATTGTTGTGCCGATCGGTATACTGCCCAGCACACACGTCCTCAATGATGGTGGATAAGGAAAAGGACTCTGGCTGCTCATCTATCTAGGCGTCCTCCGGAGGAGACTCGTCATAACAATGGAGTGCAGTAGCTACATCTGCAGATGTCACGTCAATGTACTTGTCCTGAACAGATGAGGACAAAACCCCTGACCTGTTGTAGTCGAACGATAGGTTCTCATAAAACTGAACCATGAACTGAGTGCAGGTAGTAGAGCAGACAGGCTTGAACAGCCTCTTCAATCCACGGCGCTTGAATTCCTGGATAGCCTATTGAGTTGCTTCAAAGTTCTTAAAGTCATTGTCAATGTTGAATGTAGTTTTGAATAAGATATCCCTTTGTTAGAAGCTGGGCCGGGAAGACTGTACACGGTTACCCGAGGAGTGGGATGAGGATGTAGTATGCTTAGGCATCCTAGACTAGGTTCTGTAGATTTTTGCACTCGATCACAATAATTTGCAATTGATTGCACTTTGCCTTAGTGCTCGATCACACTACTCCCTGCGCTCAATCGCACTAACTGATATGTGACTGAGGATTTTTATCGAACAGCTTGTGAGCAACAGTGAATTAAAGGAGTGGGCTACGAGAGCCAGAAGTTCCCAACCTCCTGTAATGTCAACGAAACACATCCACACAACAAGCACACATTGTATATGCAATAGATTAGTAAAAAGAAGAATAAAAAACGTGTGTGATTGTGTGTGTGATTGTGAGGAGTTAAATAGGGATATGAGCATACCTAGAGATAGTGAGTGGTGGCGGCGTGTGGTGAGTGGTGGTGAGTGGCGGTAAGTGATGGTGAGTGGTGGTGATGAGTGATGGTGAGTGGGTTTTAAGGGCAGGGGCAGTGAGTGCAGAAAATGGGTTTAAGAATGCGAGAGTGAAATATGCAAGAGTGAAAGTGAAAAGGTGCAACATAATCAACTGACTTAAAATAAACACGTGACTCTCTGCCTCGAGTGCGCTCGATCGCACTTGTGTGCATGTGATTGCGCTCACGCACCATTGGGAGCATGGCGAAAGTACGCTCAATCACAAGGACAAAAAGTGCTGAACCACTAAATGAACTATAGAAAGGACGAAAAAATTAAAAATAATGAAAAAAATTAAGCAAAAATAAATAAAACTGTACCGTACTCAGTGGCCTCAATACCACTACCCTTAATAGAGGCGTTTGAGCTATATATCTATCAAATCATGGACTGCTCAAACGCTCTCAATAATAGCTTCAGTGTTAGTCTTTTGGCAGGGAGTACTTAAAGTCCACCACATGCGGCTCAAGTGCTCTTGGTTTTGCTGCATATTGGACAGATATGAATGTCTGGGTGTTGTCAGAACCATGAACAAAGGTGGTCTCCAATGGATCAATGTGATAGCTCTGAAAAGCTTGCTCAACAAAACCTTGCATCATACATACATTAACACATTCCATATCATCTTGGGTTGAATTTAATGTATCAAATATTTTGAATTCTATCTTCTCACCATTTACCTTCATACTGACAATACCCTTTTTCGCACAAATATTTGTATCAGCAGTTCTCATAAAGGGTCTTCTAAAGATGATGGGTAGAGGTAATGGCCTAAGACATTCTTCCATATCTAATACAATAAAATCAGAAGGTAAAATAAATTCACCTACCTTCACCAAGACATCCTCAAGAATACCTCTTGGTTATTTGATGCTTCTGTCTGCCAGTTGCAAGGTGATGGAGGTTGGTTGAAGCTCCCCTAAACCTAGTGTCTCAAATACAGTGTATGGCAGCAAATTGACACTCGCCCCTAGATCCAATAGCGCATGCTCAAAAAGCCGGTCACTTATCCTGCAAGGAATGGTAAAACTACCTAGATCTTTTAGCTTTGGTGGTAGCTTCTTTAACAACACTACACTTACCTCTTCAATTAAAGCCACTTTTTAATGCTCCTAAAACTTCCTTTTGTTAATGCAACAATCTTTCAAAAATTTAGCATAAGTAGGAATTTTTCGAAGTGCATCTAATAAAGGAATGTTTATCTCTACTTTTCTCGAAGTTTAAAAAATATCAAGTAATTTATTCTCTTTCTATGGCTTTACTAACCTTTGAGGGAAGGGTGGTGCATTCACCTTCTCCATCTCACTTACCTTTGATGTGGATGCTTTATTTGGAGATGTTTGTGCAGGCTCATCAGCACCTATGATCTTACCATTTCTGAGAGTTGTCACGGCATTCAGTTGCTGATGTCCTCTTGGATTAGGTAGTGTTTGAGATGGGAGTTCACCTTGCTTTCCTCCACTCAGCTCTTTATCCAATTACCCCACTTATACTTCTAGTCTTTGAATGGCTTGTTCATGCTTTGCAGTGGTTTGTCTTTGCTCAGTCCGAAATTGCCTTTCATCTACATGAGCTGATCTTGTGAAGTCATCAACTGTTGCTGCTGAATTGCCAACTACCTTACAAGACTCTCTAGGTCACTTTTCTTTGATTCGGGAACTAATTGGGCTGTTGGTTGGGAGTTCCTTAGCTGCCCTTGAAGGTTCAGGGCATTCTGATTGTTAGTCCATGAGAAGTTGGGGTGGTTTTGCCATCCAAGATTGTAGGTATTTGCATATGGATTGTTCTTGGGCGGATAGTTGTTTAGTCCCACGTAGTTTCCTTGCTCTGGATCTGTAGATGAATACAAAGAGCAATTTTCAATAGTGTGATCAAAATGAGAACATATAGCACATACCTGGAGTGGTGTAGCTTTTGGACTCAATGAGGTGCTTTGAGCAGTCATGGCTTTTACAAGCATATCTAGCTTCCTTTCTATAGCAACCATCTGATTCTACCTCTAGAAGAGAATTGCTGGGTGTGCTCACTTAGTGTCTCAAATAGCTCCATGGCTTCTTCACTACTCTTTTCCATCAGTACACCTCCACAACTTGAATCTAGAATACCTTTATTAATGTCGTTCAAACCTTAATAGAAAGCTTGTACCAGTTCATCCTGAGGTAGATTGTGATGTGGGCATTTGAGTAGCAGCTCATTGAAATGTCTCCACTCTTCAAAGAACAAATCACCATCCTTTTGTTGGAAAGATTGAATCTATTTCCTCATTTGTCTTGTCTTTTGTGTTGGAAAAAACTTTCTTAGGAACTTACTGGATATTTCTTCCCAGGTATGGATGGACACTGCAGGCAATGAATTATACCACAACTTAGCATTACCTTTTAATGAAAAAGAGAAAAGAATTAACCTAATTCCCTCTTGATCTAGGCCCCCAATATGCTGGAACTTGCAGAGATCAAAGAATTCCCGAAGGTGCAAATGTGGGTCCTCAACAGGTGTACCCCTGAAATGAGTCAAAGCACTGAGTATCTGTAGGGATATGTAATAATTGCCTTCCACCTTAGGTTGGTAAGCGATGCATGAGGGCTGGTCGAGGTTCCTTGGAATGAAGAATTGCTTTATAGGTCTTCGTTTTGGTGGCGGTTGGTTGTGAAGTTATTCTGTCATTTGTGCTTCTCCCTCGAATTCCTCTTTTACCTCTTCAACATTGTCTCTAAGCCTTTGTCGAATGGTCCACTCAAGCTCTGTATCGAGGGGAAAGAAGGTTGGATTCCTGGATCGAAGCCCTTGCATGAATTAGCTGAACCGCTTCAGTGCAGTAGTTTCAGTACTGCTGCTCGGGTAGTCTCTGCCCCAAGTGCGCTCGATCGTAGTGCTAGCAATTACACCTGAAACAAAAAAACAAAATACAAAAAGAAGAAAATTTAGGTTTTTGTTGAAATAAAATAAAATTGAACAGAAAAAAAATAAAACTGAACGAAAAATAATTCTAAACAAAAATTTACCGCAATCCCCGACAACAGCGCCAAAAACTTCTTGTGCAAAAATCTACCTAAATTAATAAGCAAATAATTGAACTTGTTTTACTTGCAAGTGCACAAGGTCAATAGTAGTATAGTGTGCAAATGCGAGATCATCTCCACAGGGATTGGTAAATTTTGATTTAGAATTGACTTCGCAATATAAAACGATAGAAATAATAATTGAGTTTGGATTGATAATGATAAAGGCGTAGGGACATGATATCCACCACTAATCATGCTACCACAACAAATCAATATGCCAATGCCTTACTCACACTATGAATACCTAATGTTTGTCAACCTAAGGGCATGGTATATACTCATTAAGCTATTGATTTCCCTACGCAACAAGTTAGGTATGGTGTATACTCTAACTCTTTTCTTTCTTAAGGGATTCAGCATGGTGTATATTGAGTTGTTCCTTAAGAGAGCATAAGATCTATGGAAATCGATAACCACATAAGACCTAGGGCATGGTGTATACTCCCGGTTTCCCATGTTAATTAACCCAAGAATTCGTGGATTTTTTTTGTTATTATTGTTAAACCCAGGACTTGGTCATCCAAATCAATTCAACTAACTAATCCATAACACATGCATATGTCGATCAGGCAAACACATATGAGAAATTTAAATAAAAATAGGCATTAATCAAGTTAAGAATCACAGTATAAATATCACAAAGATGCCAATACTGAATTATTGAGTAAATATAATTAGAGTTTTAATCAAGCTCTTACTAAGAAGTTAGTTACACAAGATTGTGATACTAAACATCTTCATAAAATAAAATAAAGGAAAGAAGAAACCCGAAAACACTATAAAGAATAGTCGTCAATGCATCTCCATAATCTCTCTCCAAAAGCTAAAACTAAAAGAAGATCTGGTTTCTGTGTTTCATATGCCTATTTATAAGGTTTAAGGATATCTGGAAACCCTAATTCATAAAACAAAACTTTCCAAAACAGGCTCTGTTGTTTTATTGCTCGTGTGCGCTCGATCATATGTGGGTGCGCTCGAGCCTTCTTCTTGTGTGCATGAGTGCTGATGCGCTCGGTCGCAGTATGCATCTGCCAGTACTTCCATTTTTTTGGTTTTCCAATCCAAATAATGCTCCATTTTCTTCAATATCCTAGGAAAACACAAAAAACACAGAAAATAAATAAAATAGCATGAAATAGCTCAACTAGGAACTTAACAAATGTAAATTAAGGGGCTTAAATATGAATATGTAAGCACTTATCACTTGGTACCATGAAGCTTAAATAAAGAATTCCAAAAAGTGCAGATAAAGATAGGGTCTCTATCTGATACAATGGATTGAGGAAATCCATGTAATTTGCAGAACATGATAGTGAACAGTTCAACAACTTTTTAGGCAGTAAAGTGCTTAGATAACATACCAAAATGAGCAGTTTTAGAAAATCTATCAAGCATTGCTAGAATAGTGGTGTTTTCTTTGAATGGTGGCAATCCAACAATAAAATCCGTTGAAATTTCTTACCATACAGTTTTAGGAATAGGGAAAGGTTGAAGAAGGCCAACTGGAGGTTTAGCAATATATTTAGTCTATTGAAAAGTATGGCACTCATTTAGAAACCTTGTCACATCATGTCTTATACCTTTCCAAGTAAAGTTAGCCTCTAATCTGCTCAAGGTTTTTGCTATCCCTGTATGACCTCCAAATGGGGTACTGTGGAATTCCTCAAGTAACTATTGTTTAAGTACAGAAATGCCCCTATTAGTAGTTTGGCATATTTGTACAATATACCATCTCTGATGGTGATATGAGGATGCAATGTAGTATCCTTATTCAACTCTTCTTGCAGCTGTATTAAGTCAAGTTCTGTCATATTCTCCCATTTCAACTACTCCAAAATACCAAAGGTAGGCATGGAAATTGCCAAATATTCAATAAGGTCCTCTACAGCTTACCGTGAAAGAGCATCTACAGCATTGTTCTCTTTTCCAGATTTATAACAAATGGAATAATCAAATCCTAGTAGTTTAGTTAGATAATATTGTTGATCAAGAGTCAAAATCACCTGATTCAGTAGTCCTTTAAGGCTCTTTTGATCTGTCTGTATGATGAATCTCCTTCCTAGATGGTATTGTCTCCATTTATTAACTACAGCAGGTATCACATGAAGTTCTTTGATATAGGCAAATGATTTTTGCAGTTTAGGAAAGTTTTTTTTACTGAAATAGGAAATAGAGTGTCCATCCTAAAGCAACACAGCCCCCATTCTTGAACCTGAAGCATTAGTTTGAACCACAAAAGGCTTTGAGAAATCAGGTAATGCTAAAACTGGAATATTAACCATAGCTTCCTTCAAGCTATTAAAAGCTTTCTGAGTTGCAGCATGCCACTCAAAGTTGTCCTTCTTCAAAAAGTTAGTCAAGGGACTTGCAATAGATGCATAACCCTTAACAAATCTTATATAGTATCCAGTTAGTCCTATGAATCCCCTCAATTGCTTCACATTTTTTGTTGTAGGCCAATCAATCATTTTAGCAACTTTAGATTGGTCAGGTTCTACTCCCCTGGTAGTAAGAATATACCCCAAATAATCAATGAAGTTGCTAGCAAAGAAACATTTAGATTGTTTAACAAACAATTTATGTTTTGCAAGATAAGATAACACCTACTCCAAATACAACAAATGATCTTCAAAGTTGTTGTTGTAGACTAATATATCATTAAAAAAAAGTAATTACAAATTTCCTAAGAAATTCCTTGAAAATCTAGTTCATAGTTGCTTGAAACGTAGAAGGAGCTTTTATCAACCCAAAAGGCATGAGCAAGAATTCATAATATCCTTCATGTGTTCTAAAGGCTGTTTTGTAAACATCATCCAAGTGCACTCTAATTTGGTGGTAGCCAACCCTTAAATCTAGCTTAGAAAACCAACTAGCTCCATACAATTCATCAAGAAGGTCATCAACTATAGGTATGGGAAATCTATCCTTGATTGTAATGGCATTTAGAGCTCTATAATCCACACAAAAAAAAAGCCAAGAACCATCCTTTTTTCTAACAAGACTAGAGATGAGAAGACACTTGTACTATGCCTAATTAACCCAGCATCTAACAGTTCTTTAACATGTTTTTCAATTTTTGTCTTTTGGAAATTGGATATCTATATGTTCGTACATTAACTGGTATAGCTTCATTAGACAAGTGAATTCTATGATCAATACTTTTGAATGGTGGAAGAGTTTTAGGAAAAGAAAATACCTCAGCAAACTTCTAAAGTAATTGGTTTACTGCAAGATGTGAAGAGAATATGTCATTGGTGCTTTGTTGATCTACAAGCACCAAGTGATAACAAGATGCAATAGCAGAAGTGTTAGCTAATCTTCTCAATTGATTAGATTGTACTTGTACTGGACTAGTATCTGTTTGGTCTTTTAGCTGTATTAGTTTGGTCTTTTAGCTGTACTAACTCTCCTTGCCACCAGAATTCCATGATAGACTACTTATAATCAGTCATAATTGGACCAAAAAGTTGTAACCACTACACACCCAGGACCAAGTCAGTCCCTTTGATAGGTAGTATAAAGAAATCAATGAAGAATGAATGCCTTTGCAATATGATATTCACTGTTTTACATATGCCTTCATTCTGAAGCTCTTCCCCATTTCCTGCCAAAAATTTGAGCTGATCTGAATCATTAACATTTAATTGAAAAAACCTTACAATTCTTGATTGAATGAAATTATGAGTATTTCCCCATCTATCAAGACTTGCATTTCATGTTTGCCATAACCCCAATCTGTAATAACCGTATTTTTAAAGTAAGAGTAAAGAAGTATTTCGATAGATATGACATGGAATTAAAATAATATATATAAAAATTTTATTTTTGAATAAAATGATTCTTTTGAAAAAAAAATGGACGCGTGGATAGTGTGGGTAAGGAAGAAAAAAAAGTTTTGTTTAAAAAAACATAAAAAAAAGGGGGAAGGGGGAAGGGGGTGTACAACACCTGGAAGTCCAGGTGTTGCATGTAATTCATGCAATGACACTAAGTGAAATGTGGGTGCAACACCCAGGCACTAACCGTTTGATAAACGGTGCTGAAACGGTGATTACCGTTTTTATATACGATTTTAATTTTTGTTTTGTTTTAAATAAATTTTACCAAATCTTATTTGGTTTTCTTCTTTCTTCAACTCAAACTACTCTATTTCTCTAACACTTTGAGACTGAAAGAAAAGTTGAAAGAGTAAAATTTTGAAGGGGTTTACGGGAGAGTTTTACAGAGAGTCACAAAAAGCTCTAAGAAAAACAAAAGGTAATAATATGAATTTTATTTTTGAAATTTAGCATACATGAAATTTTCCAAAATTCAATGTGGAAATTTTCAAAAGGTGTGAATTATGAGAGAATTAAAAAATAAATTAGAAATTTTAATATAAATATTATGTCAGGTGTTGACGATCAATAATCGGGGGAAATTGCTGAAAAGAGTAGAAAAGGCAAGAAGATGATTGACGAGTAGCTCTAAGTGCTATGTGGTGAGTTAGATTTACATTTAGTAATCTAGATAAATATGAAATATACAGTGATGATATTTGAATTAATTATTAACCTATAATCTGATGATAGATGAAAGTTGATTGATGGATATGATAGGAATAATTGATATGTTAGAGATTTATTATATGAAAATTAATATTATTTGAATAATGAGTTGATTATATAATGAAGGGATAAACGAAATTCTTAACAAGCTATGGTTGATAATTCGATATGATATATGAGGAGAAAATTTAATGAATACGACCAAATAATAATTTTGAGAAAAAAGTAGATAGTTAAATTGAATGTCTGAATACATGCTTGTTTTTATATCATTGTTCATATGCATATTTCATATCATTGTTTATATGCATATGCATGAAATAAAAGAACCGAGAGGGGGCTGGTCTAAATGAAAACCGTAACAGTCGGTATATGCTGGAAATAAATGAAACCGTGACAGCCAGTATATGCTGAAAATAAATGAAAACCATGACAGCCGGTATATGCTGGGAATAAAAGAACCGGGAGGGCAGCCGATCTAAGCTAAAACATGTTGATATGTGGGAAGACATTCCCAATAATAATAACATTTAAATTCACACATTGCATTTGCTTTAAATATTGATTTTAAATTTATTGATAGATGAATGGGTCTCACAGAGAGACCAATATTCTTAGGAAGAAATATGAAAATATGATATAATAAGAATTATCTAGGTGACTGATTATATGTTGTGAACCTCATAATGAAGTAGTTATGAGATAGAATTGATAGTCTCAAGATGATTAATTATATGAGAGAAGATATTTATAAAGGATGAGGATTTTGATATGAGTAGTGATAATAGAATATTATTATCAAAATATATGAGATATAGATGAATTGGAAGACTAATTATACAAAGTGAATACTTCTAGTAAATTTAATTCACTGAGCTTATGAAGCTCACTCCTCATTATTAAATAATTTCAGGTAATAGGTAGGACAAGTAGATTGGCGAGCCGATATTCAGACCAAGTCATTATCTGTAAGCCACGTGGTCCATATTCTCAGACTAATGAAAAAAAAATATATATATATATATATCTGTAAATATTCATGCATAATATGGTGTATATAATGTGTCAACTGAGATCTGAATGATGTATCTCCCTTTTTAAGGGTTGAGGATTGATGTAAATAATTGCAGTTGGTATTTTTTTATATTGTTGCATATATATGTCGTGTTGGGATTTCAAAAAGTGACAACACTACCTCGGGGGTAGCCAACCCGGGATAGGTCGTTACACAATCAACCTGGTGGTTTTGGGATTAGTGTGACCACTTATAGCATGGAAACTAATTTATGGGATTAACTCATTTGTTTCTTAATATTGTGTTTAACAAATGCACTCTATGCCACTATTTTTTCTGTTTCTATAGCGGGTATAGCTCCATCATATCCCAAGTATCCAAAAAACTTAGCTTTACACTTATTTCTTACATGGAACTTCTCATCACAGTTAAAGCATAGGCTTTTTTCCCTTCTAGCTTACATTTCTGCTGTAGACAGTCTTTTAAGCGGTATTTTTGTGGATTGAATAAGGTTTGTAGGTTGGAGTAGTGGAGTAGGTAAAAGTAATGGTTTATCCAAAGGTTGTTGTGAATAAAAGGTTTTATGTAGCCATGGTTTAGTTGAAATTCTTTTATCATTCAGTTTATCTTCTTGTAATTTAGCCAATTCAATTTCCTGAATAATGAGTTCGGCTGAAAGGCTAATAATTCTCACTTCATCTTTGGTTTTAGTCCAGAAATGAAGTTGTTGATATTTTTCTAAGGTTTAAACCAAGGTTGGAAGAATAAATTTCAGCATGTTAAAGGAGTGCACACAAGTGTGCGCATCACTTTGGGTGTGTGTGCACACCTCTATTCAGCAAGACAAAGAAGTGCGCACAGTTGTGAGGGGTCTAGCTTCAATGTGCGCTGTAGCCCTCCTCCTCCCAGGCTGCAGCGCCTAGCAAAGGAGGTGCTGGAGGAAGGCCAGTACCACACCTCTCCCTCACCAAGACCACGGCGCCCAGAAAGTCGTGAAAAGGGTGTTTTGCCTAGCTTCGCAGCATGCCCTGTTCAATGCCTAGGCGCTAGGCACACTGAGGCACACATATTCCACTTCATTCAGCCTCTTGTTAAGTGTGTGGGTGTAAGGTTAAAATGTATAGCATCACTTAGGATTGATGGAGGGCCATGGTTGAGTGGTCATCAAGATCTAAGGGTGGAGATTGACTCTCAAGATTAGACAAGAAGTTGGTGCACTATATAAAGGGTCACCTAGCTTCATTCTCAACAACAATTGTTAGAGAACATGTGAATGAGAAAATTGTATGAGAGTGCAAAGACACAGACATACAAGAGGGACTCATTGGAGAGGCTGGTTGTAAAAGAGAGAGATTAGTATAGAAAGGGGATTCAAGGGACTTGTAAGTGAAATTTCCAAGGGGGAAAGTTCCAGGGTATCTCAAGACCTTATCACTTTCTTGTTCTCTTCTTTGTTTCTTCAAGAACTTATGGATTCTTGGAGAAGGTTTTTTGTGATTGTAAGAACCATTGATTTAGTTCAGAGAGTTCGGAGGAACTCACGGGAATGTAGGTTACTGCTGAACCTCGATAACAATTGCTTGTCTTCTTTCTTGCTTTTGTTGCTGTATCTTTTCTTTACAAGTCATTCTAGACTTGGGTGTTTGGAAGATCACCACCTGGGCATATTGTCAAGGTGATTTCCAACAGTGGTATCAGAGCTTGCACAGCTAGGTAACGGAGCAAGAAGAGAAGGTGTCGGAACAAGACTCCAAGAATTGGAGGTCAACTTTTTGGGTGATTCAAGAAATGGATTAAGATCTATATCTGATCGTGTTCTTAAGGTGAATCAAAGACGGAGTTGAGATCAATATATGATCGTTTTCTTGAGGGTGATTCAAGAACGGAGTAAAGATCAAGATCTGATCGTGTTCTTGAGGTTGATTCAAGACCGGTATTGAGATCAATCTTCGATCTGTGTTCTTGAGGTTTAGAAGAAGTTTGAGAGCAATTATGGGTACTGCACAAATCTGAGATCATCTCTGAAAGATGGGTTCAAATTTTGGTATTGAGAAGTTTGATGGAAAGGGAGATTTTTCCCTTTGGAAGCGGAAGATCAAGGCGGTTCTTGTGCAACAAAAGGTGGACTTGGCGATTGAAGGAGATGACACTTTTCCAGCAAGTACCACGGAGGACCAGCGGAATGAGATGAAGAAGATGTCTTACAGAACCATCTTCTTGCACATATCGGATAATGTCACAAGGGAGTGTGGAGACTCAAAAGATTCAACTGTCATATGGAAGAAACTAGATAAGTTGTTTCTTGCCAAGACTCTCCCTAATAAGAGGTATCTTCGTAAAAGAATCTTTACTTTTAAATTTGATCCTAATAAAGAGTTGCAAGATGATCTTGATACCAAGATGAGGAGTGCATCAAGTGGAGAAGGGTTGTTCATTAGAAGAAGGTCAGCAACTCGGTATGGAAAAAACATCCATGGCTACTACTGGGACAGAGGTAGAGGAGAGAGCCATGGGAGAGTGCACAGCAACATACATGGCTACTACCGGGATAGAGGTAGAGGAGAAAACCATAAGAGAGTGCATAGTAATATACATGGCTACTACCCATGGGAGAGTGCACAGCAACATGCATGGCTACTACCGGGACAGAGGTAGAGGAGAGAGCCACAAGAGAGTGCACAGCAACATGCATGGCTACTACCGGGATAGAGGTAGAGAAGAAAGCCATGGGAGATGTTTCTACTGCCATAAAGAGGGTCATGTTAAGAAAGATTGCAATGAGGGATAGAGGAGGAAGCCATACCAAGAATGGAGAGGCTTCGATTGCCAAGACAGAACAATAAGTTGATGATGTTCTTGTTGTGTGCTCAAGTGTGAGTAAGGGGCAAGAAGGCAGCGGGAAATGGATCTTGGATTCTGGGTGCACTCATCACATGTGCCCTCACCGGAGTTGGTTCAAGAATTTCAAAGAAACCAATGATGAAAGAGTTTTCTTGGGGAATGATATTTCTTACCAAGTGATGGGCACAGGAAACATCCAGGTGAGGATGTTTGATGGAATGACAAGGCTGCTAGAGAATGTGAGGTATCTCCCAGATTTGAGGAGGAATTTGATCTCATTAGGGCAGCTAGATTCCATAGGATACACATGCAAGATAGAGGGAGGAAAGATCAAGGTAGCTAAGGGATCTTTGATAGTGATCAAAGCAACAATAAAGGATGGTCTCTATGAGATAATTAGAGACACGAACATCAAGGGTCAAGCAACAAGCTTGATGGCTAAGATGGAGAAGGCTGCCCTTTGGCACACTCGCTTGGGACATATAAGTGAAGAAGGCCTACAAGTTCTCAGCAAGAATGGATTACTTGATGGTGACAAAGTAGAGAAACTCGATTTCTACAATAGTTGTGTTCTTGGGTAGCAAAATCGGTTCAGTTTCAACACTGGAGTGCACAAGTCTAAGGGCATTCTTGACTACATTCATGCGGACCTTCGGGGACCAGCAAGGACACCAACACAGGGAGGTAACTTTTACTTTCTGCCTTTAATTGATGATTATTCAAGAAAGGTTTAGGTTTATTTGGTTAAAAATAAATCATATGCTTTGAATAAATTAGTGGTGTGGAAAAAGCTGGTGGTGACTCAAATGGGCAGGGTAGTTAAGGTGTTAAGAATCGATAATGGTTTAGAAATTTTTAACTAAGAACTTAATCAATTCTATAGGTTAAATGGAATTTTAAGACATAGAACTGTTGCGAAAACCCCTCAGCAAAGTGGAGTTACTGAGAGGATGAATAAGACCCTTATAGAAAAGATTAGGTGCATGTTAATGGGATCTGGATTACCCAAATTTTTTTGGGGGGAAGCGGTGTCTACTGCTGCGTATTAACCATCATCTTTTAAGATTATGTACCATAAGACTCCCGAAGAGATGTGAAGTGGAAAACCCCCTGAGCTGGACAACCTTAGGACTTTTGGGTGTGCTACGTTTGCACATCAAAAGGATGATAAGTTGAGCCCAGGATCTAAAAAGTGTGTGTTTCTAGGATATGGGGAAGGGGCTAAGGGGTATAGGTTGTGGTCCTTGGAGAAAGAAGGATAAAGACTCATAATAAATAGGGATGTTATTTTTAATGAATTGTTATTTCCCTATTTGGAGAAAACTAACCCTGTAGGGGCTAGTGAGCAAACCAGTTTGGTATTTGTGGAGTATAGCATTAAGGAGAATTCAGTTCAGGTAAAGCAAGGAAGGCAAGAGGGCTCGGACCAGGTAGAGCCCATTGATGAATGTCAAGCTCAGGACACTCTTGAGGAGGTTGAACTGAAAGAGGATGTTGCAGGGAGTCGGAAGGACTATCAACTCACAAAAGACCGGGAAAGAAGGCTGGTCGGACCACCTTCAAGATATGGTTTTACGGATGTTGTGGATGCAGCAGCTCCTTGGATAGAAGAAGAGATGAGTGAACAAGAGACTTACATTGATGCCATGGGATGTAAGGATTCACCAAGATGGAAGCTAGCTATGGAGGAAGAAATTGATTCTTTGAGGAAGAACAACTTTTGGGAATTGGTGCACATTCCTAGAAAACAGAGAGTTGCGGATTGTAAGTGGACTTACAAGATCAAATAAGGGTACCCTCTAGGAGATGAAGTCTAGAATAAAGCTAGGCTAGTGGCGAAGGGGTTCACACAAAGGAAAGGCATGGATTTCATAGAAACCTTCTCACCTGGATATAAGGTGGATGAAGTGGTGATTATCCTCATCTATGCCAATGATATGTTGTTGGTTCGAAACAACAGGGAGAGGATGAAAAGGTTTACATCTCAGCTCAGTGAGGAGTTCGAGAGGAAGGATCTTAGCCTTACACAACAGATCCTTGGTATGAGAAGAATTCAGGAAAGGGAGAGAAACGGGTTGAAGGTTTCTCGATCTTCTATAGAAGATAGTAAACCAGTGAAGGTTCCCCTTGCTGGTCATTTCAAGTTCTCCAGCGAACAATGTCCTGGAATGGATAAGGAGAAGAAGGAAATGGTAAAGGTCCCTTACTCTAGTGTTGTTAAACTAGTTATGTCCATGATGATGAGCACTAGACCCGACTTTTCTCAGGCAATAGGTGTTCTCAGCAGATTTGTGAGTAATCCTGGAAAAGAGCTTTGGCTTGGGACGAAGTGGTTGCTGAGATATTGGAAGGCTCAGTTGCAGTCGGTGGTAGCACTCTCAACAACGGAGGCAGAATACATTGTGGCTTCGGAAGCCATAAAGGAGGCTATATGGTGCAAAGGGTTGTTGGATAAGTGGATGGTCCTAAAAGAGCAGGTAGTGGTGTCTTCGGATATCCAAAGTGCATGGCACTTGTGGAGGAATCCGGTGTTCCATGAGAGGACAAAGCATATGGATGTTTGGTATCATTACATTCCGAAAAATGGTACAAAATGATGCATTCATGTTGACAAGAAGGCCACAGAAGAAAGTCCTACAGATTTAGGCACCAAGGTTCTACCTTTAAGTAAGTTCAATCATTGCCTTGGACTACTTAGGATTAGAGCCGGTTGATTGATGACTCAAGATGAGTTTGGATCCTGAAGTTCTCTACACAATGGTTCGGGTTTAAACACTTAGACAAAGGTAGAGATTGTTGATATTTGTCTAAGGTTTAAACATGGCTAAGGTTTAAACATGGCTAAGTTTAAACCAAGGTTGGAAGAATAAATTTCAGTATGTTAAAGGAGTGCACACAAGTGTGCGCATCACTTTGGGTGTGTGTGCACACCTCTATTCAACAAGAAAAATAAATGCACACAGCTGTGAGGGGTCCAGCTTCAGTGTGCGCTGTAGCCTTCCTCCTCCCAGGCTGCAATGCCTAGCAAATGAGGTGCTGGAGGAAGGTCAGCACCACACCTCTCCCTCACCAAGACTGCGGTGCCCAGAAAGTGGTGAAAAGTGTGTTTTGCCTAGCTCCGCAGCATGCCCTGTTCAGTGCCTAGGCATTAGGCACACTGAGGCACACATATTCCACTTGATTCAGCCTCTTGTTAAGTGTGTGGGTGCAAGGTTAAAATGTATAGCATCACTTAGGATTGATGGAGGGCCATGGTTGAGTGGTCATCAAGATCTAAGGGTGGAGATTGACTCTCAAGATTGGACAAGAAGTTGGTGCACTATATAAAGGGTCACCTAGCTTCATTCTCAATAACAATTATGACAGAACATGTGAATGAGAAAATTGTATGAGAGTGCAAAGACACAGACATACAAGAGGGACTCATTGGAGAGGTTGGTTGTAAAACAGATAGATTAGTATAGAAAGAGGATTCAAGGGACTTGTAAGTGGAATTTCCAAGAGGGAAAGTTCCAGGGTATCTCAAGACCTTATCACTTTCTTGTTCTCTTCTTTGTTTCTTCAAGAACTTGTGGATTATTGGAGAGGGGTTGCTGTGATTGTAAGAACCATTGATTTAGTGCAAAGAGTTCGGAGGAACTCACGGGGATGTAGGCTATTACCGAACCTCGATAACAATTGCTTGTCTTCTTTCTTGCTTTGGTTGCTGTATCTTTTCTTTACAAGTCATTCTAGACTTGGGTGATTGGAAGATCACCACCTGGGCATCTTGTCAAGGTGATTTTCAACAGAAGCAACTGAGAAGGAATTTAGAAGGTAAACCAATGTTTTTGTTTAACAAGGTCTCAAACTCTATCTGATAAGCAGTCATTGTAGAAGTTTGAATAAGGCACCTATAGGATCCTCATAAATTGAAGGTGCAAATCTTAATTCTAGTGCTCTCAAGAGAACCTCCCAAGAGTTGATTTGGCCATTGTTGTACATCCCTTTAAACCAACCCAGAGTAGGGCCATCCATGTAAAAAGAAGAAAATTTGTTGCTCACTAGGTGTTTGATGATAGTCAAAAAGACTGTTTGGCTTTGAATATCCATCCTAAAGGATCACTGCCATCAAATCTTGGAATATCAAGCTTTAAGGATTTGTACCATTGCCGTACCTTAATCTTTTTAGTAGCTTGAATTGAAAAAGAAGGGCCAATCTCTTTGTTTCTAAAAGACTATTCGAGTTTGGCGTCCATTGTCTGAAGCTTCATAGTGACCTCTTTTAACTCATCCTGCAACAATCTTTGAGAATCTGCCAATTTGGACATTGCTTCATCAAGCTTACTTAACCTTGTTCCTTCTGCCATTAATTCACTGTCTACGTGTGAATGCAAATCGATGAAAGCACCAATTGTTAACAAAATTAATTGCTATACAGATTAAGAACACAATTTGGGAATTGAGGAATTAGAAGAAAGGATGAATGAACTGAATTGATTAAAGAAAGACTTGCTTCAAGTGCAAAAGACTACCAAGAAAAAGAAAAAAAAAGACTAAAGAAAGAAGTTGTTTTATTTCTTGTTGCCTGATTACATCTCTGATATGAGGTATTTATATTATTTGATGCTTAACTGCTCAACTAATTAGTACAACTGAATAACAGAATTGATTAACAACTTGATTATATCATCCTATTATTGCTAACAAATTCCTAAAAAATATTTGTTGCTATGCCATAGTCTTGAAACTTTCTTGATTGTGTACTATGTCTTCTTGGTCTACCATTCTCAAATGGTTGATAACATGTTGTATCATAATCCCTTTAGAGATAGAACTATGTGCCCTCACTAAAGTGTCATTTTAGGACTCAAAGCAGCAGACAATAGTCAAGGTGTCAAGGCAATAGTTAGCTATTAGCTATATCAGAGTCAGAGGTCTTAGGTCAGCAAACACCCTCACACCCCTCGAAGATACTTACATGTGCGCACCTCCATCCCTTTGGTTTTCGATCCTTTATTTGGGAATCAACAATAGTTATAGGATATGTTTAATAAGAGAGGAAAGAAAAAGGGATATGAAAGAAAGGTGAATGGAATTTATTTTTGTTTTGTTTAGCATGAAAGGAAAGAAAATTAAGAGAATTAATGTTTTTCTTTTACATGCATAAATCATAATTCTTTCAAAATTAAATGATCAAAAATTGAAAAATAAAAAATAAATAAAATTATTATTTTACATATTTAGCTTAATTTAATCTCTCATTAATATTATAAATGATATCATGGTAAGCATGATATTATTTAGTCTAGTAACGGATGTAGAGCCATTGTCTAGCTTGGAGTACAAGGAGTCTAGTCAATATTCTTTTTATCTTTAGATAAAATTAGTTTGAATCAAATCAGTACATCTCCATGTAATTAATTAGTTACTTTGTTAATTTTACATTTTAATATAATATATTTTAACCGTTTGCTATTTGATATAATATATTTTAATATCCAACACTGTCCATTGCCAAGAACTCAACCTAAAAAGTAGACCAAACCTAATTATCTAGATCAGTTGTCTATAAGGGCCATTTTCCAACATTTATATCAATATAAAATAGCATCAACCCTAAAACGACAAGTAATCAAAACTCATAACTCATTTAAGAAATTGATGTTGAAATGCAAATGTCGAAATTGAGAATTTTAAAATCAAATAAATTACAAAAATTGACTCCATCTCCATAACTAATAATTGTACTATTGAGCAAATTTGGGGAGAATAAACAAACCTGTATTTTAAAATGAAAATCTCAAAATTATATATATATATTTGTAAAATTAATATTTTTTTTAACTAGGGGAGGGGAGAAGCACCCCCTCTAAATCCATCCATAATTCAATCCATTTGCATTTTCTTTCCTCTCATTTTTTAACTCTACTAAATAAGGAGAAAAAGAAGAAAAAAATCAATTTTATTTTTTTACTAAATACATAAAAAAAAAGTAAATCTTTTTAGTTTTCTATCATTTTAGATTCCATGCTTCTTATTTTTTTTCTCACTTTTTTTTAGTATAGTGTCTGTTGTAGCTCAAAATATCCTATCTTCCAAGATTGCACCGTATGTCATGAAATTACCAACAATGATGATCTAACCACCTTAAATGACATAACTTATGGGTTTTTATTACCCAAGACAGGATCTCATAGGAATGAGTGGTGGTCGTAAATCTACTTAGGCTACGAATTTGACTGTTCATGGGTAGAAGATGGTTCGCTGATCCATTCAGCATGGGCAGTATACATTAACAAAATCTACCCCGGTCTCCTCAAAGATCTTGTCAGCCTATATAAAGGAGATGCAAGTCCTTTTGCAGGAGAGAGAACCAATAATACTAAGTTCATTCACTTTGATATCCTTCTAAAACCCTTCCTTTTACGTCATCTTGGTACGCTTACTAACTTTACCATTGGAGTGCCCCCCTGGATTGTAAAACTCTAGGCAAATTTCTTTGCAGGAGTTCGCGTACCAAGCTGACTTGAGTACAGGATCGAGGTTAAACACTTTTCCCATACCAGAGCATTTGTTCCACATCCAAGCCGTTGGAGATAAAAAAGATCTTAATTACTACCCGTTATAATATTTGGCATCAACATATTAACGTCGTTCATGGGAAGGAAATATTTATCTCATGATGCCACCCAAAAAAGGATTCTTTCCTCCACCTACTCCCACAATGACAATAAGAAACATTGTCCATACTGAGATCGAAAATGAAAGAGATGACATCGTCTCCCGGGACACATTGAAAAGCCAAACCCACCCCAGGCTTTAGGGAGCCATCTAAACTTAGGATCCACAACGGCCAAGCCAGTCCTACGGAGATTGGCCTAGCCAAAAATCCTATAATTCAAGTCAGCCAAACTGAACATGAGGAACTTAGGCAACAATATGAAAACCTTACTGGAATATTCGCCCAAACGATCATTGACAATGTGTAATACCCGTATTTGTAAAGTAAGGGTAAAAAAGTAATTTAATAAATGTGACATGAAGTTTAAATAATATTGTTACGCGAAGGATTTAGCTTTGAATAAAATAGTTCTTTAAAAAAATTGAAAAAAAAAACATGGCAGCAGGTCTGCCACCTGCTGCTAGCCAAGTGCATGCTTTGCCAAAGACAATTATTATGTCTTTGGCCATCATAACTCTTGGTTTCTAGTAAGGAAAAATAAAGTAAAGAAAATAATAAAATAAAGAAAAGGTAAGGGATGTCTAACAAGTGTCCCTAAGGTGGCAAGCTTAGGGAGATTGCCAATTCCCTCAAGGAAGTTGCTGTAGAGATTTTTCATGCAGCAACTTAGTATATATATGCATTCCGTGAACTCAACAATAGCATTTATCACACTTATTGAGTTTTCTTTCCACTACTCTGTTTCTCTAAACACTTGGAGACCTAGAGAAAAGTCAAAAGAGCAAAATTTTGAAGGGGTTTTCTGCAGAATTTCATAGAGGATCATGAGAAGCTATTAGTATTATAAGGTAATAGCGTAGTATTTATTTTTGAATTTTTAGCATATATGAAATTCCCGGAGCTCAAAATGAGAATTTTCAAAGGGAGTGGTTTATGATGAATTTAAGAAATAATTAGAAATTTAATACAAATATTATGTCAGGTGTCGACTATCTACAATGGAAGAAATTTCTGAAAAGAACGGGAAAGACAAGAAGGTGACCCACGGGTAGCTTTAAGTGCTACAGGGTGAGTTGGATTTACTTTAAGTAGTCTAAATAAAAATCAATTATTTGGTGATAATATTAAATTTAATTATTAAAGTATGATTGGGTGGTAGATAAATCTTTGGGTGAATAAATATGGTATAAATGTTGGAATCATAAAAAATTATTATGTGAGAAGAAATATTATTAGAAAAATGAGTTGATTTCATAATAAAAGTGAGAAGTGAAATTCTTGATGAGTTATGATTGAGATTTTGATATGAATTTTTTAGAAGATAAATTTTAGTAGATCTTAACAAACTTTGATGAGATTTAGGATGAAATTTAGTGGATTTTGACAAGTTTTGATGGATAAATTGATGTGATTTGGGATGACATAAATTTTTGAAAATAATCAGGATAGCCAATTTAAATGTTTTAAATTTATATGTTGTTTTTATATTGTTGTTTATATGCATATTTCATATCATTGCTCATATATATATGCATTAAATGAGAAAGAAAAGAACTGAGAAGGCAGCCGGTCTAATGAAAATGAAAGAATCGGGAAGGCAGCTGGTCTAATGAAATAACCATGACAGCTGGTATATGCTGAAAATAAAAGGGACACTGTGCCAGCTGGTATATGCTGAGAAAATTTTCGTGGCAACCGGGACAAGTTGCAAAGTAAAAAACTGGGAAGGGGCCGGTCTAAGATAATAACAACCTGTCGACAGGTGGGAAGATGTTCCCATCATAATCATTAATGCATTTGCATCTGTTTTAATTATTATTGAATTATTGAAATGCTGAGGTATGATGTATTATTGTGAATATAATTATAGATGATTGAATCTCACAGAAAGAGACAGTTATGATAATAGTATTATTAAAATGCTGATGTGTGGTATGTTATTTTGAAATTGTTTATAGATGATTTGGTCTCACAGAGAGAGACAATTATGGTAAGCAAGAAGCACAGAATGATAAGAACCATCTAAGTGATGGACTTTATGATGAGAACCTCATTACGAGGTAATTATGAGAAAATTGATCATCTTAAGGTGGACCTATGATTGAGAAAAAGATATTGATAGAGAATGAATCGTATGACATGTGTAATGATAGTAGAAAGTTTTCATCAGGTTATGTGAAAAAAAAATAAAAAATTAAATATTAAAGGACAATTTATGGAATTTTGGAATACTTTTAGTAAATTAAATTCACTGAGCTTGTGAAGCTCACCCCTCATTGTACAATGATTTTTAAGTAGCAGGTTTGGCAAATAGTTTGGTGAGTTGAGATTCAGAAGAAATCATTTTCTATAAGCCGCGTACATGTCATCATCCTCAAACTAATGAGAAAATAAAATGAAAAATTTATTTGTAAATCTTCATGCATTTTACGTTGTATAGAATGCTTAAAGATCGGATTGATGTAAAGTTCTTTTCATGATATTTATTTTTATTGTTGCATATATGTGTCGTGCTGGGATTCTCAAAATGTGATGATACCGTTTTGGGGAGGCCAACCCATGATGGGTCGTTATAATTTTGGTATCAGAGCATTAGGTTTTATGATTTTGCAGACTGCATAAAAAGTAAGAAAGAGAAATATTAAAAGAAATGATATTTTAATGAACAGTCTGAGGATGTCACGTGGACGCGCTAGATCTAGAGTTAGAGTTGTTGAATTGAAAAAGGCGTGGTAAGCCCCTAATATTTTTGACAAGTTGAGGTTGAGTCTGAATCTGTAGTTCCTAGAAGGGAGCATGCTGATAATATGATTAATATTAGTAAAATAAATGATATTAGTAAAGGTATGAGAGAATATGAAGTTGAAAGAAATGAGTTAAGATAAACTCTTGCACCTGCTCTTGAAAAGTGAAGGTAATAGATGATAGACTTGATAGCTTATAGCATTGACTTGATGAACATGTTAAAGCAATGCCGGAGGTTATTAATCCAGTAATGGTAAATGTTCAAAGAGGAAAAGTGAGTTTATGCATAAGATGCAGGGAGATTGTTAAGTTGAATGCTTTGTCGTTTGTGAACTCTTTTAAGCCTAAGTTTTGGGAAAAACATGTAGAAAGATTTTTTTGGTATTTTACCAATGACTGACAAGCAGATGGTTGTCTTTGCTTCGTTTGAGTTAGAATGATAAGTTTTGGAATCGTGGGAGGATATTCTTCTTAGGGTAAGTACAGATGTTGTTAGACTCTTAACCCAGAATAGGTTTAAGGAGGTTTTCTTTGATAAATATTTTTCTTAGATCATTACAGCCCAACAAAATAGAGGTTTTATTTATTTGAGGCATATGAATTATGTCAGATTGGTGGATATATCATTAAGAGAAATGTGATGGACTTTAAGGGAAAGAGAAAGAGTGGTTAAAGAGGCTTAGACATAAAGGTTATAGAGGTAGTGGTAGTATCAGTGTACAGGGTGAGAAACCACCCCAAATGAGGCATTCTTTGTTACAGGAAACTGAAGTACAGAGTCAGAGGCAAACAGAATCTGATGCTTATATATCTTAAAATACTATTGGTGGGACCCTTAGATTTGGGAGACTTATAGGAGCTGGAAGTCATGACAGAGGAAGTAAGTATCCCACCAAGGAGAAATGGCAATCTGATGCATGATTGGGAGGCAGAAGTTTGCTATAAATATATTCAGATGAGATATTTATCCCAGAATTGTCAAAATTTAAAATGCTTTATGTGTGGAGAAGGTGGACTTGTCAATGTTGGTTGATCTTGATGCAACCCATTCTTTTGCATCAAGTATTCATATGAAGTCTATGGAAGTATGTATTAGTCCTTGGATGCAAAATATTTTTGTTGAAGTTCTCACTAGAGGTAGAGAGATAATCATAAAGGTTTACAAGGGTTATGTTATTTGTATCAGTAATATAAAATCTGAAGCTGATTTATTATCTTTGAATATAATATATTTTTGGAAAAGAATTGGTTATCGATGTATTATGTCTGGGTTGATTGTTCCAGAAAGAAGGTAGTGTTCGAGATATGGATATGAGGAGTGTAACTTTTAGAGAGAGCATAAGATACTCTTGAATTATCTCATTTTGCTCTGACCAATGGACTCTAAACAGGAAAATAAGAAGTTAGAATAAATCTTAATGGTGAAAGATTATTCTAATGAAATTCTTAATGAGTTGTCTAGGTTGCCTCCAAGTAAGGAGATAAAATTCTCTATTGATGTGATACCAGGAGCATCACATGTATTTAATAGCATCATACAAAGTGACACCCACTGGGTTAAGAGAGTTGAAAGTTCAAGAGTTGTTAGATAAACAATTTATTCAATTTAAGGTGTTGCTAGAAGGAGCCCATGTAATAGTTGTGAAGAAAGAAAGATAGAACGATGAAATTGTGCATAAGCTACAAATAATTGAATAAAAACAAATATCTTTTTCCCATGATAAATAAATTGGTTGAACAATGCAAGGAGTGAGAGTGCTTTCCAAGATAAACTTGAGATTAAGTTATCACCATTTGAGGATAGAGAAGGGAGACGTGCCTAAGACTGTTTTTAGGACACGTTATAGTCATAAGTTTCTTATGATGACATTTGGATTGAACAATGTTTCAGAAACATTCATGGACTGGATGAATAAAATATCTGACCTATTTCTTGATAATCTTATAATCGTGTTCATCAATAACATCTTGGTGTATTTTAAGGCTAAAGAAGAGCAGGTAAAACATTTAGAAATTGTGTTGGAAATTTTGAGGAGAAAGAGATTGTATGATATAAGTTCTCTAAGTGTGAATGTTGGCTGAATAAAATAACTTTGTTGGAACATGTAATATTGGGAAATAGATAGCAGTTGATTTACAAAAGGTAGAGACAATGTTGAGTTAGGAAAGACCAACTAATGTGACTGAGATTATAATCTTCTTCGGATAGCTGGTTATTATAAAAGATTCTTTCAAAATTTGTCTATTATTGAATCACTATTGAATAGACTAACCAGTAAAGATGTGAGATTTGTATGGTAAAGGAAGTGTGAGAAGAATTTCCAATTCTTAATGGAGAAATTGACTACAGCTCCAGTATTGGTGTTTCCTTCTAGTGATGAAGGATTTGTGGTGCACAATGATGCGTCGCATCATTGGTTGGGATATGTGTAACATAGGAAAGCTGTGGCTCATACTTTTAGGAAATTGAATATTCATGATAGAAATTACCATACTCATGAATTAGAGTTGACTGTTATAGTGTTTACTTTAAAAATTGGAGACATCATGGGGTATAAGAGTTTGACATACTTACCTACCTAGAGAGAGTTGAATTTGAGGCAAAGATGATGGATGGAGTGGTTTGTGACTATGATTGTACAATTTCCTATCATCCAGGAAAAAAAATGAAAAGGTGATAGCTGATACATTGAGTAGAAAGTCTTTAAGAAGGTTAACTACTATTGGGAGTCTTGATGCAACATTGATGATATATTCAGAAGAGATAAGAATGAAGTTAAATATCAGTGATAGAGAATCATGGTTAACAAATATGGTTGTACAGTCATCTATAGTAAAATGTTTTAGAGGTGCAAGGTAGAGATAAAGAGATAGAAAAGATTTAGCATTAAGTACCTACTAGGAAGCAATATGAGTTCAAAATTTGAAATAATAGTATCCTAGTATTGGAACATAGAAATTTTGATTCCCAATAATGCAAAATTGAGAAAGGAGATGATGAGAGAGGCACATGATAATATAAAATTCAATGCACCCGAATAATAAAAAGATGTATAAAAGATGGAGACAGAATTTCTGACGGTCAGGATTTAAGAAAGATGTAGCTGAGATTTTGAAGTAGTATGGAGTATTACTGAGAATAGTGTCATATAAAGATGCTAAATTTACATTTTGATTTTTTGAGAGGTTTTCAGAAAGCTACGGGTGCACAGTTGAAATTTAATGTAATTTTTCATGCTCAGACAGAAGGAATTATTAGAATACTAAAGGATATGTAAGAGCAAATGTGATGAGTTTTCAGTAAGTTAGGACGATTATATGCCATCTATTGAAAACTATTTATAATAATCAATATCAAACTAGTATTAGGATGGCACCGATTAAGACATTGTATGGTAGAAAGTGTAGAACTCCTATATGTTGGGAAGAAATGAGAAAGAGCAATATATTTGGTCCATCAATCTTTGAGTTAATAGCTGAAAGGATCAAATTGGTTAGAGAAAACCGTAAAGCAGCACAGAGTAGATTGAATAGTTGTTAATGAGAAAAGTTGAACCCGAGGTATGTGGGACCCTATGAGGTTGTTGAGAAAGTTGGGCTAGTTGTGAGTACCCTAAATTTTTCCCAGAATTAAAGCATTTATATAGTGTATTTCATATTTCACTTTGAGAAAGCATTTACACGATGAGTATTATAATATTTCAAGCTAAGCTATAAAAATTCAGAAAAATTGGGTGTACATACAAGTATCAATATGGATTTTAGAGAAAATAACAAGTTTTATATAAAGAAATTGCATTAGTTCAAGTACTATGGCAGAATAAGGATGTTGAAGAGATTATGTGAAAGTGTAAGACAATTATAAAGAAGTATTATTCACAATTGTTTCTGGAGTAAAGTAAAGAAATTTCGAGGATGAAATTTTTATAAGGTGGGTAGAATTGTAATACCCGTATTTGTAAAATAAGGGTAAAAAATTAATTTAATAAATGTGACATGAAGTTTAAATAATATTGTTACGCGAAGGATTTAGCTTCGAATAAAATAGTTCTTTAAAAAAATTGAAAAGAAAAACGTGGCAATAGGTCTGCCACCTGCTGCCAACCAAGTGCATGTTTTGCCAAAGACAAGTATTATGTCTTTGACCATCATAACTCTTGATTTCTAGTAAGGAAAAGTAAAGTAATGAAAATAATAAAATAAAGAAAAGGTAAGGGATGTCTAACAAGTGTCCTTAAGGTGGCAAGCTTAGGGAGATTGCCAATTCCCTCAAGGAAGTTGCTGCAGAGATTTTTCATGCAGCAACATAGTATATATATGCATTTCGTGAACTCAACAATAGCATTTATCACACTTGTTGAGTTTTCTTTCCACTACTCTGTTTCTCTAAACACTTTGAGACCCAAAGAAAAGTCAAAAGAGAAAAATTCTGAAGGGATTTTCTGCGGAATTTCATAGAGGATCATGAGAAGCTATCAGTATTATAAGGTAATAGCGTAGTATTTATTTTTGAATTTTTAGCATATATGAAATTCCTGGAGCTCAAAGTGAGAATTTTCAAAGGGAGTGGTTTATGATGAATTTAAGAAATAATTAGAAATTTAATACAAATATTATGTCAGATGTCGACTATCTACAATGAAATAAATTTATGAGAAGAACGGAAAAGGCAAGAAGGTGACCCACGGGTAGCTTTAAGTGCTACGGGGTGAGTTGGATTTACTTTAAGTAGTCTAAATAAAAATCAATTATTTGGTGATAATATTAAATTTAATTATTAAAGTATGATTGGGTGGTAGATAAATCTTTGGGTGAATAAATATGGTATAAATGTTGGAATCATAGAAAATTATTATGTGAGAAGAAATATTATTAGAAAAATGAGTTGATTTAATAATAAAAGTGAGAAGTGAAATTCTTGATGAGCTATGATTCAGATTTTGACATGAATTTTTAAGATGATAAATTTTAGTGGATCTTAACAAACTTTGATGAATGATTTGATGAGATTTGGAATGAAATTTAATGGATCTTGACAAGTTTTGATGGATGAATTGATGTGATTTGGGATGAGAGAATTTTTTTAGAATATCAAGATAGCCAATTTAAGTGTTTTAAATTTATATATTGTTTTTATATTACTGTTTATATGCATATTTCATATCATTACTCATATACAGATGCATTAAATGAGAAAGAAAAGAACCAGGAAGGCAGCCGGTCTAATGAAATAACAGTGACAGCCGGTATATGCTGGAAATAAAAGGGGTGCCTGCCGGTATATGCTGAGAAAATTTCTGTGGCAACTGGGATAAGTTGCCAAGTAAAGAACCGGGAAGGGGTCGGTCTAAGATAATAACAACTTGTCGACAGGTGGGAAGACGTTCCTATCATAATCATTCATGCATTTGCATCTATTTTAATTATTTTTGCATTATTGAAATGCTGAGGTGTGATGTATTATCGTGAATATAATTATAGATGCTTGAATCTCACAGAAAGAAACAGTTATGATGATAGTATTATTAAAATGCTGATGTGTGGTATGTTATTTTGAAATTGTTTATAGATGATTTGGTCTCACAGAGAGAGACAATTATGGTAAGCAAGAAGCAGAGAATGATAAGAACCATCTAAATGATGGACTTTATGATGAGAACCTCATTACGAGATAATTATGAGATAATTGATGGTCTTAAAGTGGACCTATGATTAACAAAAATATATTAATAGAGAATGAATCGTATGACATGTGTAATGATAGTAGAAAGTTGTCATCAGGTTATGTGAAAAAAAAATATTAAATATTAAAGGATTCTTTATGGAATTTTCAAATACTTTTAGTAAATTAAATTCACTAAGCTTGTGAAGCTTACCCCTCATTGTACAATGATTTTCAGGTAGCAGGTTTGGCAAATAGTTTGGTGAGTTAAAGCTCAGAAGAAATCATTTTTTGTAAGCCGCGTACGTGTCATCATCCTCAAACTAATGAGAAAATAAAATGAAAAATTTATTTGTAAATCTTCATGCATTTTACGTTGTATAGAATGCTTAAAGATCGGATTAATGTAAAGTTCTTTTGGTGATATTTATTTTTATTGTTGCATATATGTGTCGTTCTGGGATTCTCAAAATGTGAAGACACTGTTTCGGGGTGGCCAACCCGGGATGGGTCGTTACACAATACATGTGTCCTCCCCGCTTAAACTTATCATCAGGAAATCAACGTGGCTATGACCAAAGGGGACACAAGAAGGTCAAGCACCTCCTAACAGCACGAATGCCATCACAAACCTATTGAAGAGCGAGATGTCTGAAGTCAAACTTGGTGTACTGAAGCTCCTAAATTTGTTATCCATCCAAACCTCAAGCAGCATAAGGAAGAATTTGTATCAGACTCTCAACCTCCTAGAAAATACCAAGAACCAGAACTGCTCCATGTCTCCCAATAGTTAAGGCAAATGAACAAGCACATCAACCTCGACTTGAAGACTAATAGGCTAAACATCTTGAACAAATTGAAACCTTCCATAAACCCATTCTTGTTGTGAGATCATGGAAATTTCTGCTCTAGACAACTTCAAGATGTCGAACGTCGAATCCTACATAGGGAAACTTGTCCTCTGGACCACTTAGAGACCTTCAAATCCCTAATGTTCATCTATTGACACTTAGAAGCAGTAATGTGTTTAGACTTCCCAGTCACACTACTGGAGATAGCTCGAACCTGGTTCTCTCGACTCCCCTCAGGGTTGATTCATTCATTTGAAAAACTATGCAAGCAGTTTGTAACCCACTTTTTCAACAACAGAGGACCAAGAAGAACAATCAAAAGTCTACTCAACATCACTCAACAAGCCGATGAGTCACTTCAAGATTACATCACTCGATTTTGAGTTGCCATGGTAGAGGTCAGAGAGCTTGACCATAAGGTGGTAACAATGGTATTCACCAACAGACTCCGAGCTTCGGACTTCAACCACTACCTATCAAGGAACCTATTCAATTCTATGGCCACCCTCCTAAAACAAGCAGACGAGTTCTTAATCGCTAAAGAAGATCAGGCTTTTAGAAGACGGAAAAAGGAAACCCTACTTGATAAAAAGATGAAGGATATTGAATGATCAAAATCAAAAGCAAAACCGAAGAAGGAATACCATGGTGGTCAGAGGAAAGACAGGTCAGACGAGAGGCCCCAAGGACTCGAGAGCTATACCCCTTTCAATACCTCGAGGTCTAACCTCTTGATGGAGATAGCTAACCAGAACATCATCCGATGGCCACCCAAGCTCAAGACTAATCCCATTAGATGAGACACGAGCCAATATTATCGGTTTCAGAAATATTATAATCATGACATAGAAGATAGCAAGCATTTAAAAACACAAATTGAAGACCTGATCAGGCAAAGATACTTTACAAAGTTGGTGAAAATAGAGAAAGAAAGTAGTTCATCTCGAGATCAAAGCCTTAATACCAAGGGAAGGAAGAATTTGAGAAGAAATCTTGATAATCTAGATCAGAACAAAAGAGGTACTCCGCGCAAAAGAGCAGATAACGTACCCACTACAAGCATCATCTGAACCATCTTTGGAAGGGCCACCCCAGGTAGAAAATCAACAAACTCTCGAAGAGCCTATATTAGGTTCACGGGGTCTATGGAAGGCTAGAGAAAGAGGAGCCAAACAGACCAGACCATCAGCTTCACAGATGCAAACCTCGAAAGAGTTCGCTTCCCTCATAACGATGTAGTCGTAGTCACCCAGGTTATCTTCAATTTCTCTGTAAAAAGAATATTGGTGGATAACGGCTTCTCTCAAGACATCTTATACTATGAAGCCTTCAATAAAATGCAACTGATGAATGACAAACTCAAACCTACCAACGATCCCCTGTCTACCCCAAAAGCAGTATCACCTTGTTGGTCACCACAAGAACGGCTCTCCTTTAAAAATAATCATGAGTACTTTCCTAGTAATCCACCTACCTTCTTCATACAATGCCATCCTCGAGCGATCGGGATTGAACGTTATGAAAGTTGTACTATCTGCCTACTACCTTAAGATGATATTCCCAACCGAGGCATGTATAGAGGAAGTCAAAAGAAATCAAGTGGTTACCCATAACTATTACTTAGCATCAGTAAAGGGCAAAGATAAATAGATGTCCTCAGAATTGAAGACCTCAAAGATAAAGTGAAGAATCCAAAGGGGAGACAGTAGAAGAACTGGTCCCAATCTCCATTGTTGACCTTTATTTGATTTTAATTATGACAAAACAGTGCTTTAACTGTGCTAACAGTTTTATCTAAGTATATTTGATTAAGTTTAAACATCTAACTCAAGGAAAAGACGTAATTCAAGCATAGAGAAGAAGAGATCGCACCTAATAAACATTCGAAAAAAGATCGAAGACCAAATTTAGATTCTAAGATAGTTTACCGTTACCGGTTGAAAGAGTAAAATTTTAAAGGGATTTACGAGAAAATTTTTCAAAGAGTCACGGAAAACTCTCAGAAAAATAAAAGGTAATGACATGAATTTTATTTTTGAAATTTAGCATACATGAAATTTCTCGGAATTCAATGTGGGAATTTTCAAAGGGTGTGAGTTATGGAGGAATTGAAGCATAAATTAGAAATTTTAATGTAAATATTATGTCAGATGTTGACGATCAGCAACCAGAGTAAATTGCTTAAAGGAGCAAGAAAGGCAAGGAGGTGATCCACGGGTAGCTCTAACTGCTATGTGGTGAGTTAGATTTACTTTAAGTAATCAAGATAAATATGAAATATATAGTGATAATATTTGAATAAATTATTAACCTATGATTTGATGATAAACGAAAGTTAGTTGATGAGTATGATAGAAATAATTGATATGTAGAGAATTATTATATGAGAAGTAATATTATTGTAATAATGAATTGATTTAATAATGAATGTGATAAATGAAATTCTTGACGAGTTATGGTTGATAATTTGATATGATATATAAGGAGAAGAATTTAGAGAAATTGATCAAATAATAATTTGGGAAGAAGCAGGATAGCTAAATTGAATGTCTGAATACATGCTTGTTTTTATATTATTGTTCATTTGCATATTTCGTATCATTGTTCATATGAATATGCATGAAATAAAAGAACCAGGAGGGGGTCGGTCTAAATGAAAAACCATGTCAGCCGGTCTATACTAGAAATAAATGAAAACTGTGACAGCTAGTATGTGCTAGAAATGAAAGAACCGGTAGGGGGCTGGTCTAAACGAAAAACCGTGGCAGCCGGTGTATGCTGGAAATAAATGAAAACCGTGACAGGCGGTAGATGCTGGAAATAAAAGAACCGGGAGGGGGCCGGTCTAAATTAAAACATGTTGACATGTGGAAATGTTGGGAAACCACCCTCAAGATGCCCAGGTGGTGATCTTCCAAACACCCAAGTCTAGAATGACTTGTAAAGAAAAGAGACAGCAAACGAAACAAGAAAGAACACAAGCGATTTGTTATCGAGGTTCGACAATTTGCCTACGTCCCCGTAAGCTCCTCCGAGCCCTTTGCACTAAATCAATGAGTTCTTACAAGTTGCAGCAACTTCTCTCCAAGAAACCTCTTGTACTTGAAGAATGAAATAAGAGAGAAAAGAAAGTGATAAGGTCTTGAGTTACCCTGGAATTTTCTTCAAGAAAATTCCACTTATAAGTCCCTTGAATCTCCAATCTATACTACTCTCTCTCTAAACATCCAACCTCTCTACATTGAGATATCTCCTATGTTTAGTGTCTTTGGACTCTCACACACCCATGTGTTCTATTTCACACACACTCACATGTCATCACATGTTATGTCACACACCTATTGAGATCGAAGCTAGGTGACCCTTATATAGTGCACCACTTCTTGAACCAATCTTGAAGGTCAATTTCCACCCTTAGATCTTGAGGACCAATCAATCATAGTCTCTCATCAATCCTAAGTGATCTTGTGCATTTTGATCAGGTCTACGCACCATTTGAAATGCTAAAATATAAGCATCAGGTGTGCCTTCAAGCCGCGGCCTAGAACAGAGCATGTCGCGGCCTGGAGAGGGGAGAGGTTTCTTGTCATGCTGGAGGTCGAGGCTTGGGGTAGCTGAGCAGTGGCGCACAGGGTTGTGCCACAGCGCACACACCTTGGGCCGAGGCACACAACCCCTCTCCCATCTTTTGGACTTCTTGGAGGCCAAGGCGTGCACATCTTGAGCTGAGGCGCCAAGACCTAATGCTTAACCTTTTCAAACCTTGTTTAAACCTTAGACAAAATACCAACAATCTCTACCTTTGTTTAAGCGTTTAAACCCGAACCCATTGTTTAGAGAACTCAAGATCCAAACTTAACTTGAGTCACCATTCATTCGACTCCAATCCTAAGAAGTCCAAGGCAATGATTGAACTTACTTAGAGGTAGAACTTTGGTGCCTAAATCTGTAGGATTTTCTTTCGTTGCGACTTTGTCCACATGAATGCATCATTTCATAACATTTTTCCAAATGAAATGATAACGGACATCCACATGATTAGTCCTCTCATGGAACACCGGGTTCCTACACAAGTGCCACATACTTTGGCTATCCAAAGACACCACCACCTACCCTTTTAGGACCTTCCACTCTTCCAACAACCTTTTGCACCACATAGCCTCCTTTATGGCTTCCGTAGCCGTTATGTACCCAGCTTCGGTTGTTGAGAGTGCTACCACCGACTGCAACTGAGCCTTCCAGTACCTCAGCAACCACTTCATCCCAAGCCAAAACTCTTTTCTGGGATTACTCACAAATCTACTGAGAACACTCATTGCCTGAGAAATGTCGGGTCTAGTGCTTACCATCATGAACATGACTGATCCAACCGCACTAGAGTAAGGGACCTTAACCATTTCTTTTTTTTCCTCATCCATTCCAAGACATTGTTCGCTGGAGAACTTGAAATGACCAGCAAAAGGAATCTTGACTAGTTTACCATCTTCCATAGAAAACTTGTACAACACATTTTCTATGTAGGAAGACCGAGAAACTTTCAACCCATTTCTCTCTCTTTCCCGAATTCTTCTCATCCCAAGGATCTTTTATGTAAGGCCAAGATCCTTCCTCTCGAACTCTTTACTGAGTTGAGATGTCAACCTTTCTATCCTCTCCCTGCTATTATCAACCAACAACATATCATCGACATAGAGGAGGATAATTACCACTTCATCCACCTTGTGTTCAGGTGAGAAGGTTTCTGTGAAATCTATGCCTCCTCTTTGTGTGAATCCTTTCGCCACTAGCCTAGCCTTATTCCAGACTTCATCCCCTGGAGGGTTCCCTTCTTTGATCATGTAAGTGCACTTACAATCAATAACTCTCTATTTTCCCGGAATGTGCACCAATTCCCAAGAGCTGTTCTTCCTCAAAGAATCCATTTCTTCCTCCATAGCTAGCTTCCATCTTGACGAATCCTTACATCTCATGGCATCAATGTACGTTTTTGGTTCACTTATCCCTCCTTTTGTCCAAGGAGCTACTGCATTCGCAACCGCAAAACCATATCTCAAAGGTGGTCTGACAAGCCTTCTTTCCTGGTCCCTTGTGAGCTGATAATCATTCTAACTTGCTGCATCATCCCCTTATAGTTCAGCCAGCTCATGAGTGTCCTGAGCTCGGCATTCATCAATGGGCTCTACCTGGTCCGAGCCCTCTTGCCTTCCTTGCTCTACCTGAACTGAATATTCCTTGATGCTATGCTCCACAAATGCCGAACTAGTTTGCTCACTAGCCCCTGCAGGGTTAGTTTTCTCCAAATAGGGAAATAAAAATTCATTAAAAATGATGATTACGCCCAAAACATAATGTGGTAGTTGTAGCACAGCTTTGAGGTGTTGATTCCACAGGGAAACAAGTTAACTACAAGAGAAGGTCTAAACTTTAACACAAACGATAAAAGATTAAATGAAAGAATCTGAATTGAGTAATGTGAAATAATTGTGTAATTGTAATGAAGAGTATAATAAGGAAACAACAAGGTTCTAGGAATCCTCCCTAGATTCGTTGCCCTAATCCTAACTTGATTCAGTTGTTGTTATCTTGATTGCAAGTTTCATATCCCAAACAGACAATCAAAAAATATTCAATAAGAGCATATATAAACCCTAATGTAATTATTATGAAATACTCTTTGATTTCAATTCAAGCACACATGACATATCTTATAGATTTATCAAGAAACGACAATATATCTTAATGACAATATTGCAGTAATGGACAAACCTAAAAGATAGATCTACCAGACTCAATCACATCCAAACAACTTGACATAAGAAAAGCATGACTTGACTTATATGGAGAAGAAGCATGCAATCACCGGATTAAGAAAATCTTATAATAAGAAGAACATAAAGTACAGCTGTCACATGAACCTAAATTCTTCTTGTTTAATCAAAAAATACTCATAAACAATGCTTTGATAATAAATCCCAATTACAACTGAATCAAATAAATGAAAATAGGAACAACTACACCTAGGGATTCATCCCTTCGCCTTGCTAGGAGATTAGTTAGCCATGGGGCTCATGCTTGATCTCTTTGATGGAGTAGCTTTCTTGAGTTTTCCGGCCTCCAATGAATGTATGAGTGATCTCCTTATCAACCCTAAGTGGTCTATTTATAATACAAGGGTTCCAAAGGTGTTCTAGGGTTAAAACAAGCAATAAAAACCTAATTAGGTCATAACTCGGAGAAAGGGATCGTGTGGGTGCTGCACCCCTCCTTGGTGGGCGCCGCACCTCTCCTTAGTGGGATTTCTTCATGCTTCTGGGTACTGCACCCCTCCTTGGTGGGCGCCTAGGCGCTAGCTGGTGCATGTTCTGGGCACTGCACCCCTCCTTGGTGGGCGCTTAGGCGCTAACTGGTGCTATTCTGGAGGCCTGACCTTTGTCTACTAAACCTGCCATAACTTTCTCTAGAAAAATCATTTTTACAAGTCGTAAAATTCTACAAAAAATAGACTTCCGATTCTTTCTAAGCATATATGGTTCATCTCTTGGTTCTTCTTGCATCAATACAGTTTAATTTTCAAAAATGATTGATCTGTACGGGAAATTTTGGCAATTTAGTGAAACTCCTCTCCAAGTGCTTGTGAACCTTCACTCCAGTGTTCATTGAGTCATTGTGCTTCAAGAAATGATAGATTTTCCATCTCTTTTGAACTTAAAGTACCTGAAAATGCATTGAAATAGATCAATGATCTAAGAATGACACTTTAGAGTTGTTAAGGTATAAAAGTGCAATTCAAACCTAGATCAACCCTAAAATGCTAATAATTAAGTACTGCAAAGATGCATTTTATGACTCTAATCATAACCCCCAACTAGCTTATTGCTAGTCCCTAGTAATTCAAGCGAAAATAAGAGATGAATTCTATGGTGGGAATCAAAACAAAGCAAAGCAATGTTAGTGTTAAACCAAGTGTAATTCACTTTTGTCTCAAAAATTGCACATAACACGCGGCACATAAAATCATTAAATTTCACCGAAGTCCAAAAGTAATCTAAACATCAATCTTAAAATTGTTATCGACTCTTAACATCCATCTTACCACAATCCATTAATTCAAACACCCGGATGATTTTATGCACAACATTCATGAATACAAGTCTTGGCCTCTAAAATATATTAAATTGCATGACATCAATCACAAAAACAAGCTCCATAGGCTCACTTTTTGAATCACTCTCCACTATTGTAGAAAAATCACACTACATTGGATCAATAGGTCTTTAATAAATTTGTAATGTTAGGCTAAGGTAAAGGTTAAGAAAGAACGGGAAGGATTCACAAGTAAAAGAACTCAATCTCTTAGTTTTAGCCACGACCACTTTAAGCACTAGATAACCTTCAACACCCAACTCTTTCAGCCATTTTTTATAAGAGAATATCTCTCAATAAGTCACTACTTTTCTTTTCTTTTCTTCTTTCTTTGCCATAATTTCTTTTCTTTTGTATTTTGGCATAAGACCATTCACCTCCTTTTTTCATTTTTTTTATACTCTTTTCCACAACCCCCAACTTATCTTCTTTAGTGTACTTGGGTTATGGTTCTCATATTTCCATCCTTACTCCTTTTAAGTGCTTCTTAACAAATGTGTATAACTAAGTTCTTTTAAAAGAAAGGTAAGGATAAAATAATTTTAGGCTCATAAAGGTGAGTAAATTAGCTATTGAAAGAAACAAGGCTCAAATTTTTTTTCAAGAAAAAGACTCAAACAGATGACTAGTGATGAATATAGCAAGGGTAAGTTCGAAAGGCTCAAACAGTCCAAAAATGGCCTATATCATATCCTAAGTAATGTGCATTCTAGGAATTTGCCTCAAGTGATTATCAAGTAAGTTCTAGAGCTTGTCAAGACCGCAAAAGTATTTATAAATAATCACACATAAAACTTCTCTAAATGTTTTAGACTAATCATACAATCTTACCACAAACTAGAGTCTCAAACCAAATGAAGATTGACACTTAAATTATTCTCAAACTGAAGCGAGATTTAACTTCTTTTAAATGCTATATGCTATCTCAATTAAGCTCATATCATTGACATGTTAATTAACTCTAATGCTAACATAAAGCATGCTAAAAATAATCAAAAAGGAAAATGACACCAAGCAGTTCAAAAAAATATATGAAAAACAGGAATATGTTTCCTCCTTTCCTCCACCCCCAACTTAAAATAAACATTTTCCTCAATGTAAAAGCAAAAGTTAAGGAAACTCTCTTTGTAGCCAAAAGTGCACAGAAGCTAAAAATTGTGCACCACCATTTGAACTGTTTTATATATTTGTCCCTGGAAAAAAAATACGAAAGTAAAACTAGAAAACAGCAAAATAATATTAATAAACAAGAAAAAAAATATGAAAAACAATTAAAATAAAAATAAAAGGATATGTTGTGGGTTGCCTCCCATGAGCACTAAGTTTTATATCTTTAGCCAGACATTGCACCACTCTCACTGCTGGCCTCATTGTGGTGCTGAAGATGAGGCTCCAAACTCAATGGCCTCAGTGCTAATCTTTTGGCAAGGAATACTTAAAGTCCACTGCATGTGGCTCAAGTTTTCTTGGTGTTGCTCATTTACTATTAGCAGTAGGGTATCTGATTCCCGCATCCATGTAAGTTCTCTCAAGCAACTCCTTAAAGCATGGTTGCCAAGATTTCTTAATAAATTCCTGTGGCTTATCAAAAACATCAACAACATTAACGGCATGGGGATAAACTGAAGAATCAATGAATTCAAAATTATTATGAATGAATTCCGAAGAGTTAGAATTTTCTTTGATGTACTCATCCTCTTCATGTGGCTGCCATGAGACTCGAAAAACATTTACCTCTAGAGTCCTATTTCCAAATGATAATGTCATTAGGCCATTCCTACAATTAATGAGGGTGTTAGCGGTGGTAAGGAATGGTCTTCCAAGTATCAAAGGAATTTTTGACTCCGTGTTTACAGTAGAAACAGTATCTAAAACCAAAAAATCAACAGGATAGTAGAAATTATCAATTTGCAACAAAACATCTTCTACAATACCTCTTGGTTTTCTAACTGATCTATCCACTAATTGAAGTATCATGGAGGTTGGTTTGATCTCACCAAGACCGAGCTGTAAGTACATGGAGTATGGTATGAGGTTCACACTAGCACCCAAATCTAGCAATGCTTGGCCACAAGATATTTTTCCAATTTGGCAAGCCACTGTTGGACAGCTCGGATCTTTTTATTTGGGCGGTGTCTTGCTGTCAATTACTGCACTCGCTTGCTCCATTAAGAATGCTGTCTTCTTTACATTGTGCCTCCTATTGAGTGTGCATAGATCCTTGATAATTTTAGCATAGTTGGGAATCTATTTTATGACATGAAGAAGCGGGAGGTTAATTTTAACATGCTGAAGTTGTTCAAGAATCTCACATTTTAATGCTGAATTTTTCTCCTTAGGCTTAAGGAGTGCTTGAGGGTAAGGCACCAGTGCAGAATAATCATCATGGGCCTCTTGTTCCATTGGGGCTTTATCCTTGTTGCTCAAGTTTGATGGTAGAGTGGGCCCATCAATTTTCTTACCACTGCGAATGATTACGGCATTAACCTCTCTAACATTTTGATTTTCAGGTCCGGAGGTTTGTGCCATATGTTGTCCCCTTGGGTTAGGTTGTGGTTGTGAAGGAAAGAGGCCTTACTCTTGA
This sequence comes from Bretschneidera sinensis, assembly GCA_023935145.1. Taxonomy (NCBI): domain Eukaryota; kingdom Viridiplantae; phylum Streptophyta; class Magnoliopsida; order Brassicales; family Akaniaceae; genus Bretschneidera; species Bretschneidera sinensis. The sequence goes on along the minus strand of CM043702.1, from coordinate 54,800,401 downwards.
ACAGTCAAGAAACTAGTCAACTTGGTGAGTTGACTCTTTATTACTTTTTGTTCCTCTTTGATCGTTTGTTGCTCCTCCAGCAACCGTTGATTTATTTTACCTTGCTCTTCCACACTCTTGGCATGTACCTGCATAAATGACTTAATATATCTTCCAAAGGTAAAGATTTTTGAGGTGCATTAAATAAGGTTGCTTCCAGATGCCATTGGGTATCAGATTGGGCAGAAGGTTGCATATCGGATCTCCAACTAAAATTAGGGTGACTTTTCCAACCGGGATTGTAGGTGTTAGAGTAAGGTGAGTGTGGTTTCCCAAAGGAACCTACAGCATTATACTCTCCCTTCATCTCAAAATAAGTTGGACAATCCCTAGGTAGATGATCTACCCCATTACACATAAAACAAAGTTCATGGGACTCTACCCTAGCCACTAGTTCGGGGGCTCTAGCATCCTTGGTTTTTAAGGCTTCAATTTCCTTAGTTAGGGCCTCTAAATAGGCTTTAAGGTTGTCCTCTTCCCTAAGTTGATAAATCTCAGTGGGTTGATTTCTCCTAGTGCTTTCCATGGCACTTGGCCCTGTCCAAGTGTGGGCTTTTTTCGATAGGTCATCTAAGAAATCTATGGCTTGGTTGGGGTCTTTCTGTAGAAAATTTCCATTACACATCATTTCTATGAACTGTCTTTCCCTACTTAGAAGCCCATCATAGAAATAGCTAACTAGCCGCCAACTCTCATACCCATGGTGTGCACAAGAATTTAACAGGTCCTTGAAACGCTCCCAAACTTGATATAAGGTTTTGCTCTCCTTTTGTGCAAAGTTTGAGATTTGTCTCTTGAGGTTATTGGTCTTATAGGTTGGGAAGTGCTTGTGGAAGAAAACTCGTGTCATCTCATCCCAACTACCTATGGACCTAGGCCTTAATGAGTACAACCAAGCCTTGGCTTTTTCTTTAAGCGAAAAAGAGAAAAACTGAAGTTTGACGGTGTCTACCATATCAGCCCTACCTTGAAAGGTTGCTACTACTTCCTCAAATTCCATAATATGGATGTAAGGGTTTTCATTCTCAAATCCATGGAAAGTTGGTAACAATTGGATCATGCCCGGTTTAAAATCAAGTTGTTGAACATTAGGGGGGAACATGATACACGATGGGGTGGCCGTTCGGTTAGGGTGCAAGTAGTCTTTAAGTGTCCTAGCAACATTCTCATTAGGGTTTTCAACCATGTTAACAAGATTTTCTAAATTCTCTGTTGGGTGTACGCTAGGGTTTGATCTAGGTGAGATTTCACTAACAGATGTGGAAGGAAAGGGTATCTCTAATTCGGGTCCCTTAATGAATCTACCTCGCGAATCTCTCGGTCTAAGTATACACAACCTGAGTTTAAAAAGTAATAAAAATAGAACAAAATAAAAAAAAAATTAGAAAATTAAAAACTTAAAGAAATGAACGATAGTACCGTCTCGTCTTAGAATTGACAATCTTCTTTGTACTTAAGCGCGTTTCCCCTGCAACGGCGCCAAAATTTGATTACGCCCAAAATATAACGCGGTAGTTGTAGCACAGCTTTGGGGTGTCGATTCCATAGGGAAACAAGTTAACTATAAGAGAAGGTGTAAACTTTAACACAAACGATAAAAGATTAAATGAAAGAATCTGAATTGAGTAATATGAAATAATTGTGTAATTGTAATGAAGAGTATAGTAAGGAAACAACAAGGTTCCGAGAATCCTCCCTAGGTTCGTTGCCCTAATCCTAACTTATTCAGTTGTTTTTATCTCGATTGCAAGTTTCACATCTCAAACAGACAATTGGAAAATATTCAATAAGAGCATATATAAACCCTAATGTAATTGTTATGAAGTACTCTTTGATTTCAATTCAAGCACACATGACCAATCTTATAGATTTATCAAGAAACGACAATATGTCTTAATGACAATATTGCTGTAATGGACAAACCTAAAAGATAGATCTACAGGACTCAATCACATCCAAATAACTTGACAAAAGAAAAGCATGACTGGACTTATATGGAGAAGAAACATGCAATCACCGGATTAAGAAAATCTTATAATAAGAAGAACATAAAGTGTAGCTGTCACATGAACCTAAATTCTTCTTGTTTAATCAAAGAATACTCATAAACAATGCTTTGATAATAAATCCCAATTACAACTGAATCAAATAAAGGAAAATAAGAACAACTGCACCTAGGGATTCATCCTTTCGCCTTGCTAGGAGATTAGTTAGCCATGGGGCTCATGCTTGATCTCTTTGATAGAACAGCTTTCTTGAGTTTTTTGGCCTCCAATGAATGTATGAATGATCTCCTTATCAACCCTAAGTGGTCTATTTATAATACAAGGGTTCCAAAGGTGTTCTAGGGTTAAAACAAGCAACAAAAACCTAATTAGGTCATAACTCGGAGAAATGGATCATGTGGGCGCTGCACCCCTCCTTGGGGGGTGCCGCATCGCTCCTTGGTGGGCTTTCTTCATGCTTCTAGGTACTGCACCCCTCCTTGGTGAGCGCCTAGGCGCTAGCTGGTGCTGTTCTGGAGGCCTGACCTTTGTCTACTAAAACTGCCATAACTTTCTCTAGAAAAATCATTTTTACGAGCCGTGAAATTCTCCAGAAAATACACTTCTGGATCTTTCTAAGTACATATGGCTCATCTCCTAGTTCTTCTTGCATCAATATAGTTTAATTTGCAAAAATGATTGATCTATACAGAAAATTTTGGCAATTTAGTGAAACTCTTTTCCAAGTGCTTGTAAACCTTCACTCCGGTCTTCATCGAGTCATTGTGCTTCAAGAAATGATAGCTTTTCCATCTCTTCTGAACTTAAAGTACCTGAAAATGCATTGAAATAGATCATGATCCAAGAATGACACTTTAGAGTTGTTAAGGTATAAAAATGCAATTGAAACCTAGATCAACCCTAAAATGCTAACAATTAAGTACTATAAAGATACATTTTATGAATCTTATCAAATAACATCCCTACTTATTATGAGTTTCAATCTTTTTTGCTCTAAGGACCACAACCTATACCCCTTAGCCCCTTCCCCATATCCTAGAAACACACATTTTCTAGATCCTGGGCTAAATCTATCATCCTTTTGATGTGCATACGCAACACACCCAAAAGTTCTAAGGTTGTCCAACTCAGGGGGTTTAACACTCCACATCTCCGATGGAGTCTTAAGGTCCACAACCCTAGAGGGTGATCTATTAACCAAATACACAGTAGTAGACACCGCTTCCCCCCAAAATCATTTGTGTAATCTGGATCCATTTAACGTGCACCTAACCTTTTCCATAAGGGTCTTATTCATCCTCTCAGCAACTCCATTTTGCTGAGGGGTTTTCACAACCGTTCTATGTCTTAGAATGCCATTTAACTTACAGAATTGATCAATTTCCTTGTTAAAAAATTCTAAGCCATTATCGGTTCTTAACACCTTAACTACCCTACCCGTTTGAGTTTCTCCAACTTTTTCCACACCACTAATTTATTCAAAGCATCTTATTTATTTTTAAGCAAATAAAGCCAAACCTTTCTTGAATAATCATCAATTAAATACAGAAAGTAAAGATTATCTCCCTGTGTTGGTGTTCTTGCTGGTCCCCAAAGATCTGCATGAATGTAGTCAAGAATGCCTTAGACTTATGCACTCCGGTGTTGAAGTTGACCCGATGTTGTTTCCCAAGAACACAACATTCGCAGAAATCAAGTTCCTCTACTTTGTCACCATTAAGTAGACCGTTCTTGCTGAGAACTTGCAGGCTCTTTTTACTGATGTATCCCAAGCGATTGTGCCAAAGAACTGCCTTATCCATCTCAAACATCAAGCTTGCTGCTTGACCCTTGATCTCCATGTCTCTGATCATCTCATAGAGACCATCCTTCATTGTTGCTTTGATCACTATCAAAGATCCCTTGGTTACCTTGATCTTTCCTCTCTCTGCCTTGTATGTGTACCCCATGGAATCTAGCTGCCCCAATGTGATCAAATTCCTTTTCAAATCTAAAAGATACCTCACATTCCGCAGCAGCCTTGTCATTCCATCAAACATCCTCAACTGGATGTCTCATATCCCCCTTACTTGGTAAGAAGTTTCATTTCACAGGAAAACCTTTCCATCATTGGTTTCCTTGAAATTCTTGAACCAATCCCTGTGAGGACACATATGATGAGTGCACCCGGTATCCAAGATCTATTTTTCGCTGCCTTCTTGCCCTTTGCTCACACTTGAGCACACAACAAGAACATCATCCTCGTGATGTTCTCCCTTGGGAACTGAAGCTTCTCCATTCTTGGTATGGCTTCCTCCCTCATCCCTCATCTTCTCCTTATAATCTTTCTTGAAATGACCCTTCTTATGGCAGTAGAAGCATATCTTCCTTCCAAATCTCGGTTTAGAGTGCGCTCTCCCATGGCTTTCTACTCTACCTCTATCCCGATAGTAGCCATGTATGTTACTATGCGCTCTCCCATGGCTTTCTCCTCTACCTCTGTCCTGGTAGTAGCCATGTATGTTATTATGCGCTCTCCCATAGTCCCGATAGTAGCTATGTATGTTATTGTGCGCTCTCCCATGGCTTTTTCCTCTTTCTCTGTCCTGGTAGTAGCCATGTATGTTATTGTGAGCTCTCCCATGGCTTTCTCCTCTACCTCTGTCCCGGTAGTAGCCATGTATATTACTGTGCGCTCTCCCATAGCTTTCTTCTCTACCTCTGTCCTGGTAGTAGCCATGTATGTTACTGCCATACCGAGTTGTTGGCCTTCCTTTAATGAACAACCCTTCTCCACTTGATACACTCCTCATCTTGGCATCAAGATTATCTTGCAACTCTTTATTATGATCTAAAGCAAAGATTCGTTTATGAAGATACCTCTTATTAGGGAGAGTCTTGGTAAGAAATAACTCTTTTAGTTTCTTCCATATGACAGTTGGATCTTCCGAGTCTCTGCACTCTCTTGTGACATTATCCGACATGTGCAGAAAGATGGTGCTATACGCTATCTTCTTCATCTCATTCCGTTGGACCTCCCTGATACTTGCTGGAAAAACGTCATCTTCTTCAATCGCCAAGTCTACCTTCTGTTACATAAGAACAACCTTGATCTTCCACTTCCAAAGGGAAAAATATCATTTTCCATCAAACTTCTCAACAATGAAGTTCGAACCCATCTTGCAGAGAAGATCCCAGATTTATGCAGCACCCACAATTGCTTTCCAACTTCTTCTAAATCTCAAGAACACGATCAAAGATGGATCTCAATACCGTTCTTGAATCACCCTCAAGAACACAATCAGATATTGATCTCTACTCCGTTCTTGAATCACCTCAAGAACACGATCAGATATATATCTCTACTCCGTTCTTGAATCACCCAAGAAGTTGACCTTTGATTCTTGGAGTCTTACTCCGATACCTTCTGTTCTTGCTTCGATACCCAGCTGTTCTTGGACCACAGCTCTGATACCACTGTTGTGGTATCTCCTCAAGCTCTGACACCACTGCTGGTGATATCTCTTCCAGCTCTGATACCACTGTTAGGAAACCACCCTCAAGATGCCCAGGTGGTGATCTTCCAAACACCCAAGTCTAGAATGACTTGTAAAGAAAAGAGATAGCAAACGAAGCAAGAAAGAACACAAGCAATTTGTTATTGAGGTTCAGCAACTTGCCTACGTCCCTATGAGCTCCTCCGAGCCCTCTGCACTAAATCAATGAGTTCTTACAAGTTACAATAACTCCTCTCCAAGAGACCTCTTGTACTTGAAGAATGAAAGAAGAGAGAAAAGAAAGTGATAAGGTCTTGAGTTACCCTATAATTTTCCCTAAGAAAATTCCACTTACAAGTCCCTTGAATCCCCAATCTATACTACTCTCTCTCTAAACATCCAGTCTCTCTACAACGAGATCTCTCCTGTGTTTAGTGTCTTTGCACTCTCACACACCCATGTGTTCTATTTCACACACACTCACATGTCATCACATGTTATATCACACACCTATTGAGATTGAAGCTAGGTGACCCTTTATATAGTACACCACTTCTTGAACCAATCTTGAAGGTCAATTTCCACCCTCAGATCTTGAGGACCAATCAATCATAGCCCCTCATCAATCGTAAGTGATCCTGTGCATTTTGATCATGCCTCACGCACCATTTGAAATGCTGAAACATAAGCATCAGGTGTGCCTTCAAGCCGCGGCCTGGAGATGGGGGAGGTTTCTTGTCATGCTGGAGGCCGCGGCCTGGGGTGGCTGAGCCGCAGTGCATAGGGCCGTGTCATAGCGCGCACACCTTGGGCCGCAGCGCACAACCCCTCTCCCATCTTCTGGACTTCCTTGAGGCCGAGGCGCGCACAACTTGAGTCGAGGCGCCAAGACCTGATGCTGAACCTTTTCAAACCTTGTTTAAACCTTGGACAAAATACCAACAGGGAAGATGTTCCCAATTAATAATTCATGCATTGTATCTGTTTTAAATATTGATTTTATTACTGAGATGTTGAAGTGTTGTTCTTGATTGTAAATTTATTGATAGATAAATGAGTCTCACAGAGAGAGATATGGTGAGAAGGAAATATAGAGGTATTATATGATAAGAACTATTTGAATGATAGATCATATGTTGGGAACCTCATAAATAGGTAATTATGATATATAATTAATGGTCTTGGGGTGGATAAATATATGAGAAAAAAAGATTGATACAGAATGGGGATTATGATATGAGTAGTGATAATAGAATGCAATTATCAAATTTTATGAGATATAGATGAATGAATATTTGAAGACTATTTATACAAATTGAATACTTCTAGTAAATTTAATTCATTGAGAAAGTATAGCTCATCTCTCATTGTTAAATAAATTTCAGGTAGCAAGCAGGACAGATAGTTTGGTGAGATGAAATTCAAACGAAGTCATTATATGTAAGCCACGTGGTCCACATCCTCAAATTAATGGAAAGAAAAAAAATATTTGTAAATATTCATGCATATTATGTTGTATAAAATATTTAATTTGAAATATGAATGATGTATCTTCCCTATTAAGGGTTGAGGATTGATGAAAATAATTGCAGATGGTATTTTTTTATTTTTATTGTTGCATATATATGTTGTGCTGGAATTTTCAAAATGTGACAACACTGTCTCGGGGGTAGCCAACCTAGGATGGGTCGTTACACCAGTTACCTTCCTAGTCTTTTCAGCCAGACCAGCTGCCTTCCTAGACTTCCCTTTTATGCATATGAGTAATAACATGCAAGCAAGCATACATCAAAGCATTCAATTCAACTATCTAGCTCTTTCTTAAAATTATTATTTTTATCATATGTATTAAATTATCTCCTCATTTATCATATAAATTTTTCAATCATATTTTCAAAATTTTCATAACTTCTCAACATATTTTTCATTAATCCATCCTTTTTAAAATACAAATATAATTAATATTCAACATACTATTTAATCCCTAATTAATAAATCAATCAATTATCATATATAATAGAAAATACATCATTAAATCATTATAATTCAACAATTTATTCAAATATCATAAATTCATATTTTTATTGATCTTGATTACTAAAAGTAAATCTAACTCACCATGTAGCACTTAAAGCTACCCGTGGATCACCTTCTTGCTTTTTATTCTCCTTTCAATAATTTCTTGATATTGCTGATTACCAACATCTCAAATATGATGAAATCTTGCTATTGTAATTGAATGACTTTACTATCTCTAATATTTGAGAAATTTTCTTTATAACTTTTTGTTAAGAAATTTGAATTGAAGAAAGAAAGAAACCAAACAAGATTTAGTTAAAAAAAAAAAATCTCTGAAGCTTAGAGACTTATAAGCTTCTTCTTTTTTCCTTCTCCGCCGCTTTACCATTCAGAGATTTTTTGTTCCTTCACTGTTCAGAGATTTTTTTGTCGCCACTTCACCACTTCACATGAAGTTTACAATTGATTTTTTTTAAATACAATTTATATATTTGCCATTGGTTATTTACAATCCTGTCATCATTTAAAACTTACTGTTTTGTCATTACATAATTATAGTTTTATCATTTACCCTTTAAAAATCAATTTTTCATCTTTTCTTTCTTCCAAAAATTTTATAAAAATTATAGAGACATATAAAAGATTTATATTTTCTTCTAAAAAAAATTTAATTATTTTTCTCAACTTCAGTCAATATTTGCCCTCAAAATTCTTTCATTGCAACTTCAAATTTCAAAAAATTTCAATACTTTCTTCTTCAAAAATTTCTAACTCTTTTCAACAAAATTTTCAATATTATCTTTCAAATATTATTTCAAATCAATACTAAATCTTTCATCCATAGATTATTTAATTCAATATAATATATGTAAAATTAATTTTTTACCTTTATTTTATAAACACAAATATTACACAAGTCATTTTGTAAGAGAGAGAACCAACAACAGTAAGTTAGTTTATTTTGTTATTCCTTTAAAACCCGTATTTTTACGTCACTTTGGTATGTTTATTAATTTTATTATCGGAGGGTTCTCTTCAGAATATAAAACTAATTTTTTTGTGTAAAAGTTCGTGTGCTAAACTAACTCGAGTACAGGATGGAAGTTAAACAGTCTTCCCATCTACACCATAGTATTTGTTCCACAACCACTTCCTTGGAGACCAAAAAGATCCGAATTACTACCTGTCAAATTTTTTGGCATCAACCGTGTCCAAAATAAAATGGTGGGGTAAGGTTTAATGATTATATGGTAGACCATGAAAATATGAAACAAAAATTGTAAGAGATTACTGCCCATAGGTTAACTAAACAGAATTTTCTCCCCAGAAGTGCCTGCTAGCTTGCTGCATTAAGGCTGCATCTTATAGGTGACCCGTACGTAGTGGTTCATAGTGGTCTCACACCAATTCACCTATTCTCTTTGAGGCCGCTTACTGGTGGGTCTGCATATCAATTTTTTTATTGTTTTTATTATGATCATAGACTCATAGTAACTCTAATGGAATTCGAACATTAACTCCACAAAGAGAACTCAAAATAATATACAGGTTTGAATTGTAAACATTTTTAAGAAAACAAAAATAACAAAGAACAACCTAAAGCAATTAAAAGTTATCTGAAAGGAGGGAGTGTTTTGAGTGCAGTTTTCTTGAAATTAGTTTTCAAAACTTATAAAATTAATACCAACTTTTTTCAGTACAACGAAGAATTTTAACTTAACCATTCCCAACCAATGTAATAGCAATTTTATTATTATTATTTTTTGAAGATTTGATTTCATGACTTCAAAGCAATCAAGTGTGTTTTAACTTGGAGTATCTTGAGCCTATGCTCGCTTGTGGGAAAGGGTTTGAACTGTGTTAATGTAACTTTCTTTTGATGTATTAATGTTCTGTTTGATATTATTAAAAAACAAAAACACTTTTAGGGATAACCAATCTTGCTAGCTAAATTTTTACATTGTAGGCTATGTTTGACCTATTGGTAGGATATGAAAAGATTTTTTTACCTTACCTTACCTTTCCTTTTGTTTGGGACTATATTATGATCAAAAAGGATTAAACTATGACTCAAGTATGCTTATCATACTCAATTATGGTTATTTGAAATTGAAAAGATTTGTTTAAAAAAAGTGCATATAATATCTTTCCTTGATTTTAAAAATTAAATATTTTGTTTAGTTAAACACTTTTTTTTAATTCAATTTGATTATAATTCTATTTTATTTAATAATGTTCAAATCCCAACTCCCAAACAAAAGAAAATTCAGGTAAAATGTCTGAACGAACTTTACTTGTAGTGTAAACATAATTTTGTAGTTTTCTGTTTCTAAAAAATAAATAACTGCTTTAGAAAAAGCTGTTTAATAAATGTATGAGAGAAGAACTCAAATCTTATCCTACGATGTGAAACCATTGACAGGAATGTTATCATTTGGCAGATATTAATGAACTGGTTTAGTACCTACTTTGGAAGTTTCATACTTAAATTGAGTGGTGGTAATTTGGTAGCCTGTCCTACTTATCAAAATTAAGAGGAGGCTAAATATGTGCTTATGGTGTCTCCCAAGACCATAAACAAACAAAACTTATTGGTGGGACTTATAACCAAAGGACTGTAGTGGCAAGCAAGAAAGCAAGAAACCAAGAAAGAGGATGGAAGGAAAGAAAAAAGTTCACATGCTTTTTCTTCTGTCTCTCCCACATAAGAAATCCAGGTTGGTCACTAAATGATATCATTCATGTGTATAAAATATATTTATTATTTAAAAAAATAAGAAAAATTAGAAAACCTAAACCCCAGTTTCTAATTCTCACCTCAGTTATTTTTTTTGTTGCTTATGTCCATCATTTCAATTTTTTGGTGTTTCTCATTTATAAATTGGATAGAAAGTTGAAACTTTTAAACTTTCTGATTAATGGGTATCCATCAATCATCATAAATTCATAAACAAATGATTGAGAAAAGATATTTTCTTTTGTAAATTTGGATTATTCGTTCTTGTTTTCGGTAATATTCTTATTAAGTTGTTGTTGGGTTTTTTCTTTATTTTTCCGCCACTTCAACAAGCATAAATTCTCTGTTATTGCAAATTTACAGCCCTCCACCTCTCTCCTAGCTGGGAGGCGCAGGATAGATGAATGTGGTCTGCTCTGCTGGATTCTCTGTTCTTAAAAAGATTTCTTGCTTTTTACCTTGTCTTTTATCCTCTCCTTTTCACGGATGCCTCTCCTCTTTCTAGGCGGTTTTAGGCACATTGTGTAGCTGGTGTACACATTACACATACATAGTGATGTTGCATATTCACCTCTTTTATTCCATTTTCACACTACCATTCTGGGTATAAATACACTATCAATCTGGGTTTTCTTCTCATTGCAGTACCTCTTCTCAGTCTTTACTATATAGGTGGGCTGTTTAGTGGAGTTTATCGACTAGCGAAAATGAGCTATTCACATCATACCATGGGCTCTGGTTTGTTGCTCTTTCCTGCTTTTATGCTCGTACTTAAATCATCTTTATTTGATGAATGGTATAGCTGTTGTTAGCTGTTGTTAGCTGTATGTATTTCTTCCATATGTTGGAGTAATTAGTTTCCTATGACTCTTGAATGAATTGAAATTTCTTGGTTCATTCATAAAGTTTCTAGCAATTTTTCTATTCTTTGAACTTAGTTGATTAATGACTTCATTGCTACAAATTTTAGGTAGTAGAACTTCCAGAAGGACATTTGAGTTTGGAAGGACACATGTGGTGAGGCCTAAAGGTAAACATCAGGCTACTATAGTTTGGCTGCACGGCCTTGGTGATAATGGCTCAAGGTATTACTGTTGCTTTTTCCCTGTTGTTGTATCCATTTCTTACAGTCTTGTGATGATTCTTTGAAGTATTGCTGTGATTTAGTATTTAAAAACACACGTTTTAGTTTCTAAAACTCTTGCCTAGAATCAAATAATTAAAGACTTTCTTGTGTACTATTAGAATTATTTTCTATTGCAAGCTTGATAATTGCTAGGTGTATACCAAGCTGTTGATGATATTTTCTTCATAGTTAAGTTTGCCATGAAATTTGACTAACCATGACTAAATTTCTATGATTAAACCAAGCTGCAGGTCATAGTTTCAGTTAAATTCTATTAATCAACAGGGTTATTTGGCTACATTGGAACAAAAAAATTTAATAATTGTCTGAATTTGGTGTTTATTCCATCAGTTCGCAATGTGATTCTTTCCTTTTGTGTAAGTACAACAATGTGCTGGTAGTGTGCACTTTTTGGTTTTCAAAAGAATTAAAAGAAACAAGTTCAGGAATGTCAACATCTTGGCATGTTCTATAATGATGGGTCCATACGATGTTAAATATTTTAAATGTTCAGCTTCTTTTAATTGGATTCAACTTCCAATAAATTTGGTGGGAGAGAGCAGTGACGCCGCAAAATAATACATATTCCATTATTCGTCCTTCTTTTGCTCGTCTCATTTGATGCTAAGCTTAACTTTGGAAGCTGTATGAAAAGAAGTATATGCCATATTATTGGATGGGGGAATGCTAGTTCTCTTGGTTTTCCTGCCAAATGAACAAACATTGATACTCTTTAGAAGAAGCATATTCATGCTTATATAAAGGATACAAATTGTTCCAGAATTCTTCTTGATAATCCCAAATTGCAGTGCAGTGAAATTGGATTCCCCATCCAAGATGAAACTGGCGCAGAGCTTTACACACAATTATACTTTAAGGCCCTACTTTCTCTCAACTACTGTAGTATGAATTTTTTTTGGTAAATATTATAAGCAGTTTACTCCTAAATTTTGTAAAAATTCCAAGGAAGTTGCCTAGATTCTCATGTTTAGCAGATTAGAATAAATTAGGTTGCCCTAAAATTTATAATTTTAAGTTGAAGTCGGACATGATTTCTCATTTTGTGCCTGTTTGGTCGCAGCTCATCCCAGCTCTTGGAAAGCCTTCCTCTTTCAAATGTAAGGATGCATGTGTATTCTATTATTTTTTAGCTTTTATTCTTTCTCCTGCGAATATATATTCACTCTATCCTCCATTGGTTAAAGTTTTCTGATGTACATGATATTGTCTACGATTATCATATGTTTATGTTTATGTTGATGTTCTATCACATCTATGCAGATAAAATGGATTTGCCCAAGTGCTCCTACTCGTCCTGTTGCACTACTTGGTGGATTTCCCTGCACAGCCTGTAAGATTGGTTGCTGTTTTCTTCTAGCAATTTAAATAAGTATTATATCTTTATATATTCTTTTTTCAAATATCTCCATTAAAACTAAATTTCTTTATCAGTTCTTTGCTACTCATAAAAATCACTTAAAATGCTTATGTGATCTACATCAGGGTTCAATGTTGGAGAGCTTTCAGAAGATGGTCCAGATGACTGGGAGGGTTTAGATGCCTCAGCAGCACATATTGCAAACCTGTTGTCAACAGAGCCGGCTGATGGTAAGCCAGTTTATCTGAAACATAACTAGATTAGAGGATTATAAAATTTCTATGTAACTTCCATGTAGTTATTCCACTACAAAAACAACTGAATTCCACCTTGAAGTTCAAATCTGTTTATACCTTTATGAAACTTTTGTTTTTAACCTTAACTCTGTCTTTATTAGTAACCAAGGTCTAGCCTACCTAAATATCTAAGGACTTTGTTATAGTGCTAAGCCCATGTCAGTTTTCAGGTCAAACTTCTTATACCTTGCTATTCTCCAAGCTATAAATATTGTACAACATATCCAGAATACCAGTCTTGAGGTAATTTACAAACTGATTTATTTTTTAGGGTATCAACTGATTTGATACCACGTTTCCTTTTTGACAGTTAAGGTTGGCATTGGAGGTTTCAGTATGGGTGCTGCAACAGCCCTTTACTCTGCAACTTGTTGCGCTCTGGGAAGATATGGAAATGGCAACCCATACCCTATCAACCTGAGGGCAGTTATAGGACTGAGTGGCTGGCTTCCGGGTTCAAGGTACGTAATTCAAACTTTCCTTCAGAGACGAACTATAGTGCATCCTTCTTCATTGAGGTTATTATTTATGCTGGGAATAACTTGCACTTATACTTTCCCCAGAATATGTGTGGCCTACATGCTGAATACATTTCTTTCAATATATTGTAAATATTATTGGTTAAAGGTTATTATCATGCAGGGCCTTAAGGAACAAAATAGAAGGTTCACATGATGCTGCAAGGCGTGCTGCATCCTTGCCCATTTTGCTCAGTCATGGAACTTGTATGTGTCTTCATCTCTTATGTGCCAATGTTGCGATCTATCTAACTTTTATACGTTCCTTCACTTGTAAATAGCGCACAACATAGTATTTTTTCTATAAGCGCACACAAAGTTTTTAACAGTAGCAGTGTAGCATAAGATATTTCTAGAGTCAGTAATTGCTCTTGAAAAGTTCAGAAATCCATTTGTGAATTGGATTTTGCATTAATCCCCTGCATTACGCCATCCATTTGGCTTTAGTGATGTAATTTATGGAGGCTTGAGACTCTGTTGAACCCTGCTCACTTTCTTAGTTTCTTCGTCTAAACGACTGAACTTGAAGCTGTTATGAATTTGTCTGCAACATAATGGATGTATTATGTTTTGTATACATATAATGAGTGCCTGGAAAATTTCTATTCCGAATTTAAACAGATATCCATTTTTTCCCATCTTAACAGTTGTGCTTCCTGAAAATTGTTTCATTAACTTTTGGATAATGATGTTCTGTTTGTCCACAAAGCTTTTGCTTGTTCAGTGAAACTAAACTGGCTCTCTTATTATCCTTTTGAAGGTGATGATGTAGTCCCCTATAGATATGGAGAGAAATCTGCCCATTGCTTAAATACAGCAGGATTTCAGCACCTCACTTTTAAATCCTATGAAGGGTAGCTATCAGTTTCATCTCTTTGCAAGAAATGACTCATAATTAACAAATTAAAATAACCAATTTTCCAAATGATATGATTTTTCTGTGCAGGCTTGGTCATTACACAGTCCCTAAAGAGATGGACGAGGTCTGCAGTTGGCTTACCGCGAGGCTGGGGCTTGAGGGATCCCGCTCATAATTGTTGCATGGAATCAGTTTGTAGTTGGAACCGGTGAGGAGGAAGAACAGGGAAATAATAATGGGGAAAAGAGAAACAAATGCAATGTAGAAGAAGGTAGTAGATAAAATGGGTAGTGGGGTATATGGTATAGTTAAATCAACCTTCCTAATTCCCTTTTTGTCTTCTTGCTTGTCTTAAAATAAAGTTTTGGACGTGTTTTTGCCTTCTATTTTGCTTGTAGAATATAGATGATAATGGGTTTAGTCAGTTCCACTTCTGAGAGAATTTTGATGTTACTCATTACTACATGATATTCAGTCCAGTTGCGTGTGAATCTTAGCATCCTCTCTCACTCTCTTGATTGCTTATGTGCATATATGAAATGAAGTTAAGGGCGCAGGCTTATATTAATTAAGCTCTAAGAGGAAGTTATTATCATTTATCATATTCTCCAAGCCAAGCTGAGGATGGGGAGTCGGTTGTAAACTGCCAAGTAGAATCAACCCTAAAATCTGAATGGTTCCTGTTAGGGTTTTAGTAACATCAAAATTGGTAGAGGATATATAGAAGAATAAACAAGCGTTTAAATGATAAGAGAACTTTATGGAAGCCGCTCTGCCAAACAAGTTTTATGTTCCGTCACTTAACCTGTCTCCTTCAGGTATTTGGTTAAATTATCATAAAATCCTGTCATTGTTGTTCTTCTAGGAATGACAGAACATTACACGATTCTCTAAACTTACACAAAGTTCCTATAAAATGTTAACAGAAATGATTGATGTAACAACTATATTCCTCCTGCGCTGTTGTGCAAAGATGTTTATTAACATACCGCTTTCTACTTCGTACAGTAGCAGTAGTATTTACAACAAAGTCAAGAGAATAACATATGCACAGGATTACAAACGGTAATCAAGAGAATAACCCTGCAAATTTGCTTTGAAAACCAAATAATTATGTTACATTAAATGCTTGTAACAGTACCAAAATCTATAACAGTAAGGGAAAAAAACGATAAACTAGCACTTTATCAGTAAACTTCCAGATTTTGCTGGCAATATAAAACTTGGGTTCAGCTGACTTGTGAGCAGTTTCTTGACATCACATCCTGAAGCAAGCAGTGGAAAACTTAGTGATTATTTATAGTGCTTTTGAGAATAAATCTTATGAACTAATTCCCTTGTCAATCCAAATAATAAAGTATTGACTCACCATAACATCGTGCATGCCATTCACTGAATACTGGTTCTACTTTGGTGATGACTTTCAATTTGATTAACACCATCTTTAGAATTACTGTAAGGCGTAAGAGGAGGGAAAGAAGGCACAGCTAGCAAAACAAATTTACGACCACTCCTCAAGCCTGGAGAATTGCTGGACCTCAACCCCCTTGATCCAAGCTGTGGGGGAGACACCCGTTTCTTATTTGGCGAGCTAGCTTTCACTGCCTTGGTGGGGGTATAACTGTCCTTGAGAATCTCAGGTGTATCATTGTCAATTATGCAATAGAGTGGACTGTCAGAACTTAGGTAATGTGGAGCCTTGTTTTCACATAGTTGTGGTATAAGACTTGAGGATGAAGCATGGCAATGAAGATGACTAGCTGATGACTGGAGACTACTTTCCTTTTGCAACTGGTTTCGTGAAATGTTTACATTGGGTGAAGCCGAGGAAGCCACTGCTCCAGAGTGAGGTTGTGACAGTGGGGTTAGATGGCTCATATCAGCAAGTTCTTCCCATGTTGGTGAGAACAGAGTTGCTGTCCCAGCCTTTGTGCAACCAGTGGGAAGCTCCTGAGTTTCCAGCTTCTCCTGAGATGGATACTTCCATCTTTCAGCTCTTTGGTATATTGATTCTGCAGTTCCAACATTAAAAATAAAAAAGGCAAGTTGGCTACTCTCAAAAGGAGCAAAAATATAAATCCATTTAGATGCAAAATTTAAATATATAAGATATATTTTTATGCGCCCACTTTCAACAGAAATTGTTTAAAATCGTATCAGTTGTTTACTAATGATGAGACAGACAAAATCAACAGCTTCTGAGTTGTTTACCAATTGAAGTGCATAAAATGGTCAAATTTTAAAGGATGACTCATTCCCTTACTCATGCTTTCTTATAGAACATATAATGAAGGCATATATATATTACTACTGATAATACAAGTTGTACAAGTTTCTTAGAAAATTCAAATATTTCAGTCAGCAAGAAAAGATAGCTATATAGGAGATTGAACCTAATTTGAAAACATATTTCAGGAAAAGAGTAACATTTGATTATATGCTCCTGTGATGACATCAACTACACCTTCCTGTATGACAGTATCATTCAGCAAGTTTGGGCATACTTTTTTTAAGTAGTAGTTTGAACCCGGTATACTTGATATGCCAAGGGCTAACATACCAAGAGCAGACATCCAATAATGATACCTTTCTTACGGCAACTTATGAAATCTAACATAATTCTAATACCAATTATATTCCATGGGGTTATTAACGATAACTCTATGGCTTCAGAGCATAAGCCAATGCACCTCTGCATTTAGCATTGGATAGACCTCATGCAATAACTGTCCTAGCTCTACCTTATCTTTTGTTTCATTTCTTTTGGAACAATCACAAACACTTACGAATCTACTACCAGAAATTCAATGCTAATCTTCGCATTCAATGTGTATTCCTCATTTTTCAATTATTCAACCATTTCATTTTACCAAATTCAATGTTAGTCGGATTAGTCAACATTTATATATTTCGGTGCAACAAGAAAATGTTATTTGTAATAAGTAGTTTTGTTGGTTAACCGGTCACATTTTATTCATGAATTTGGATAGGTACTAGTCTAGATACAGAAAAATAATTCGATCTAATAAGTATAAATACCAGCCATAAATAAGAATCGGAGAAGTTTCAATTTTCAAGCCACCACGTGCCTCTTAAATTCTATTGTTGTAACTTGTGCAAGTTTGAGACCTCATGTACTTCATAGGTTTAAGAGAAAAATTATTAGTGCAAAGAGTTCAATAACATCATTCCAAGATGGCAACATATAAATTCAGATAAATAATAAGACAAAAATAAATGGAAATTAAAAATATAACTCTAACCTGGCTTTTTGCCGAAAGAATTGTTGCAACCTTCACATCGGCATCCATCAGAGCATCCAACTTCAGCCTTGAAATAAAGCGGAAATGTGACTAACCAGAATGATAAAGAGCAAAACTTATGCCAACTGGCATCCTATCCCCACTCATCTTAAGTAAGAAGGCACAAAGCCTTTTCATTTCATTTCAAAAAGAGAAAATGGGCCCATTAATTTCAGAAGTCCATGCCACATCAGCTGGGATGAGACAATGCAGCCAGAAAGAACAGTACTTTTACAAAACTAAAAGCAGAAAAATTATTTTGCTATTATACGGCAAGCCATCAATGTAAATATATACCTGATAGCATTCACAATATTTTTTAAGACACTTTGACTTCCTGCAATTGCATCCTCTTTTGTGTCTGGCTGAGGATGGAGTTTTCCAGCTTCGATCTTCCTGTGAATGTCCTCACATCATAGTATTCCCAATCACAGAAGGCAAAAGAACATGAATACTCTGACTCTGAGAAGGAATTACCACAATATTTGCTGGAGAATCAGTGACAAGCTTAACAATCTTTGGAGCAAATGCAAGTGGATTACGGGATTCGATTTGTTGCCGTGTTTCAAGAACCCTGTCCTCATACTCAGGCTTGTTAAGACAGCTTTCACATGCACAAGAATCCATGCAATAAACTCCGGCTGCAAAGCACTCGCAATAACTGCCAATGACAAAAAATTACTAAAACAAACTAAAAAATATACAGGGTCGCTTGAATGTGCCTCTCTTTGTGGGAAATAAGTTCGGGTAATTTTTAAGTTAATATCAAATTCTGCTCTTAAAATTGGTTCAATAAGAAAGAAGAAACATAAAGTCAAGAAAACTGACATATGGTTAATTCCTCCACCCGCACCCCAAAGGAGGGGGTTTTACAGGCTGCTATACAAGCAATTTAAAAATGCCAAAAAATAAAATGAATATCTAACTGGTTTTGCTATTCTTTCTAGAAATATATATATAGCCAAGAAGATGTAAAGACTAGTAACATTACATACAACATTTGTTTGGTACGTTAAGGGCCTGGTTGAGCATCCTAAAGAGTATCAATCAATCTGTTTTATTTTTTATAACATCTAAGACACTTCCATGATCTTGAAGAACACCATAATAAAAATTTGGAATCATCAACATGATGATATGGTATCAACTATAGGAATTCTCAGAAATGCTGTTGATGAGAGTTCTCACTGGAACGTAAGATAATGACTATCTTTTTTCAATTAACCCCATTAATACTGATGGATATTGCAAGATTATATGCAAAAGAGAGGCCTTTTTCTCTGTTCCTTATGTTAGGAAAATAATCCTACATGGACTTCAACAAAATTTCAAACAGCCACTTAAAAATTCACAAGTTTCAGATGGATCCTATGCTAGCATCCAGATTACTTACAGTTTCAAGCATTTTGACCTCTTACAATTGCAACCTTTGCAGCCCTCGCTCTCACTAGTGCATGTAGCCTTCTTCCTGGATGCATCACAAACCCTCAAAATGGGTAAGTCATGTGAAAAGGAAAATTAACCGTCAGAAATTTTTAAGTAAGAGAAAATAAATGTTTACTTGCCTCTTCCTTTTCGGGCTACCTTGGTTTAGCTCCGCAATAAAATCAGCATTTTGTGAAGCCGGCATTATCCCCTCCAATGGAACTGCCTCCTGTTCAAAAGGTGTCACATGCAGAGAATTGCAAGGAGGCTTCATACTGTCAGGAGACTGAGACATGCCAGTACTGCCTACCACAACAGCATGAATTTCCTTGCTATTATCATCCATGTGAGCACTGCTCAAAGATGAAATTGAGCTCGCACTACCATTCAAGTTCTTCAATAAGTTATCTCTCCTCCCAGGTATTAGTTTCTCTTGCAAACTCGGAAGACCAGCTGATTTCTTGCTAGCAGTTTTATCTGACCCCATGGACACCGATCTGGCAATGCAATTTGGATGCAAACCAATACCAGAGGGAATGGGAGCTGAGATGGCAATGTTTTTGTCATTTTCAGTGCACCTAGCAAATTCAGATGGATACAAAGAGGGTCGGGAAGTCATGTTCTGAGCACAGCTGATTGCCTGCCTACTCTTGGAGACTCTGTGTTCAACATGAGATTGAGATGGACTCTTGCAGGCCATTGCAGCCTCAAATTGAAGATGTCTACGTATGCCACGTTGGTGCTGATTGGCCTCCTACGTTTGCATAAGAATTATTCTACCACACCAAATCTTGAAAGTGAAAAACAAACATGAATTTCCATTTGGTTGTACTTGCCTCGTTTAAAAAATATAATGTGAATGAATATTCATCCTTTTTGCCAATTAGAAAATATTTTAGTATCTTCCAATTCATTTTTCATAAAGGTTAATCATCCTAGGAATGATATAAAACGGAAAGAAAAGAAAAAGAGAGAGAAAGAGAGAGAGATTTTGCTTAGAATATTTGAAAAAAGTACTTGACTTGAAGTGGTTCCACACCACTAGTAAGTTTTAAGTGACTAACTAGATAATGCATAAAATCCAGAAACACTCTTACATCATAAAACCTGTAAAGCATTCCTATGTGTTAAATATTCTGAGAGTACTTAATCACGCCTCAATTAATATATAATGCAAATAGCCCTAGATCTTTATGAAATGCTCTTGAAAGGAAGGTTCCATGTGTAGGCGACAAAGAACGATAAAAGAAATTTTAGAAGTTAAGACCATGAAAAAGCAAAATAAAAATTTCTTATTTTTGAAAGATCCATCAACAAGTAAAACGTAACAAAGAGGTCTTACATACAACCTTACACTGTCAATGGAAAAAAAAGGGTAATATTCTAAGAAAAGTTGTGAATTAATGTACCTATAGCCATCTAACGTTAAAGAATGTTCTTTACTTCTTAATTATAGCAATGAAAACAATATTCAACCTACAAGAGTGAAAAAAAAAATAAGGCACAACAAAATATACACAAAAGAGAGAGAGAGAACATGTGACTTCAAAAGAAATGAGGTTATGTTTCCTGTGTCATGGCCTTACTACTTGTCACTTGCTGTTTAACAAATAATAATTCAAAAACTGTCAAGTGATTGAATTAGTTTCCTCCAAAAAGATAAAGCAAAAAGAAGAAAAAGAAAACAAAGAAAATATACCAAGAAAACAAGTGAGCTCAAAACAAAGAATTTTGATCTATCCAAGTATTTATTGCTCCTTCAAACTATAATGACTAACAGAAAAAAGATATGAGAGAGTAAAGAAGGGGTTGATACCTTTCCTCAGCAAGCCCCCAAATTAGGGGTGCTAAAAATTTGACATGTAGGAGGAATTAGGGGTTTATAGGGAAACCTCCAATACCCTTCCTCTCTTTATGAAAAAAAACTCCCGAACAGGGGTTTTTAAGTTACCTCTCCTTTACTTCCCCTTACTTTACCCTCGATAAAACCCTCCCAAACAAGCTGTTAGGTGCTGTGAAAAGTTTTTATGTACATAAAACCCCAAGAAGTGAAAGTCTGGTGTACAAATGAAGCAGTATCATGAACACCAGGATGTGGCAACAACAGGTTCTTCGATGGGTTTCCGAGGTTATCTACGTTCAACAATGATCCACCTCCAAAGGAGTTTATTTCCTGACTGGATAATTTTATTTCTTGCCATAAGGGGTATCAAAATACTACTGGAAAAACATATAAAAGATATTTAATCAAATTAAATTTCAGCAGCCCCCTTGTGCACCCCTCCCCAAAAGAAAAGACCTCTACATTTCTATTTAAGAACAGGTTGCCACTTGAAGTCTTCTCCAGTTGCATCAATCTTGATAAACTATATATTTAATGATGTAGCAAGATTTTATTAGATGCTTAACCTAATGGGATAATAGAACTTAAGCTTCAAATTTCATACTTTCTCATTCACTTTGCCACCTTAGTTTCTTAGTTCAGTAAGGTAGATCAAATACTTACCACAATTAAGATGAGAAGATGTTTTTAAATCTCAATTTGGAAGAATATAATGTAATAGTATAAGAAGAAATATGATATTAATATGCAACTTAGTATGTACCTTATCAAATCCATTTGGTAGTGGTCTTAAACTTTCTGCCCAATCTTGATGTGCCTCTACACTCTGCAGAGATTCAGGAAGTGACTGACAACTACCATCCCATTTGCTATATTGATCACCTGCATTCTGCAACTTCACATTCTGACAAATGTGCAATATTTTTTCTTTGATAGGTAAAAGAAATATTATATATAGGAGTATATAACAAACCTACAATATAAAATTAAAAAAAAAAAAGCAAAAAAGAACTCAGTGACCAAGGTGTTTTATATAAAATTATATAATATGAAATGT
The DNA here is from genome assembly GCA_023935145.1 of Bretschneidera sinensis. Lineage (NCBI taxonomy): Eukaryota > Viridiplantae > Streptophyta > Magnoliopsida > Brassicales > Akaniaceae > Bretschneidera > Bretschneidera sinensis. The sequence continues at coordinate 54,778,320 of CM043702.1, read as the reverse complement.
ACTGAATTATTCACCTGAGCCACATTTTGTTCAGAGTGTTGTGCTGAAAATCCAGCATCTAGAAACACATCAGACTCAACATGATCCCTTACCCCTTCAGACTTAAACTGTAGAAAATCATCAAACCTTTCGTCATCCCTTTGATGACCTTTGATTTCGATCAATTCCACTGAATCTAAGGGCAAGCCTTCTTCAGTGCGATCTGACAATGTCAGCACTCCAGCATCTGTATTGCAATCATTAGCATCATCAACTCTTTTGGCAGCTACTTCGGGGCCAGTAAAACAATTTTGTAACAGCTGAGGCTCATCATTAATTTTTACGCTTCTATTAGCAGAGTTCAGACAGCCCTCCACAGTATCAGCCAGATATTCATTGACACACACTGGAGGACTGCCTGTCTGGACTTCCTTTTGAAAGCAAGGTCTCAGCACAGAGTTCAATTGGAAATTACACTGCCCATAAACATTTGAACCAGCTGCATCTACATTATCTCTGTGAACATGCAGAGAGAATCCTTCAGTTTATTTTCTTTCGAGGATTAAGAATCCCTCACATTATAGATTGAAATTGGGGGTGGGGGGCGAAGGAGGGCATATGATTAAATGCCAAATTGCAATGAACATTGCCCTTACAAGAAAGAATTCTTATGCATTAGAAAATTACATTGCCCTTACAAGAAAGCATTCTTATGCATTAGAAAATTAAGACAAGTGACACCTTTTAAGGAAAGTAGCTTCTCGCTGCAGATCTATATGGGGTGATGTAAACACAGGAGGTGGAGTTGGGAAACTAGTTTCCAGAAACCTTTGTGTATATCGTAGTGCCTTTACTGACTTTATAGGAGAGAGACTGCTCAGGTAATTGAAAAAAGGCGATTCCTACATTGAAAGAAACAAGCAAAAGGAAGTAACCACGTAATTCAAAAACTCATAAACCAAAATAGTATCTGCATCATAAGCAGTTGACACCAGAATCACCGGTCCAATATTTTTTTTCACATGATAGGATTCTAACAAAATGTGTATAAAGGGTCCATATGTTAAGAAAACAATACCAAATGACCGTACCAGAAATGCAAACACATTATATGAGGGTTGTACATGATAATGTAATGGATTAATGAACCTCTTTTAAAACAATTTCTAAAATTAAAAATGAAAGACAGTTTCTCACTTGACTCCAGTATTGATAGAATTCATTTGACAAAAGATTAACCACATGGTCCAACAAAATAAGGAAAACTTCTAGAAGCAGCTCCAAAGTCTACTCTTACAACGATCATATGAAATGCCCTATTCTTATTTGATATAGCTGAATTTTCATTTTCGCAATGAAATATGAAGATATAAACATTCATTTACTTTCTAATCTTACCTTTCTCAGCAATCAAAGAGGCAGAAAAACTAAAATTTGGGGCAAAGAAGAAATCCTGATTAAACAAATATTATCCTAATGTATGTTATAACAAAACCTGATGCCCAAGTGCATTAAAACCCTATATCACTACTACAGTCAAAGTTCCCATAAATCCGTAATGCTACATCTAGAAATATCTAAGACTAAAAACTAAATACAATCAAAACCTTGATCATAAAATCTAGCACTAATCACAGCCACAGAAACCAATGTCCTCTAGTCCAGTGGAGCCTGACCCAATAATTTGCCTTTATTTTACTTCAGACCCTAAAAAAAGTAAATAAATAATATATTGATTTTGCTTTCATTTCCTATCTTTTTCTAAGCAACCAAACAGTGGCCGAAACACACAACAAAAAGCCCAAAAGAAAAATGATCCGATCTAAGAGAAACTTGATGACAACAAATTCATGACAAAAAAAAATCAGTCTAAGACTAAAAACTAAATACAATCAAAACCTTGATTATAAAATCTAGCGCTAATTACAATCACAGAAACCAGTGTCTTCTAGTCCAGTGAGCCTGACCCAATAATTTGCCTTTATTTTACTTCAGACCCTAAAAGAATTAAATAAATAATATCTTAATTTTTCTTTCGTTTCCTCTCCTTTTCTAAGCAACCAAACAGCTGCCGAAACACACATCCACATAAACAAAAGGCCGAAAAAATGATCTGATCTAAGAGAAAATTGATGACAACAAATTCACTACGGAAAAAAAAAAACACAGACCAGAAGCAATCAAATTTAAAACAAAAAGGAAAAAAGACGCCGTAGAGAGCAAACCCAAAGTGGAAAATGGGAATCGAAGTCTTACCTGTACGGCCGGAGAGGAAGCAAGCGATGACGTAACAACGATCCGATCGCCTTCAGGGGAATCCATACTGTCTTCCGAAATATGAAACCCTAGAATTGTCTCTCCGCATCGTAATTTTTATCGAGAAAGCGAGAGAAATTTCTCTCTTGATTTTCCTGTGAAAGTGATAGTTTTGAATCTGGTTCCGAGCGGGAAATACAACCTGTGTTTTTTCTTTTTTTCTTTTGGTTTTTGACTTCTTATTGACTTTTGGTCGCAAGCCGGAGATTCCTCTTGCGTTTGGACACAACATTGTTTTTCAGTATCCAAATTATTAAATTGTTTTTGTGACCAAAAGATTTTTTGATATTACTTTCCTTTTCTTTTCTCTATGCTTTTCTCGGCCTAATTACTTTCAAGTGCGATATTACTTTCACGTTTGTTTGATAAAAAAGTGAATGTTAAGCTGATTTAGGCTTTTTTTTTTAATTTGTCATATTGTTAAATTGTTTTTTTCTGGTCTTTTACTATATTTATACTGATTAATATTTTATTATTTGATTACAAATTGTCTAATTTCAAAATTACGTTTAACGACAAACTAATAGGTGATAGTTGGTATTATTTTTATGATTAAATTGTAATTTTAAATATGATTTATATAAACTAATATACCATTTAATTTTCATAATTAATTAAAAAATTATAGAAAAATATTTCTCATTAAAAAATTATTTATTTTCCATAAAAATATATTTATATATTTAATCAATTTAAATTTATATAATATATTATAAAATATAAAATAAGAGAACATATGTGAATCTTTATGTTATCATTTCTCTGTCTCATGATTAATAAAAAAATATATATAAAAATTATTTAACATACAACATAGATTATAAAATGTAATAGCAAATATATTGCATATTTCATAAATTAAAAATTCATAATCATAATATATAACATATTTCGTAGTTATAAATTCATACATATTATAATGTTCACAACTCTCTTATTCTACTTCAGTAGTCTAATTATCATTATTTAAATATAATAATGAACATAAATAATACAATCAATAAAAGTAAAAAAATAATACGCTGTCAGTAATAAGACAACATCCCATTATAGTCCAACCATAAAATCTAATGCATCGTGACTTATTATTTTGTGTCATGGTGGGAATCGCTGCCCTAACAGGACCATCAATCCAAATAAAGTTATCACTATGCTCGGGTGAACCAAAATTGATATCTAAATTATAAACATCATATATAAAATTCAATTTACTAAAATTTATTTTATATAGATATACCAAACGCGAGAGCCATCGATAGAAATGTCTTCCATTATTCTTGGGAGTGTGAGCAACATATAATTGTATGCCCACTTCCATTAAATAATTATTATCAACTATTAAAATAACATTCGATAATGAACAACGCGTATATTTATTAAGCAAATTATTTGTTTAAACCTAACATTTAAGAAAACTAATAAAAAAATAAATCATCCTATCATCAAATAAATTCAATCCACTTATCCACCAAACATAAAAATACAAAATAATAACATCACAACAAGGAACATAAACATCTCAACATAAGAAAACAATATCCATCAACAAACATCACATAAAGTGACTATGTGAAGGCATACTAGTGGGCTGAAGTCATTAGAGGCTTTAAGACAATGGTCAAAATGAGTGGGATACGTCTATGATCTATAGTAGGTGTACAAATAGAGCCTGGCGAGTATGGTGCTCGTGGAAGGACAACATGTCGAGGTAGAAAGGTCGAAAAAATCATTGCCTACCCGTATCCAGTGAGAAAACTAGTAGTCTTATACCCATAACTCATTCCCATGTGGAGCATAAATCCAAGTGGCGGCATATGAGGTGGGGGCACATATGTTAGGAAGGGTGGGGGAGTGGAGGGCTTATATGCCTAGTAAGAGCCAATTTTCATCATTTGGTCCATGAAAGCCAACTAGTCTAATCTCTCTATCACTCTTCGAGCCAAGCTACATCCTCCTATTATACTCATCCTTGAACAGTAAAAAGGTCTTGTTAAACAATATACTCTCAACTAGTACCACGCTGCTCATACCTCTCAATATATCCATGCACTCATTGAAATGTGACCCCTCACTACTCACACCAAAAGATGATTGCACATAAGTTTTAACTACCTCACATAACTCAGCTATATTGGGATCCACAGCAGGGGACTTCCCTTGTTGTCTAGGTCTCCACCCCACAGACATCGATACGAATGATGTTCGTTGCTTATACCCGACCCCTTCATTTACACCCACCTCAAACACTTCCGCGGGTTGGGAGATCCTCGGTGGATCTTGTGCCCTTACACTAGGTGCAGGCTGAGAACCTAGTGGTGACACATTATCATCGCTCCCCTTTTGTTGAGTTTCTTCCTCAATATTTTGAAATGTTAGATTGTAGCCTTTCGTGGGTTCCTAAGCATTTTTCCCAGTGGCAACTATACCCTTAAAGAAGGTTGTCATCTCCTCTAGATAAGGTGATGAATTAGTTTTAAAGTCTTTGCACTATAGATTCACTTATGATCATAAAACAAAACAATCTTATTAGAAACATTCTATACACAAATATAAGCAACGAATTAAATTAAAAACTTAAAATATATAGTGGTTGTGAGTATAGGCAATGTAGTACTACCTTCACAAAAAGGTCCTAAATATCATTTGTAGCCGTTATAGTCCTTTTGCTCAATTTTGTCCTAATCCCTGTGTGGTCATCTAGCTTCTTTCATGCAACCTAATTCGTTTTAACCTGGCTCATGTAATTCTTAAACTGCTTCTTCATATACAATGTCCCCTCAACCTCTTTAAAAGTGTTAATGATGTAGTCCCAAGCTCTAACAATGAAATTGTTTGTTAGCCTATTCCCTTTAAGGACTTTATAATATAACTCATCAATCGAGCATTTCGACTGGCATTTCAAGTGCTTTCTCACTAGATGACTGGGACAAAGTAGCATCACTCTATTTGTTTGCAAGTCTTTTACTTTCCATTCTATACCCACGAGGTGAATTAGCCATAATTATATATAAAAAAATTAACATTTAAATTCATATATGTATTATTTTGAACCATGGATCCTAAACTATAATAAACCATGAACCACAACATATCACGAATAGAAATAAAGATGTAGTTTTATATGTGTATCGAGATATTCCTTAAACGCACATTAGTTAAGTTTCACTTATGTTCTACATTTACATGAAACAAAGTAAGCTAGTGCTCATCATCATGGGCAAATTCCTTGCCACATGTCCCTAAACTAACAGGCACTAACGTAACCTAAAGATGCATAGACACATAATTCACAAATTCAAAGCAACAAAACTCTGCCCAAATTAATTCATGACAAAAAAAAAATTAAGGACATTTTAATGGGTTCATCATTTTCCAGGACAAAATGCAATCCATGAGACTGAAATACCCGTATTTGTAAAGTAAGGGTAAAAAAGTACTTTAATAAATATGACATAGAGTTAAAACAATATATATATATAAATGCGAAAAGTCAAATTTTTATAAAATAATTAAAAAAATTCGGGACATCCAGAAAAAAGAAAGAAAGAATAAAAACATACACACACACACACAAAAACGTGGAAACAGGTGGCAACACCTGTTGCCAAGTTACTTGCATGCTCCCAAGTGCAAAATTCAAGCCTTGCGTGTGTTATAGCAAGGCATAACGTGGAGTGTTTTGGGAGATTAGCATGCTGATGGTGCAAGAAACTTTTAAAGCTGCTGAAGATTTTTTCAAATCTTACTTATATATATATACACCTTTATATGTAAACATACTTACACTTACCAAATTTCGTTTATATTCCTTCAAATCACTCTATTTCCTTAAACACTCGGGGACCAAGAGAAAGGTTGAAAGAGCAAAATTTTGAAGGGGTTTACGAAGGAATTTTATAGAGGGTCACGAGAAGCTATCAGAAAAGCAGAAGGTAATAATGTAATGTTTATTTTTGAATTTTTAGCATACATGAAATTTCTCAGAATTCCAAGTGGGAATTTTCAAATGGTGTGATTTATGAAGAATTGAAGAATAAATTAGAAATTTAATACAAATATTATGTCAGGTGTTGACGATCAGCAACCAGGAGAAACTGCTGAGAGGAACGGGAAATGCAAGGAGGTGATCCACAGGTAGCTTTAAGTGCTACGTGGTGAGTTAGATTTACTTTAAGAAAAATAAAAATAAAATATCTAGTGATAATATTAAAATAAATTATTAGCTTATGCTTTGATGGTAGATAAAAATTTGGTTGATAAGTATGATATAAATATCGGACATGTAGAAAATTATTTTGTGAAAAGAATTATTAATAGAATAATGAGTTGATTTAATAATGATGGTGGTAAATAAATTCTTGATGAGTTATGGTTAATAAATGGATGTGACATATGAGGAGAAGAAATTAATGAAATTTATCAAGTAGAAATTCGAGGAAAAACAAAGCAACTGAATTTAATATTTGAATTCATGTTGTTTTTTTATATTATTATGCATATGCATATTTCATATCATTATTCATCTGCATGTGTAATAAATAAAAGAAAGAACCAGGAGGGGGTCGGTCTAATTGAAAAACTGTGACAGCCAGTATATGCTGGAAATAAAAGGGACACTGTGACAGCCGATATATGCTGAAAAAAAGGAAAAATCGTGACAACTGGTATATGCTGGAAATAAATACCGTGACAGCTGGTATATGCTGGAAAGAAAAGAACCGGGAGGGGACTGGTTTAAGATAATAAAAACATGTTGACATATGGGAAGACGTTCTTTAATAATAATTCATGCATTGCATCTGTTTTATATGTTGATTTTATTACTGAAATGTTGTGGATATTATGCATTTATTTTATTTGTAGATAAATGAGTCTCACAGGAGAAGGTTACAGTAAGAAAAAGACATAGAAGTATGATGTGATAGTAATTATTTAAATGTTAGACTATATGCTATTATCCATTCATATGAGAGATAAATGATTAAATATAAAAGGCTATTTATACAAATTGAATACTTCTAGTAAATTTAATTCACTGAGCTTGTGAAGTTTATCCCTCATTGTACAATGATTTCAGGAAGCAGACAGGACAAATAATCTGGTGGGTTGAGAGTCAGACAAATTTTTTTTTCTGTAAGCCACGTACGTGTCAACATCCTCAGACAAATGAGAAAATGAAATATATATTTTATTTGTAAATATTCATACATTTTACGTTGTATATTATGTGCAAGTTAATATCGGACTGATGTACCTCCCCTGTTGAGGGTTGAGGATTAAAATAAAAATTTCTGTTAGTATTATTTTATTGTTGCATATATGTGTCGTGCTGGGATTCTCAAAATGTGATGACACCATCTCGGGGGTGGCCAACCCAGGATGGGTCGTTACAATTTTGATATCAGAGCATTAGGTTTTAAGATTCTGTAGATTGCATGAAAACTTAAAAAGTGAAAGATCTAAATAAACTATATTTTTAAATACAGAGTCTGAGGATGACACATGGTCGTGCTAGAGCTAGAGATAGAGTTCTAAATCAGGGGGGATGTGGTAGACCCCCAATTTTTAAGAGAACTGAAGCAAAAGAGAAAGTTGAGTCTGTGATTCCAACGAGAGAACATGTTGATAGTGCAGCTGGTACTAGTAGAGCTGGAAGAGAATCTGAGGGTAGGAATGATAAATTGAGAGAAGCTCTTAATCGTGCTATAGAAAGGATGAATGCAGCTGAAGAAAGGGCTGGTAATCTATAGAGAAGATTAGAGAAAAAGAGTAAAAGAGAACCTGATGTGGTGAGGCAAGAGGTTCATGAGGAAGGTGTGTTTGCACATGAGATGCAAGGTGATTGTTTTGTGAGATTTCTTAAGTTTAAATCCCAGTCTTTTAGAGGATTTGTAAATCCTGTAGAAGCTGGGTAGTAGATCAGACATGTCAAAAAATATTTTGAGGTCTTACCAATGTTAGATAGACAGAAGGTTGCTTTTGCTTCATTTATGCTGGAGGGTGAGGCTTCTCAATGGTGGGAGAATTTTTTGCCCAGGTAAGTACACAGGTAAAACAACCTTTAACTTGGAGTAAGTTTAAGGATGAGTTCTTTGCAAATTATTTCCCAGATGCCTTTCGGGCACAACAAGAAAGAGATTTTATTCATCTAAGGCAGGAAAATTTATCGGTGGTTGAATATGATAGTAGATTCATAACCCTGTCAAGGATTTTATCTGAATTAGTGAATACGGAGGAGAGAAAATGTAAGAAATTTTTAGATGGATTACACTATAACATTCAGACTAAACTCTCTTATATGGGCATAGGAAATTATGCTGCACTTGTGGATAAAACATTACAAATTGAGAAGGATTTGATGGAGTTTAGAGGTAGGAGAGATTGGCTGAAGAGGTCTAGGTTTGAGAGACCTAGAGGTGGTAGTAGTATGGGTGTACAGGGTGGGATACCACCCTAGAAGGGACGTTCCTTGTCACAAGGAACTGTAGTACAGAGTCAGAGGCAAGCAAGATCCGTTGCTTTTGTAGCTCAGAGTAATACCGGTAGGACCCCTAGATTTGGGAGACAAGCTATGAGAATTAGGAGTTATGGTAGAAGAGTAAGTATGCCACCAGGAGGAAGTGGTAACTTGATGTATGATCGAGAGGCAAAGGCTTGCTTTAGATGTAATCAGGCAGAGCATCTGGCTGGAAATTTCCCTACACATATATGCTTTGTATGTGGTAGGGGAGGACATGTTGGTGCAGATTGTCCAACAAAGAAATCTATTGACGTAGGCGTTGGAAGTGTTGGGAGGAGATCGGTGGAGAAAGGTGGTGGATCAGGGAGTGTGTGGAGTAAAGGTTGAGGATCAGTAGCAGAGCGAGGACGTGTTAGCAGTTTCAGTCTAGAGATAGCAGAGTCTATGCATTGACCCAACAGGATGCACAAACCACTTCTGATGTTGTTATGGGTATGATATCTATCCTTGGTAGGCTTGCTAGATTATTGATTGATCCTGGTGCAATCCATTCTTTTTCATCTAGTAATTATATGAAATCTATTGATGCTAGTGCTAGTTCTTTGATGCATGCAATTATTGTTGAGGTTCCTACTGGAGATAGGGTTATTATCAGGACAATCTATCAAGGTTGTGTAATTAATATTGCTAATAGAGAATTTGAAGTTGATTTATTACCTTTAGATATGAAAAATTTTGATTTAATTCTGGGGATGAATTAGTTATTTGCATATCATGCTTGGGTAGAGTGTTTTAGGAAAAATGTGGTGTTCAAGATACCCAGACTGGAGAAGTTTAATTTTCAGGGAGAACATAAGATACTTTCTAATTGTCTTATTTCTGTCTTAACTGCTAGTAAATGGTTGAAGAAGGGTTGTGAGGGGTATTTGGCATATGTTGTGGATTCTAGCAAAGAAAGTAGGAAGTTAGAAGAAATCTTGATAGTGAAAGATTTTTCTGACGTATTTCCTGAGGAGTTGTCTGGTTTACCTCCTAATAGGGAAATTAAGTTTTCTATTGAGGTGATTCCAAGATCAGCACCCATATCCATAGCACCCTATAGAATGGCACCAGCTGAATTGAGAGAGTTGAAAGTTCAGCTTCGGGAGTTGCTAGATAAACAGTTTATCCGTCCTACTATATCACTCTTGGGAGCCCCTGTGTTATTTGTCAAGAATAAGGATGGGACATTAAGGTTGTGTATTGATTATATATTGCTAAATAAGATCACCTTCAAGAATAGATATCCTTTGGCTAGGATAGATGATTTATTCGAGCAGTTACAGAGAGCTAGAGTGTTTTCTAAGATTGACCTGAGATCGGGTTATCATCAATTGAGGATAAAGAACGGGGACGTGCCTAAAACAGCTTTTAGGACACATTATGGCCATCATGAGTTCTTGGTGATGCCTTTTGGGTTGACCATTGCTCCTGCAACATTTATGGACCTTATGAATCGGGTGTTTAAACCATTCTTGGACAGATTTATGATTGTGTTTATTGATGATATTTTGATATATTCCAAGAATGAAGAGGAACATATGCAACATTTGGAGATAGTGTTGGAGATTTTAAGGAGAGATAAATTATATGCGAAGTTCTCTAAGTGTGAGTTTTGGTTGAGTGAAATATTTTTCTTGGGTCATGTTGTGTCAAGAGAGGGGATAGTAGTTGATCCACAAAAAGTAGAAGCAGTGTTGAATTGGGAAAGAACCATGAGTGTAACTGAAATTAGAAGCTTTTTGGGGTTGGCTGCTTATTATAGGAGATTTATCCAAAAAATTTCTATGATTGTTGGACCATTGACGAAATTGACTAGAAAGGACGTGAAGTTTAGGTGGTCAGAGGAATGTGAGAAAAGTTTTCAGGTTTGAAAGAAAAACTGACTACTACCTCAGTATTAGTGCTTCCTTCTAGTGATGAAGGATTTGTGATTTATAGTGATACGTCACATCAGAGGTTGGGATGTGTGTTGATGCAACATGGGAGAGTTATAGCTTATACATCTAGACAACTGAAGAACCATGAGAAGAATTACCTGACCCATGATTTAGAATTGGCTGCCATAGTTTTTGCTTTGAAGATTTGGAGACACCATCTATATGGAGCCAATTATGAAATTTTTACTGATCATAAAAGCTTGACGCATTTACCAACCCAGAAGGAGTTGAATTTGAGGCAGAGGAGGTGGATGGAATTGATTTGTGATTATGACTGTACAATTCATTATCATCCAGGAAAAGCTAATGTAGTAGCTGACGCATTGAGTAGAAAGGCTACAGGGAGATTAGCTGCTATTGGGAGTCATAATACTAGCTTGATGATAGAATTAAGAAGAATGAGGATGCAGTTAAGTGTCAATGATATAGGAGTATTAATGGCAAATATGGTGATACAATCTTCTATTATTGATTGTTTATTACAGATGTAGGGTAGAGATGAGGGGATAGAGAATATCAGGCGGGAAGTGTTAGGTGGGAAGCCAACCGAGTTTAGAATTAGAGAATATGGTATGGTAGTATTGGGGCATAGATTTTCTGTTCCCAATAATGTGGAGATGAGAAAGGAGATACTAAGGAAGGCTCGTGATTCTGTATATTCCATGCACCCAGGTAATAATAAGATGTACAGAGGGTTGAGACAGAATTATTGGTGGTCAGGGATGAAGAAAGATGTAGCAGAATATATTTCTAGATATTTGACTTGTCAACAGGTGAAGGCTGAGAATAGACATCCACCAGATTTATTACAACCTCTTCCAGTACCTAAGTGGCCATGGGAAAAATTGAGTATGGATTTTGTCTCTGGTTTTCCCCGTACCCAGAGGGGACATGATGCTGTGTGGGTTATAGTGGATAGATTTTCTTAGTCTTGACATTTTCTTCCTATTAAAACTACCTGGAGTCCAGAAAAATTGGCTGAATTATATGTAGTGGAGATAGTAAAATTACATGGAGTACCGTTGAGCATTGTTTCAGATATAGATTCTAGATTTACTTCTAGATTTTGGAGGAGTTCCCAAGAAGCTATAGGTATGCAATTACAGTTTAGTACAGCCTTTCATCCACAAAGTGATGGGCAGATGGAAAGAATCATTAAAATACTAAAAGATATGTTGAGGGCAAGTGTATTGAGTTTCTCAGTGAGCTGGGATGCTTATTTTCCTTTGATCGAGTTTGCATACAATAATCAGTATCAAACTAGTATTGGGATAGCACCCTTCGAGGCTTTATATGGTAGAAGGTGTAGAACTCCAGTATGCTGGAAAGAAGTTGGAGAGAGAAAAATATATGACCCAGAAATAATAGACTTGACTACTAAGAGGATCAAACTAGTTAAGAAAAACCTCAGAGCAGCCCAGAACAGACAGAAGGGATATACTGATAAAAGAAGACGACATCTCGAGTTCCAAGTTGGTGATTGGGTACTTTTGAAGATATCTTCATGGAAGGGTGTGTTGAGGTTTAAAAAGAAGGGAAAGTTGAGCCCGAGATTTGTGGGGCCATATGAGGTGATCGAGAGAATTGGACCAGTAGCATATCGTTTGGATTTGCCTCCAGAATTAAAGCAATTACATAACGTGTTTCATGTGTCACTGCTGAGAAAGTAATTACACGATGAATCCCATAATATCTCGAATCAGGCAATAGAATTTCAGGAAGATTTGACTTTTATGCAAGTACTAGTCAGAATCCTAAACAGAAAAGAACAAGTCTTACGCAATAAAGTCATTCCTTTGATTCAAGTATTATGGCGGAACAAAAATGTCGAAGAAGCCACGTGAGAGCAAGAAGCAAGAATGAGGAAGAAATATCCCCAACTTTTTCTTGAATTAGGTAAGGAAATTTCGAGGACGAAATTTTTGTAAGATGGGTAGAATTGAAATACCCGTATTTGTAAAGCAAGAGTAAAAAAGTACTTTAATAAATATTACATAGAGTTAAAATAATATATATTTAAATTTGAAAAGTCAAATTTTTATAAAACAATCAAAAAAAATTTGGGACGTCTAGCAAAAAGAAGAAAGAAAAAATGTTTTCTTAAAAAAAACACACACACACACAAAAATGTGGCAATACCTGCTGCTAAGTGCAAAATTCAAGCCTTGCATGTGTTACAGCAAGGCATAACGTGGAGTGTTTTGGGAGATTAGCATGCTTATGGTGCAAGAAACTTTTGAAGCTGCTGAAGATTTTTTCAAATCTTACTTATATATATATATATACCTTTAAACATACTTATACTTACCAAATTTCGTTTATTTTACTTCAAATCACTCTATTTCCTTAAACACTGGGGACCGAAAGAAAGGTTCAAAGAGAAAAATTTTGAAAGGGTTTACTGAGGAATTTTATAGAGGGTCACAAAAAGCTACCAGAAAAACAGAAGGTAATAATGTAATGTTTATTTTTGAATTTTTAGTATGCATGAAATTTCTCGGAATTCAAAGTAGGAATTTTCAAAGGGTGTGATTTATGAAGAATTGAAGAATAAATTAAAAATTTAATACAAATATTATGTCAAGTGCTGACGATCAGCAATCGCGAGAAATTGTTGAGAGGAACGGGAAAGGCAAGGATGTGATCCATGGGAGCTTTAAGTGCTACGTGGTGAGTTAGATTTACTTTAAGTAATCTAAATAAAAATCAAATATCTAGTGATAATATTAAAATAAATTTTTAGCTTATGCCTTGGTGATAGCTAAAAACTTGGTTGATAAGTATGATATGAATATTAAACATGTAGAAAATTATTATATGAAAAGAAATATCATTAGAATAATGAGTTGATTTAATAATGATGGTGATAAATAAATTCTTGATGAGTTATGGTTAATAAATGGATGTGATATATGAGGAGAAGAAATTAATAAAATTTATCAAGTAGGAATTCGAGGAAAGACAGAGTAGCTGAATTTAATATTTGAATTCATGTTGTCTTTGATATTATTGTGCATATGTATATTTCATATCATTATTCATCTGCATGTGTAATAAATAAAAGAAAGAACCGGGAGGGGGTTGGTTTAATTGAAAAACCGTGACAGTCGGTATATGCTGGAAATAAAAGGGACACTATGACAGCCAGTATATGCTGGAAAAAAAGGAAAAACCGTGACAGCCGGTATATAGTGGAAATAAATACCGTGACAGCTGGTATATGCTGGAAAGAAAAGACCTGTGAGGGGCTGGTCTAAGATAATAAAAACATGTCGACATGTGGGAAGACGTTCCTTAATAATAATTCATGCATAACATCTGTTTTACATGTTGATTTTATTACTGAAATGTTGTGGATATTATGCATTTATTTTATTTGTCGATAAATGAGTCTCACAGAGAGACAGTTACAATAAGAAAAAGACATAAAAGTATGATGTGATAGTAATTATTTAAATGTTAGACTATATACTATTATCCAGTCATATGAGAGATAAATGATCAAATATGAAAGGCTATTTATACAAATTGAATACTTCTAGTAAATTTAACTCACTGAGCTTGTGAAGCTCATCCCTCATTGTACAATGATTTCAGGTAGCATACAGGACAAATAATCTGGTGGGTTGAGAGTGAGACGAAATCTTTTTTCTGTAAGCCACTTACGTGTCAACATCCTCATACAAATGAGAAAATGAAATAAATATTTTATTTGTAAATATTCATGCATTTTACACTGTATATTATGTGTAAGTTAATATCAGATTGATGTACCTTCCCTGTTGAGGGTTGAAGATTAAAATAAAAATTTCTGTTAGTATTATTTTATTGATGCATATATGTGTCATGCTGGGATTCTCAAAATGTGATGACACCGTCTCGGGGGTAGCCAACTCAGGATGGGTCGTTACAGAGACATACCTAAATTAACCTAATGTGATGAATGCATGAGAAACCATAAACCCTCATTCAAGCAAATGTCATGCATGCATAAGACACACTTCCTCTATCCCTTATTTTCTTAAAGTTCCCTCCCTCCATTTATCCCCAAAGACCCTAAGTAAACATATGGTAGCAAGCATGAGTGAGAACCCATTAAAAATGACAAAATATCAACTTTTGATTGAAAACTAAGCACTAATTACCCATATGGAAGCAAGAGTGAATGAGAACCCATTCAAAATTACCAAACAACAACTTTGGATTCAAAACTAAGCACCAAGTACACATATGGTAGCAAGAGTGAGTCAGAACCCATTCAAAATAACTAAACATCAACTTTGGATTCAAAACTAAGAACCAAGTACATATATGGAACCTGTTGGAAATCACTTTGGAGATGCCCAGGTGGTGATCTTCCAAACACCCAAGTTTAGAATGACTTGTAAAGGTGAATCAGAAACAGAAATTGAAATCAAAGAAAGGAAAGGACACAACAATTGTTATGAGGTTCGGCAATAGCCTACGTCCCCGTGAGTTCCTCTAAGCTCTCTGAACTAAATCAATGGTTCTTTACAAATACAGCAACCCTCTCCAAGAAACTCAAGTTCTTGAAGAACCAAAGAAGAAGAAGTAAAAGAAAGTGATAAGAACTAACCTTGGAATTTTCCAAAGAAAATTTCCCTTACAAGCCCTTGAATCCCCTTTCTATTCTACTTTCTCTTTCTAAACAACTAGCCTTTACAATGAGTCTCTCTTGTTTTATGTCTTTGCACTCTTACAATTGATCTCACTTTTAATCACAAGTTATTCCTCACACTTATGGATATTGAAGCTAGGTGACCCTTTATATAGTGCACCAACTTCTTAACCCATCTTGAGGATCAATATCCACCATTAGATCTTGAGGACCAATCAACCTTAACCCTTAATCAATTCTAAGTGATCCTGTGTGTTTTGAACATGCCTCACGCACTTAACAAAAGGCTGAACCAAAAGGCATCAGTGTGCCTTCAAGCTGTGCCCTAGAACAGGGCATGTCGTGGCTTGGAGTGTGCTGAAACTTCACCATGTTGCATCCATTCTGGGCACCACAGCCTAGGGGAGGCTGAGCTGTGGCTCACACCTCCTCCAAGTCTTCTCCCTTGCTGGGTGCCGCACCTTGGAAGAGCCAGGCCGCGGTGCCCACTGGTGTACACTTGATGCTGATTTTTCCTTGTTTAAACCTTAGACAAACACCAACAATCTCTACCTTTGTCTACGCGTTTAAACCCGAACCCATTGTGCAGAGAGCTCAGGATGAAAACTCATCTTGAGTCATCATATCAATCGACTCCAATCATAAGTAGTCAAAAGCAATGATTAAACTTACTTAGAGGTAGAACCTTGGTGCCTAAATCTGCAGGATTTTCCTCCGTGGCTACCTTTTCCACATGAATGCATCATTCCGTAACATTTTCCCGAATGAAATGATACCGAACATCCATGTGCTTTGTCCTCTCATGGAACATTGGATTGTTACACAAATGCAACACACTTTGACTATCCGAGTACACCACCACCTGCTCTTTCAGTACCTTCAACTCTTCCAACAACCCTTTGCACCACATAGCCTCCTTAATGGCTTCCGCTGCCGCTATGTACTCAGCCTCGGTTGTTGAGAGTGCTACCACCGGCTGCAACTGAGCCTTCCAACTTATACAACATCCATTTAAGTTGAAGAAGTAGGAGGTAATCGATCTTCTTTTATCCCGATCTGCTCCATAGTCCGAATCCGCATAACCCTCAAGATAGATAGACTTACCCCTCTTTTCATAAATCAGCCCTACTTCTAGGCTTCCCTTCAAGTACCTCAGCAACCACTTCATCCCATGCCAATTCTCATTTCCGGGATTACTCATAAACCTACGGAGGACACTTATTGCATGAGTAATATCAGGTCTAGTGCTTACCATGGTGAACATAACTGAACCAACCACACTAGAGTAAGGGACCTTTTCTATTTCCTTCTTCTCCACCTCCGATCTCGGACATTGATCGCTGAAGAACTTGAAATGGCTAGCAAGGGGAACCTTAACTGGTTTACTATCTTCCATAGAGAAGTTAGATATCATCTTCTCTATGTAGGAAGTCTGAGAAATCTTCAATATGTTTCTCTCCCTTTCTCCGATTATATTCATCCCAAGGATCTTCTGTGCATGGTCAAGATCCTTCATCTCAAACTCCAAACCGAGTTGAGACTTCAATTCTTCTATCCTCTCCCTGTTGTTCCCAACCAACAGCATATCATCGACATAGATGAGGATGATCACCACTTCCTCCACCTTGTGCTCCTTGTAATACAAGCACGAATCATAGTAGCTCCTCATGAAACCCAGGCTGGTTACAAAGGAATCAAACCTCTTATTCCATTTCTGATGTGATTACTTTAGGCCATAGAGAGATTTCTTCAATTTGCACACCAACTCTCCCTACCTTCCTTCCTTATAGCCTTCGGGTTGCCTCATGTAGATGGTCTCATCAAGCTCTCCATGCAAGAATGCTGTATTCACATCCATTTGCTCAATCTCCCAATCAAATTGGACCACCATAGCCAATATTATCCGTTTCATCTTGTATTTCACAACCGGTGAGAATATTTCAGTGAAATTTATGCCTTCTTTTTGTGTGAACCCCTTTGCCACCAGCCTAGCTTTATACCAGACTTCATCCCCTGGACTGTTTCCTTCTTTGATCTTGTAGATCCTCCTACAATCCACAACTCTCTGTTTTTCTGGTTTGAGCACCAATTCCCAAGAGTTGTTCTTTCTCAAAGAATCTATTTCTTCCTCCATAGCTAGTTGCCACTTTGGTGACTCCTTGCATTCCATGGCATCCATGTAAGTTTCTGGTTCAACATCTCATTCTATCCAAGGAGCTGCTACATTAGCATCCGCAAACCCATATCTCAAAGGTGGTCTGACCACCCTCCTTTCCAGGTCCCTTGTGAGCTGGTAGTCATTTTGATTTGCTGCATCAACCTCTTCTAGTTCAGCCTCCTCTTAAGTATCCTGAGCATGGCCTTCATTAATGTGCTCTACCTGGTCCAAACCCTTTTACTTTCCTAACTCTACCTAAACTGAATTTTCCTTGATGCGATGCTCCACAAATTCCGGGCTGGTTTGCTCACTAGCCCCTGCAGGGTTAGTTTTCTCCAAATAGGGAAATAACAATTCATTAAAAATAACATCCCTACTTATTATGAGTTTCATTCCTTTTGGTTCTAAGGACCAAAACCTATACCCCTTAACTCCATCACCATACCCTAGAAATACACATTTTTTAGACCTTGGGTTAAGTTTATCATCCTTTTGATGTGCAAATGCAGCACACCCAAAAGTCCTAAGGTTGCTCAACTCAGGGGATTTCCCACTCCACATCTCTATGGGAGTCTTGAGCTTTAAAGCTCTAGGGGGTGATCTATTTACCAAGTATGCAGTAGTAGACACAGCTTCCCGCCAAAAATATTTTGGTAAACCAGACCCAATTAACACGCACCTAACCTTTTCCATAAGGGTTCTATTCATCCTCTCAGCAACTCCATTTTGCTGATGTGTTTTTACAACCGTTCTATGTCTTAGAATGAAATTTAACTCATATAATTTATCAAAATCCTTATTGCAAAATTCTAAGCCATTATCGGTTCGTAAAGCCTTAACTACCCTACCCATTTGAGTCTCCAGCAACTTTTTCCACACCACAAATTTATTCAAAGCATCTGATTTATTTTTAAGCAAATAAACCCAAACCTTTCTTGAATAATCATCAATTAAATATAGAAAGTAAAATTTACCTCCCTGTGTTGGGTTCTTGCTGGTCCCCAAAGGTCCGAATGAATGTATTCAAGAATGCCCTTAGACTTGTGCACTCCGGTGTTGAAGCTGACCCGGTGTTGCCTCCCAAGAACGCAACACTCGCAGAAATCCAATTTCTCTACTTTTTCACCATCAAGTAGACCATTCTTGCTGAGAACTTGCAGGCCCTTTTCGCTCATATGTCCCAAGCGAGTGTGTCAAAGGGCTGCCTTATCCATCTCAGCCATCAAGCTTGCTGCTTAATCCTTGATTTTTGTCTCTCTGATCATCTCATAGAGTCCATCTTTTATTGCTGCTTTGATCACTATCAAAGATCCCTTAGTCACCTTGATCTGTCCTCCCTCTACTTTGTATGAATACCTCATGGAATCCAGCTGCCCCAATGAGATCAAATTCCTCTTCAAATCCAGAAGATACCTCACATTCCGCAGCAACCTTGTGACTCCATCAAACATCCTCAACTGGATGTCTTCTATCCCCCTCACTTGGCAAGAAGTGTCATTCCCCAAGAAAACCCTTCCATCATTGATTTCCTTGAAATTCTTGAACCAATCCTTATGAGGGCACATGAGATAAGTGCACCCGGTATCCAAGGTCCATTTCTCGCTGCCTTGCCTCATGTTCACCTTTGAGCACACAATAAGAACATAATCTTGTTGTTCTCCCTTGGTAATCGAAGCCTCTCCATTCTTGGTATGGCTTCCTCCTCTTTCATCCCACATCTTCTTCTTGCAATCTTTCTTGAAGTGACCCTCCTTATTGCAGTAGAAGCATCGTTTCCATCCAAACTTCAATTTGGAATGCGATCTCCCATGGCTCTACCCTCTACCTCTTGATTTCTCCCTGTTGTTGCCATGAATGCTACTGCCATTCCGAGTTGCTTGCATTCCTCTGGCGAACAGCCCTTCACCACTTGATGCTTCCCTCATCTTGGCTTTGAAATCATGAGCCCTTATAGCATTAATCACGATTTCCTTGGTTAGTGTATCTTTTCCATATTCAATAGCATTAATCAAATTATCAAAACAATCAGGAAGAGAATTTAACAAAATAACAGCCAATTGTTCATCCGGGAATGTAATGCTACAGTTATTCAAATCTTGAACTAGCTTATTAAACACATCAAGATTATCTTGCAACTCTTTATTAGGATCCATTTTAAAAGTAAAGATTCTTTTAAGAAGATAAACTTATTAGGGAGAGTTTTGGTAAGAAACAACTCATCTAGTTTCTTCCATATGACATCAGGATCTTCCGAGTCTCCGCACTCCCTTGTGACACTATTCGACATGTGCAACACCCACAATTGCTTTCCAACTTCTTCTAAACCTCAAGAACACGATCGAAGATTGATCTAAATACCTTTCTTGAATCACTCTCAAGAACACGATCTGATCTTGATCTTTACTCCGTTCTTGAATCACCCAAGAAGTTGATCTTTGATTCTTGGAGTCTTGAATCCGTCACCTTCTGTTCCAGCTTCAATACCCGTTGTCCAAAGCCTCTCCGGTTATGATACCACTGTTATGGTATCTCTTCTAGCTCTGATACCACTGCTGGAAATCACCTTGGAGATGCCTAGGTGGTAATCTTCCAAACACCGAAGTCTAGAATGACTTGTAAAGGTGAATCGAATACAGAAACATAAATCAAAGAAAGGAAAGGACACAACAATTGTTATCGAGGTTCGGCAATAGCCTACGTCCCCGTGAGTTCCTCTGAACTCTCTGCACTAAATCAATGGTTCTTTACAAATACAACAACCCTCTCTAAGAAACTCAAGTTCTTGAAGAACCGAAGAAGAAAAAGTAAAAGAAAGTGATAAGAACTAACCCTGGAATTTTCCCAAGAAAATTCCCCTTACAAGCCCTTGAATCCCCTTTCTATTCTACTCTCTCTTTCTAAATAACCAGCCTTTACAATGAGCCTCTATTGTTTTGTGTCTTTGCACTCTTACAATTGATCTCATTTTCAATCACAAGTTATTCCTCACACTTATGGAGATTGAAGCTAGGTGACCCTTTATATAGTGCACCAACTTCTTGACCCATCTTGAGGATCAATATCCACCCTTAGATCTTGAGGACCAATCAACCTTAGCCCTCAATCAATTCTAAGTGATCCTGTGCATTTTGAACATGCCTCACGCGCTTAACAAAAGGCTGAACCAAAAGGCATCAAAGTGCCTTCAGGTCACGGCCTAGAACAAGGTATGTTGCAGCCTAGAGTGTGCTGAAACCTGACCATGTTGCATCCATTCTGGGCGTCGCAGCCTGGGAGAGGCTGAGCCGCGGTGCACATCTCCTCCAGGTCTTCTCACTTGCTGGGCGCCGCACCTTGGAAGAGCCAGGCCGCAGCGCACACTGGTGTACACTTGATGCTGATTTTTCCTTGTTTAAACCTCAGACAAACACCAATAGAACTAAGAGTGAGTGATAACCCATTCAAAATGACTAAACATTAACTTTGGATTCAAATTAAGCAACAAGTACACATATGACAACAAGAATGAGTCAGAATCCCTTAAAAATGAAAAAAAAAACAATAAGTTTGGAGTCTAAACTAAGGACCAACAACACATATGGTAGCAAGAGTGGGTGACCCATTACAAATGACAACAACAAGTTTGGATTCAAAACAAAGCACTAACAATACATATGGCAGTAAAAGTGAGAGAGAATTCATTCAAAATGACAAAACAACAACTATGGATTAAAAACTAAGCACCAAGAACACATATTGCAACAAGCATGAGTGAGAACCTATTCAAAATGACAAAAATGAAAACTTTAGATTCAAAAGTAAGCACTAACAATAGAAATGACATCAAGTATGAGTGAGAAGTCATTTAAAATGAAAAAAAAAACCAACTTTGGAGTCAAATCTAAGCACCAACAACACATATGGCAGCATGCATGAGAGAGAACCCATTACAAATAAAAAAGCTACAACTTTAGAGTCAAATCTAAGCATCAACAACACATGTGGCAACAATCATGAGTGAGAACCCATTAGAAATGAAAAAAAAAATAGTAACTTTGGAGTCTAAACTAATGACCAACAACACATATTGCAACAAGCATGAATAAGAACCCATTACAAATATAAAAAAAAAAAAAAACAACTTTGGATTCAAAACAAAGCACTAATAACACATATAGTGGTAATCATGAGTGGCAGCACATTCAAAATGAAAAAAAAGAAAGCAACCTTGGAGTCAAATCTAAGCTCCAACAACACATATGGCACCAAGCATGAGTGAGAACCCATTACAAATGAAAACACAATAACTTTTGAGTCAAAACACATATGACAGCAACCTTGATTTAGAACCCATTACAAATGAAGAAAACAACAACTTTGGATTTAAAAATAAGAACTGACAACACATATGGCATCAAGCATGAGTGAAAACCGTTCAAAATGAAAAAATAAAAACTTTGGAGTCAAATTTAAGCACCAACAACACATATGGAAGCAAGCATGAGTGAGAACTCATTATAAATGAAAACACAACTTCTAACTAAGCATCAACATTACATGATAGCAAGCATGAGTGAGAACCCATTAAAAATGAAAAAGAAAACAATAAGTTCAAAGTCTAAACTAAGGACCAACAACACATATGGAAGCAATCATAAGTAAGAACCTGTTACAAATGAAAAAAAATTTGGATTTAAAACTAAGCATTAACAACACATATGGAAGCAAACAAGAGTGAGAACGCAATAAAAAAAACTTTGGAGTCAAATCTAAGCACCAACAACATATATGGCATCAATCATTATATGGCATCAAGCATAAGTGAGAGCCTATTGCAAATGAAAAAACAGTAACTTTTGAATCTAAACTAAGGACTAACAACACATACGACATCAAACATGAGTGAGAACCTATTCAAAATGAAAAAAAAAAAAACATAACCATTAGTCACCATAGGCAACATTTCTTGACCCAAAAACATAGATAGTAAACATAACTAATCAAAGCTTCTCATTAGAGGATAGTAGAACCTAATGAGAAGTAAATAAAAATATCAAATGGGCACCAAATGATTAACGAAAATGAGAAGCAAATTACCAAACCAACTATTAATAAAGAACATTAACTAAAAACACCAACAACATCATAAACCCATAAATGAGCATACAAGAGTAAATCATCATAGAAATTACCCAAATATCACCAAATACAAAGAAAGCAAGTCACTGTCACTATCTGATAATACCTAACAATTTTTACATACAAATAAGTAGCAACAAAATGAAAAAATAAATAAATTCGAAAAAAATAAACCGAGAAATTTGAAAATATAAAAACAGGAATTGAAGAAACATGTAAAAAGAAGATGAATTGAAAGCACGAAATTACGTAATTGAAATTACCCATTCGAAACCCTAAATCAATACCCAAAAAATTGACTAAAAGTACACTGAAATTGATGCCATAGCCCTAAAGAAAAAGAGTAGAAACCAAGAATTTTCAATTCAAGAATATGGAAAACAAACAAATTAATTATATAAAACATACCCATTCGAAACCTTAAAATTAGTACCTAAAAATTGGAAAAAATTAATACTAGAATTTAACGTAACAATTGTGAAGATGAAGACTAGATACTATCAAATTCCAATCGAGAAAGAAGTAAAATAACAAAAATAAACCATAGAAATGAAGCAACCATGACAAAGAGCATACCAAAAAATTAATTTTCAAAGATAAATGAAATATATGCATACTTGGTTTCATTGAGATCGTCACACGATGGAGAGAAGAAGTACGATGATGAAGAAACCAGAAGAGGTCTGAGAAGACTAATAGATTTTTTTCTTCAATTTTCACAAATAGATGATGATAAGAGAGAAGAGAATGCATGGAGATATCGAGGGAAAATAGAGAAATGGCAAATTTTGTTTATTTATAAGTCCCTAAAGGATATAAGTCACAAGTCACAAAATGTTGATTTTTATAAGTGACTGAAATAGGACCAAAAAATGACTTATATAAGTCACAAGTCAGTAAGACCAGTCTTATTTTGGCAAACAACGATATTGAAATAAGTAAGTCTTTAAGTGAAAATAAGTAGCATCAATCAGCTTGGAAGTCTATATCAAAAAGGGGCTTAGTTGGTAGTCACTTATCATTGCACAAGAGACTATAGTTTAAACTCCATTCACAAAAAAATTGAAATAAAAATGAGAGAATTACCTCTCATTGTGTAGCTCAAAGACTTAATGAGTCTCCTTTTAACAAAAAAAAAGAAAAAATTGTCAAAGAAGTTACTTAAAATTTTAGGGATCATTATTTTATAATTATACAAAACTAGCTGGTCCTTATGCTATCCATAGAAATTAACAAAATAAAAGTATTTATTAATCTTTATATTAGCCATTGAAAGCAAAATAAAATTGAAAGTTAATATATATGTATAAAGGCTCATGTGCATTTTTTTTCTTTTTATTTTGAAGGCAAAGCATGATGTATGATATAGGCAAAATATATCGCTCAATCGAAAGCTGACACACGAAAAATCTCTAAGTAATTTAATATTATCACACCTATAATGCAATCATCCAATACAAAGAGGGAATTTAGCCACCAAGAGACCATAACTTTCATTTCCAACCAAGGTTAAGAAGATAATTCACCCAACCTTTTGGTTGAGGAACCCGCCACCTTTTTCCATTAGAATAAGATTTTTCCATTATATAAATAGGTATCACAACATTCCAAGTATCTTATTCATTAAGCTCTTCCCCAAATATTCTCTAGTCTCCCAAAGCATTTACTACCTTCAGAATCGAATGGACCCCCCAAAAAACAAAGCTATGGGTGACTTTTCATTTTTAAGTTTTATAATGTTCAATTGACATGAGCACGACCCTAGTTGATGTAACTAATCTTTCCTATTTCGGCATAATAGATTGGTTTCATCCGAAGGAATGAAAAAAATTATCTGAATGATGCCTTTTAAGAAACAACAATTGCTCATGCTCAAGAGCACTGTTCATACAACCTTTGAGGTGTCTCAAAGTGATCTCCTTGACTGCCCCACTCTAACCGAACTCTCCCCACCGTCGACACTTACGAAAGGGCCCAACCTTCAACGCACTTTAGGGAGTCATCATAACTCTGAGGCAAATGTTGAGTAGGTCCAATCACACCTCCAAATCGGTTCTAGATCTGAGAACATCCCTCATCCTAGGGTTCTCGAGGTCGAGGTTCTAGCCCCTAATGATCCAAAGTATGAATCTTTAATAAGGAGAATAAATAACATGATTGCACTAATGATGTAATGCATACGTGAGCCAAGCAGAACCAATACCAATTGGCGTGACAATTAGGTGTAAGACCGATTAGAGAATGTTATAAGAAAGGTAGACAAAGTCAAGCACCACGAATTGAATCCTAGGTTAATAAAGGTATATTCCAGAAAAAATATAACAAGGGTGACTGAGGCCGTAGCCTCGACCATTGCATTGACAGAAGCGAGAACAGTTGAAGAAGCTCTTAGAACTCTATATAAGATAATGAATCATTATCAAACTCTTTTCTGGAGAAGTGACCTCGCGACCTAGATTATCTTAAGTAAATAAGCATATTAAAGATATAAACGAATCCTTCATAGTAGCTTTGAACGAGAGAGGGATAGATATCCTAGACGAACTTCGCTTCTAAGGTTCACCCTTCATATAAGATATTATGGACGAGAAGATATCACCCACCTTAAAGATGTTGGCCATGGAATAGCATACTAGCAAGACTTGTGATGCAGGTCCCTTATGAAGTTGGACGCTGATTCTAATGCAGTCATGTGCCAAGCTTTTCCCGTTACCTTAATAGAGACGACATGGGCTTAGTTCTCTCTCCTGAACCATAATTCCATCAGTTCAATCCACGATCTCAGTATTCTATTCACCACTAACCTCTTCAGCAGGCGAAGTCAATAAAAACACCCGAGAGTCTACTCATTGTTATATAGTCGCCTAAGGATAGCCTCCACGACTACATTGCTCGTTTCATAACCCGATACTTACAAGTTCGTGAATTGGACCAAAAGGTTACAATGATGGCTTTTATGAACAGCCTTCGAGCCTCAGACTTTAGCCACTACCTTTCCAAAAACTAATGGCATTTGATGCCCAAATTTTTGGCTAAAGCCGACTAATTTTTCATTATGAAAGAAGACTAAAGCCTTCCGAGCATGACGATAAAAAGAAAAGCTAGACAATAAGAGAAAGGATTCAAAAGGATTTAGGGTAAATGGTAAACAAAAGAAAGACCCTCGAAGTAAAGATCAGAGAACAAAAGATTAGAGGGAGGTCATCGGGAATTTGAGAGATACATCGCTATTAATACCTCTATGATGAACCTTCTGATGAAAATTGTAAACCAAGATATTGTTTGAAGACCGAGCAAGATCAAGACTTCGTCGAGAAAGAGAGATAAAACTCAGTTCTACCATTTCCACCGAGATCATGACCACGAAACAAACAAGTGCAAATACTTGAAAGATAAAATCGAGAGTTTGATTCAAGGGGGTTACCTAAAGGAGTTCATCCAAGGCAACCCCTAGAGAAGTCTCACCCGAAGAAGGAGTTTAAAACGTCAAGAAAGAAAAAGACTGAGGTGTAGTCTCGAGATGAGAAGCGATGACTAAAGGAATCAAAACCTAGATAAATCATTGAATAACACCCATATAACGTGTGTGATCTAAACCATTTTTGAGGGGTCAGCCTCCGAAGTAGAATCTTCAAATTTTTGAAAGGCCTACGCCTAGTTTGTAGGATCAATCAAGGGGCCAAGTAAGAAGATCTAAATTAATAAGATGATTAAATTCATAGATGAAGACCTTGAGGGAGTTCAATTTCCTAACGACGACACAATAGTCATAACCCTAGTCTTTGTAAACTATACTATTGAAAGGATCTTGGTAGACAACTGTTCTTCATAAGACATCTTGTACTATGATGCATATAAGAAGAAAAACTTGGAGATGATCATCTTAAGCCCACTAATCATCCCCTCTATGGCTTTTATGGGGAGCCAACATATCCAAAGGGTAGCATCACTTTGCCGATTATAATGGAAACTGCACCTCGTCAAATCACTATCATGAGCATTTTCTTGGTAATAGACGTCTCGTCTTCTTACAATGCCATTTTCGTCCGACTTGAGAAGAAAAAAAAATGAAAGATGTGGTGTCAACATACTACATGAAAATGAATTTCCTAATGGAGCATGGTGTTAGAGAGGTTAAAGGGAATCAGGTCACAACTCAAGACTGTTACTTAGCCTTAGCTAAAGATAAACACAAACAATATGTCCTCAAAATCGAATATCTAAGAGATGAGGTAAAATATCCAAGGGGAAAACCAATGGAAGAACTTGTTGCAATTCAATTAAAGGAAGAAGAAGACATTGAAAAGATTTTCCAAATAGGCCCTAACTTAGAGGGAGAACTTTGAGTTCTATTGACAATGTTCCACTGGAAGAATCAAGATGTTTTCGCCTAGTCGGCTTTGAAAATGTCGGGAATCGACCCCAAGACCATTATACATCACTTGAACATCTAACCCAAGCATAAACTAGTGATATAGAAGAAAAGGTCATTTGCTCCCTAGAGATAACAAGCTATATACATAGAAATAAAAAAACTTCTCAAAGCTAGGTTCATTCGAGATATTTATTATCCAGATTGGCTAGCTAATGTTGTGATGGTGAAGAAGTTAAAACAAAAAGTGATAAATCTGCATAAACTTCATTAATTTGAACAGGGGTTAGCCGATCGACAGTTTCCTAAATCCAAGAATAGATCAGTTGATCGACACCACTTCGGATTATGAAATGCTTGCTTTATGGACGTATACTCTAACTACAAGCAAATTATGATGCATGAACCATATTAACTGAGTACAACTTTCATCATAGAGAAAAAGAATCTATTGCTATAAGGTAATACCATTTGGACTCAAAAATGCTGGAGTCACCTATCGACAGTTAGTCGTTAAGTTATTTAAAGATCAGGTGAAATATGGAGGTAAGTTGTAAACCATATGGAATATTCCAAACATTGAAGAATGTTTCGCAACACTAAAGGAGAATCAAATGAAACTGAACTTGACAAAGTTTGCCTTTAGTGTGATTTCAAGCAAGTTCCTTGGATTCATGTATGCTTTTTCATCAAATACAAGGCATAACAATGATTTTACATGTACTTGGTGATATTTGAAGTGTGATTCATAGTGTCACGAACTTCACCTAACTTCCCAATATCTTGAAATATCAAATTTAGGCAGTGATCTACACAAAGGAATCAATACAAATTGTGAAACTCCTGCTCTAACTTCCTGCCAGCAATAACATAGTTTGAGGCACTATCAATCACCATATGCAACACATTTTCTCGACCAACAGATTTAAAAAATATTATATCTTTTACGCAATAAACCATAAAATTTATAAGTGTCCTTCTAAATTGGTCTGGTCACTTATAAGCCATTGTGGTAGAACCAATTTGTTTCCATGTTTCCTAAAAACTCTTAATTGTTGGTCTCTTCAACATTTCTTGATAATAAAATGTTGTGAAGATCATGAAATTTAGGGCCTTTGAACCCAGCACCCATGCTTTTTATTCCATCTACAAATTGTTGATAATACAGAATTAACAACATTAAAAGGAATTGATGCATCAATCATCCTTTTTGAGATAAGAATACAAATCATTTCTTTGGCTTGTTGGCCATGCAACACACTTTTGATAGTTGACTGAGCTCTAGGTGTTGTTCTTGGCATAAAATAATACCCTAACCCACTTTGCGTGACTTTCACTAATAGATATACCTCTTCCTCTAGCCAAGGGCATAGAAGAACATTAAACTTCTTGGATATTATCATCACCATCTTTGACTTACCTATACATTTGCTCTTCATGTTCTCAAAACTTTGACCCATTTGGATTTTTTTCCTCAATAATCTCTTGTCTCATTCTTTTCTTTGAAGTATAACAACCCATGCTTTCTTGCATTTGATGGAGAACATCTGGTGGCACCTTCTTACATGACTCTGCTTGACCTTTTACGCCAGCTAAATGTTGCTTAAATGGATGAATCCTATCACCCGGCAAAACTTTGTTATAATGAATGCACATCAACGTTTTCCTACCCCCAACAATTTCATGTCTAAAATATCCCCAAGTTAGATAAGTTTTTCCTCTAACTTAAGGTGTTAAACGAGGAGAAGAAATTCGAGTAGAATCAAAAGTACTAGTATCGGTTGAATACATTGTATATAGCATGTCATCATGAGTGTACTCAATATGGAAATGGAACAACAATTCCCCTAACAATAAATTAGAAGTCAAGCATATATACAACTAGCAAGAAGGTAAAATCCACATAAAAATTGGTAGTGAAGCAATTAGTGATTTATTACCATATTAATGAACACACTATCTATTTTAGTTATAAATTAATACAACGCGTGGCAGCAAAGCAATTAGCTATATCTTACCATATCAGTCAACAAGATATCCATTTTAGTCATAAATTAATCATTGATATTTCTTATTACTACTATTTTTTTGGAATGAATCATCATCATTTCTAACACTACAGTACTTATTTATCATAAACATGATGGGTTCCTATTAGTATAATCAGTACTTTTTTTTGTATTTATGAAAATATATACTTAAGCCTTTTATTGTTCTTGTTCTCTACCTATTAATTTTGGAATTAATTTTTTATCTCTCTTAATTCTAGCTACTCCACCAATTATCAAGGTAAAAAATACGCAGTAAATGGGAGGTCATAATCAATTAATTGTAATAGGTATGAGAAAAAGAACATACTATAAAATTGGAAGTTGTCTTACCAACATTGGTGGAGAAGCTTTAGAGGTGGCTAGTGTTGGTCATACGATGCTCCGACGGTGGCAGGTTAGAGGATACTAATAGCACAAAGAGAGAAGAGATGGAGAGAGGCCTAAAAATTATGATTGTCTTCAATTCTTCAGTTCACAATCACAGATCGATGAAATTGGGAGTTTGTTAAAAAAATTTAGGGTTTTTAGTCAAACTACTAAAATAACCTTGAGTTTAAACCTATTTAGTGAGAAAGAAACCGAGCAGTTCTACCATTTTTTTCGATTAAAATGATTCACACAGAACCAATCCATTTTTGTGATCCAAAGAGGTTCAACCTCTTGCCCGATTTTCTGAATGAATCGGATTGGTCTAGCCTATGATTC
Organism: Bretschneidera sinensis; assembly: GCA_023935145.1. Lineage (NCBI taxonomy): Eukaryota > Viridiplantae > Streptophyta > Magnoliopsida > Brassicales > Akaniaceae > Bretschneidera > Bretschneidera sinensis. The sequence continues at coordinate 54,748,543 of CM043702.1, read as the reverse complement.
AAGATCCTATCAATCGGACTGACCAATCCGATTTTGATCATTATGTTTGGAGGTGGACATTCTCAGCTTTTACATAGGCAACCTAATCTCGTATTTTGTTAAGCTCTATGTTGGAAATCACCTTAACAAGATGCCCAGGTGGTGATCTTTCAAACACTCAAGTCTTAAATGACTTATAAAAAAGAAACCAGCAATCGAACACAAGAACAGAAAATCAAAGAAAGAAAGAAGACAAGCAATTTGTTATCGAGGTTCGGCAATGTGCCTATGTCCCCGTGAGTTCCTCCAAACTCTCTGCACTAAATCAATGGTTCTTACAAAGTTACAGCAACCCCCTTCAAGAAACCACAATGTTCTTGAAGAAACCAAGAAGAGAACGAGAAAGTGATAGACCTATTACAATGCTTCCTATCGATTCTCTACTACCCTCTCTTCTATACAACCAGCCTCTCTACAATGAGTCCTTCTTGTGTTTTGTGTCTTTACACTCTCACACAATTCTCTCATCCACACACATGTCTCACAAGTTACATTACATCTTGTGTCACAACCTTATGTTTGTGGTGTTGAGATTGAACCTAGGTGACCCTTTATATAGTGCACCAACTTCTTGTCCAATCTTGTGTGTCATTCTCCACCCTTAGATCTTATTGACCACTTAACCATGGCCCTCCATCAATCCTAAGTGGTGCTGTGCGTTTTAACCTTGCATTCACGCACCTAAAAGAAGGCTAAAGTATGCTGTCCATGTGTGCCGGCCAAAGCTGCAGCGCCGCGCTATAGCTCCAAGTTTCTGTCCCTTGTGCAATTCCTGCCAGGTTCCAGCGCTGCAGCTTCATGCTGCAGCTCCAAGTTGCTGTCCCCTTCACACAACACCCTTCTACTTGTGTGCAGAAGTGCGCACACTAGTGCGCATAGCCTTCCCTTGCTCCAAAATGAAGCACACATATGTGTGCAGCCTTCTAACTTGCTAAACTTTGATCCTCCACCTTTGGTTTAGACTTTAACCATCTTTGAACCATACTTGGACCTGTTCAAACCTTAACCATGTTTGAACCATGTTTAAACCTTAGACAAATACCAACACTCTATGGGGAGCCCCTCTTTCTTGGAGATAAGAGCTCTCTTCTACGCATAGAGGTCATCAATGACCGTGGCCTTGCACTGAAGGTCCATTGTGAGATCTTTATTCTCCTCGCAAACATCCTTGATTATTTGATTGATCTCAGTGAGACCTTCGGGCGCAAACACCGCCATTATGCCAGTTTGAAGAATAAAAATGAAGAGGATAAGTTGAGGATAATAACTTCGACAAAAATTGAAAAAAAGAAAGGAAAACGAGCATTCTTTTCAGGAAGACTGAGCCAAGATCGAGGCCAACATCTCATGAGAGTACATATCGATCTGTACCACATCCATGAGGAGGATAACTCTAAGAAAAAGGTGTTTTATGACAAACTTATTCCCTAAGGTCGAATCTTTTATGAGGATGAGCCATTGAGTAATGAAGACTTACGAGCTTGAAAAGTTTCCAAGAGTAACGAGATAAGAAGGAGGGGTGAAAGATAAGGAACTCCTCGAAATTGAGAAGGTTGAACCAAAACAATCGACCTCTTTAGAACACGTTTTGTGTGTAAGGTCCTCGCTCGAGGTCACCCCCACGTGTGCCCTAATGAATTTATCTAGTCTCAAGATTTTTTCCTCAGAGGGTGAGCTATAAGGAAAATGGTTTGAAGTGGGGCGAGACGGGGCTCACCTTGGAGGAGCACAAAGACTTACCTTTTCGTGTGCTTTGTGCACTTTTTTTTCCTTTTTTTTCCTTGCTTCTTTCTTGAGTGCCATAAAAAGATTCATAGGTTGAAGCTTATTACTTATGAGGTGGGAAATCGCCATTCTTTTTAAGGAAAGATAAGGAACACTCTTTTAACTTTATTTAGGGCTACGATTTAGTGGTTCAAGGATCGTGCTTCCACTTTACGAGATGAATGGGTTTAACCCATCATCTCGCTTAGAAAAAAAGCCTAGCCTTTATTGATTTGGGAGAACTCATTAAATAATTAAAAATAGTTCTTATTTATGCTTTCTAATTCATACACAAGCATGCAAGGATGATGTGGTAAAACATGCAAACAAACAAAAATCTATTTATTTATAATATATACGAAGATCAAACAAACACAAAATTACATGTTCATGAAGGTTTATGTGAAAAAATTATGCTTAGATCTAAAGAAGGAATATGGAGTGTAAACCTTAGGAAAACTTTTTTGAGGGATGGTCCTCTAGAGTATGACTCTTACTTTAGTGTTACGCCTCTTTTTTGGTATGTAAGGGATCTTTAAGGAAGGACCAAGCTTTCGTCGAATGCCTTAGAACACTAGACCCATACTTTAAATGGATCCACTTTAGTTTTTACCCAAGAACACAATGAGAATTCTAGGAGAAGAAAGGGGGAAAAGGCCAAAAAATCAAAGTCTTACAGAAATTCTTAGTATAGAGAACTAGAGAGTGTTTTCTTAGAAAAGTCATGTTTGAAGGTAAAATAGAGGAGCCTATTTATAGGTTAGATGGGGGAGAAGCCAAATGCCTGAGATTAAAAGTTGAAACTTTTCAAAATGGATTCAACGGCTGGGATAAAGTCAAAGAAAGTGATTGAGAGTGATTGGTGGGATTTTCACTTTGGTAAGAAAATTAAGGGTTGGGATTAGTCCAAAATATTCTAAATCATGTCCAATGGCTAAAATTTGTCCTTGATCAACAAGAAAATCAATTAGGAACAATTAAGCTTAATTTAGGATTAGCCAAGGGGACAAATAAGCCAAAAATCACGAAATAAACCAAGCTGAGATTTTAGGTCTGGTTGGCCACAAGACTAGCTAGTTGACCCAGGCTGGGTATAGTTCGGGCCTAATCTGGATTGCTCTAAAATGACTCGAATTGTACCCTTTTGGTCTTTTCACATCATTTTAGCCAATTTGTTCATCTTTAGACCATGGTTTTTTTTTTTGGTTAGGTCTTGTGTTCGATTTGATTTGTTTATCTCCTTTATGTGTCAGTTTTGAGTCAATTTTGGGCTATCGATCTCCATGCTTTCCATTTTAAGCTTAGTTTTAGTGCTTTTGTGTCCTTTAAAGACTTGTTCCTTATTTCTCATTGCAACACCCGCACACAACCCTCCTGAAAATATGGAGAGGGTCAAAATACAACGTCTACACTAGGACTTCGATAACAAGGAGATCGATGGTTGTTTTCTTCTTCTCAGTGACCTCCGTTGGACTCACCTTGGCGTTCTACTTCTTTTTCCAATCATTCAAAAGTTGGGTTTTGCTAATCATCATTTTTGCAAAAAGGAAAACACACCACTTCGTACCAAAACAAGGATAAACATATTAAGTCGAATACTAAACTTAGACCATATTCTACAAGGACGTGTTTGTTCTCTAACTTTGTGGCAAGGATAGGGTTTTTCCATATTTCCATGCATCCACCTCTCCTCTTCGTTAATAATGGGACAAATCTTCTTCAGAGACACAAGGTCATAGTAATGTTAATTTCTCAAGAGTCTAAACTCTAAAGTCTTCTTTACTCTGTAGGAAGAAAGCTTTCTCTTTCTAATATTTAACTAACGAAGGCAGCCCAATTACTATCTTCATATTTGTCCTCAAAGCAAGGTAGAACTTGTAATACTTAGATTTGCTAACTAAGGGGATTTATAAATAAAAAAAAAATTGAGGAGGTTAGAACCCACACCTTTTTGCATAGAATGGTAATACCCTAACCAGAGTTAGCCCATTTTCTTCAATAAGAAAATGCAAACTAAATTCTTTTAAATTATAACTCTCTATAAAAAATAAAAAATAAAAAAAGAAAAAAAGGGCATGAGGAGGCTTGAAACCATACCCTTGCAAGGATGTGCCAAAGCACTAACCACTGAGCCAACTGGCTATTTTTTCAAATTGTGTCAAGCAATATTAATATAAATTATCGAGTCGTATATATAAAAAAAGGTCAAATTGGGACATTTTATATATCTACATATTGCAGATATGTCTCTTAAGCATTCTAGAGAGAACAAGAGGAAAAGAGATAAAAGAAGATGTTGAAAGGAGGACTCAAAACAAGGTATTCTTCCATCCCAACTTCAGCTATTTTGATATTTTTCATGATTTTTTTCATTTTATTATATATAGTTTAGATTAATGAGTTAGGTTTTGAACTGTGGAGCTGTCCTTTTTTGGTGTTGATGACAAAGCTCTGGTGATTTTCAAATTATAATATTTTAACTGTATATTCTAGTATTCAGAAAATTCATTTGGCTTTGTAGTTACTTAAATCAAATTTGTATTTTGTGAGATATGATTTTTCAAAGTTTCTCTTTTTCAGAAAATATATTTACAAGTTTGAATAGCTAACTTCTAGCCACTTTAAAGTGCTTTTTTAGATATTAATTATTGCATTTTTATGTCTATTTTGTAGTTTTTCAAGCAAGCTTTCCAACCATATTTGGATCACCACTTAACTACAAGTATTTTGTGATTTATAGTCACTCAAAGTTGGGTGTGTGATTCTGAAAAATTCTAGGTTGGCATATTTGAAAACCCAAAATTTGACTTTTGCACAAGCATTAATATGTTCTCTCGAAATTCGATTGGTTTGAAAAATTTTAGAATCTTTTACACTTTGATTTCATACATTTTTTGTAAATTTTTATAATTTTATAAAATCATTAATTATTTATTTTTTAGTTTTTAAATTCCAATAAAAATATTTTTGGCCTCTAAAAATTGAGAAAAATTGTATAAAAAAAACTTATAAAGCTATTTTGAACATATATTCTATTCAGAAATAAAATTTAGGCTCCATTTATAATCATTTAATAATTATTTTTTATTTTTTTGTGTTAATCATAATACGTATCGTTAATAAGAATACCCATAAGACTACATCATTTTTCTATTTGTGTGTGAGACTGGGAATTGGTGTAGGAACTAGAGAAATCAGAATATGTCAGAGGTATATGTAAATGTGATGGTTTTGTACTATTTCAATTTTGATGAGGTTTTGTTTGATTTAAGAGGTTAATTTTGGATTTTGATGTTGTGGTTGTTTTGGATGTTTTGTATGAGGTACTAGTGAGGATAGCACTAAAAGTAAAGGGAACACCGAAGAATATCTTACTTGACCACATTATAAGGTGAGTTCACGTTACTTAATGCACTCAAAGAAAAGAGATAAAAACTTCAACATTTGGAGCAATTTGTGAATAAATAAATCTAATATAAGGTGTATTTATGTGAAAAGATAATTATATAAATATGTGTATGTGTGTGTAACTAACTATATACTTAGAGTGGATAAGTATGCTAGAGGTTTGGGCAATGTGATATTGTTGTTTGGCTAAGTGAGTTAATATAAACTTGTTGTGATAAGAATGAGAAGAATGGGTTTGGTTATTTAGTGGGCGTAATATATATGTATTTTGTTTTTTAGTGTTGTATGAGAATGTGATTATTCATAGTTCTTGATTAATGTGAGTGAATGTGTATTTCATTTTGGACACATTCAAATATAATTAGTAGTAGGATGTTCGAGTCCGAGAGATGATTTGGTAGGACCCATGATTGGTCCGATAGTTGGTATTAGACCGTGTGATTCTTTTTAATTAATAGACAAATTGGTAAATTTAAATTTTTACTTATTTAATAGTACGACCCTCAGTTTCGAGAGTGGATAGAATTTACACGAGTCTTTGAGATGAGATGATGGACATGTCGGCACGTGGGGAAATGTTCCCTTATGATAACTGAGATAAGAAGAAGTTCTTGAGATGATGACTATGTGGAATTGCATTTGTGCATGTGCATTTTTCTTGATGTGAAGGAATGTGTGAGATTGATGATTTATTTTGATGTAACAAAATGTGTAAGTTGATATTTTTCCCTTGATGTGAGAATGTTTAAGTTTGGTTTGCGATTGTGTAGTGATTGTGAACAATGGTGTAATATGTTTCTTGTATTCTAACTAAATGAATCATTGTGACTAAATACATAATCTTATATTAGTGGAAAGTATGTAGGGAAATTGTAAAGATAAGATTGATGAATATAGATAAAGACACATATACATATATAAACTATAAATATAAAGGTTTTGGTAAATAAACTAATAATTAATTAACTTGAAGTAACGTGGATTTCATTGGGCTTTTTGGCTCACCCTTCCTTTTTTTTTCCCTTAGGTGATCAACAAAAACTCTAAATGAGCTATAGTGGCGAGTCATATGAGTATTATCCTTAGGTGGGTCCACAGATAACATCCTCAACTTTTGTATTGGGTCTATATATTGTTAATTGTCTCTTCGAAAATATGTATTTTTGGTCGATCTTGTAAAATTTGGGTTATAATTTTTATGCATAAGATAATAAGAAAGTGACATATTGCATTCATGTAAGTCTTTGTTGTATGTTGTGAAGAATATAATTGAAATTTTTGAATGATGAAATTGTTTTATTGTGGTGCAATGTGTGCACGACATTTCAAGTTAAGGCTCGATGCCTAAATGTAATGAGGCCTTCCAGGTAGGGCTCATTGGGATGAGTCATTATATTTTTGGTATTAGAGCTTTAGTTTTAATATTCTGTATACACCATTTACATGAGCACGATGCATTGGTTTTTTCGTGAAGGTCATTTCTGTAGTATTGGAGATGTTAGTCTACCAGTATGGAAACGCAGGAAAAATTTTCATACTGACAAACTTAATCCCAAGAAAATTCTCAATGATCGATGGAGATTTTGATTGAACCTTTGGAAACTAGTTCACGAGCCATTCAAGTGTCCTATCTCTAAGTGTATCCACACAAACAATCAAGAACAAGGATCTCCTTCTTCTTGATGTCGAACATCACGAAAATGAGGAATTAGGATAGCCGAAAATATGTTTGCTAGCTCTTTTATTTTTCCAGCTTTTTGACTTTACAGAGAGATTAAGATTTGATCTTCAAAAAAATCAATTAGGGTTTCTTTAAAACATAAACCTTTTATATAGAGTCTTTCCCCTTAAATCTTTAGGATTTTTAAAATTATAATTAAACCGCTGATTATTAATTCCTAGAAATCTCTCTATTGGCCCTCTAGTTTTTATTATTCTTCCAATTGCTCTATTATGTGTAATTTAGGTTCAATATCGCACTAGTAGTAGGTTGTAACTTTTATGTAACAATTGGACCCTGTTCAATTAATTAAAACTCATTTTTAATTTTAATTAAAACCAATTTTAGTTTTAATTTTAATTAAAACTCATTTTGATTCTCCCGTTAATTACAATTAATTCTTAAGGGCTTCTACAAGTCTTTGTTGACACCTAGTAGTGTGTCATGACTACCTAAGTAATGTGAATTTAATGTGAATCTTTCCATTGTCAATTACCGTGCAATTCAATTCTTCTATCATGCAATGCCCTTGATTAAACCTAACATATGAAATTACTGTCAAACCTTAATTATTTAATCACATATATCTTGATCTTAAGTCCATAATGGTGAAATTAGAATCTCCTTTCTAATTTCTGCCCCACATTGGCCAAGAAATTTCTAAGCTATGACTTAATCAAATCAAATAGAGCAGTCTCTCTCTTTTACTGAGAGTGATGGATCCTTTATTGTACACTTACATATCTCTATGCATATATGATCATACCCAATTACCACCTTTATGTGATCCATGGTTAGAACCGCATTTAAGTAGAATCAAAGCATGATGATCTACATAAGGCATCCATGGTGCCTCAAGTCTAAGAATCACTTGCACAATTGCAACATAAGAACTCCTATATATTGACAACTAGTAAAATGTCCATTAGGAATTGCTTAAGTTGTGCCAATTCGGTTTACTTGTTCTCTAAAAAGCACCTATATTTTAGTGTCCCATACACTAATGACTATGAGATTTGAGGAAACATAGTATGTCCTAATCTATCCGGATTCACTAATGGTCTTCATAGTGATCCTATGATTATGAACATTTAAGAATAAATTTTAAGGAAATATATCTCATTACCATGTTCTCATCTTGGTTCTTATTTCCATTGCTTATATTCTATGGGCTTCATCATGTAAACATATGCAATGTGATTTGTAATGAACACGATAAATATTATAAATTTCATAAATAAATATTTATTGTCAATAAATGAATAAGATTAATTATAAGTAATATGCCTTGACATCAAATGCTATTGGCTTGTAAGGCATGATGCCGTTTAGGAGTCATAGCTAGTAAGGAGTGGGTTCATAGTAAGGAATCTTAATGTTCACATGTCCTTGAAATGAGATTATGGAGGTGTTGGAACTTGGGGAGACATCCCTTTGTGATGACTGATATAAGGAGAAGTTCTTGAGATGAGGAGCATTTGGAATTACATTTGTGCATGTGCATTTTCCCTTGATGATTGGTTCTTGGTGTGAAGAAATATATGAGATTGATGATTGATTTTGTGGGGCAAAATATGTAAGTTGATGTTTTTCCCTTGATGTGAGAATGCATAAGTTTGGCTTGTGATAGTGTGATGATTGTGAATAGGGATGTAATATGTTTCTTGTATTCTAAATAAATGAATTGTTTTGAGTAAATACGTAATCATTTAGTAGTGGAAAGTATGAAGGGAAATCGTAAAGATAAGTTTGGTTAATATAGATAAAGAAACGCATACATATATAAAAGAGTAAATATAAAGGTTGGGGTAAATAAACTAATAATTAAGTCAGTAGTGTGGATTTCATTGGGCTTTTTAGCTCATTCCCCTCCTTTATTTTCTCATAGGTGATTAGTAGAAACTCTAGATGAGCTTCAGTGGCGAGTCGTACAGGTATTGTCCTAGATATGAACAACATCCTCACCTTTTGTAATTGGTCTACATATTGTTGATAGTCTTTTTGGAAACATATATTTTTGGTCGATTTTGTAAACTTTAGGTTATAAATTTTTATACATGAGATAAAAAGAAAGTGACATATTGTATTCATGTAAGTCTTGGTTATATGTTGTGATGGATTAAATTAAAATTTACAAATTATGAATGTGTTGTATTATGGTAAAATGTGTGCATGGCATTTCAGGTTAGAGCTCAGTACCCCAAAATAATGACGTCATCTAAGTAGGGCTCGTTTAGGATGGATCATTACAGAACCAACCATAGTTCTTATGCTTCTTTAGGGTATAGAAGTTCCGAAATAAACTCATCATGAGGACCAAATCAACTCTATAAAGCAAATTCAAGAAAGCAATGAGGCTGCTCATTGAGTTCGACACTAGTTGTGTCAATGTGATCTTGAAAAAGTTTAAGATCCTTCTCACGCACATATGAAGAGGAAGCCTAAACCCTACTTTGAATGTGTCCTTATGGAAACACATATAATACAAAGGATATGTACTCTGATGTAGGGATGACATACTTTGTTTTACATATAAAGCTCATATTAATATCGATTAACCAAACCATTTGAACTGTTTAAGTAAAACGATTTGGGTAATTGGTTAAATCAAAAATTAAATTGGTTAACTGAGTAATGTATATTGATTAATCGGGTGGTTAGAAAATATTTTAATTGTTTCGACCGTTTAACCGACTAAGAAATTAATTAAGTAATATTAATAATATATTAAATTTAAATATATATAAATATATTTAATAAAGTAAAAAAAAACTCTAAATATAAACTAAATACATAATAAACTAAAAATATCCTAAGTATATAGACAGTTTTAGTTAACCAATTAACCAATCATAACTGACTGAAATCAATTTGGTCGGTTAATATAAAAAATTTTAGGTTAATTCGATCAAAACAATTAAAAAAATACCAAATAAATCGTTTTAAATTTTTAACTGGCCATACCAAATGTTTGTATACCCCTAATGCAAAAGAGATCATTTTCATTCAACTGACCTATCTCAGTCTTAGCGTTGTAATAATCTTTCTTGTGTTCTATGGCCATTTCACTCACTATCAGCCTTCACTAGTCAAAGGAACAACGACCCAAGGAGTATACTCCTCGATTAAACTACCTTATGTCAAAGTTCTAGTGCTAGTCTAGGCTCCTACATCTTCATTTACCGATCTACTACCAATCGATATGGAAGAAGACATAATATAAATTTATAGAAGTACAATATTGATGGCTTATCGAGGATTAGACAAAGATGATCTGAAAAAAAAGTCGAAGACAGAAAACCAAAGCGTGCAAAACCAAGGAAGGATGAAAGAGAATTAGGAATTCTCTCAAAGGAGTGAGAGAGAATTCTTGAGCAATTAACGAGGAGAATGCGATGAAACTTATCCACCCTTTATATATAGCCAAAAAGAGTAGGAAGCTTCTTCATCTCCTTTGATTAAGAGAAGGCACGTGCATCAAGAAAGTCCAAGTGTTTCCTCACGGAGCCTAAACGTCCCAAGATAAAGGAAACCAAGGAAAAATATAAAAGGATAGTAGTGAATTACCCATGAATTATTCTTACTTGTAATTTGAAGTGAGGGAATTGAGGTGATGCCTCACATCGAATCATCTCAAGTTTCAAGACCAAAAAAATGGCATTGAAGAGATGCCCCACTTAGGACATCCTCAAGATTCAAGAGCGAGGTGAAGGTGCCAAAGAGATACCTCACCTCGGACATTCTCAAGCTTTAAGACTGAAGTAGAGACACTAAAGAAACTCAAACGTTCTTAAGATTTAAAACTGGGGTGAGGGCACCGAAGAGATACTTTGCCTTGAACGTTCTCAAACTCTAAGACTGAGGTGAAGGAACCAAAAAGATGCCTCACCCTGGACGTTCTCAAGATTCAAGACTGAGGTGAGAACACCAAGGAGATGCCTTACCTTAGACAATCCTAAGATTCAAGTTCGAAGTGAGAGCATTGAATAGATTCCCCACTTCAAAATCCAAACATAATTTCACTCCAGTCATTTAATACTATTCTTTAAGATCGAGTTTTACTTCTAAGAGAGTGGAGGGCATATGATATACACAAATTATACCACTCAATGGAAAGCTGACACATGGTAACCCCTAAGAGTAATTTAGTGTTTTCACACCTATAATGCAGTCACCCAATTGAATGAGGGTAGACAATAACCAATGTTGGTATTTTTCTAAGGATTGAAAAAGGTTGGAAGAAGTCAAGCATGAAGTCCTTAAAAGCCTCAGCACACTAAGAGTGTGCCTCAACACAAAGTTGAAAAAAGGTGTGTGTATCAGGTCAAGCCGCGGCCTTGCTTTTCCCAGGCCGCGGAGCCCAAAAGGTGGAAGGTGTTAGAGGAAGGCCAGGCCACGGTGCCCCCTCCCTAAGGCCACAGTGCCTAGAAGCTGAGGAGTGTGTGCTCTGCCTATTCTAGGCCGCAATGCCAGGCACACTGATGCACACATGTGTAAACCTCTTCCATGGTTCGTGAGACATGTCCAAAATGCACAGCTTGACTAAGGAATGATCAAAGGCTATGGTTGATTGTTCATCTAGATCTAAGGGTGGATATTAGCCCTCAAGATTGGACAAGAAGTTGGTGCACTATATAAAGGGTCACCTAGCTTCATTCTCAACAACAATGTGACATGACTTGTGATCAAAAGTGAGAGAATTGTAAAGAGTGCAAAGACACAAAACAAGAGAGACTTATTTGTAAGGCTGGTTGTTTAGAAGAGTGAGTAGAATAGAAAGGGGATTGAAGGGCTTATAAAGGGAATTTTCTTAGGAAAATTCCAGGGTTAGTTCTTATCACTTTCTGTTTCTTCTTCTTCTTTGTTTCTTCAAGAACTTAGGCTTCTTGGAGAGGGGTTGTTGTGATTGTAAAAGAACCATTGATTAGTGTAGAGAGTAGGTGAACTCACGAGACGTAAACTATTGCTGAACCTCGATAACAAATTGCTTGTCTTCTTTCTTTTTTTCTTTCATTTCTGTTTCCGTTTCTGATTCCTAATCTTTATAAGTCATTCTAGACTTGGGTGTTTAGAAGATCACCACCTGGGCATCTTGTCAAGGTGATTTCTAACAGTGGTATCAGAGCTTGCACAGTTGGGTATCAGAGTAAGAACAGAATGTGACGGAGTCAAGACTCCAAGAATTCAAAGAACAAACTTCTTGGGTGATTCAAGAACGGAGTAAAGATTAAGATCAGATCGTGTTCTTGAGGTTTAGAAGAAGTTGAAAAGCATTTATGGGTGCTGCACAAATCTGAGACCATCTCCGCAAGATGGGTTCAGATTTCGTTGTTGAGAAGTTTGATGGAAAGGGAGATTTTTCCCTGTGGAAGCGGAAGATCAAGGCTGTTCTTATGTAACAGAAGGTGGACTTGACTATTGGAAAAGATAATGCTTTTCCAGCAAGTATCATGGAGGACCAACAGATTGAGATGAAGAAGATGGCATACAACACCATCTTCCTACATATGTGGGATAATGTCACAAGGGAGTGCGGAGACTCGGAAGATCCTGCTGTCATTTGGAAGAAATTAGATGAGTTGTTTCTTACCAAAACTCTACCTAATAAGATTTATCTTCTTAAAAGAATCTTTGCTTTTAAAATGGATCCTAGTAAAGAGTTGCAAGATAATCTTGATGTCTTTAGTAAACTGGCTCAAGATTTGGCTAGTTGTAGTATTAAATTCTCGGATGAACAATTAGCTGTTATGTTATTAAATTCTCTTCCTGATTGTTTTGATAGTTTAATTAATGCAATTGAATATATATGAGATACACTAACCAAAGAAATTGTGGTCAATGCTATAAATGATCATGATTTCAAAGCCAAGAGTAAGGAGGCATCAAGTGGGGAAAGACTGTTCGTAAGAGGAAGGCCATCAACTCGGAATGGCAGTAACAACTTTGGCAACTACCGAGAGAAATCAAGAGGTAGAGGCCAGAGCCATGGGAGAGCATATTCCAAACCAAGATTTAGAGGAAAGAGGCGCTTCTACTGCAACAAGGAGGGTCACTTCAAGAAAGATTGCAAGAAGAGGTTGTGGGATGAGAGAGAGAGAAGCCATACAAACAATAGAGAGGCTTTGGTTGCCAAATGAGAGCAGCAAGATGATGTTCTTGTTGTGTGCTCAAATGTGAACAGGAGTCAAGGCAGTGAGAAATGGATTCTGGATTTCAGGTGCACTTATCACATGTGCCCTCACAAGGAATGGTTCAAGAATTTCAAGGAAATCAATGACAGAAGGGTATTCTTGGGGAGTGAAAATTCTTGCCAAGTGAGGGGGATTGGAGACATCCAGTTTAGGATGTTTGATGGAGTCACAAGGCTGCTGCGAAATGTGAGGTATCTTTTAGATTTGAAGAGGAATTTGATCTCATTGGGGCAGTTGGATTCCATGAGGTATACATACAAAGCAGAGGGAGGAAAGATCAAGGTGACCAAGAGATCTTTGGTAGTGATCAAAGCAGCAATAAAAAATGGACTCTATGAGATGATCGGAGAGACAGAAATCAAAGATCAAGCAGCAAGCTTGATGGCTGAGATGGATAGGGCAGCCCTTTGGCACACTCGCTTAGGATATATGAGCGAAAAAGGCCTGCAAGTTCTTAGCAAGGATGGTCTACTTGGAGGAGACAAAGTAGAGAAATTGGATTTCTGCGAGTGTTGCGTTCTTGGGAAGCAACACGGGTCAGCTTCAACACCGGAGTGCACAAGTCTAAGGGCATTCTTCACTACATTCATTCTGACCTTTCGGGACCAGCAAGAACACCAATACAGGGAGGTAACTTTTAATTTCTGTCTTTAATTGATGATTATTCAAGAAAGGTTTGGGTTTATTTGCTTAAAAATAAATCAGATACTTTGAATAAATTTGTTGCGTGGAAAAAGTTGCTGGAGACTCAAACGAGTAGGGTAGTTAAGGATTTACGAACCAATAATGGCGTAGAATTTTGTAATAAGGATTTTGATAAATTTTTTGAATTAAATGGCATTCTAAGGCATAGAACGGTTGTAAAATCACCTCAGCAAAATGGAGTTGCTGAGAGGATGAATAGGACCCTTATGGAAAAAGTTAGGTGCATGTTAATAGGATCCGGTTTACCAAAATATTTTTGGGGGGAAGCTGTGTCTACTGCTCCATACTTGGTAAATAAATCACCCTCTAGAGCTTTAGAGCTCAAGACTCCCATGGAGATGTGGAGTGGAAAACCCCCTGAGTTGAGCAACCTTACGACTTTTGGGTGTGCTGCATTTGCACATCAAAAGGATGATAAACTTAACCCAAGGTCTAGAAAATGTATATTTCTAGGGTATAGTGATAGGGTTAAGGGATATAGGTTGTGGTCCTTATAACCAAAAGGAATGAAACTCATTATAAGTAGGGATGTTATTTGTAATGAATTGTTATTTCCCTACTTGGAGAAAACACCCTGCAGGGGCTAGTGAGCAAACCAGTCCCGAATTTATGGAGCATTGCATCAAGGAGAATTTAGTTCAGGTAGAGCAAAAAAGAAAAAAGGGTTCGGACAAGGTAGAGCCCATTAATGAAGGCCAAGCTCAAGAAACTTAAGAGGAGGCTGAACTGGAAGGGAGTGATGCAGCAAGTCAGAATGACTACCAGCTCACAAGGGACCGAGAAAGGAGGGTGGTTAGACCACCTTTGAGATATGGGTTTGCGGATGCCAATGTTGCAGCTCCTTGGAAAGAAAGAGGAATGGTTGAACCAGAAACCTACATGGAAGCCATGGAGTGTAAGGATTCATTAAAGTGGTAACTAGCTATAGAAGAAGAAACGGATTCTTTGAGGATGAACAACTCTTGGGAATTGGTGCCCAAACCAGAAAAATAGAGAGCTGTGGATTGTAGATAGATCTACAAGATCAAAGAAGGGAATACTCTAGGAGATGAAGTTCGGTATAAAGCTAGGCTGGTGGCGAAGGGGTTCAAACAAAAAGAAGGCATAGATTTCACCGAAATCTTTTCACCGGTTGTGAAGTACAAGACGATACGGATAGTATTGGCAATGATGGTCCAATTTGATTAGGAAATCGAGCAAATGGATGTGAAGACAGCATTCTTACGTGGAAGGCTTGATGAGACCATCTACATTAGGCAACCCGAAGGCTATGAGGAAGAAAGGCATGAAGAGTTGGTGTGCAAATTGAAGAAATCTCTCTATGGCCTGAAGCAATCACCTCGGCAATGGAATAAGAGGTTCGATTCCTTTGTAACCAGCTTAGGTTTCATGAGGAGCTACTATGATTCGTGCTTGTATTACAAGAGGCACAAGGTAGAGGAAGTGGTGATCATCCTGATCTATGTTAATGATATGTTGCTAGTTGGGAGCAGCATGGAGATGATAGAAAATTTAAAGTTTCAACTCAGTGAGGAGATTGAGATGAAGGATCTTGGCCATGCACAGAAGATCCTTAGGATGCGTATCATCCGGGAAAGGGAGAGAAATAGATTGAAGATCTCTTAAACTTCCTACATAGAGAATATGATATCTAAGTTCTCTATGGAAGATAACAAATCAGTGAAGGTTCCCCTTGCTGGTCATTTCAAGTTCTCCAGCGATCAATGTCTGAGATCGGAGGCGAAGAAGAAGAAAATGGAAAAGGTCCCCTACTCTAGTGCGGTTGGTTCGGTAATGTTCACCATGGTAAGCACTAGACCTGATATTGCTCATGCAATAAGTGTTCTCAGCAGGTTTATAAGTAATCTCGGAAAGGAGCATTGGCTTGGGATGAAGTGGTTGCTAAAGTACTTGAAGGGAAGCCCAGAAGTGGGGCTAATTTATGAGAAGAGGGGTAAGTCCATTTGTCTTGAAGGTTATCCTGATTCAGACTATGGAGCAGACCAGGATAAAAGAAGATCGATTACCTCCTACTTCTTCAACTTAAACGGATGTTGTGTAAGTTAGAAGGCTCAGTTGCAGCCTGTGGTATCACTCTCAATAACCAAGGCTGAGTACATAGCAGCAACCGAAACCATAAAGGAGGCTATGTTGTGCAAAGGGTTGTTGGAAGAGTTGAAGGTCCTAGAAGAGCAGGTTGTGGTGTTTTCGGATAGTCAAAGTGCATTGCACTTGTGTAAAAATCCGGTGTTCCATGAGAGGACAAAGCACATGGATGTTCGGTATCATTTCATTCGAGAAAATGTTACGGAAGGATGCATTCATGTGGATAAGGTAGCCACGGAAGAAAATCCTGCAGATTTAGGCACCAAGGTTCTGCCCCTAAGTAAGTTCAATCATTGCTTTGGACTACTTAGGATTGGAGTCGGTTAATTGATGACTCAAGATGAGTTTGGATCCTGAGTTCTCTGTACAATGGTTTGGGTTTAAACACTTAGACAAAGGTATAGATTGTTAGTATTGTCTAAGGTTTGAACAAGGTTAGAAGAGGTCAAGCATGAAGTCCTTAAAAGCCTCAGCACACTAGGAGTGTGCCTCAGCATAAAGCTAAAAAAATGTGTGTGCATCAGGTCAGGCTGCGGCCCTGCTCTTCCCAGGCTATCACACCCAGAAGGTGGAAGGTGTTGGAGGAAGGCTAGGCCACGATGCCCCCTCCCCAAGGCCACGGTGCCCAGCAGCTAAGGAGTGTGTGCTCTGCCCTGGGCCTCGACGCCCCCTGTTCTGGGCAGCAGCGCCAGGCACACTGATGCACACATGTGTAAACCTCTTCCATGGTTCATGAAACATGTCCAAAATGCACAACTTGACTATGGAATGATCAAAGGCTATGGTTGATTGTTCATGTAGATCTAAGGGTGGATATTAACTCTCAAGATTGGACAAGAAGTTGGTGCACTATATAAAGGGTCACCTAGCTTCATTCTCAACAACAATGTGACATAAGTTGTGATCAAAAGTGAAAGAATTGTAAAGAGTGCAAAGACACAAAACAAGAGAGACTCATTTGTAAGGCTGGTTGTTTAGAAGAGTGAATAGAATAGAAAGGGGATTGAAGGACTTGTAAAGGGAATTTTCTTGGGAAAATTCCAAGGTTAGTTCTTATCACTTTCTGTTTCTTCTTCTTCTTTGTTTCTTCAAGAACTTAGGCTTCTTGGAGAGGGGTTGCTGTGATTGTAAAAGAACCATTGATTAGTGCAGAGAGTTCAGGTGAACTCACGGGGATGTAGGCTTTTGCCGAACCTCGATAACAAATCGCTTGTCTTCTTTCTTTTTTTCTTTCATTTCTGTTTCTGTTTCCGATTACTAATCTTTACAAGTCATTCTAAACTTGGGTGTTTGGAAGATCACCACCTTGGCATCTTGTCAAAGTGATTTCCAACAACCAAGAAGATCAGACCTTTCATTTTCAATCAAGGGCAAGAAGGTAATTTTACCAAGCCTTTTTGTTGGAAGACCCACTACTTTGTTTTCATTAGGGTAAGATTTTGCCCCTATATAAAAGAGGTCTCACAACATTATAGGTTTCTCATTCATTACACTATTTTCCAAGCATTTACTAACTTCAGCATCGAAAGGTTCACTAAGAAAACAAAATTACTCTAGGTAACTTTTCCTTTTCAAGTGTTACAATGTTAGATTGACGTGTGCGCAACACTAGTTGATGTTAGCGTACAAAAACTGATCTTCCCCATTTTCAGCATCAACATATATAAATAAATTTAAAGCAAGCATATGAGCAATTCGGTGCAATAAAATAAAAATTTATCATGAACATACAATAAGCCATAAGTTGCTTTGTAACATATTAATCTTCAAGGAATTCTAAATATAGTATTGTAATATATAATCCTACCACTAAATTTTTTTTTTTACCCTAATAGGACCACCCTGTTTAGGGATGGAAATTTTACTCGTACTTGTCGGGTACTCGCAAAACCCGATCCTAATGGACCGGGTTTGGAGGCTTTTTTTCTCTGTCGAGTCGAGTGCATGTGAAATATTACAATACCTGTCGGGTGTGAGTACGGGTGAGGGTGAAATGGTATCCGACCCATCAGGTACCTATTTATTTATTGTACATAATTTTATCTTATATTTCAATTACATTTTAACTCTGACTCCCTTAGTATATATACTCTCTTATAGATTTAGGGTTTCATTTTTGAGTTCTAAACAAACAAAATCACACGATGCAAAGTTGGTATCCCTCTCTGTCTCTCCTTTTCAGCTCTTCCACTCGAACTCAGGTGTTTTCAAAGAGTCATTTGTGCTCAAGTAAGTAACCATTTTGATATTATGCACTCCATATATGTGCATTAGTGCATCTGTTGTGTTTTATAGTATTCGGTATATTTTGTTTCCAATTTTCTTGCTTAACTAATATTTAATTAAGATTTTTTATTTTATTTTAAAACATATAAGTAGCTAGAATTGTTTATTTTGTTTTTTTATAGTAATAAAACATTAAACATTTAGACTAATTAGTTCTTTCAATTTTGTGATGGGATCTGATAGGCAGCGGTGAATAACTTGGATGATGCACATGAACCCATTGATACTGCGACTTCTATAACTTTGAAGAAAAGCAAGCTGGTTTATATTTTTTGGGTTTTAAATTAGATCAGTTAACATTTTTTTTTTTTTTGCGGATATGGATTACCTGCTAGGTACCCGTACCCGTGATGGGGGCGGAGATGGAGGAACGGTACCCGGGGATGGGTGCAGGTAAAAAGACATTTACGTGTACAGGTGGCGAGAGAGGGGTACCTAATCCAAAGTCACCCCGTTGCCATCCCTATTAATAAAGGATAGTGCTTCTTTGGCCTTTAATCTTTTCAATTGCACCATTACAATAATAAATATAAAAAAATAGACCATAAAGAATAATATCTGCAAATCGATAAAAAAAAGAAATAAAAATCAAACCAACACCAAAGTAATTTCATATGCTTCATTATAATCTCTATATATTAAAAGTACAACCAATTAGATTGCAATTTCTTTTGTTCTTTTAATAAGTTAGATCGAAATTTGCTTTAAATATGTTTACATATTTTAACTAGTTAGCCATTTCAACATGAATAAAGAAAAAAATAAAATAAAAATAAGCAATTTCAATAATGAGATTAACATCATTATGTTCTAGATTAGTCATTGAGAGATAACATATCAGCTCTATACATATACCAAGTAAATGCCATAACAAAAATGATTGCAGTCAGTTAGCCATTTGAACATATATAAGGCATAAAAAATAACTCTTAACAATAAAAGCATCACTACATGTTGTAGACAAATTGTAGAGAACACATTAGTTTCGTGCATTTACCTAGAAAATGCCACAATAAAGGAAGAAAGTTTAAACTTATTTGTCTAATGTATAGCACATACATTTAATTGCACTTTTGAATTGATTTTCATGTTTTAGATTAATGGTTTTATTTTTTCATTGTGTCTTTTGGCTTAGCACAAAATTCATCAATTAAATGCTTTCATTTTTTTTTCAAATCGATATGAGTTAGTTCCATGCCAAAAAAGCATGCACATGTCTAATAATATTCAAGGGCATTGCTATAGTTAGGAGCTTCAACCATTGCACATTGATCTTTGTCACCTAAAGGTTACACGTATCATATAAGTGAAAAAAAGAAAATTATAACTTAGAAATGTTGGTTGAGAAAAAAACAACAAAGTTAATTGATGAAGGAAACTAAGATATATGTTTTATATGATGAAAGAAAAAAAAAGATTAAGCTCTCGGTAGAAAATAAAGGGATCTTAAATAAATAAATATAAAGCAAAAAGAAACAAAAACTTAAGCATACACCAAAATAAGAAGAAAATCAAGTGCTAAAACCCCAACTTAGGGCTTCTTTGCAGCCCATCTTTTTCAATTCTATTCATCTTTGAGATAGAAAAAAATGAAAAACAAATTGCTCTTAAACTTAACCTGGAATGACTGATTGCATTTGTGGCTCTAAACTACATGTAATTATCTTTTCTATTTTCAAATGTTGGAATCAATAGATTAAAATTGAATTGATGAAGCCCAATTTCATGCATACTACTGCAATCCCATATTGTGGACAATATAGGTTTTTATCTAGCAAACATGTGAGTTTGATGAGGTGTTGTTATCTGCATGACAACGAAAATTAGTTTCCAAAATCTTCAAGTGGTTACAAAAACGAAACCATTTAAATTGAAGATGATGGATCAAAATAATAAACATTGATAAGTAAAAATAACTTAAAAAGTCAAGTAAAAGTAATTTGTTAATTACCATGTTATATGCACTAACCAATTAAAACTATGTTAAATTGAAATAAGTTAGTCAACTATCCTTTGTTCCATATAGGAAAATTTCTCTCAAAATACATCCTTCACTTATAATAATTCCAATGTTTATAAAACTAGATAAATGTAATTGATTTTATTAATATGAAGAAAAAAAGTACAGATAAATTGGAAAATAAAAGAAAACCTAGGAAACAAAGGCCTACAAGAAACAAAAATAGATTAATTGAACCACAGTGAAGGATGGGCAGCCTTGTCATGCAAACAACGCAGCCTCACCCTAGTAAGAAGATAAAGAGAGAGGAAATAACAACTTTTTTGGTACCATGTTCATATTCCTAACTCCCTAAACCATATGCTACTTGATTACCTTTCGAAAGTATGCGAAAGTTGCATATGAGGCTGGAACAATAAAGAGATCTCATGAACCAGGGAAGTCCATTTCCAAATGATTGGTAATCTTTCTTAAACAGCTTCAATAGTGATCCTTGAATCACATTAATATTAAATCCTTTCTCCACACACAATTGAAGATCATCTTTGAAAGCTTCATATTCAACTTCCATGCTAGTTCCATGATGACAGAGGAAGGAGAAAGCCATAAGAATATTACAATCAATATCCCTAACTGCACCACCGCCACTATAGTTACCATAATGGGTTGATCCATTCCTGTTCAAAATAAGCTAACATAGAATTTACCTAGCACAATAATTACCAAGGTCTAACATTCTTAAGTTAGATTTATCCTTATCCTAATTATCAGGAAATGAGAAGACTAAAATACTATCAAATTATAAGTAGAAGTTTGCAATAATAGTTTTCATAAGATCATATCACCACATGAAAAGGCGTTTCACTACCATAGGCTCCATTACTAGTTGATTTCATTAAGTATTCTTGCATATAGAATAAGATGGCATAAAGAGATAAGAAAAGTGTTCACAATATAAATTAGTAATTTTCATTTATAATATTTTTGAATAAATCTCAGCGTAATTAAGAAAATTAGTCTATATACTTAAGTAACAATTTTTTCATCTTCTTAGACTTTCTTTTGGATGCATTCTTAATTCCAAACTTTATTATTTTAGGAGCTCTTTTTGTCTTTAACACTTTAGGGTCAAGCACCATGGGCTACCATAAGATATTACCATCATTTTTAGCATTGTAAACATCATGAACTTCAAAATTGGTTTTCATGGATTGCTTCATGTAAAATCATTTATTGTTGAACATTTTTTTAGATTTTCAAATACTGCATGAAATGCAACAATATTACTCTCAGTAGATGATGACCCATCTTTACACCATTTAGTGGCTAAATGAAATTAGTTATTGTAGCGATGATGCTTAGACTGCACTTATTTAAACACAAATCTTACACGATATCTATTTTTTGCATCTCTTTCGAACGTTTCAATATATAGTGAGATGGAACAATAAACACACCTGAATATTGAAGTATTGTTAATGCATACCTTCAAAAATATCCATTATACTCAAATAAATGATATAAGCAAACACTTTTTCTTCTTGCATCTAACTCTACAAAAAAATTCCTTATACTTTTCATTCCTTCATCTTTTATTTTATTTTATAGGATAACATCCTAATGCATCTAAAACTTCAATTTGAAACTTTTTGTAAACTTCATGTGTAGATGATTGACATTTGTTTCTCAAAAAAGAAAAGAGACTTCAAAATATGTTTTTATGGCACGTATTAAAATCTGCATGAGCTTCTCATTCTTATCTATCTTGTAAAGCAACTTTGTATTGATCAATAAATTCTTTCAGTGCTATTTTTTTTGTTCACATACTTATTCAAAAAGGAGTTTATACTCATTGATCTTTGAGTTGTTTGCATACCAAAAAAAAATATATTTATCACATATGTTTGTAACCAATATTTAATATCTTCAAACAAATTAAGAATGAATTTATTTATTCTCATCAAGTTCTTTTCGACCATGTACAACTAATTTGTCTCAAAGTTTTCCTCTGTTAATGACTTATAAATATATATATTAAAATGCTCCATAAAATATTCATGTTTCCTTACCAAATGACCAAGTTTTTAAGGAATATTTCTCAAGATATTTCGTAGAAAAATTCTGAGTTTAGCATTTGGAAAAATAATTGCAATGGCTAATTCTCATGGAATTGTCTTGATCAGATATAATTGCACTTGGAGATTTTTCACCCATCGCTCTAACTCGTGTTTTCATTAACCAAACAAATGTTGGTGTGGTCTTATTCCCAAGTAATGTATGCCCTAATAAGGTAGATTGAAAATGATTGTTACTCCAATAAAGATGAGCAAATGAAATTTTGTATTTGTTTGTAATGTATGTTGTGTCAAAAGAAACAGCATGTTCGAAGCTTTGATAAGCATTTCTCTCTTTTGTATTAACCCAAAAAATATTTCTCAAGTGGTTCTAGCTCTTCATCTAAATCCTTTGCATAGAAGAAATTGTGATTTTCTTATTACATAAGCACAAAATGTTCAAGCATCACATGAGCATCCCCTGATTCTATAGCCAAACCATGTCCTTTATCTAAATGATTTTTTTTTCAAACAATCAACATTATGTATCCACCAGATTGTTTTTCCATTGCAGCATGTATTTTACTTGTTTTAATCCTAATTTCATTTAAAGTGCTAATGCTATATTTATTCACAGATATAACACTTTTTTAATTGAAGTGATGTTATATACAAATAGTAAAATGATTGATTTGATTACAATATAAACTTCTACTATTCCATTACCCATACAAAAGTCCACAATACTATCACAATCCACCTAAAATAGGAGAATAACTGATATATAAATTGGAAAAATCACTGTTAGAGCTATGCATCGGTTGGACAATCTAATTATTTGACCCATTTCGAACCGATCAAACAAACTCAGTTTGGTTAAGTCGGCTAAACGGTAAAACTCGAATATTTCGAATTCATAAGTTGAAAAGTTGGGTTGGTGGGCGGGTAAAAAAATTCTTACCTAAATCGACCCAACAACTGACTTTAATTTACTTAATAAATTAAATTGTTAATAATTATAAATATATAAGAAAATTTTAACTCATCTACAATATATTATTAAATTATTAATAATTATAAATATATATTATATTTTTAATGTTCGGTTAACTGAACTTTAACCGAAATCAACCTACTTTAATTCGGTCGAAAAAAATAGAAATATACAAGTAAAGTTGGTTGGGTTTGAAAAAATATTTTATACCGAAGTCGATTAACATTTTAACTGACCTGTACCGTCCGAACTGACTGTTTGAACACGAGTCCCTACACACCGTGAAAATTGAACTTGAGACCTTATAGTCTAAGAGCCTCAACTTTGACCACTAAACTAAGACATCATCGGCATTTGCAGATGTAACACTTCTATGACATGGAAAATAATGTGAATTATCTAGAAAAAAATCGTTATTATGGTCCTTAATAAAATCATGAACAACCCTTATACCATCAGCCTTTCTTTTCACATGGAGTATGGCGTTACTGTCCACCTTCAAACAAGGACTGATAAGAGTCAGAAAATGCATCTTAATAATGTTTATTTGTTAGCATTTAGGGTTGATTCAGGGCTAGATTACACATTTATGCCTTAATAATTCGTAAGTGTCATTCTTGGTATATTGATTTATTTCGATGCATTTTCAGGTATTTTGGGTTTAAAAGAGATGGAAAAGCTAACATTGTTTAAAGAACGAAGATTTAATGCATGTTCACAAGCATTTGGAAAGGAGTTTCACTAAGTTGTCAGAATTGCCCGTACAGATTAGTCATTTTTACGGATTAAACTGTATTGATTCAAGAAGAACTAAGAGATGAGGCATATATGCTTGGAAAGATTCGGATGTCTATTTTTTGGATAATTTTACGGCTATAAATATAATTTTTATAGAGAAAGTTATGGTAATTTTAGTAAAAAAAAGGTCAGGCTGTGTGTGATTTCAGCATGATAGATTAGTCATTTTGTGGATTAAACTGTACTGATTCAGGAAGAACCAGGAGATGAGCCATATATACTTAGAAATATCCAGATGTCTATTTTCTGGAGAATTTTATGGCTCATAAATATGATTTTTCTAGAGAAAGTTATAGTAGTTTTAGTAGACAAAGGTTAGGCAGAAGCAGGCCTAGAAAGTAGCAGAAGCACACGACCTGAACAGAAACCCTAGGGTGACTTTTCTGTCTACAAAGCCATCTCCATATAGCTATATATAGTAATTTAGACTCATAGAACATGGGAGAGTTTTTGAAGAGAGCTTCCATCTTCTTCTTCCTCACGGTGATTAAAGATGAACTCCATGTCCAGCTAAACTCCAAGCAAGGCGAAAGGATGAGTTTCTAGGTGTAGTTGTTCTTATTTCTATCTTTGATTCAGTTGTATGGATTGATTGTTAAACATTGTTTATGATTTACTCTTTGATTAAATAAGAAGGATTTGAATTCATGTAACAGCTGCAATTTATGTTCTTCTTCTCTTAGATTTTCTTAATCCGGTGATCGCATTCTTCTTCTCCATATAAGTCTAGTCAAGCTTTTCTTATGCCAAATTTGTTAGATGCAACTGATTTCGGTAGATATATCTTATAGGTTTGTCCATTACTGTAGTATTATTATTGAAATATATTGTCGCTTCTTAATAATTTATAAGATAGATCTTGTGTGTTTGAATTGGAATTAAGGAGTAATTTATGGCAATTACATTAGGGTATTTATGTGCTTTGATTGAATATTTACTAATTGCTTATTTGGGATGTGAAACTAGTAACTGAGATAAAACATTTGAATTAAGATAGGAATAAGGCAACGAACTTAGAAATGATTTTTGGAACCTTGTTATTTCTTTATTGAATTCTTCATCATATTTTCACAACTCTCTTATATAATTTCATTCATAAAACTCAGATTTTCTTATTTGAACTTTATCATTTAGTGTTAAGGTTTACACTTTCTCTTGTAGTTCACTTTCCTCATGGGATCGACATCTCAACTATACACAATAATCGCGTGTTAGTTTGAGCATTATCAAATTCTGGCGCCGTTGCCGGGTAACTGCGCTTAATTACAAGGAAGATTGTCAACTTTGAGATAAGACAGTAACATTGTTCTTTGCTCTTTGTTTTGATTTTCTATTTTTATTTGATTTTGTTTTTTTATTCGTCTCCCCTCTAATTCCTTTGGTGTATGCATAGACTTAGAGATAAGCGAGGTAGATTCATTAAAAGACCCAAAATAGAGTTACCCTTTCCTTCTATGTCTGATAGTGAAAGCTCGCCTAGATCAAATCATAGTGCACATCCAAACGAGAATTTAGAGAATTTTGTTAACATGGCCAACAATAACAATGAGAATGTTGTTAGGACACTTACGGACTACTTGCACCCTAGCCGAACGGCCACACCATCTTGTATCATGTTTCCCCCTAATGTTCAACAACCTAAGTTTAAGTCGGGCATGATCCAATTGCTATCAACTTTCCTTGGATTAGAGAATGCAAACCCCTATGTCCATATTAGGGAATTTGAGGAAGTAGTAGCAACCTTTCAAAGTAGGGACGATATGTTAGACACCGTCAAACTTAGGTTTTTCCCCTTTCCGCTTAAGAATAAGGCCAAGGTTTGGTTATACTCGTTAAGGCATAGGTCTATAGGTAGTTGGGATGAGATGACCCAAGCCTTCTTCCAAAAGTATTTCTCAACCCATAAGACCAATAACCTCAAGAGACAAATCTCAAACTTTGCACAAAAAGAGAGTGAAACCTTATATCAAGTTTGGGAACATTTCAAAGACCTTTCGAATTCTTGTCCACACCACGGGTATGAGAGTTGGTTAGTAGTTAGCTATTTCTATGATGGAATTCTAAGAAGAGAAAGGCAATTTATAGAAATGATGTGTAATGGAGATTTTCTTCAAAAAGATCCCGACGAAGCCATAGATTTTCTAGATGACTTATCGGAAAAAGCCCACACTTGGATGGGACCTAATGCCATAGAAAGTACTAAGAGAAACCAAACCATTGGAATTTATCAACTTAAGGAAGAGGATAGCCTTAAGGCCCGTTTAGAGGTCATAACTAAGGAAATTGAGGTTTTAAAAACCAAAGATGCTAGAGCCCCCGAACCAGTTGCTAGGGTAGAGTCCCACGAACCTTGTTTTATGTATAATGGAGTAGATCATGTACCTAGGGATTTTCCAACCTATTTTGAGATGAAGGAAGAGTGTAATGCTTTAGGTATACCCTTTAGGAAAACATACTCACCCTACTCTAACACATTCAATCTCGGTTGGAAGAATCACCATAATTTTAGTTGGAGATCTGATGCACAACCTTCTACCCAATCTAGTACCCAATGGAGACCGGAAGCAACTTCATCTAATGTACCACAACAATCTTTACCTTTGGAAGATGCTTTTAAGTCATTTATACAGGTACATGCCCAGAGTGTGGAAGAGCAAGGCAAGATAAATCAACAGTTGCTAGAGGAGCAAAGGGGTTAAATAGGAACAAAATGTGATAAAGAGCCAACTCACTAAGTTGACTAATTTATTGATGATTCAAGAGCAAAGTCATTTTCTTTCACAGTCACAACCTAATCTAAGGGGACAACATATGGCACAAACCTCCAATCCCGACGATCAAAATGTTAAAGAGGTTAATGCCATGACTACTCGCAGCGGTAAGGGAATTGATGGATCCACTCTACCATCAAACTTGATTCCTAACACCATGAGTAACAAGGATGAAGCCCCCAAAGAACAAGATGCCCATAATGATTCCATACCAGTGCCTTTCCCTCAAGCACTCCTTAAACCTAAGGAGAGAAATTCATCATTAAAAGGTGAGATTCTTGAACAACTTAAGCAAGTTAAAATTAACCTTCCTTTTCTTCATATCATAAAACAGGTTCCTAACTATGCTAAAGTCATTAAGGATCTATGCACACTCAAGAGGAGGCACAATGTGAAGAAGACGACATTCTTAACGGAGCAAGCAAGTGTGGTAATTGATAGCAAGACACCGTCCAAGTATAAAGATCCAGGTTGTCCTATGGTGGCTTGCCAAATTAGAAACAAAGCTTGTGGCCAAGCATTGCAAGAATTGGGGGCTAGTGTGAATCTCATGCCCTACTCCGTTTACTTGCAACTTAGTCTAGGTGAGATCAAACTAACTTCTGTGCTACTTCAACTAGCGGATCGATCAGTAAGAAAACCAAGAGATATTGTGGAATATTTTTTTTTAGTGCAAATTGACAAATTCTATTATCCCGATGACTTTTTGGTGTTAGATACAATTTCTATTGTGAACATGAAGTCAAAAATTCCTTTGATACTTGGAAGACCATTCCTTGCCACTGCTAATGCCCTCATTAATTGTAGGAATGGTCTAATGACATTATCATTTGGAAATATGACTCTAGAAGTGAATGTTTTCCAAGTCTCAAGGCGGCCACATGAAGAGGATGAGTGTTTCGGCACTTACATGATCGATGAGCTTATTTTGAAGGATGATGTTGGCCCTCGCCCGTATTTTAATGATGGCAAAACAAAACTGTTATTTAACTAACATGTTTAACTAAGTTGTATTAAGGATCAAACACATTCAACCAAGGAACAAAGTGCAAAAACTCGAACCAAATCAAGTATCAAGTGAAGACTGAAGATCTAGTATAGGTCTTAAGGTTTAGAACCAATGTAAGTCTCACTCATACATTGTATTAGCTTGTTCAATGGCTCGAACACAAAAGGTTTTTCTAAAACCATTATTTTTAGATGTTTCTAATGAAAAACAAAAGAAAAACTGGGTTGGAAGACAACCCAGTCGACTGGGTACATATACCAGTCGACTGGTATATGGGTCAGAAGGTACCCAGTCGACTGGATGAATTAACCCAGTCGACTGGTACTTTGACCAGTAATTTCCCAGTCGACTGGATGAATCAACCCAGTCGACTGGTAAAATGGACAGAAAGTCCCCAGTCGACTGGATGATATATACCAGTCGACTGGATACCCAGAAGGTCTGAAAACGTGTATTTTTCAAGTGAACCCAGTCGACTGGTATCTCGACCCAGTCGACTGGTAGTTCAAAAATATGACCGTTGGACTCCAAATCTGAACGTTTTAAAGTAAATCTTTTTCAAATTAAAGTCTAAAACGGCCATATTAATTGATTGCTATATAAACCCATTCAGCAAAGCATTCAAAAACAGGAAACACATATTCAAAAAGAGTTGATCTCATATAATCAAGTTTTTATACTCTTGAAACACAAAAAGCTTTGAAATAATCTTATTGAGCCATTTCTTCAAGCTTTACTTTGAAAGAGAGACATTTCTGTTGTAATAAGCTTTCATTTGTTGTCTCTCTACCTTTTACTTTACACCATCTTTGTAAAGGGATTACTTCCGAGAGGAAGGGGAAACTTCCAAAAGGAAGGGGATTTTTCGGTTTAAGCAATTCCTGTAAATTGCTTGTGTACGGTTTGTGCAACACCCGGCTAAGTTGTGCGACTAAGTTTTCTTAGTGGATTACTTCAAGGAGTTCCTTGAAGAGAGTGGACGTAGGGTCGGAACGAATCCGATATTGCCGAACCACTATAACTGTGTTTGCATCCTCTTTCCTTAAACTCTTTATTTACAGCTTTTTACTTGTATTAATTATTTGTTGCTTATCAGTTTTTATAAACTTGTATAAATTCCGCAAAAGTTTTTAAAAACCCAATTCACCCCCCCTCTTGGGTTGAAACCTCGAGCTACAATTGGTATCAGAGCCTCGTTCTCTTTATAAGGCTTAAATTCCTAGAGTTGATCCAATGGCAGCAAATAGCTACTCTGAGGGACACTCTTATACTAGACCACCATTGTTCAATGGATCAAATTATAACTACTGGAAAAATAGAATGAAAATCTTCGTCGAAGGACAAGATTACAATCTATGGAGAATTATAGAAGAGGGACCTAAAATTCCCTCAAAAGAAATAGTTATTGGAGAGACTCTTCATACAATGCCTAAACTCAAAACTGAGTTTACTGACGAGGATTGTAGAACGATGTCTCTCAATAGCAGAGCAACAAGCATGCTACATTGTGCATTAGATATTTCTGAATATAACAAAATATCTGCATGTGTTTCTGCTAAAGAAATATGGGATAAATTGCAAGTCACATATGAAGGAACAAGTGAAGTAAAAAAGTCTAAAATTTACATGCTAATTTCTGAGTATGAATCTTTTAAGATGTCTCCTAACGAAACCATTTCCGAAATGCACTCACGATTCACTACTATTATAAATGGTTTAAAATTGCTTGGCAAGAATATTGAGGAAGTTGAACTAACCAGAAAAATCTTAAGATGTCTGCCACCATAATGGAAACCAAAGAGGACAGCCATTCAGGAGGCCAAAAATCTTGACAAGCTTGATGTTGAGACGCTGCTTGGGTCATTATTGACATACGAGATGGAAGAAATGACTCCCATCGTCAATGATGATGAGAAGAAGAAAAAGCAAATTGCTCTCAAAGCTTCTACGAGCAACAAAGAAAAGGAATTAGAACAAGAAGCAGAGAGCAGTGAAGAGGATGGTGAAATGGCTTTAATCACCAGACGATTCCATAGGTTCTTGAAGAAAAGCAAGAAACCTTACTCAAAGGATCCCACCTCAAAAAGGGAACCACTTATGTGCTATGGCTGCAAGAAGCCAGGACATATAAAAGCTGACTGTCAGGTTTCAAGCAAACCATACAAGGGCTTCAAGAAGAAAGCTATGGTAGCAACTACCTGGAGCGATGACGAAGAAGATGAGTCATCAGACAAAGAAATCGGATACGAAGAAATTGCCAACCTTTGTTTGATGGCAATCGATGATGAAAGTGAGGTAACTTCTTCTCCCTCTTCAAAAAATAATATTGTTACTAGTAGTGAAGAACTGCTAGAAGTCATAAATGAAATGCATGAAGAATTAAAGAAATTTGATTCTAGAAATTCTGTTCTTAAGAAAGAAGTATCATCTCTTTCTAAAGAAATGATAGTTCTTAGAGAAGAAAAAGAAAAATTATCATCTTTACTGTATAATTCGTCTCAAGATTTTCTTAAAGATGAAAATGAGAATTTGAAAAATAAAATTTCTGAATTAAACAGCACTGTATCTAGACTTATGCTTGGTAAAGAAAAACTTGATGAAGTGCTTTCTTCCCAAAGATTAAGTGGAGGAAAATCTGGTGTAGGATATTCTCCATTGGGAAAACAAAAAACAAAAGAGAGCTTATTCATGAAAGCCTCTTGTGTAGATGGAGCTTCTACTTCAAAAGCTCCTAACCTTGTTAAAAGCACTCCCTTGATAAATCCGAGGAAGTCTAGAAACTTAAATGATCATACTAAATTGAAGCATCCTAAAAATACTCATGCTTATTTGTATGCTCATTCTAGAAATGCTCATACACACCCTAGAAATAATCATCATGCTCATTCTAGGAACGATGTGTATAATCAAAGAATGCATTCTGCTCATGCTCATCCTAGGAATCACCATCATGGCTATTCTAGAAATAACTTGCATAAATATGCTAGCATGTATCCTAGAATGCATCATCGTTCATTTTCTGGAAATGACATGCATTTTCATACCCCTTACCATAGAATCATGTATCCTAGGAACTATCATCCTAAGGATTATAGGAATGCACATGTAAGATTTTCTAGAAATTTCTATGACTATAATACTAGGATTGTACATCATCAACTTGTTCATAGAGTACCACATATTAAGAAAGTATGGGTCCCAAAAGGAACCGTATTTTCTAGGACTAACCCCAAAGGACCCAAGAAATTTTGGGTACCTAAAAGTGCTATCGTATATCCTTGTGTGATGTAGATTTGTCTTCACACCAAAGAGAAAGGTAACTGTTGGTACCTTGATAGCGGTTGCTCGAAGCATATGACCGGTGATAAAAGCGTATTCAAGGAGCTAACTCTAAGAGATGGTGGACTTGTGACCATAGGAGACAATACTAAAATAAAGATCATCGGGCATGGAAAAGTCGGTAATGATTTCTCAACCCTAGATAATGTTTTGCTAGTGCAAGGCCTTAAGCCAAATTTACTTAGCATTAGTCAATTATGTGACAAAGGATATAAAGTCACATTTGAGACCTCTCATTGTCTAGTTATAGACATCAAGAGCAACAAGATCAAATTCATTGGCCATAGACATGAAAATGTCTATATAGTTGATTTGAAATCTCTGCATTCCGTTAATGAAAAATGTTTTCCTGCCTTTAGTGAAAATCAATGGCTATGGCATAGAAGGCTTGGTCATGTAAACATAAACTTGCTAAAAATTGTTTCAAGAAAAGATTTAGTTATTGGACTTCCTAAAATCAATTTTGAGAAAAACAAAATTTGCAATGCTTGTCAAATGGGAAAACAATCTAGGATATCTTTTAAAGCAAAAAATGTAGTCTCAACTACTAGACCTTTGGAACTTTTACATATGGACTTATTTGGTCCAATTAGTACCATTAGTCTAGGAGGCCATCAATATGCTCTTGTTATTGTTGATGACTATTCAAGATATACCTTTGTTATTTTTATTGCTTATAAGGATGAAGCTTTCAAAGGATTTGAAAAGTTTTGCAAAAAGGTACAAAATGAAAAAGGAATTTGTATTTCAAGCATAAGAAGTGATCATGGCAAAGAATTTGAAAATCAAAGCTTTTCAAAATTTTGTGATGAAAATGGAATTAATCACAACTTTTCAGTTCCTAGAACTCCTCAACAAAATGGAGTTGTTGAGAGGAAAAATAGAGTTCTAGAAGAATTTTCAAGAACAATGCTTTGTGAAAATAATTTACCAAAATATTTTTGGGCTGAAGCCGTGAATACTTCTTGCTATATTTTAAATAGAATTTTGATAAGGCCCTTACTTGATAAAACACCATATGAATTATGGAAAGGGAGAAAGCCCAATATTTCCTATTTTCGTGCCTTTGGTAGTAAGTGCTTCATCTTAAATAACAATAAAACTAACTTGGGTAAATTTGATTCCAAGACTGATAAAGGGATATTTTTAGGATATTCAACTACTAGTAAGGCTTATAGAGTTTTCAATAAGAGAACTCTAGTAGTAGAAGAATCTGTGCATGTAACTATTGATGAATCTAACCCAATGAGTAGTGGAGAAGTTTCCTTTAAAGATGATGCAGATTTTATTCCAAGAATGGAAACTCCTACTTCCATTGTTGACCCAAAAGTGAGTTCTACTCAAACAAATGAAGGGATGGCAACTCCAAATTTGGACCAACCATCCTCAAGTCAACAAGAGGAAAATCTACCCAAGGATTGGAGGTATGTAAATCATCATCCAATTGATCAAGTAATTGGTGATCCTTCACAAGGGGTAAGAACTCGCTCTTCTGTTAGAAATATTTGCAATTTTGTAGCTTATTTGTCTCAAGTAGAACCTAAGTCATTTATAAAAGCTGAAAAAGATAATGATTGGATAAATGCAATGCAGGAAGAGATAAATCAATTTGAGAGAAACAATGTTTCGGAACTAGTTCCAAGACCTCAAGATCATTCAATTATTGGAACTAAATGGGTATATAGAAATAAAATGGATGAAAATGGTATAGTAACTAGAAATAAGGCTAGACTAGTTGCTAAGGGATATAACCAAGAGGAAGGAATAGATTTTGATGAAACCTATGCTCCCGTAGCTAGATTAGAAGCTATTCGAATGTTATTAGCCTTTGCATGCTTTAATAAATTCAAGCTATTTCAAATGGATGTGAAAAGTGCCTTTTTAAATGGCTTTATAGAAGAAGAGGTTTATGTTGAACAACCTCTTGGATTTGAAAATCCAAGTCTTCCAAATCATGTCTATAAACTTTCTAAAGCTCTATATGGGTTGAAGCAAGCTCCAAGGGCATGGTATGAAAGACTAAGTAAATTTTTGATTGATAATGATTTTGTAAGAGGTAGAATAGATACAACTCTCTTCACAAAAACTCACAAAAATGACACTTTGATAGTTCAAATATATGTTGATGATATTATATTTGGTGCTACTAATGAATCTATGTGTCAAGAGTTTGCAAAGTGTATGTAAGGTGAATTTGAAATGAGCATGATGGGAGAACTTACCTACTTCCTTGGACTGCAAATCAAGCAACTAAAAGGAGGTATCTTCATCAATCAACAAAAGTACATCAAAGATCTACTAAAGAGGTTCGGGATGGAAAGCTCAAAGCCAATTGGAACGCCTATGAGCACAACCACCAAACTTGATCTTGATGAAGGAGGTAAAACTGTAGATTCTAAATATTATAGAAGCATGATAGGTGCTTTACTGTACTTGACTGCAAGTAGACCTGATATAATGTTCAGTGTATGCATGTGTGCTAGATTTCAATCTAATCCTAAGGAATCACATGTAGTTGCAGTAAAAAGAATCCTTAGATATCTACAAGGGACCCAAACCATAGGATTATGGTATTCTAGAGAATCATCTTTTGAGCTAGTAGGATATTCGGATGCTGATTTTGCTGTATGTATGTTAGATAGAAAAAGCACAAGTGGAACATGCCAATTCTTAGGTGCTATGTTAACTTATTGGTTTTCTAAGAAACAGAATTTCGTTGCACTATCAACCGCTGAGGCGGAATATGTAGCAGCTGGAAGTTGTTGTGCCCAAGTGTTATGGATGAAACAACAACTAGAAGACTATGGCATGAACCACAAAAATATTCCTATATTTTGTGATAATACTAGTGCCATCAACCTAACCAAAAATCCTATTCAGCACTCTAGAACCAAGTATATAGAGATTAGACATCATTTCTTAAGAGACCATGCTCAAAAAGGTGATATAAGATTAGAATTTATACCTTCAGAAGATCAAATAGCTGATATTCTTACAAAACCCTTAAGTGAAGCTAGTTTTTGTAAGATTAGAAAGTTGATGGGATTGCTTGATTTTGATAAACTGCATGTTTGATTGCATCCCATTTCATCATTTGCAAATTTGACATTGAGTGAAAGAGTATTAATCATTGTTTAATTATTTCCCTCACTCAAAAATGTCATAGATAAACAAATTCGTGCTAAAAAATACCAGACTGGAAATTTTGCTAAAGGTCCAGTCGACTGGTACATGTGACCCAGTCGACTGGTAACTCTCTGCCAGATATTCCAGTTGACTGATAATTTTGACCCAGTCGACTGGTAACTCTCTGTCAAAACTTCCAGACGACTGGTAAGTCTTCTCCAGTCGTCTATAAGATCAAATCCTGCTTGGAGCCAAATTTTTTTTTAATACCCCTTGTCCTCCAGTCGACTGGTAAAGATAGCCCAGTCGACTGGTATCTCACTGTCAGTTGACCCAGTCGACTGGTAAAGAAACTGTTCATCTTTTCAAAGGGACCCAGTCGACTGGTACGTTTACTCAGTCGACTGGTATCGCGATTCTATAAAAGGGACTGTTCATTTTCGCCATTTTTACGCCATTTTCAAAGAGCCCAAGCTTTCTCTCTCTAGAAAAATTCATCTTTTTTATCTAAAAACCATCCAAATCCCTTCTAAACACACCGATCTACTCATTCCTAAATAGATTTTTAACTTTCTACGGTTAAAATCTCTCATTTTTACCAAATTGTCTTTTTCCAAAAACTTCAAATTTCTCCAAAATGAGTGACAAAATTCGTATAAAACTCACAACAAGTGGACCTAATGCGCCCAAAAAGCCAAGGTCTTCAAAACCTTCGGCTTCGGAGTCGAAAGGGAAGGGAGCAGTAGGGTCATCCAGCAAGGAGCCCAGAACAGAGTTGGAGCAGACTCTGTTTTACAGCCCAACGGCTCATAAGAGGTATAATTCAATAATCCGTCACAAGAAAATCATGACGGGTAGAGTCGTTGATTTCGACTCTATTCGCCATGGTAATTTCGATATTCTACCAGCCTTTGAGGCAATAAATCTGACCCCACTGGTCAGAATTCATGAAAAATATTACCCGCGACTGATTCACCAGTTCTATGTGAACTTGGTGAAACCCAGTCCTCTGGCTCTGAGATTCAGAACCAGAGTTAGCGGTGTGGAGTTTGAGGTCAACACTGATCTCTTGATGAGCATTCTGAGAATCCCTATAAGGGGGGTTTAATGGAGTCTGGATGGATGGCCAGACAACTTTGAAGTTGAGGAGGCCTGTCGAATAGTCAGGGGAGACCCTAACTATGTGTACAGACCCACTACATTTCACACATGTAGTGACTTGCCCCTCGACTCAAAGATGTTTCAATTGATTGTCAGTTGGACCATCCACCCGAGACTCGGGAGTCGAGGGTATCTATCTAAAATAGATACGGTATTGATTTGGTGCCTAAAATCTGGGCACCACTTCAATATATATCCTCTGCTGCTCGCCAACATGATAAACGGCGAAGCAAACGACTCCGGGTGTCTTCCTTATGGGATGCTCATTACACTCATCCTCCAGCACTTCCGGGTACCTTTGCCTGCCTCCGAGGCTCAGGATATCGGATTGACGGATATCATCAACATCTCATCTCTGAAGAAGATGGGATGCACTGTTCGTGAAGGGTTTCTCTATCCAAAGGCCGGAAAGCGCCTAAGGATCCGAGAGGATGCGAGTGACAGTGATGAGGATGCTGATACGGCTGCTGAGATGGAGACAGATACCCGAGCACCTCCCATTGGTGGCTCGAGTACTGGTCAGACTGGATATGGTGACATCCTACGAGCCTTCAGATGATGATGGAGTCCGATTTTCAGTCCATGCAGTCCGATTACCAGTGGCTGAGCTCCTCCATAGACCACCTACGGGATGACTTCGAGTTACATCGAGAGCACACCGAGGGTTCCCTAGCTGAGATTAGGGAACTTCTTCGTGACAGCTCGGACTCTCCCGCACCATGAGTCTCTTTCTTTTATCAGTTCTTAGCGCTTTTCCAGTTTTTGTCACATAGCACGGACATCTCATGTTTGTTTTTCTTAGTTATGGCTCTATGAGGCCCTACTTGTATTGACTTTTTCTCTATGATGATGTAATACTATTAGCCATATTTCTTGCATTTATTTATGCTATTTGTGATATGTTAGAACTGTTTTAAATATCTGTTTGGTCACTAAAACTGCTATAAAATACTTATATGCTTGAAAAACTTCCGGTTCTTCCCGGGAAGGCTTCTGAAATTCGAATGAAGCCAAATCTTCGCGTAGTTCTTTGTATTCTTATAACCTATTTAAATGTATTGGCTAAGTAGCTTATTTTTTATGTTCTGCCCCCTTTGGTTGCTGTTGTCAAAACGGGGGAGAAAGATGAGAAAAACGAGAAAATCTAAGTAAAACGCAACCAATGCATAGATTTAGGGGGAACATTGCTCCATATCTGTGTAAAAATGTTTATTGATTGGTTGAGTTTAATTCTAGATTGGTTGAAAGAAATATAAACTGTGTTTGCTTGTTTACAGGGTGGTTTTACTTGAAAAACAGAGGAGACTCTGTCCAAATTTTTGTAAAATCTTAACACTTAGTTTTTAAAACTGTTTTTACATTATTAGTTTTGTCATCATCAAAAAGAGGGAGATTGTTGACCCTCGCCCGTATTTTAATGATGGCAAAACACAACTGTTATTTAACTAACATGTTTAACTAAGTTGTATTAAGGATCAAACATATTCAACCAAGGAACAAAGTGCAAAAACTCGAACCAAATCAAGTATCAAGTGAAGACTGAAGATCTAGTATAGGTCTTAAGGTTTAGAACCAATGTAAGTCTCACTCATACATTGTATTAGCTTGTTCAATGGCTCGAACACAAAAGGTTTTTCTAAAACCATTATTTTTAGATGTTTCTAATGAAAAACAAAAGAAAAACTGGGTTGGAAGACAACCCAGTCGACTGGGTACATATACCAGTCGACTGGTATATGGGTCAGAAGGTACCCAGTCGACTGGATGAATTAACCCAGTTGACTGGTACTTTGACCAGTAATTTCCCAGTCGACTGGATGAATCAACCCAGTCGACTGGTAAAATGGACAGAAAGTCCCCAGTCGACTGGATGATATATACCAGTCGACTGGATACCCAGAAGGTCTGAAAACGTGTATTTTTCAAGTGAAACCAGGCGACTGGTATCTCGACCCAGTCGACTGGTAGTTCAAAAATATGACCATTGGACTCCAAATCTGAACGTTTTAAAGTAAATCTTTTTCAAATTAAAGTCCAAAACGGCCATATTAATTGATTGCTATATAAACCCATTCAGCAAAGCATTCAAAAACAGGAAGCGCATATTCAAAAAGAGTTGATCTCATATAATCAAGTTTTTATACTCTTGAAACACAAAAAGCTTTGAAATAATCTTATTGAGCCATTTCTTCAAGCTTTACTTTGAAAGAGAGACATTTCTGTTGTAATAAGCTTTCATTTGTTGTCTCTCTACCTTTTACTTTACACCATCTTTGTAAAGGGATTACTTCCGAGAGGAAGGGGAAACTTCCGAAAGGAAGGGGATTTTTCGGTTTAAGCAATTCCTGTAAATTGCTTGTGTACGGTTTGTGCAGCACCCGGCTAAGTTGTGCGACTAAGTTTTCTTAGTGGATTACTTCAAGGAGTTCCTTAAAGAGAGTGGACGTAGGGTCGGAATGAATCCGATATTGCCGAACCACTATAACTGTGTTTGCATCCTCTTTCCTTAAACTCTTTATTTACAGCTTTTTACTTGTATTAATTATTTGTTGCTTATCAGTTTTTATAAACTTGTATAAATTCCGCAAAAGTTTTTAAAAACCCAATTCACCCCCCCTCTTGGGTTGAAACCTTGAGCTACAGATGAGTACATTAAAGATAATTCTAATTCTTTGGAATTCCTTCTTAATAATTTTGATTTTGATGATTCTTCAATTTATCCCCATGCCGTTGATGTTTTTGATAAGTCGCAGGGATTTATTAAGAAATCATGGCAACCATGCTTTGAGGAGTTTCCTAAAGAGAGGGAGGCACCCAAACCATCTTTCGAGGAGACACTAACGCTTAATTTAGCTCTGCTGCCCAAAGGGCTCAAACATGCCTTCTTAGGCCCAGGTAATACCTTTTTGGTTATTATTTCTTCCGAACTTAGTGATGTGCAATGTGATAAATTGTTAAATTTGTTAAGACAGCATAAATCTGCATTAGGTTGGACTATAGCCTACATAAAAGGTATTAGCCCTTTAATTTGTTCTCATAGGTTTATCTAGAAGAATGAGCTAACCCTCGTAGAGACCCACAAAGAAGGCTAAATCCAACTATGAAAGAGATAGTTAAGAAAGAAGCCTTAAAGCTATTAGATGCAGGAATTATATAGCCAATATCCAATAGTAAGTGGATTAGTCCAACTCAAGTAGTTCCTAAGAAAGCCAGGGTGACCGTGGTAGAAAATGAAGAGGGGGTGTTAGTACCAACTAAGGTAGTGACCGGGTGGCGTATGTGCATTGATTATAGAAAACTTAATTCAACTACTCGGAAAGATCACTTTCTCCTTCCATTCATAGATCAAATCTTAGAACGTGTGGCTGGTCATAATTTTTATTTCTTTTTAGATGGGTATTTGGGATACTACCAAATAGGAATTTCCTTAGAGGATCAAGAGAATACCACCTTTACTTGTCTTTTAGGTACTTTTACTTTTTGTAGAATGCCCTTTGGTTTATGTAATGCATCGGCTACTTTTCAAAGATGCATGATAAGTATTTTTAGCGACATGGTTGAAAAATGTATGGAAGTGTTTATGGATGATTTAACTATGTTTGGAACTTCTTTTGATTCATGTTTATCTAACTTGAAAAATGTTTTGTGTAGGTGTGAAGAGAAGGGGTTTGTGCTTAATTGGGAGAAGTGCCATTTTATGGTGTCTTTCGGAATAGTTTTAGGCCATATAGTGTCTAAAAATAGGATAGAAGTGGATAAATCGAAAATTGAATTAA
The DNA here is from genome assembly GCA_023935145.1 of Bretschneidera sinensis. Classification (NCBI taxonomy): domain Eukaryota; kingdom Viridiplantae; phylum Streptophyta; class Magnoliopsida; order Brassicales; family Akaniaceae; genus Bretschneidera; species Bretschneidera sinensis. The sequence goes on along the minus strand of CM043702.1, from coordinate 54,709,336 downwards.
TTTCTAAACTACACACTCCTAAGAATATTAAAGATGTTAGGTATTTTCTAGGGCATGTCGGGTTTTATAGAAGGTCTATTCAAAATTTTAGTGCTATCTCTAGACCCTTATATAACCTTTTGTTGAAGGATACCGAGTTTAAGTAGAGGTCTAAATGTGAGAAAGCCTTTAGAACACTTTTTTCTAAGCTTATAACCACCCCTATTATGCAATCACCCGATTTTACCTTTGTTGGTATTTGTCTAAGGTTTAAACATGTCTAAACATGGTTCAAAAATGGTTAAAGTCTAAACCAAGGTTGGAGTATTAAAATAAAGCAAGTTAAAAGACTGCACACATGTGTGTGCATCACTTTGGAGCAAGGTAAGGGTAGGCGCACTAGTGTGCACACTTCAGCACACAAGCAGGAAAATGTGTGCGCACCAGTGTGCGCACTGCTGGTGAAGGGCAGCATCAGTGTGCGCCATGCCGCTTCTTCACTAGTGCCACACTACAAAAAATGGAGACCCATAACCTACACCAGTGCTATACCTCTCCCTACTAGCGTCACGCCATCCAGAATGGGCTGCAAGTGTGCTCTGCCCAGCGCCACGCCGCCCCCTATTGAGTGCCTAGGCGCTAGGTACACCAAAGCACACATGGACAACATGCTTTGACCTCCTCTTGGGTGCGTGGGTGCAAGGTTAAAACACGCAACACCACTTAGAATTGATGAAGGGCCATGGTTAAGTGGCAATCAAGATCTAAGGGTAGAGATTGACTCACAAGAATGGACAAGAAGTGGGTGCACTATATAAGGGGTTACCTAGCTTCATTTTCCATGTACAACAAGAGAGATCAACACAAGTTTATGAAATACTTTGAGATCAATTGTAATATAAGAGAGAATTTTGTGAGAGTGAAAAAGATCAAACACAAGAAGGACTTATTGTAATGAGGCTGGTTGTAAAGAGAGAGAAGTCTAGATTAGATAGAGAGCATTATTAGTTCTTATCTTCCTCCTTTCTTCTCTTCTTGGTTTCTTCAAGAACTTGAGCTTCTTGAAGAGTGTTACTATATTTGTAAAGAACCATTGATTTAGTGCAGAAAGTTCGAAGGAACTCATAGGGACGTAGGCACATTGCCGAACCTCGATAACAATTGCCTGTCTTCTTTCTTTCTTTGATTTTCTATTCTTGTCTTTGATTGCTGTATTTTATTCTACAAGTCATTCTAGACTTGGGTGTTTGGAAGATCACCACCTGGGCATCTTGTCAAGGTGATTTCCAACAATGGTATCAGATCTTTGGATAGTGGTATCAGAGCTTTGGACAGTGGTATCAGAGCAAGCATAGTTGGGTATCGGAGCAAGAACAAGAAGGTGATGGAGCCAAGACTCCAAGAATCAAAGATCAACTTCTTGGGTGATTCAAGAATGGTGTAAAGATCAAGATCTGATCGTGTTCTTGAGGGTGATTCAAGAACGGTGTTAAAATCTATCTTTGATATGTGTTCTTGAGGTTGAAGAAAGCATTTGTGGGTAGTGCATAAATCAGGGATCTTGTCCGCAAAAGATGCTTCAAATTTATGTGTTGAGAAGTTTGATGGAAAGGGAGACTTTTCCCTTTGGAAGTGGAAGATCAAGGTGGTTCTAATGCAACAAAAAGTGGACTTGGCTATTGGACAAGATGATACTTTTCCAGCAAGTGTCACAGAGGACCAACAGACCGGGATGAAGAAGATGGCTTACAACACCATTTTCTTGCACATATCGGATAGCGTCACAAGGGAGTGCGGAGACTCGGAAGATCCGGCTGTCATATGGAAGAAACTAGATGAGTTGTTTCTTACCAAAACTCTCCCTAACAAGATTTATCTTCTTAAAAGAATCTTTGCTTTTAAAATGGATCCTAGTAAAGAGTTGCAAGATAATCTTGATGTCTTTAATAAGCTAGTTCAAGATTTGAATAACTGTAGCATTATTTTTCTGGATGAACAATTAGCTATTATCTTATTAAATTCTCTTCCTGATTGCTTTGACAATTTGATTAATGCTATTGACTATGGAAGGGACACTTTAACAAAGGAGATTGTAATTAATTCCATACCACATGATTTCAAAGTCAAGATGAATGAGACATCAGGTGGAGATGGGTTGTTTGTAAGAGGAAGGGCAGCAACTCGGAATGGCAGTAGCAACTATGGCAACTACCGGGAGAAATCAAGAGGTAGAGGGCAGAACCATGGGAGATCTCATTCCAAGACAAGACTTGGAGGAGGAAAGAGATGCTTCTATTGCAACAAGGAGGGCCATTTCAAGAAAGATTGCAAGAAGAGGATTTGGGATGAGAGGAGAAGCCATACCAATAATGGAGAGGCTTCGGTTGCCAAATGAGAACAGTAAGATGATGTGCTTGTTGTGTGCTCAAATGTAAGCAGAAGGCAAGGCAGCAGAAAGTGGATTCTTGATTCCGGGTGCACTTATCATATGTGCCCTCACAAGGAATGGTTTAATAATTTCAAGGAGATCAATGATGAAAGGGTATTCTTGGGGAATGACAATTTTTGCAAAGTGAGAGGGATTGGAGACATCCAATTGAGGATGTTTGATGGAGTCATAAGGCTGCTGCGAAATGTGAGGTATCTTCCAGATTTGAAGAGAAATTTGATCTCAGTGGGGCAGCTGGATTCCATGGGGTATACATGCAAAGTAGAGGGAAGAAAGATTAAGGTGGCCAAGGGATCTTTGGTAGTGATCAAGGCAGCAAGAAATGATGGACTCTATGAGATGATCAGAGAGAAAGAAATCAATGATCAAGCAGCAAGCTTGATGGCTGAGATGCACAAGGTAGCCCTTTGGCACACTCGTTTGGGACACATGAGCGAAAAAGGCCTACAAGTTCTTAGCAAGGATGGTCTACTTGGAGGAGACAAAGTAGAGAAACTGGATTTCTGTGAGAGTTGCATTCTTGGGAAGCAACACCGGGTCAGCTTCAACACCGGAGTGCACAAGTTTAAGGGGATTCTTGACTACATTCATTTAGACCTTTGGGGACTAGCAAGAACACCAACACAGGGAGGTAACTTTTACTTTCTATCTTTAATTGATGATTATTCAAGAAGAGTGTGGGTTTATTTGCTTAAAAATAAATCTGATGCCTTGAATAAATTTGTTGTGTGGAAGAAGTTGCTGGAAACTCAAACGGGTAGGGTAGTTAAGGCTTTACGAACCGATAATGGCTTAGAATTTTGCAATAATGATTTTGATAAATTATGTGAATTAAATAGCATTCTAAGGCATAGAATGGTTATAAAAACACCTCAGCAAAATGGAGTTGCTGAAAGAATGAATAGAACCCTTATGGAAAAGGTTAGGTGCATGCTAATAGGATCCGATTTGCCAAAATATTTTTGGGGAGAAGCTATGGCTACAGCTGCATACTTAGTGAATAGATCACCCTTTAGAGTTTTAGAGCTCAAGACTCCCATGGAGACGTGGAGTAGGAAACCCCCTAAATTAAGCAACCTTAGGACTTTTGGGTGTGCTGCATATGCACATCAAAATGAGGATAAACTTAGCCCTAGATCTAGAAAATGTGTATTTCTAGGATATGGTGATGGGGTTAAGGGATATAGGTTGTGGTCCTTAGAAAAGAAGGGCATAAAACTGATTATAAGTAGGGATGTTATTTTTAATGAATTGTTATTTCCCTACTTGGAGAAAACTAACCCTGCAGGGGCTAGTGAGGAAACCAGTCCGGAAGTTATGGAGCATCGCATCAAGGAGAACTCGGTTCAGGTAGAGAAAATGAGGTAAAGATTCTAATGTAGTAGCTCATTGGATAGAAATAGAGGTTGAACCAGAAACTTACACGGATGCCATGGAGTGTAAGGATTCGTCAAAGTGGCAGCTGGCTATGGAGGAAGAAATGGATTCTTTGATGAAGAATACTCTTGGGAGTTGGTGCCCAAACCTGAAAAACAGAGAGTTTTGGATTGTAGATGGCTCTACAAGATCAAAGAAGGGAATACTCCAGGGGATGAAGTCCGGTATAAAGCTAGGCTGGTGGCAAAGGGGTTCACACAAAAAGAAGGTATAGATTTCACCGAAATCTTCTCACCGGTTGTGAAGTACAAGACGATACAGATAGTATTGGCATTGGTGGTCCAATTTGATTAGGAAATTGAGAAAATGGATGTGAAGACAGCATTCTTACATGGAGAGCTCGATGAGACCATTTTAAAGAGGCAACCTGAAGGCTATGAGGAAGAAAGGCAGGAAGAGTTGGTGTGCAAATAGAAAAAATCTCTCTATGGCCTGAAGCAATCACCTCGGCAATGGAATAAGAGGTTTGATTCCTTTGTAATCAGCTTGGGTTTCATGAGGAGCTACTATGATTCGTGCTTATACTATAAGGGGCAGAAGGTTGAAGAAGTGGTGATCATCCTCATCTATGTTGATGACATGTTGCTGGTTGGGAGCAGCATGGAGAGGATAAAGAGATTAAAGGCTCAACTCAGTGAGTAGTTTGAGATGGAGGATCTTGACTATGCACAAAAGATCCTTAGGATGTGTATCATCTAGGAAAGGGAGAGAAACAAATTGAAGATCTCTGAAAATTCCTACATAGAGAAGATGATATCTAAATTCTCTATGGAAGATAGCAAACCAGTGAAGGTTCCCCTTGCTGGTCATTTCAAGTTCTCCAGCGATCAAAGTCCGAGATCGGAAGTGAAGAAGAAGGAAATGGAAAAAGTCCCCTACTCTAGTGCGGTTGGTTCTGTTATATAACCATGGTTAGCACTAGACCTGACATTGCTCATGCAGTGAGTGTTCTTAGCAGGTTTATGAGTAATCCTGAAAAAGAGCATTGGCTTGGGATGAAGTGGTTGCCAAGGTACTTAAAGGGAAGCCTAGAAGTAGGGCGGGTTTATGAGAAGAGGGGTAAGTCCATATGCCTTGAGGGTTTTGCAGATTCAGACTATGGAGCAGATCGGGATAAAAGAAGATCGATTACCTCCTACTTCTTCAACTTAAATGGATGTTGTGTAAGTTAGAAAGCTCAGTTGCAGCTAATGGTAGCACTCTCAATAACCGAGGCTGAGTACATAGCGGCTACGGAGGCCATTAAGGAAGCTATATGGTGCAAAGGGTTACTGGAAGAGTTGAAGGTACTGGAGGAGCAGGTTGTGGTGTTTTCGGATAGTCAAAGTGCATTACACTTGTGTAAGAATCTGGTGTTCCATGAGAGGACAAAGCACATAGATGTTCGGTATCATTTCATTAGAGAAAATGTTACGAAAGGATGCATCCATGTGGACAAGATAGCCACGGAAGAAAATCATGCGGATTTGGGTACTAAAGTTCTACCTCTAAGTAAGTTCAATCATTGCCTTGGACTACTTAGAATTGGAGTTGGTTAATTGATGACTCAAGATGAGTTTGGATCCCGAAGCTTTCTGCAAAAATGGTTCGGGTTTAAACACTTAGACAAAAGTAGAGATTGTTGGTATTTATCTAAGGTTTAAACATGTCTAAACATGGTTCAAAGATGGTTAAAGTCTAAACCAAGGTTAGAGTATTAAAATACAGCAAGTTAAAAGACTGCACACATGTGTGTGCATCACTTTGGAGCAAGGTAAGGGTAGGCGCACTAGTGTGCTCACTTCAGCACACAAGTAGGAAAATCTGGTGAAGGGCAGCATCAGTGTGGGCCATGCTGCTTCTTCACCAGCGCCACACTGCAAAGAATGGAGACCCCCTAACCTGCAGCAGCACCACACCTCTCCCCACCAATGTCACGCCATCTAGAATGGGTTACAAGTGTGCTCTGCCCAGCGCCACGCTGCCCCCTATTGAGCGCCTAGGCGCTAGGCACACCAAACCACACATGGACAGCATGCTTTAACCTCCTCTTGGGTGCATGAGTGCAAGGTTAAAAAGCACAACACCACTTAGGATTAATGGAAGGCCATGGTTAAGTGGCAATCAAGATCTAAGGGTGGAGATTGACTCACAAGAATTGACAAGAAGTGGGTGCACTATATAAGGGGTTACCTAGCTTCATTTTCCATGTACAACAAGAGAGATCAACACAAGTTTGTGACATACTTTGAGATCAATTGTAATACAAGAGAGAATTGTGTGAGAGTGAAAAAGATCAAACATAAAAGGGACTTATTGTAGTGAGGCTGGTTGTAAAGAGAGAGAAGTCTAGATTAAATAGAGAGCATTGTTAGTTCTTATCTTCTTCCTTTCTTCTCTTCTTGGTTTCTTCAAGAACTTGAGCTTCTTGAAGAGGGTTGCTGTATTTGTAAAGAAACATTGATTTAGTGCAGAGAGTTCGTAGGAACTCACGGGGATGTAGGCACATTGCCAAACCTCGACAACAATTGCTTGTCTTCTTTCTTTCTTTGATTTTCTGTTCTTGCCTTTGATTGTTGTATTTCTTTCTACAAGTCAATCTAGACTTGGGTGTTTGGAAGATCACCACTTAGGTATCTTGTCAAGGTGATTTCCAAAAACCTTGCCTTTTGAGATTGTGTGTGATGCTAGTGACTATGCTTTAGGAGCTGTTTTAGGACAAAGAAGGGAGGGAAAACCATTTGTTGTTTATTATGCTAGTAGAACCTTGAATCATTCTTAAATGATGTACACCACAACCAAGAAAGAATTTCTAGCCGTAGTATTTGCATTGGATAAATTTATCTCTTATTTAATTGGTTCACCTATCACTATATTCACAGATAACTCCGCCCTTAAATTTCTTTTCTAAAAAATGGATGCTAAGGCCCATTTGATACGTTGGGTTTTGCTTTTGCAGGAATTTGACTTGATCATCAAAGACAAGAAGAGGGTGGAAAATGTTGTGGACCATCTATCTCGTTTGGAATTTAAGAATTATACCGGCATTTTGGCCATTCACAAAGCCTTTCCGGATGAGAATTTATTTGATGTCCTTTGTCACACACCACAGTACGCTGACATTGCAAATTACTTGGTTTATCATCAAGTTCCATCTACATGGAGTGCACAAGATAAACGTAAGTTTTTGGCTGAGGTAAAGAATTTTATTAGAACGATCCTTATCTTTTTAAATATTGCCCCGATCAAATAATAAAAAGATGCATTCCGGATATGGAAATTGATAGTGTGTTAACTTTTTGTCATACCTATGCTTGTAGTGGTCATTTTTCTATTAAAAAGACAGCCGCAAAAATTTTGCAATGTGGTTTTTATTGGCCTACTTTATTCAAGGATACTAATGAGTTTTGTCGTTCATGTTAAAGATGTCAAAAGCTAGGTTCATTGTCCCACCGTCATATGATGCCTCTCAACCCGATCTTAGTGGTGGAAATCTTTGATTGTTGGGGGATCGATTTTATGGGACCATTCCCACCTTCTTTTGGGTATCTTTACATTTTGCTTGCCATTGATTATGTTTCTAAATGGGTTAAAGCTATACCTTGCCGCACTAATGATAATAAAGTTGTTGTTAAATTTCTTAAAGATCATATTTTATCTAGGTACGGTACTCAACGTGTTATAATTAGTGATCAAATGTCACATTTTTGTAACCATTCTTTTGAGGCTTTGATGCGCAGCTATGGAGTCACCCATAAGGTTTCTATAGCTTACCATACACAAACCAATGGCCAAGCAGAACTAGCAAATGGGGAGATTAAACGAATACTTGAAAAAACAGTAAATCCGAATCGAAAAGATTGGTCTTTGCACCTATTGGATGCGCTTTAGGCATACCGGACAGCATACAAGACAGTTCTTTGAGCATCTCCTTATCGTTTGGTATTCGGCAAAGCATGTCACTTACCTGTAGAACTTGAGCATAGAGCATATTAGACTATTTGAAATTTTAATTATGACTTGAAGATGTCAGGTGAGGAGAGGCAAATGCAACTTTGTGAACTTGCAGAGTTGAGGGATGATGCATATGATAATGCTAAGGACTTAAAGTCAAGAATGAAAGCAGCACATGATCAGAAAATACTCCAAAAAAAATTTGAACAAGGTAATCAAGTTTTTCTTTATGATTCTCTGTTACACTTCCATTCGGGAAAATTGCGATCATGATGGAAATGACCTTATGTTGTGAAGAGTGTTTTTCCAGATGGAGTGGTAGAAGTTGAAGATCCTTCCGACGGTCGTGCATTTTGAGTTAATGGCCAAAGGCTGAAGCTCTACTTGGAACATGAACGTGTTGAAGATAGGCCCGAAGAGATCTCTTGGGTGCCCCTAGTTTATCCTTCTTAATCGGGTACTTTCGTTCCATTGTACATTAGTTTTATTTTTTTTCATTTTTATTTATTTATTTAGTTTTCTTTACTTTTTTTTTTCTTTCTCTCGACCTTTTTCTTTCACATTGAGGACAATGCAAGTCTTAGGTTGGGGAGTGGAGGAAACACATTTCCTATTTCATACCATTGAATTGTTTGGTGTCACTTTCCCTTTTTCATTTTAATTCATTTGTTAGGATAAATTGTTTGAAAAATATATATATATTTCTTGAATTTTTTTTAAAAAAATTAGATTTAGTTTTGCTTGTTTTTAGTATGTTTTGTGTTAGTTTTGGAGTTAATTTACATGTCAATGATATGATTATAATTGAGATAGCATATAACTTTAGAAGATATTAAATCTTGCTTCGGTTTGAGAATAATTTTAAGTGTTGATCTTCATTTAGTTTGAGACTCTAGTTTGCGGTAAAATTGCATGATTAGTCTAAAACATTTAGAGAAGTTTTATGTGCGAATGTTTTGTGAATACTTTTGCGGTCTCGACAAGCTCTAGAACTTATTTGATAATAACTTGAGGCGAAATCCTAGAATGCACACTACTTAGGATATGATGTAGGCCATCTTTGGATCGTTTAAGCCTTTAAATCTTACCTTTGTTATATTTATCGCTAGTTACCTGTTTGAGCTTTTTTTTTTTTTTAAACTTTAGCCTTGTTTCTTTCGATAACCATTTACTTACCTTTATGAGCCTAAAAATATTTTATCCTTACCTTTCTTTTAAGAGAACTTAGTTTATACACAATTGTTGAGAAGCACTTAAGAGGAGTAACGGTGGAAATATAAAAAAATATTACTACCATAATCCAAGTACATTAAAGGAGGTAAGTTGGGGGTTGTGGAAAAGAGTAAAGAATGAAAATTGAGGTGAATGGTTATGTGCTAGAAAAGAAGAATAAAAAAAAAAAGGTGAATTATGACAAAAAAAGAAGAAAAAAAAAGTGTTGAATTATTGAGAGAAATGCTCGAAAAATAGTTGAATGAGTTGGGTGTTGAAGTAAGGTTATTTAGTGCTTAAAAAGGTTGCGTTTAAAATTAAGAGACTTAGTTCTTTTACTTGTTTAATCTTTCCTGTTCTTTCTTGACCTTTACCTTAGCCTAACGCTACAAGCCTATTAAAGACATAGTGATCTAATGTAGTGTGATTTTTCTACATTAATGGAGAGTGATTTGAAAAGTGAGCCTATAGAGTTTGATTTGTGATTGATATCACACAATTTAATATGTTTTTAGAGGCCAAGACTTGTATTCATGAATGTTGTGCATAAAATCATCCGGGTGTTTGGATTAATGGTTTGTGGTAAGATGGAAGTTTAAGAGTCGATAACAAATATGAGGTTGATGTTTGGATTGTTTTTGGACTTGGGTGGTATTTAATGATTCTATGCATCATGTGTTATGTGTAATTTTTGAGACAAAAAGTTGAATTACTCTTGGATTAACACTAACATTACTTTGTTTTGTTTTTATTATTTTAGGTTTCGTTTTGATTTCTAGTATAGCATTCATTTCATTTTTATTTCGCTTGAATTACTAGAGACTAGCAATAAGCTAGTTGGGGGTTATGATGAGAGTCAGAAAATGCATCTTAATAGTGTTTATTTGTTAGTATTTAGGGTTGGATTACACATTTATGCCTTAATAATTCTTAAGTGTCATTCTTAGTATATTGATTTATTTCGATACATTTTCAGTTATTTTGGGTTTAAAAGATATGGAAAAGCTAACATTGATTAAAGCACGAAGATTCTATGCATTTTCACAAGCATTTGGAAAGGAGTTTTACTAAATTGCCAAAATTGCCCATACAGATTAGTCATTTTTGTAGATTAAACTGTATTCAATGTTATGATATTCTAATATATGTAGTAAAAAATGAGTGAGAACTTAATATTTTATTTTTCATAGAATTTGTGTTTTGTATACTCATTGAGATTAATACTAAAATTTTAGAATAATGAACTTAAAGTTTACGTGCCTAGTAACTCATAGTGATGATATTTAATTGGGCATATATATGAATCTTGAGAATTATTTATCTTCACGTGAGATGTGTAAAGTATCTTATACCCACTTGAAATTTTTTTATAAAGGCTATGATGGGATGTGGAGAGTATGATAGATTGATTTCAAGAAAGATAAAACAAATTTATGATAAAAAAATATTTTTATTATCTGTAATTTTTCCTTAAGCTATTAAAGTAATTATGTTGCATAATTTTATCTAATTTTAATGTTGTGCATTCGATATAGAAATTTTGTGCATGTATTCTGAAATTTTATTTCACAACAAATTATTCTGATGTGTTGAGATTTTGTTAACTGTAAGTACTCTCCTAGATTAGTTGTCTTATTTATTGTACTCTCAGCTTGAAAGAAAATGTAGAAAATATATTTTGTTATATTCAAGACCTGTAGTAAGAATGCAACTGGTGATTATTTGGTGATTCATAGGTGTACATGTTGTTTAGAGTATCTTATGTTGTATGGTCATTTGCATGCGTTTGTGGCTGTAAAGGGCATTATTATTTATCCAGATTTTAGGAAATTTCATGGGTTGATGTGGGTGTTTGCTGCCAAAGTGGCACACTCATTCACACTTATGGGGATGATTACTGTCTATCATGATTTTAAGAAATTTCATGAGTTGATGTTAGTGTTTGATACAAAATTGCCACACTCATTAATACTTGTGGGATTTCACTAAAATATGTTGCGGGGTGATTATTGTTTATATAAGTTTTAGAAAATTTCATCGTTTGATGTGGGTGTTTGCTGCCAAAGTGGCTCACTCATTGATACTTGTGGGATTTCACTAAAACATAGTACGGGATGATTTCATTGCATCATGCAGTTACCTGTCCAAAAGGGGTAGTTGTGTGCTGTAATTTGCGGAAATACTTAGAACACTATGGGAAGATAATGAGTTAGTTTAGAAGGTTTGTTTGTCCATAGGGGACAATTCTTTTGAAAACTGAGACACTGTCTTCATATGCTTCATGTGTAGAGTTTCAAAGTGTATATTGTATTCTCTACCTAAATGAGAGTTTATAACTATACTCTTAGATTCTTTGTTTTGGAATATGTTGGTTATTTCCCTTATACTGATGTGTTGCATTTTTGTCTTAAATCAAATTTCTTTTTTGTAAGCAATAACCAAGCAGCCATTGAGATCCTGACTAGTTAGAATTATAAGAGTTGAAAGGCAGATTGTATTTGGTTTCAAACAATGAATATATTTGTTTTGGTATTGAAACAATTGCCTCCAAAAAACCTCTTATTAAAGAAAAATCCTCAGGTTTGTGGCATAAACACCTAGGTCACATTTCTAGAGAAAGCGTTAAAAGGCTTGTTATGAATGATATTTTACCCGCTCTTGATTTTAGGGATATGGAGACATGTTGATTATATTAGGGGAAAGTTAACCAAAACCAAGGATATGGATCAACTTATCATTATGATGTTCTAGAAATAGTGCATATTGATATTAATGGCACCTAAAATTTGATGAGGTTGTGACTTCCATTGGTTTTGAGAAGAATAAGGTAGATCAGTGCATATACCTAAAGGTCATTGGGAGCAAATTTATTTACTTGGTTCTTTATGTGGATAATATTGTGTTTGCTAGTAATGATCTTAGGTTATTGCATGAGACAAAACAGTTGTTGTCCAAAGACTTTTGATATGAAAGATTTTGGTGAGGTGTACTTTATCCTTAGTGTTGAGATCCATAGGGATAGATCTCGTGGTATGTTGGATCTTTCTCAGAGAGCTTATGTAATGAAAATATAAATTGAGTCTGAATCAATGTCCCAAGAATGATCATGAGAGAGAATCCATGAAAATTGTGCTTTATGCTAGTGGAGTTGTTGAACACATTCAAACGGAGAACATGGTTGTTGATCCCTTAACCAAAGGTTTGAGACTCATTGTTTTTAAGAAACATGCTGATAGTATGGGTGTTTTAGAATCCTTTGATGGGTTGGGTTAGTAGGAGTTATTTATGTTTTAATATTTTGGTTATTGGATTTATGTAATTTTGGAACCCATTATGTTTTGAGTATGATAGTTGGATATTATGATATTAATTGATGAACATCATACATATTTTCATTCATACTATGTTATCTTATCTCTGTATATGTATAAATGCATTTGAACATATGGTTATCATGTTGTGGAAACTTAAAACTTGGTGTTAATTTTGAGTTTGGTTGGGTATGTCTTATGGTTGACACCTTGTTGATACCTCGAGGTATTTTGAGATATACTATATTGTTGATGACTTCTCTGGCCTGTTAATAGGCATGTTGTACGGAGAGTCATGTTGAGTACTGATAATGAAAATAACACATTTTTTATTACCCTGTCGGATGCTATTTTCTTGCTACACTACCACAGTATATCCATGTTAATGGAACCATTTGCATGCGTAACCATGGATTGGTCTTGTGTGAATAATAGAGCACAATGACTGCCATGATTCCATATATGGTGTTTTCATGGGACCAGGTGAGAACTATAAGAAATTTGTGCCCAACAATCTTGAATAGAATTAAATTCATTTATAATTATTTTTTTTATAAATTTATTTTTCAATATAAATAATTTATCATTTATTTTGTTAAGAAGTCTTATCTTTACATCGGTCTTATACTAAGGTCTTGTTTGGTTCAGTTGCTAAAGTTTCATTGTTTGGAGTCAAAAGTGATTTTAAAACAGTTAGATAAAAATTGTGTTAAAAAATATTCTTCTCATAAACATTTTTTGTTGTCTATTTGACCTAACTTTTGTTTCTAGGAAACTAAAACTCTTTGGAAAGCTTAAATTTCCTAAGAGCATTGGAATGGGTTTGATTGTCATACTTAGTCATTTCTCTGAACTTTTGATATGATAAGTATGTATAAATTAGAATCAAATCTTAATTTTAAAACTTAGAAACTTGTAAGAGGTTTTAAATTAGTACGTAATATAGATTTACAACTTGATAAAATATAAATGTGAACCCAAGGGTACATTAATTAGAGTCATTTTGCCAAAGAAAATCAAATAAGGTGTAATAACCTTATATAAATCTTTAATCAATGGATTCACGGGAGAGTTTGTAATAGATTTAGGGTTTTAATATGAAATTAGATTAACAAGAGAACTAACAAATGAAAAAAGAGATACAATTAAACAATACTACAAAAGTAATATATACATATATAACATATTTTAATAAAATAATTATCATTAATTAGGTTGCTATTTTAAAAATAAAAGAGAAATTATAGAGAATTAGAATAAGAAAAACATAAATTCAACAACACGCAAAACAGACATAATTGAGACTGTGCACTTAATGAACTAGAGTAAGGATGGCAACGAGTAGGGTATTTTCGGATAATCGAACCTATCTAAACCCATTTAAGCGGATATGGATAATAGATAAATGGGTTTAGATGGGCATGTGTATTAATTTTTAAACCCGACTGGTATGGCTAGTACCTCTTGGGTACCCGTTAAATCTGATTATATATTTTATATATTTCTTATGTGTAAACATATTTTTAATATAATCTTAAAAAAATATAATGTTTCAAAGGTTTGAACCCATGATCAAAATGCCAAAAGTGACAAGCTTTAACCATTTTGAATTTTTCTTTGGAGTAGGAAAAAAATAATTGTTAAGTCAAAATTGAGTAGAGTACCCATTTCAATTTGTACCCATACCCATGTAATCTAAAGAATACGAGAAATAGTGGGTAGTAAAAAACCTAGCAGAAGTGAGTATGAGCAGTGAAAGTAAAAAATAAACGGGTAATGGATAAGGTATAGGTAGTGATTTACTGAATAGGTATGGGTATGGGTATGTGTGGAGCAAAATTCGTGAGCACTCTGTCCATTGCCATTCCTAAACTAGAGACATTAAAATAATAGAAAAAGAAAGCCTTAATGAATAGAGACGGGGCACTTAATAGGGGAGGCAAACTTTGATAATGGGGTCAATATTACGAGAAGTTCTTGCCTGGCACAGTGCCATGAGAGATATATGACACGATGGTCCATCTCATAGTTAAATCGTATGAAAAGAGAGAAAAAAGATATTTTATTTTCATTTAAGGGTGAGATGGTGTAATATCCGTATTTTAAGAGTAAGGGTGAATGTGTATTTTTAATAAATATGACAAAGAGTTAAAAATCCCAGAATGGCTGAATGAAGATTTCTGGAGACAAAGATTGAAAAGTAAAAAAAAAAAAATCAACTATGAACAGTAACTCGGGGCAGCATACCTGCTGCCACCGAGAAAATAATTTCAAGTGGAGTTGTTGTATCTTTGTTTTTGTTGTTTAGTGTGGAAGTGGAGAGAAAAGATAATGATTATGTTTTTTTTAATCATTATGTCTTTTTGTATTAAAATGGCATCTCATTATGGAGGACTTAGGGGAGAGGAGGGGCTGCTGATTTTCAGCCGAGCTCCCCTATAAAATGGGCATTAGGTTCGTGTAATTACACGAAGAAATTTTCCTATAGTTCCAAATAATTCGTCTGTGTTCTTAAAACACTTAGGAGTTCAAAGAAAGGTGGAAAGAACAAAATTTTGAGGGTAATTTCGAAAATATTTTATAGAGTATTTCGGGAAGCTATCAAAATAGCAGAAGGTGTTGGCAGTCAGCAATCGGGAGAAAATTCGAAGAATAATGGCAAAGGCAAAGAGGTGGTCCACGAGTAGCTTTAAGTGCTACGTGGTGAGTTGGATTTACTTTTAGTAGTCTAAATAAAAATCAATTATTTAGTGATATTATTATAATTAATTATTAAAGTATACTTGGGTGATAGATGAAAAATTGATTTATGGGTATGATAGGAAATTTGATCAGGTAGAAATATTTTTCGGTGAGAAATGATATTTTTGAAAATCATAAGTTTATTTGAGAATAAAAGCAATAAATAAATTATTGATGAGATATGTTGATGTTTTAATACGAGTTATGATGAGATGGATTTTAGTAGATCTTGACAAATTTTGAGGGATGATTTGAGATGAAATTTAGTGGATCTTGACAGACTTTAATTGATTATTCGATGTGATTTGGGAAGAGAAGAATTTAGTGGGATTTTTATATAATTTGATAAAAATCAGGATGATTGGATGTAAGAAATTTTAAAGAAACTTTGTTATATAAAATTTGTGGATAATTAGGATAGCCAAATTAAGTGGTTTGAATCTTTATATTGTTTTTATATTACTGTTTATATTACTGTTTCATATCATTGTTCATACGCATATGCATTTAATAATATAACCGAAAGAACCGGGAAGGCAGCCGGTCTAATGAAATAACTGTGACAGCCGGCATATGCTGGAATGAAAAGTGAAAACCGTGACAGCTAGTATATGCTGGGATGAAAAGTGAAAACCGTGACAGCCGGTATATACTGGAATGAAAAGTGAAAACCGTGACAGCCGGTATATGCTGAGATGAAAAGTGAAAACTGTGACAGCTGTATATGCTGGAATTAACCGGGTAGGCAGTCGATCTGATGAGAATAAAAGAACCGGGAGGGCAGCCGGTCTAAGATAATAACAACCTGTCGACAGGTGGGAAGACGTTCCCATCATAATCATTCATGCATTTGCATCTGTTTTAATTATTGCTGCATTATTTGAGATGCTGAGATGTGATATATTATTGTGAATTAAATTATAGATGATTGAGTCTCATAAAAAGAGACAGCTATAATGATGAGATTATTGAGATGCTGCGATGCAGTATATAATTGTGAATTAAATTATAGATGGCTGAGTCTCATAAAAATAGATAGCTATAATGATGAGACTTTTGAGATGTTGAGATGTGGTATATTTTTGTGAATTTAATTATAGAAGGTTGAGTCTAATGGAAAGAGACAGTAGGGTGATAAGACTTATCTAAATGATGAACTTTTTGATATGAACCTCATTACGAGGTAATTAGGAGATAATTGATAGTCTTAAGGTGAACCAATGATTAAGAAGAAGAGATTGATAGTAGAAAGTTATCATCGGGTTATGCAAAAAATAAATATTTAATATTAAAGGATTATTTATGGAATTTTGAATACTTTTAGTAAATTTAATTCGCTGAGCTTGTGAAGCTCACCCCTCACTGTTCAATAATTTCAGGTAGCAATCAAGATAAATAGTATGATGGGTTGAGAATCAGACGAGATCTTTTTCTGTAAGCCACGTACGTGTCAATATCCTCAGACAATCGAGTTAAAGACTTGTAATAATTTTATTGTAAATATTCATGCATTTATGTATATTATGTTTAAGTGAATATCAGATTTGTTTACTTCTCCTGTTAAAGGTTAAAAAAAATTCTGATAGTATTATATTTATTGTTGCATATATGTGTCGTGCTTGGATTTTCAAAATGTGATGACACCGTCTAGGGGTGGCCAACCTGGGATGGGTCGTTACAATTTTGGTATCAGAGCATTAGGTTTTAAGATTCTGTAAACTGTATGAGAACCTAAAAAGTGGAAGATCTAAATAAATAATATTCTTAAATGCAGAGTCTGAGGATGACACATGGTCGTGTGAGAGCTAGAGGTAGAGTTCAAAATCAAAGGGGACGTGGTAGACCCCCAATTTTTAAGAGGATTGAAGCAGAGGAGGAAGTTGAGTCGGTGGTTCCCGTAAGAGAACATGGTGATAGTGCAGCTGGTACGAGTAGAGCTGGGGAAGTATCTAAAAGTAGGAATGATGAATTGCAAGATGCTCTTAACCGTGCTTTAGAGAGGATGAATGTAGCCGAGGAACGGGCTACTAATTTGCAGAGAAGATTAGAGGAAAGGGATGGAAGAGAACTAGAGGTAGTGAGGCAAGAGGTTCCTAATGGAGGGGTATTTGCAAATGAAATGCAAGGGGATTGTTTTGTGAGGTTTCTTAAGTTTAAACCTCAGTCGTTTAAAGGATCTGTAAATCCGGTGGAAGTTGAACAGTGGATTGAGCATGTGGAGAAATATTTTGAGGTCTTACCGGTGTCTGATAAACAGAAGGTTGCTTTTGCTTTGTTTAGGCTGGAGGGTGAGGCTTCTCAATGGTGGAAGGATATTTTGCCTAGGATGAGTACACGAATAGATCAACCTTTGACTTGGAAGAAATTTAAGGATGAGTTCTTTGCAAAGTATTTTCCAAATTCTTTTCGGGCACAACAAGAAAGAGAATTTATCCACCTAAAGCAGGGAAATTTATCGGTTGTTGAATATGATAGTAAATTTGTAGCCCTGTCAAGATTTGTACCCGAGTTCGTGAATACAGAGGAAAGAAAATGCAAGAGATTTTTAGACGGATTACACTACGAAATTCGTTTTAAACTCTCTTACATGGGCATAGGAAATTATGCTGTACTGGTAGATAAAGCATTACAGATTGAGAGAGATTTAATAGAGTTTAAAGGTATGAGGGATTGGTTGAAGAGAACTAGATTTGAGGGATCTAGAGGTGGTAGCAGTGTGGGTGTACAGGGCAGGAGACCACCCTAGAGGGGGCATTCTTTGTCACAAGGAACTGTAGGGCAGACTCAGAGGCAAGCAAGATCTGTTACTTCAGTAGCTCAATGTAGTACTAGTGGGACCCCTCGATTTGGAATACATACTATGGGGATTGGGAGTTATGGTAGAGGAATGAATATGCCACCCAGGGGAAGTGAAAATCTGATTTATGATCGGGAGTCAAGGGTTTGCTTTAAATGTAATCAGATGGGGCATTTATTTCGGAACTGCCCTACACAGATATGCTTTGTATGTAGTGAGAGAGGACATGTTGCTGCAGATTGTCCAGCGGGGAAGTCAGCTGAAGCAAGCATTGGAAGTGTCAGAAGAAGACCGATAGAGAGAGGCGGCGGATTAGGGAGTGTGCGGGGCAGAGGTCGAGGATCTGTAGCAGAGCGAGGACGTGGCAGTCAGAATTATTCCAAAGATGGCAGAGTCTATGCATTGACCCAGCAGGATGCACAAGCCACTCCTGATGTTGTTATGGGTATGATATCTATCCTTGGTAGGGCTGCTAGATTATTGATTGATCCTGGTGCAACCTATTCTTTTGCATCTAGTAGTTATATGAAATCTATTGATGCTAGTGCTAGTCCTTTGATGCACACCATTATTGTTGAGATTCCTACTGGAGATAGGGTTATTATCAGAACAATTTATCAAGGTTGTGTGATTAATATTGCTGACAGAGAATTTGAGGTTGATTTATTGCCTTTAGATATGACAGATTTTTATGTAATTCTAGGGATGAATTGGTTATCTGCATGTCATGCATGGGTAGATTGTTTTAGGAAAAATGTGGTGTTCAGGATACCCGGACAGGAGGAATTTAATTTTCAGGGAGAACGTAAAATACTTGGTAATTGTCTGATTTCTGCCTTAACTGTTAGTAAATGGTTGAGGAAGGGTTATGAGGGGTATTTAGCATATGTGGTGGATTCTAGCAAAGAAGGTAGACAATTAGAAGAAATCTCGATGGTAAAAGATTTTTCTGATGTATTCTCTGAGGAGTTGTTTGGATTGCCTTCCAATAGGGAGATCGAATTTTCTATTGAAGTGATTCCAGGATCTGCACCCATATCCATAGCACCCTATAGAATGGCACCAGCTGAATTGAGAGAGTTGAAAGTTCAGCTTCAGGAGTTACTAGATAAACAGTTTATCTAACCTAGTACATCACCCTGGGGAGCCCCTGTGTTATTTGTCAAGAAGAAGAATGGGACATTGAGGTTGTGTATTGATTATAGACAATTGAATAAGATCACAATCAAAAATAGATATCCTTTACCCAGGATAGATGATCTATTCGAGCAATGACAGGGAGCTAGAGTGTTTCTAAGATAGACTTGAGGTCGGGATATCATCAATTGAGGATAAAAGAGGGGGACATGCCTAAAACTGCTTTTAGGACACGTTATGGTCATTATGAGTTCTTGGTGATGCCTTTTAGGTTGACCAATGCTCCTGCGGTATTTATGGATCTTATGAACTGGGTGTTTAAACCATTCTTGGACAGATTTGTGTTTGTGTTTATTGATGATATTTTAGTATATTCTAAGAATGAAGAGGAGCATATGCGACATTTGGAGATAGTGTTGGAGATTCTGATGAAGGAGAAATTATATGCGAAATTCTCTAAATGTGAGTTTTGGTTGAATGAAATATCCTTATTGGGGCATGTTGTGTCGGGAGAGGGAATAGCAGTTGATCCACAAAAAGTAGAAGCAGTGTAGACTTGGGAAAGACCCACGAATATAACTGAAATTAGAAGCTTTTTGGGATTAGCTGGTTATTATAGGAGATTTATTCAAAATCTTTCTATGATTGCTAGACCTTTGACTAAATTGACCAGGAAAAATGAAAAGTTTAGGTGGTCAGAGGAGTGTGAGAGAAGTTTCCAGCTGTTGAAAGAAAAACTGACTACTGCCCCAGTATTAGTGCTTCCATCTGGTGATGAAGAATTTGTGGTCTATAGTGATGCGTCACATCAGGGGTTGGAATGTGTGTTGATGCAACATGGGAAAGTTATAGCTTATGCATCTAGGCAACTGAAAAATCATGAGAGAAATTACCCGACCCATGATTTAGAATTGGCTACCATGGTTTTTGCTTTGAAGATTTGGAGACACCATTTATATGGAGCTAAGTGTGAAATTTTTACTGATCATAAAAGTTTGACGCATTTACCAACCCAGAAGGAGTTGAATTTGAGGCAGAGGAGGTGGATGGAATTAATTTGTGATTATGATTGTACAATTCATTATCATCCGAGAAAGGCTAATATAGTAGCACATGCATTGAGTAGAAAAGCTACAGGGAGATTAGCTACTTTTGGGAGTCATGATACTAGCCTGATGACAGAATTAAGAGGAATGAGGATGCAATTGAGTGTCAATGATAAAAGAGTATTAATGGCAAATACAGTAGTTCAATCTCCTATTATTGATCGTTTATTACAGCTACAGAGTAAAGATGAGGGGATAGAGAAAATCAGGCAGGAAGTGTTGAGTGGGAAGCCAACAGAGTTTAGAATCAGAGGAGATGGTATGGTAGTATCGAGACAAAGAATTTGTGTTCCCAATGATGTGGAAATGAGAAAATAAATACTAAAGGAGGCTCATGATTCGATAAATTCCATGCACCCGGGAAATAATAAGATTTACAGGGGGTTAAAACAGAATTATTGGTGGTCAGGGATGAAGAGGGATGTAGCAGAATACATTGCTAGATGTTTGACTTGTCAACAGGTAAAATCTGAGAATAGACATCTAGCAGGTTTATTACAACCTCTTCCTATACTTGAGTGGCCATAGGAAAATGTAAGTATGAATTTTGTCTCTGGTTTTTCCCGTACCTAGAGAGGGCATGATGCTGTGTGGGTTATAGTGGATAGACTTTCTAAATCTTCACAATTTCTTTCTATTAAAACTACCTGGAGTCCAGAAAAGTTGGCTGAGTTGTATGTGGCAGAGATAGTGAAATTACATGAAGTACCCTTGAGTATTGTATCAGATAGAGATTCTAGATTTACTTCTAGATTTTGGAGGGGTTTTCAAGAAGCTATGGGTACGCAATTATAGTTTAGTACAGTTTTTCACCCACAAACTGATGGGTAGACAGAGAGAATCATCATAATACTAGAAGATATGCTGAGGGCAAGTGTACTGAGCTTCTTAGTAAGCTGGGATGCTTATTTGCCTTTGATAGAGTTTGCATACAATAATCAGTATCAAACTAGTATTGGGATGACACCCTTCGAAGATTTGTATAGTAGAAGGTGTAAAACTCTAGTATGCTAGGAAGAAGTTGGAGAGAAAAAGATATATGGCCCAGAAATGATAGACTTGACTACTGAAAGAATCAAACTGGTTAGGGAGAACCTCAGAGCAGCTCAGAGCAGACATAAAGGATATGTTGATAAAAGAAGACGACCTCTTGAATTCCTAG
Source organism: Bretschneidera sinensis (assembly GCA_023935145.1). Classification (NCBI taxonomy): domain Eukaryota; kingdom Viridiplantae; phylum Streptophyta; class Magnoliopsida; order Brassicales; family Akaniaceae; genus Bretschneidera; species Bretschneidera sinensis. The sequence goes on along the minus strand of CM043702.1, from coordinate 54,688,071 downwards.
TTGGTGATTGGGTATTCTTGAATATATCTCCGTGGAAAGGAGTGTTGAGATTTAAGAAGAAGGGAAAGTTGACCCCAAGATTTATGGGGCCCTATGAGGTGATCGAAAGAATTAGACCCGTAGCATATCGTTTGAAATTGCCTCTGGAATTAAGGTAATTACATAATGTTTTTCATGTGTCACTACTAAGAAAGTACTTGCACGATGAGTCTCATGATATCACGAATCAGACGATAGAAATTCAGAAAGACTTGACTATTATGCTAGCACCAGTCGGAATCTTAGACAGAAAAGAGCAAGTCTTACGCAATAAAGTTATTCCTTTGATTCAAGTATTATGGCGCAATAAAGATGTCGAAGAAGTCACGTGGGAACATGAAGAAATAATGAGGAAGGATTATCCCCAACTCTTTACTTAATTTCAGCAAGGAAATTTCGGGGACGAAATTTTGTAAGGTGGGTAGATTTATAATATCCGTATTTTAAGAGTAAGGGTGAATGTGTATTTTTAATAAATATGACAAAGAGTTAAAAATCCCAGAATGGCTGAATGAAGATTTCTGGAGACGAAGGTTGAAAAGCAAAAAAAAAAAAAAAGTCAACTATGAACAGTAACTCGGGGCAGCATAACTGCTGCCACCGAGAGAATAATTTCAAGTGGAATTATTATATCTTTGTTTTTGTTGTTTAGTGTGGAAGTGGAGAGAAAAGATAATGATTATGTTTTTTTTTATAATCATTATGTCTTTTTGTATTAAAATGGCATCTCATTATGGAGGACTTGGGGGAGAGAGGGGCTGTTGATTTTCAGCCGAGCTCCCCTATAAATATGGGCATTAGGTTCGTGTAATTACACGAAGAAATTTTCCTATAGTTTCAAATAATTCGTCTGTGTTCTTAAAACACTTGGGAGTTCAAAGAAAGGTGGAAGGAACAAAATTTTGAGGGTAATTTCGAAAATATTTTATAGAGAATTTCGGGAAGCTATCAAAATAGCAGAAGGTGTTGGCGGTTAGCAATCGGGAGAAAATTCGAAGAAGAACAGGAAAGGCAAAGAGGTGGTCCACGAGTAGCTTTAAGTGCTATGTGGTGAGTTGGATTTACTTTTAGTAGTCTAAATAAAAATCAATTATTTAGTGATATTATTATAATTAATTATTAAAGTATGCTTAGGTGATAGATGAAAAATTGATTTATGGGTATGATAGGAAATTTGGTCAGGTAGAAATATTTTTCGGTGAGAAATGATATTTTTAAAAATCATAAGTTTATTTGAGAATAAAAGCAATAAATAAATTATTGATGAGATATATTGATGTTTTAATAGGAGTTATGATGAGATGAATTTTAGTAGATCTTGACAAATTTTAGTGGATGATTTGAAGTGAATTTTAGTAGATCTTGACAAATTTTGGTGGATGATTTAAGATGAAATTAAGTGGATCTTGACAGACTTTAATTGATTATTTGATGTGATTTGGGAAGAGAAAAATTTAGTGAAATTTTTATATAATTTGATAAAAATCAGGATGATTGGATGTAAGAAATTTTAAAGAAACTTTGTTATATAAAATTTGTGGATAATCAGGATAGCCAAATTAAGTGGTTTGGATCTTTATATTTTTTTTATATTACTGTTTATATTACTGTTTCATATCATTGTTCATGCGCGTATGCATTTAATAATATAACCGAAAGAATTGGGAAGGCAACCGGTCTAATGAAATAACCGTGACAGTTGGTATATGCTGGAATGAAAAGTGAAAACCGTGACAGCCGGTATATACTGGGATGAAAAGTGAAAACTGTGACAGCCGGTATATGCTGGAATTAACCGGGAAGGCAACCGGTCTGATCAGAATAAAAGAACCAGGAGGGCAGCCGGTCTAAGATAATAACAACCTGTCGACAGGTGGGAAGACGTTCCCATCATAATCATTCATGCATTTGCATCTGTTTTAATTATTGCTGCATTATTTGAGATGTTGAGATGTGATATATTATTGTGAATTAAATTGTAGATGACTAAGTCTCATAAAAAGAGATAACTATAATGATGAGATTATTGAGATGCTGCGATGTAGTATATAATTGTGAATTAAATTATAGATGGCTGAGTTTCATAAAAAGAGACAGCTATAATGATGAGATTTTTTAGATGCTGAGATGTGGTATATTTTTGTGAATTTAATTATAGAAGGTTGAGTCTCATGGAAAGAGACAGTAGGGTGATAAGACTTATCTAAATGATGGGCTTTTTTATATGAACCTCATTACGAGGTAATTAGGAGATAATTGATAGTCTTAAGGTGAACCAATGATTGAGAAGAAGAGATTGATAGTAGAAAGTTGTCATCAGATAATGCGAAAAATAAAGATTTAATATTAAAGGATTATTTATGGAATTTGGAATACTTTTAGTAAATTTAATTCGCTGAGCTTGTGAAGCTCACCGCTCACTGTTCAATGATTTCAGGTAGTAGTCAAGATAAATAGTCTGGTGGGTTGAGAATCAGACGAGATCTTTTTCTGTAAGCCACGTACGTGTCAATATCCTCAGACAATCGAGTTAAAGACTTGTAATAATTTTATTGTAAATATTCATGCATTTATGTGTATTATGTTTAAATGAATATCAGATTTGTTTACCTCTCCTATTAAAGGTTAAAAAAAAATCTGATAGTATTATATTTATTGTTGCATATATGTATCCTGCTTGGATTTTCAAAATGTGATGACACCGTCTAGGGGTGGCCAACCTAGGATGGGTCGTTACAGATGGGTTCTTGTGCCATGTATCTCTCATGGCACTGTGTTATGCAAGAATTTTTCCAATGTTACATGATTTTCCTGAATAGATATATAACTAAAAGAATATTTTGTCGAGAGCAATGATATGTTGACGTATGGGATCCATCACTCCCCCAAACCTTCCAAAAAAATTCTCTTAGTTATATATCTATCTCAAGAAAATCATGCAATATTGACTCCAATATAAAAGTTTCCCCCACGCATTAAGTGTCTTGCCTAAGCTCGTTAAGGCTTTCTCTTTCTATTATTTTAACTCTCTATTTCATTAAGGGCACAACCTTAATTGTGTTTGTTTTGGGTGTTGTTGAATTTATGCTTTTCTTATTCTAATTCTCTATAATTTCTCTTTTCTTTTTAAAGCTGCAACCTAATTAATGATAACTATTTTATTAAAATATGTTATATATATATATACATATATATATATATATATATATATATTACTTTTGTAGTATTGTTTAATTGTTTCTTTTTTTATTCATTTATTAGTTCTCTTATTAATCTAATTTCATATCATAACCATAAATCTTATTAATATACCTGGAGGGTTCGCATTTATATTCTACCAAGTTATAAATCTATATCGCGTACTAAGTTAAAGCCTCTTATATATTTCTAAGTTTTAAAATTAAGATCTAGTTCTAATTTAACATATTTATCATTCATATCAAAAGTTAAGAGAAATGACTAAGTATGCTAATCATTTATTAATAAACTTTTGGAATTAATATATTACCATAGTATGTTGAGACTTGGGACAGTCATGAAAGGATGTCCTGAGCTTGGATAGAAAAAGTGTGATGAAAGGTCCTTGTATTTACATAGACTTGTAGTAACACTCATCAATAGCCTTCTTCTTTTCTTCTTTTTCTTTTTTTTCTTACAATGAATATAGTCAAATATCATTGCTTCACCTCTTACTTTCAAAAGTTCAATGGAAAGACCTTTATTAATGATGCATACTGATTATATTGTCGATGATAACATGTATCCTTTAGCTGGTAATTAGGTTAGGCATTTTTACTCCTAAAACTATAGTCAAATTTTGAGACCCAACTACCTAAACATCCTTTTAATCAAACTTGCCCAAATTCCGATACTTGTTGATGATGTTGAAAACCTTATACCTCTTTCCCTTTTCTTTTGCTTTGAATATGTGTTGTGGGCTATTATGGAGTTTAATTAAATTTGACTCATATTGGATCCTTGTTGGTCGTTGAGATTAATGAATGTTGGGGTGGATTTTTCTATTCCCTAACACAGGTTATTGAAAGGGGAATGTGTGTTGGAGATATGGTGGCCCTAACTGGGATCGGGGAGTGCTCAGCTGATAGCATTGTGTTATCTACACTCGATCTGGTCCCATAGTTTATAGTCGCAAATAGGCTACTATAGTAGATATAGCTCACCCCAGGTTCACTAGTGTTATCGAGCCCAAGATTCATTAAAACACTTGTTGTGCTAGGGTGAATCTTGTTGTTCTGACTTCCCTGTAAATATAGCCTAAAAGACCATAAAAGACCAGGAATATAACAGTAATAATGTTAACCTTCAACAAAGAGAATAAAAATATATGCGAGTAATTAGAGGAGAAGAAAAATAATGTAGTGGCATATTAGGGCATGCACCATGAAGCAGATTGTGCAGAAAGGGTCTAAAAATGGCATTAAACGATAATGCTACAGCCTCGCTCTTACTGTAACCGCGTTGATACTACAATCGCACTGATACTACAACTGTGCTTCTAGATGGAAATCATGATGTGATTTATGTTGGGAAAACTCGTGTTCTGTAGTCTTTGCATGCATTATAAATGTTCCAAAATATATTAGTCAAGATAAATAGGATCACGATACAGATACAAAATATTAAAGGTATGTGCATGTCACGAAAATTGCATAATTTTGTGGGGAGGTATTTTGGGTGTTTTATCTATTTGGGTGGGCTCTATATAACTGCAGAAGAAGGGAAATTCATGAGAAAAACCTCCAGAAAATCTAAAAGAGGGTCTCGGAGTCACTATTTTGGTACTCTATTTTTGGATGCAAGAAAGCTTAGCTTTTTATGTGTTTAATTGCTTCTTCTAGGATAGACAAGGTCATTTAAGGCTTTTGTAAAATATGAGAATTTTTTTTTTTCAAGTTTGTATGGTAATAAGCTTAAAAGGCTATGCTATGCAAACATAATGCACTATTTTAGCTCCTTTGTGCTTTGTTTTTTGAAGAAGAAAATTGGGCTATTGATAGGGGTGGAGATGGCTCTTTCCCTTTGATCCAAGGGTTTTTGGACCCCAAAGTAACTATTCTAACCCCTGGTCCTTGCTCTGCAACTCAGTTTCTAGGATCTCCAACAAAATTTGCAGATTGTTGTAGCCTTTGTGCCATCACATCACCACTATTTTCATTCTTATCTCATGCACCCTTTCTTTTATGCCTTAGTCTTAAACTTAATCCCATGAAGAATTATAAGAAATAATGACAGTTGCAGCAAGTAAGAGTTTTTTTGATGGAAGAGACATGCTAGGCGGCCATTACCCTTGGGACAGAAGTATCTTGTGGCGGTCAATAAAGAGGTGGAGTGTGTAGGTGGAGAAATGTGATGGAAAGGTGATGGTGGTGGATTAAGGCTTGAATTGAGGCTTGATGACTCTGATTTGGACCTTAATGAATGTTTAGATTGAACCAAATTTGATTTCAATTTAGTTAGGACTCAACTACACAATTACATGCGTGTTTTTGTAAGGATTTGAGTATTATCACAGTTGTAGCTTGAAAATAGGTTGCCCAACCAATGAATAACACATGTGCATTGTTAAAAATTGTCCTTTAAGCTACCATCTAAGCTTTCAAATGGATTTCAATGTGCACTAAAGATGCCCAAGTCACCTATTGCCCTTAATTCGTGTAACTCCTATAAGGCACTACATTAAATCTCTATACCTTTCATACCAGAACCCCACATATCATTCAAAGATTGATGATGTTGTTTGGGGTCCACACGCGTAATAAATAATTAATCAAATAAATATAAAGGAGAAAATAGTGAAATTATGGATTAAATAGCTCATACCTTAGGCTTTTTAGAATAAGCCTTGTTTCTTTTTTGTTCATGTCTTTTTGGAGACCTTTATGCTTTCTTGGGCTTTTCATGTCTAGTTGGCCTATTTGGTTTTTCATGCACTACAAGAAAAAAGGCATCACAGACGGACTATCAGTGATGAACATGTGTTATTTGGTGATAATAGTTTTTTACAACGACTTATGATCGAAGGACACATGTCCCTTATTAATTTGGGATAATAAAATCACTGATCATTTTTTCGTTATTATTTTTTTAAAAATTTTGAAAATTATGTAATTATTTTTTTAGGAAAAATATTATCACAAAGGTAAATGTTGCCCTCAATGATAATAAATTATTTAAAATCCATTAAAAATCAAATTTTGAATTAATTATATATTTTTTTGTTACAAAAATAAAAAATAAAGCAATTATCACCGACTGTAAAACTTCTCTCGGTGATAAGTTGTTTTAGGGTTAATAAACGCAGGTAAATCCCTAATTTGCGACGCAGCAGCCCCATTTCCCCACTTTCAACATTTTTTCCTTCTGTAGCAGTGCCTCTCTCTCATCTTTGATCTCTCACTCTCTTTGCTCTCTCTCATCATCCCCTCACATTTCTCATCTCTATCTTTCTTTCTCCTTCCTTCCCCCTCTCTCTCGCTCTCTTTTCTCTCCTTTGATCCCCTCTTTCTCTCTCCACTACCACCACTTGCGGCCAGTCCACAACCGGCCGCAGCCAATCTACCTCCATCCGCCCGATTGTTAAGCCCTATCTCTCACCCATTTTCTAATTTATGTTTATTTAATTCACTTTATTTTTTTTCATTACATTTTAGGATAATAAATATAGGTTAAGCTAAAATCTTCGAATTTGTAGGATTGAAAAAATAGGGTTTTACCTTTTAGGATATGCCTTGATTGAGTTTTTTTGGAAATTTCAGAAAAACTAAAGTGGCTCTGCTTGATTTTTGGTTTGAGGTGAACCACTCGGTATTTGGGGCGTTGCACTAATTTTGCAAATCTTTAAAACTGAGAACATGAATAGTGTCTTCTAGTTTCATCAGCTGACATAGATTATTACTATGGCCCTAGTCATCAAATTCAAACTGGCTATCGTGTTGCTTTTTGTGCAGTTATGCCTCTCTTTTCTCTCTTTGGCTCTTGCGATTTCACGTGGGTACGATTCTCTCAGTTTCATGCTCTCTTTTAATTATAGTCCTTTGTTCTCTATTTGTTTGTGGAGTAAATTGCGATGATTTATATAGTGTGTCTAGGACACTACATGTTTCCAATGAGTTAAGATTCTCTTGATTTCTTACTATCCAAATAGGGAATTTAAGGTTATTTTTATTCCAGTTTCATTTTTATATATTTATTTACTCTTAGCAGGTCTGGTGATGGATACATGATCAAGTGAGGATCACCCTAAGTATGTTTTACTTTTTAATGCTTCAGTATTATTTTCTTATCATTGGGTTTTTGTTTCTATTAATTCAGTTTAGATTATTAGAATTGAAATTTTGGGTTGATTTGTTCATTAAAATTGATCCTGTCCTGTTCAATAAAGGATGCCTAGCCCCTGGCCTCTAATTGTGTGCAATAAAAATGGTTGTCATAATAGGAAGCCATTGAGTCTGGTAAGGTGTCATTACTAAAGCTCAAAACAACTCAACTCAAGTTTAATACCAATTACCAAATTAGTTGGGTTGGCTTGTATTTCCTAAAGTAGTTCCATATTGGCAAATTCTGTCAGCTTTTGATCTTATAATTATCAGCAATATTATTTCCCATGATTGATTTGTTGTTTTGCTTATGTCCGAGTCAATGTTAGTGCTAGACACGCAGGCACGGTTCAGGCAACATGGACAGAGAACAAGAGGAGTCTTAGTGAGTTGGTTTTAGAGACATTGAGAGAGGAGCAGTATTATGAGGTTACATTTTCCTATTCTTCCTCATAGTTTGGTAGTTATAGACTGTTATCTATTTTCTGCTTCATGCTATCTTATTTTGTTACAGATTAGGGAGCCTTTCTCCATAACCCAAATAATTAAGCTTATATATGTTACAGATAAAATGTGTTAAATGCCTCATATGTTATTTTCTTATGTAAGGAAGCGATTGGCATCATTAGGTATTGGTCTTTTAGAATATTGTAAAATAACAAAATTGTTATGGAATCCTTTCATTATAAAGGGATAGATAAATTAGTCGATCTTAGAAGTTATTTCTAATTTACCTTGATTCATGCAGGATGCCCATGTAGTTAAATTGATTAACTTGGAAAAACTTTGTTATTTCTTCCAATAAACTTTGTGATTCTAATTCACCTATCCTTATACATGCATGAGGGAATTTTTTGGGTATATTAGCTTAATGTCCTTATTTTTTTATAGAATAGAATTTTTTTAAGTGAACTTGATCTTATAGAGTTCATAGAATCACTATCATGTAGATGGTTCCTTTTGTAAATGGATGAGAAACTTTATGATTCTAAATTTTCTATTAGTAGTCTCATTTGTTCCTAAACTTTAAGTTGAACGCCTCCCTTCTCCCTCCCAAGAGTTTTGGGTCAAGGTCTGATCATTCTCACTCTGGCCTGTCTTGGCTGTATGCTAACATGTCACCATTGTGGATTAAACAACATAGGTTCATTCTACCTAATAACAAAACATAAAATGTCTAGCCTGAACGAAACCTTCTGATACAGAATCCTAGCAAGTGGTGGGTAGGTAGATATATGATGTTTATGCTTGGCTTGGTCTTAGTAGATGAGGCAATATAAAATTTTTGCAAAGCTATAGTGGATAAAATGACTTATTTTTTGGAATAAGGTAATTTCATATAAAATTCATGATCATTTTCTAAGTGGCATCTCGATTAAGATGGACAGAAAATCCCTCAACCCCATGACTTGATTAAACTAGCCTGTCATTCTTTATGTGGGATTGAAGAAGGTGCTATAGTGTTTCTGTGTACCTATCTTGTTTACCTTTTGGATGAGGAAATGAAGAAGATGCTTCCTTTTTTTATCTTTTTTTCAGACTTTATTAGCTTAGCGCCAGCACCTTTGAATCTTTTAGAATATTGAAATATTTGAAAAATAATCCGGCCTGTTATCTTAGTGAACCATTACTTTTTAAGTTGTTCTTACATGAAACATGTTTGTTGAATGATGATTTTGAAAACAAAAAGGATGAACCTCAAAATCAAAATTAACATTTTTATGGCAATTGTGACTGCTGAGTAAGTTAGAAGTTAGCCATAAAGGAAGGTTTCTCATATTATACAAATATATATTTACATTGGTACTTTCAAATGGTAAAGTTGGAATGAATTGGAATTTGGCGGTGTCTAACAGGAGGAGAATAGTGTAAAAGTGATTATACTTAATTTCCAAATGGATTTGTTTTTTAAACTCGTTAATCCATAACCTCTGTAAATTCTGTGTGCATTGAGTTGCCATTTTCTGTTTGTTTTTTTTTTCTTTCGTTTTTGGGCTTTCATTGGTGTTAGTTTTGGGGTGGGGGAGTTGTTCTGATATTTTCATATTGTGCAACTCAGTACTCATTACCCATAAAAAATAAGTTGCCTTTTTTTTATTTGAACTCATGGAAGGCCGAAGGTCAGCTATAATCCTAACCTAAGTCAGGTCTAATCTATTCATAAAAACAAGGTGAATATTGTTTTTTAATCTGACCTGATTTTATTGGTGCACTATCTATGTCAAGCACTTCCTCTCTAGGTGTGTCTAATTCAGACGATATCTTATTGTTTAGGTGGATGAAAGTGTGGCATCAAAATAAGATGTTCGGTTTGTTTTTACGGATGGATTAAGGATCATATTTCGTTTATCTGTATGCTTTGTTCCCTTTCAAATCTGAAAGCTATACCTACGATTGTTTGGGTTTGTTCCCTTTCAAATCTTTGTTCCCCTCTTTATTACTGTTTGGGTTTGTGTACACTAAAAATGCTCAAATGGAAACTTGATGCACACACCTTGAGATAAAATTTTAACTTTCTAGGTGGGGGCTAGAATAGATTACGGTTTATAGTAACGTATTCATTTATTGGTTTAAGTGCTTCCAACTTGGAATGCTTCTTAGTTTTGATGTGTATATAATGAGGGTAATGATTCTTTATGCAAAATATGTTAAGACATATCTATAAACTTATGAGTGCTTAGAGTATGTATGTTGACAAGAAACCACTATATTCTTCCGTTGGTTTTATTCTTTTCTTTTTTTGATAAAACGGTTGGTTTTATTCTTGGCAAGTGTAATGTAAAGTGGACTTGAATTTAAACATAATAAAAATCTAATTGGAATAGTTTTCTTAATTGTCATAGTAGGTTCTTTTAATTTTTTTTTTTACCAATATCTTGATTAGTATCTTGGACATGCTTTGAAATTCAGAACTTAATAAAGTGAACATGAAAAATGGTGTTAACTTTTTTATCTTTCTAAAATCTATCAACTCAATTTGTTAGTATTATCTTTTGTTGGTTTTTAATGTTTTTGCATTAACTCAATTATTTTTATATTTGTAACTTGTAATCCCATCATTATACTTTTTATTGTTTTTTTTAAATAATTCAATTTTATTTTAAAATAATATAACCAAAAAAGGGATATATCTTTTTTACACACCTCAATCCTCTCCAAACTATTGAGGTGTGTAAAAAAAATTTAAAAATATTATCGCCAAGGGAAAAATCCCTAGGTAATAATTTTAAAAAAAAATATTATCACTGAGGGATAAACCCTTGGTGATAATATAATTTAATTTTAAAAGTAAATTTTTATTTAAAACCGAGGAAAAATTAATTTTTGAAAAATGTATCACCAAGGGATTTTTCGTCTGTGATAGTATTTTCTTCGATTGATTTTTGATCCATCGGTGAAAATATTATTAGCGAGAAGGGTATCGCTGATGTAGTCATCACCGACAGAATTTCGTCAGTGATGATTATCACTGAGGGATTTTTGAAAATCACCGATGGATTTTGTCCGTCGGTGATACCTTTTTTTTTCTTATAGTGATGTCTTGTTAGCTTCTTGGGCTTTCATGTGTTATTGAGCCTCTTGGTCCTTTCATGCTTTGTTAGCCTCTTGGTCTTTTCATGTGCTATTGGGTCATGTCATGTGTGTTAGTCTCTTTGGGCGTTATCATACAATGTTAGCCTCTTATGCTTATCATGTTAGTTTTGTCTCAATGAACTTTAACATGTAATGGGCCTCTGAGTTTTTCATGGTGGTTTTGTCTCAATGGGCTTTATCATATAATGGGCCTTTATGGGTTTATTATGGTAGTTTTGCCTCAATGGGCTTTATCATGTAATGGGTCTCATGGCTTTATCATGTAATGGGTCTCATGGGCTTATCATGTTAGTTTTGCTTCAATGAGCTATATGATGTAATGGGCCTCTATGTGCTTATCATGATAGTTGTCTCATTGGGCTTTATCATGTAATGGGCTTCTATGGATTTATCATGGTAGTTTTGCCTCAAGTAGTGGGTCTCATAGGCTTATCATGTTTTTGGCTCTTAATAGGATTTTATTTGACATAGTATCCCAACCTTTGATAGGTATTATGTTTGTTTTGGCCAAGTGTTTGGGTGATTTTGGGAATCTTTGTCACCCAATTAATGTTTACACGTGGTGCAAAAAAATGGGTATTAACATTAGCCCTCTGGACGTGTACAGCATCCGAACTTTTCTTGGGACAAGGTGTGCGTTCATGAATTTTTTTTCTTGCACGGGCTCTCATAGGCATTTATTTGGCCATGGGCCTCATAAATTCTTTGTTTTGGCCAACCTATTATAATTCAGTCAACCCCTGTTCTTCTCCTTTTTCTCTTCTTTTTCTTTCTTTTCATCATTTTTTTCAAAAGTTGGCAGTTGAGAGTGCAAAACAAAGGGGTGCCTCGATCCCATTGCTTTGGTGGGTGTGCATCCATCAATCATGTCTCTTTATCATTATTGCACCTCTTAACTTGCTATAAAGTAAGATTTCCTTGCATTTTCAAGGTATTGCATTTTATCTTCTCCAAACTTCATCTTCTCCAACTACATTTTTCTTCCTTTTTCACTGAAAATTGCAGAGGATTCTTCCTTACAAATTTTCAATTTCTTCTAAATTTCTTCACCCCAACTTCAAATTTTACCCAAATTCTTCACCAATTTGGTGACCCATCACTGGTTATGGCTTCTTCTTTGAAAATGCGGAGCTTCTTTGCCAACGACAGAGGACATCTTTTATAGTCAAAATGGATTTTTTGATCAGGCTTCTTTGGTGAGCATGTGCACGGTTGCAGGCCATGGTGCTTGGTATTTTTTGAGTTCAAAGGCGGTAGCGGAGGACCCATTAGTGATGAGTGTCTGCTTCCCGATTTAGCATATAGGAAGGAGATTTTCCGATGATGCTTGCTTCTTTTCTTTTATTCTTCGGGTGTCACCACGGGTTGGTATGAATGGGTTATCAAGGAGCTTGCTTCTAAAGATACTTGCAAGCTTTTGAAAAAGTCCGTGGTGCTCAAATCCATTTATGCTTCCATGAATTTATAGATTTTTTGAAATGTTGTTGGTCTCCGAAAACTTGTTTGTCGTTGGAGTGTAGTGATCCATACTTTTGTGACACTGTGGGGAGAGTTCACTATCACTTTAGAAGATGTTGCTGCTTTGATGAGTTTGACTATTTTTGGTATTTAGGATCCATTGTCAATTACTCTTAACAGCCGATGGGGAAAATAAACTTAAGATTATCAAGGCTGGTTTGTCGGGTGGTCACCAAGTTGGTTCGGCTAGCAAGAAACCAGTGAACGAAGCCCCACTTTTGTTGGTTGGATTTGCCATTTTTTGGGTTCTGCTGAAGCTTCTGGTTTTGTCAAAGGTTCAGGGTATGATTCAGGTTATAGGTTGGAGGCAACGATAGCCTTTTGGTTGAGTAAATTTGTGTTTGCTGAGTACCCACTTGACAAGGTCAAAGAGAGGCTATTTTCCCTAGCGATCAAGGTTGCACAAAGAGTTCAATATCCTTTGGCTTCAGTCTTTTTAGGAAGTTTGTATGGATATTTGGATTTGATTCATAGTGATGAACTTGCTGTTGTAGAACATACTGTTATTGAGTCTTGGGTAAATACCAGTTTTTTGCAGGTCTTTCTCTGGGAAAGAATCAAAGGTTGTGGTTTTGAGCCTCAGGATATGTCTTTCGTGTGAGGTGATTTTCCTGATGAGGAAGACCGAGTTGCGTTGGATATAATGTCCTGTCGTGGTTATAGATGGTCATAGAAGAAGAATAACGCGAAGGACTTTCTGGAATTGGTTGATGTTGAGGAAAACTTTCTTGCCATACCCTTTTGTTGAAGAATTACCGGGTTTCTCCCCAACCTTGTTCTTTAGTAGAACTGTTGGTGATGGTGTTAAGGATTTTTTGTTGAGGAAGGGGTATCAAGGGGCCTTGACATGCTTGATGTTGACTCTGCCTTGGGGTTGTATATTTTCAGTGGTAATTGTAATATAGTTGTGTCTTATTCCCTTCATCACATCCTAAGGTAAGTTTGGGCTTGATCAGAATGTGCCCTGTAATGTTGAGTATCCTACAGCCGTGTCCGAGTGTATGAAACATTTCTTTCTTACATCTTCAGACATTAGAGATAAGTTCCTGAATGAGCCATTTTCTTATGTTGGTATTTCTCGATTTGGTGGTTTCTCTCAAGACTATGTGAGTTACTAGTTTAAGGTGTTAGCAAATTTTAAAGAGTTTGGGAGCTTCCCTGTAGCAAAAGGTGTTGTAGTACCTGGTGCTATAGTTACACTGTCTTATGGTTGTTAGACACTCAAAGCCCCTTCTAGTAGTGGTGTGATTGCAATATTGCGTGAGGCATAATCTTCATTCAAGCTTATTGAGAATGGTGTGGAAAAATTGGTAGGTGGTTCCAAGAGTAGTAGTGCACCAAGCAAGTCTACTTTGGGTTCCCAAGGAGAAAAGGGTGAAATTTTGGTCGAACCTGGTGAACAATACGTTGATTTTGATGAGATATTTAGTGAGCCTTCTCCTGCAATACCAACAGCTAAGCACAGGGGCACAAGGAGAAAACTAGTGCTGATAGACGAATCTTCTTATGCTGTAGACAAAAGCATGTCTTGCCGTATAAGTTCTCGGTTGGTGGGCAAAGGCTAGAAAACTAATCAGAGTACCCAACGAGTGTATTTTTCTTCCGAGGATTAGCCCAATTTGCCTAGCGATGAGGAATGATGGGGCTTTGCTGATGTTGGTACTCAACCTTCGGTATGCTCTTTGTATTTTGTTCTACTTTTATCATGTCTTTTTATGTGTCATGCTTTCCATTATTTTACCTCTTTCTTCTCTCCTTGCTTGATTTGCAGGCTGTGAAAATTAAGGATGAACCTAATCCTACCGAGGGCCAAATTTCTGTTGGCACAGTTCATTCTGCAGCTGTGGAGCAGGGACTTGAACTTTGATTTTGAGGAACTTTTATTTTACAGTTTTGCGTGACATGTTCAAGGGCATCTTATCTTATCAGATTACCCTTTCTTGAGAATGAGTTTGTTTCACGAGTGGTTAAGTAAGGGCACTGGAGAAACATCTGGTAAGTCTTCTAAGAGTGGGGAAATTGCTGGTGTAATGGCTGCTGCTGTAGAAGATTCTACTCTAGTGGGTGTTGATGCTGGCACGAGTACAACAAGAAAAGTCCCTCCAAGAAAAGTGGCGGAAAATCTTCTGTGCTTCTTTACAGGAAGAATTGGCTTTTTCCAGTGAGTCTTAAGGTGATTCTGATTTTGACCTCAACGGTGCGGGGTGTATGGAGTCTAGTGTTGTAGAAGCTTCTTATGATCCTACTGAGGCCTTTGAGAAGTTCGTGACTATTTTTGAATCTGACGAGTGTATGCTCGTGAATGTGGCGGGCTTTATCGTTGCTGATAAGGCTAAGGTAAAGGTGTGTGGAGTGCCCGTTGCTAGTAAGACAGCAGACATTCTCATTGGCTTGATCAGTAAGTTTGGTGATTTTACTACTCGTATTATTTTTGCTGTTGTAAAAGGTCCTGTGCTTTTACTTGGATTGGCTATTTATCAATAGACCAGACCTCTATCGAGAGGGTGATTGAGCCCATGCTACAAGCTTGGTGTGACACTTCAAGGGATGCTTTGGGCTTGAAGTTTGATGTCCAGTTCTTGCAAGAATATCTTCTACTGATTCTTCATGCTTTCTTTGACTTTAAAAAGCCAATGGTGGATGTTAGTGGAGTGGACGCATTAGATAGAGGAAGCAAGGGCCCATCTCACTCAACTTGAGAAGAAGTCCATGATTGATACTGCAGGAGCCCAGGGACCATTCTCAGTGGAGGCTAATAACTTTAAGGGCGTGAGTGCTAGAAAGCTTTTCTTATCACAGATACAACAGTAGTGAGTGCGGCGGTAGTATGAAGAGGGCAGCTTTAGTTTTTGCAGCAATGAACTTTGAACATAGTAGTAGTAATCATGGCATGAATATTCTGGATTTTGTGGCCATTGGCCTTAATTATCTGTATTCTTTATTTATTTATATTTGCAGACAATCTTAGTGTAACCACCACTTTTCATGTTTTTATTGGTGGTGAATGAAATCAATATATCTATTATTTTTTTGTGCACTCTTGTTTTTTATGAAAGATAGTTATCATGTCATACTTTGAAAGATGGTAATAATTCCATAGTCATGCTATTCGTGTATGTTTGAAAGGAATGAATCATCATGTTTGAAGGTAAGGATTATATTCTACTTATGCTCAAGGAAAATACTTAGTATGCTCAAGAAAAATACCTAGTCATGTTTAAAGGTAAGGATTATATTTTATGTATGTTCAAAGAAACTAGATAATCCTATTTAAAGGTAAGGATCATATGTATGCTAAGAGAAAATAATCATGTAATTATTCATGCAACTCATGTACATGTCTATTTTGAGAAGTGTGCTAATTTTGGAAAGGAAAATGATGATCATGTAACTTATGCGTTCAAGTGAGAGTTTGAACAAAAGATGCATCTTCATTTCGAATGTTAAAAACCATTACAATGCTATTTCCAAAAGGTGCAACAATTTTTTAAAATGTGGCATGCAGTTACACTAATTATCTAGAAAGAAATAACAGCTCAGATGCTTAGTAAAAGTAGAGTTTCAGCCACTTGCCATTTATGGGCTCAGGCAGGTTGTTGACAACAGTGTCTTTGATGCAGTAGTATCCACTGTTGTAGGCTTCAGTGATCAAGTAAGATCCTTTCCATTTAGGTGCGAACTTGGAGCTACCTGACAGACATTTCCTTATGTGCTCAACCACCTCGAGGACCTTGCCTCATTTATGAAAGCTACAATTGTTGACACTACGGTTGTAGGCCTCTATCATGCGCTACGAATAATTTGACACATGCTTCTTTCCAATCTATCTTTAGTAATTTGTTGCTTTTAAGTCAGATTCTTGCTTTTGCACATGATCCAACTTTCCATTTTGTGTCATTAACCAAGACCACTATAGTTGTATAGACCTCCACTTCTACCGGCAAAACTGCTTCAAATTCGTAGACTACTGAGAATGGAGAAAATCCAACAGCTGTTCTTGGTGAGGTGCGGTATGCACATAGTGCATCTGATAGATGCAAGCTTCTGCCCCTAATGTTCTTATATACCATTTTGCTTAAGATGTGAATAAGAGTTTTATTGGTTGCTTCAACTTGCCCATTTTTTAAGGGTAGTAAGGAGTTGATCTTTAATGCTCTATTACATAGCCTTCTAGAGTTGTTTTGACCTTTTTATTGAAAAAAAGAATGCCATTGTCACTGAAGATCTTGTAAGGTATCTCGAATCTGCACATGATATTTTCCCTTATGATGTTGGCTACAGCCCCGCCAGTAGCTTTTCTCAAGGGAATGGCTTCAACCCATTTTGATAAGTACTTGATGACTATTAGTATCCATATGTAACCATTAGATTGAGGATGAATAAGCCCAATTAGATCAAGCCCACAATGTGAAAAGGGCAAGGAGTGTGCATGTTCTACAGCGTAGTAGGATGTTTGCGCACAAGGTTTTGACGGATCTGGCATGCAAGGCATCTCTGTGCAAACTCAGTTGCCTCTTCCCTCATTGATAGTAACTCAAGTTTAGCAAGAGTCCGTACAACCTTTTCTTTCTTTAGAGCTCCCTGTATTCTCCTGAGTGAGCTTCCTTCAATGCTTTCTTTGCTTCTGTAAGACCGAGGCATCGGAGTGAGTCTCCACTATAACAATTTTTTGACAACAAATTTCCTTCAACAAAGTAACGTTGGGAGAGTTTCTTGATGAGATACACTTCTTTTGAGGAGGTAGGCAAGATTCCCTATATCAAGTACTCTAGAAAGGGAACCCTCCAGCCTTCTACAGTGGAGTAATATGGACTTCTCCTACAGCAGTATGCCTTGCACAGTATGAGCAAAAGGTTTGCAAACTATTTGCTTCTTGTTTCATTTTTGGCCACTAGTATCCTTGGCGTTGTAACCTTTCGTACATGCTTATGATTACATCTGTAGCATAAGACTGAAGTGGATCTTCTGGATTCTGTTATGGGCTTTTGCTTTACTAATAAAGTAAGTGAGGACTCCACCTGGCATATGGTTATAGAGTTCTCCATTGAGCCAAAAGTAATCTTTCAAGGTTTTCAGCTTCATCTTTCCATGGGATTGTGCGAGATCTTTCTATATTGGTTGCCTCTAATCTTCTTCAGGTATAAGGGTTCTTCTTTCGGTGTTTGCAGCGTTGCTGTAGAGGGTGCTTCTTTGCTTAATACCACGATGTCAACATTCTATCCTTTGAAAGGGATTCGAGAACCAAGAGTGGCAAAGGCATTTGCATATCTATTATGCATGCCTGAAGTGCGCTCTGTTGACCCTAAATTGATTTTAATTATGACAAAATATATTAAATTGTGCTAACAATTTATCTAAGTGTTTAAAGCTGGAAAGACGTTCCTTCAAAGACAACTAGTACTTGACAAACTAAGTATTCAACCAAAGAATAAACTAAAGATCAAGATTAGGTACTAAGATAGATGTTTAACTAATGTAAATCTTTTCCTTCAAGTACCTAGCTTACAATATGGCTCATTTTGGTTTAAAAGTATCTATAACAAAATGATTTGACTGGAATTGTTTTTATAAAACAACATGAAAACAGAGAAAATTTTGTTTCATGTCATCTAGTCGACTGAATGCCATCCAGTCGACTGAATGACTATATTCTGTCGACTGAATGAATCTAGTTGACTGAATGAAGGTCAAAAACTTATGCCTTCTAATCTAGTCAACTGAACAATCTTTTAGTTGACTGAATGATGAACTTGAAACAGAAGTTTGAATTCAAATGTTCATCCAGTCGACTGAACAAGCATTCATTCGACTGACCACTCGAAAATAATGGCTATATTTCAAATTTCTAAGCGTGTTTCAGAGTACTAAATGATCAAAAGCACTCCCCAATAGCCTTATTTTGTGAGTAACGACCATATTGGGTTGAGACTATATAAACTCCTTTTAAATGAGCTGAACTAACAACTCTTGATCATTCAATACACTCTTGATCTCATTTATAACTCTTCAAAGCTTTCAAAATCCTTTATGAGCTATTCTTAAAACGTTGTACTTGAAAGAGAGATTATCTTATTTGTAAATGCATTTATTGCAAATCTATCTTGTATTCAAACTTTCAATTCCAATCATTGTGAATAGAAAGAGTTGGTGTAACTCTTAGAGTGTTTAGGTGCTAAACACTTCCTTGTAGACTTCCTTAATTGGAAGAGATCATTGAACGGTTTGGGAAACACCCGCGAAATTATTTGACTATTTGATAAGTGCTTAAATATTCATATTTAAGCCCCTTAATTTACATTTGTTAAGCCCTTAGTATGCATATTTATGCTATTTTACTTCCTTTCTGTGTTTTATAGGTTCTTGGAGAAAAAAAAGCATTTTGGAACTCAAAGAGCAAATATGAAAAATCTGTCAGTTGCTTAGTGCGATCGAGCGCACCAACGCCCAGCACCCAAGCCAGGATTGAGCGCAATCTACGCTCGCACACAAGAAGAAGGCTGCACTCGTGTGCACAAGGAGAAGGTGCAAACTCGCGCTCGAGCGCAAACTCATGCGATCGAGCGCACACGCATCAGTAAAACATCAAAATGGCAGTTCCTATTTTGGAAAGTACAGTTAGAGACCTGTTTTGGAAATTAAGATTTCCAAGTGTCCTTAGAACCCTATAAATAGACTTGTAAAACACAGAACCAATATCTCCCTTTTTGAGGAGCATATCTTCCTTTTAGTTTAGTTTTTGTTCGGGGAGATCGGAGAAGGAAACTGTGGAGGAGAATTGACGACTCTTCTCTCGGGTTTCTTCTTTCTTTTATTTTTATTATGTGTACTTAAACTTTTAGTAAGGTCTTGGTTGAAGCTCTGATTGTGTTTACTAAATAAATTCAGTATTGGCACCTTTGCAATATTTACGTTGTGTTGCTTAACTTGATTAATACCTGTTTTTATTTAAATTCCTCATATGTGTGTGTCTGATCAACGTATGCATGTGGTATGGATTAGTTAGTTGAATCAATTTGGATGACCGAGTCATGGGTTTAACATTAGTAACAAAAGATATCCACGCTGGATTCTTAGGTTAATCAACATGGGAAACCGGGAATAGATACCATGCCCTAAGTCCCGTGTGGTTGTCGATTTCCACAGATCCTATGCTCTCTTGAGGAACAACTTAGTATACACCATAATGAATCACTTGAGAGAATAAAGAGTTAGAGTAGATACCATGCCTAACTCATTGCTTAGGGAGATCAATAGCTTAAGGAGTAGATACCATGCCCTTAAGTTGATAAACATTAAGTATTCATGACATGAGTAAAGCATTGACATACTGTTTTGTTGTGGTAGCATGATTAGTGGTGGATATCAAGTCCCTACGCCTTTATCTTTATTAAATTCCAACTCAATATTTATTTCTCTTATTTTTATTTTATTATTGCGAAACTAATTCTAAATCAAAATTTACCAATCCTTGTGGAGGTGATCTTGCATTCGCACACTATACTACTAAGTTGACCTTGTGTACTTACAAGTAAAAACAAGTTCGGTTATTTGCTTATTAATTTAGGTAGATAAACGCACAACAAGTTTTTGGCGCCGTTGGCGGGGATTGTGCTAAATTTCTTTTTGGAATTATTTTCGTTAGTTTTATTTTATTTTATTTTATTCTGTTATGTTTTATTTTTTCAGATTTATTCCTTCTTTTCGTTTTCTGTTTTTGTTCAGGTGTGCAGAGGAGGAGTTTCTGTTCTCATTGCGATCGAGCGCACTCCTTGGTGCGATCGAGCGCAATCCCAGTGCTATCAAGCACTGTTCTTGGTGCACTCGAGCGCAAAAGCTCCAGAGAGTACCCGAGAAGCTGTACTGAAACTGCTACACTAAAGCTTTTCAACTAATTCATTCGAAGGAAAAACACCAATGGTGGAAGCTAGTTATGCTTATCTAGCTACTATGGAGAGAAAGCTAGATATGCTTATAAAAGCCATGATTGCTCAAAACATCTCACCTAGTCCACGAGCCAAACAACTCCAGGTATGTGCTATATGTTCTCGTTTTGATCACGCTACTGACACTTACCCTTTGTATTCATTTGCAGATCAAGAGTAAGCAAATCATGTGGGACCGAACAACTACAATATATATGCAAATACCTATAATCCTGGATGGCAGACTCACCCCAACTTCTCATGGAGCAACGATCAAAATGACTTAAACTTTCAAGGGCAACAAAGGAACTCCCATCAAGCAGCCCACTCAGTTCCCGAATCAAAGAAAAGCGACCTAGAGAGTCTTGTGATGCAGCTGGCAACTCAGCAACAAAAATTGATGACCTTACAAGATCAGTTTATGGCAGAGGAAAGATAATTTCGGATTGAGCCATTCAAAGATTGAAAGTATAAGTGGAGCAATTGGCTAAAGAGCTAAGTGAACGACAGCAAGGTGTTGTTGAGCAAGTTTTTCACGTCCATCACATTGATCCATTAGAGACTACCCTCACCCATTGTTTTAAAGGATCAGATGTTGAGCCAAAATATGAGGATGTTACTGATGATATCATTGAAACTGTGCACCTTCTAGAGGCTTCTCCAAAGCATCCAAGTAAGTACACCGATCCATTTGAACCTCATGTGCCTACTAATACTATTTTTTTTCCTTCTATTGTCCAGGCACCAAATTTGGAGTTGAAACAATTGCCGAAGCATTTGACTTATGCTTATATGGGAGAGAATAAGACACTACCTGTGCTAGTTGCTGCCAATCTTAGTTTTGGGGAAAGATAAGGCTTGGTCCGACTGAAGACGTTAAACTTAGCGCTCATGAGATGCACCCCACAGCTTATCCTTTTATTTTTATTGTTTTACGTATTTATTGTTATTTATTTATTTTTAGTACTTCTTGTTTTCCCGTATTACGTTAGTTTTTCTTTTTAGGGACAATATGTGCATCCGTTCAAGTTTGGAGGTATTCTATGAGCCATGCCGACCCAGCTAATTCTCTATCTCTCAGTTCAGATCTTTTCATGTTATTCACACGTTAGGGACAATGTGTAATTTAAATTTGAGGGTATGGGAGACACATTCACATACTTTGTCCCAGTTTTTTTTTAGATAAATACACATTTATATTTAATGAAATTTTTTTTTTGGTTGTTTACAACAAATATTATGATAAAACTTCATTAGTAATCTTAAAATCTAGAACACATAGTCTAGTAATAAGAATTTTAAAAGTTAGTTACCTACCTCAAGGCACTTAAGAATTCACGAGTTTGATCCAGATCTGACACGAGCACATTAGCACGCATTTGTGTGGGGTATGACATGTAATTTTAATATATATGTTTCCATGACTTAACCGTAATCAAATAACTTGTTAGATAAACACTTTGGCATAGACAAATAAAGAGAAAAATGTCCATCATGCAAAAAGAGAAAATAAAATGCTCCTAATGATCATTAAACAAAATTTTCGCTGAGTAACTGGACCTCATGCCTCAGTAAGTATTTAGTGTTCACGTCAAAAGGTGAGAATTTTTGCTTAGAAGCATTAAGACCTGTTAGTTTGGTAGCCTTTTTGACTCGAGATAATAAATCCTTAGGGGTGTCTTCACACTTAATGCCCTAGAACCATTTAGTTTGGGAGTCAATGGCTAAAAACTCGTTACAAGAGTCAATTAGAAAGCTTAATGGAACTCAACACGGCAAAAATCTCATGATGAAAGAAAAAGAAAAGAAGTAAAAACTATGCCATTTTTGTTTCGTCTAACAAGGAATTCGATGAAGGTTTGGACACCGAAACATTATGCATTAGAAATATTTGGAAGTTCCATCTTTTATGTGCTAATTCGCCACATACACTAAGTCAACTTGTGATGCCTTAAACTAGCCTTGTGCAAGTAACATGAACTTTTAAAATCCTTATTCATTGCAAAAATGTGTTTTTATTATAAGCTTACTTATGAACTATCATCATGGTTTTCTGTGCAACCCAAGTTTTTAAATAAAACATGAATGCTGAATTTATCTTTGTTGTTTTTCATTTAGTTTTAGTTTCGTATTGCTAAGGGACTAGCAATATATAAGTTTGGGAGTGTGATAAGGGCTTAAATATTCATATTTAAGCCCTTTAATTTACATTTGTTAAGTCCTTAGTATGCGTATTTTATGCTATTTTACTTCCTTTATGTGTTTTATGGATTTTTATAGGTTCTTGGAGAAAATGAAGCATTTTGGAACTCAAAGAACAAATCTGGAAAATCTGTCAATTGCTTAGTGCGATTGAGCGCAGAAGAGCTACGATCGAGTGCACCAGTGCCTAGTGCCCAAGCCAGGATTGAGCGCAATCTGCGCTCGCACACAAGAAGAAGGATGCACTCGTGTGCACAAGGAGAAAGCTCGAGTGCAACCTTGCGCTCGAGCGCACACGCATCAGTAAAACATCAAAACAGCAGTTCTTATTTTGGAAAGTATGGTTAGAGACTTATTTTCGAAATTAGGGTTTCCAAGTGTCTTTAGAACCCTATAAATAGACTTGTAAAACACAGAAACAGTATATCCTTTTTTGAGGAGCATATATTCCTTTTAGTTTAGATTTTGTTCGGGGAGATCGGAGAAGGAAACTGTGGAGGAGAATTGATGACTCTTCTCTCGGGTTTCTTCTTTCCTTTATTTTTATTATGTGTACTTAAACTTTTAGTAAAGGCTTGGTTGAAGCCCTAATTATGTTTACTAAATAAATTCAGTATTGGCACCTTTGCAATATTTACGTTGTGTTGCTTAACTTGATTAGTACCTGCTTTTATTTAAATTCCTCATATGTGTGTGTCTGATCAACGTATGCATGTGGTATGGATTAGTTAGTTGAATCAATTTGGATGACCAAGTCCTGGATTTAACATTAGTAACAAAAGATATCCACGCCGGATTCTTGGGTTAATCAATATAGGAAACCGGGAGTAGATACCATGCCCTAGGTCCCGTGTGGTTATCGATTTTCACAGATCCTATGCTGTCTTGAGGAACAACTCAGTATACACCATGTTGAATCCCTTGAGAGAGAAAAGAGTTAGAGTAGATACCATGCCTAACTCGTTGCTTAAAGAGATCAATAGCTTAAGGAGTAGATACCATGCCCTTAGGTTGACAAACATTAGGTATTCATGACATGAGTAAAGCATTGGCATACTGTTTTGTTGTGGTAGCATGATTAGTGGTGGATATCAAGTCCCTACGCCTTTATCTTTATTAAATTCTAACTCAATATTTATTTCTCTTATTTTTATTTTATTATTGCGAAACTAATTTTAAATCAAAATTTACCAATCCTTGTGGAGATGATCTTGCATTCGCACACTATACTACTAAGTTGATCTTGTGCACTTGCAAGTAAAACAAGTTCGGTTATTTGCTTATTAATTTAGGTAGATAAACGCACAACACTATTTGATAGTGGAACACTTCAAGGAGGTTCCTTGAAAAGAGTCGACGTAGGGTCAGAGAAATACTGATATTGTCGAACCACTATAAACGGAGTTTACATTTTCTCTTCCTTACTCCTTTAATTTCCAGCACCATAATACTTTTTGTTCTTGCTTGATTTTATAAAGTGCTTAAAAACTTAGTTTCTATTTGCAAAAAGTTTTTAAAACCCAATTTACCCCTCTCTTGGGTTCGCACCTTAGTTTACAATTGGTATCAGAGCCTAGTTCTCAAAATTTGGCTTAAAATCCTTTGTGTAGATCCTGTGGCAAATAATAGTTACACTGAAGATCACTCTTATACTAGGCCTCATTTGTTCAATGGTACAAATTATAATTATTAGAAAAATAAAATGATAATTTGTGTAGAAGGTTAAAATTATAATTTGTGGAGAATCATTGAAGAAGGACCTAGGATTCCTACAAAAAGAGTGACGGTTTATGAAACTACGACTACTTTGCCTAAGCTAAAATTAGAATATAATGATGAGGATTGTAGAATAATGTCTTTAAATAGTAGAACTACTACTATTCTTCGTTGTGCTTTAGATTTAAATGAATACAATAAAATTTTAGCATATATTTCGGCAAAAGAAATTTGGGACAAACTTGAAGTGACATATGAAGGCACTAATGAAGTTAAAAAATAAAAAAAAACTATATGCTAATGTCCGAATATGATTCTTTTAAGATGTCCCCTACCAAAACTATCTCTGAAATGTATTCACGTTTCACTGGTATTATTAATTGTTTAAAGCTTGTTGGTAAGAACATTCATGAATTTGAGTTGACAAGTAAAATTCTTAGATCCTAAAAGAGAAGAAGAAGAAGAATAAGAAGAAGGAGAAGAAGGAGAAGGAGAAGGAGAAGAAGAAGAAGAAGAAGAAGAAGGAGAAGAAGGAGAAGGAGAAGAAGGAGAAGGAGAAGAAGGAGAAGAAGGAGGACGAGGAGGAGGACACAAAGTACTTCACAAAAAGGGAACATATGGTGTGCTTTGGTTACAAGAAACCTGAGCACATCAAGGTGGATTGTCTCTCAACCAAAAAACCATATAAGAACTTCAAGAAGAAATCTATGGTGGCTACAACATCTACTTGGAGTGATGTAAATGAAACGCATAAGGAATTGTAAAAATTTGATTCTAGAAACGTTGCTCTAAAAAAATAAGTCTCATCCCTCTCTAAAGATATGGAAGCTCTAATAGAAGAAAAGAAAAAAAAAACTTTCTTTAGAGCTTAATAACTCATCACATGACTATTTGAAAAATGAAAATGATGATTTGAAAAAGAAAGTGATGGACTTAAATAACACTATATCTAGGCTTGTTCTTGGAAAAAAAAAATTAGATAAAGTGTTATCTAGCCAAAGAATGAGTGGAGAAAAATCCAATTTGAGTTATTCTCCATTAGGCAGGCAAAGAACAAGTGAGACTATCTTTATGAAAGCAATATGTGTGTATGAACCTTCCACTTCTAAGACTCTTAGAAATGTTAAAAATGTTCCTCTGAAAAATTCTAAGAAGCCTAAGAACGCAAATTTCAATTCAAATGTAAAGAATTCAAATGCCTATGCTAGGAATAGACATCCTAGAATTACTTATGCACATATATATGCTCATCCAAGAAGTACAAGTGCTAGGAATGCATATCCTAAAAATAACTATCATGCATATCCTAGAGATAACATGTATGCTCATAACTCCTATGCTAGAAACATGTATCCTAGGAATGGTAATCCATGGAATAATAGATATGCATACTCAAGACATCCTGGATATTTCTATGATTATCATCCTAGGATCATGCATAATCCACATATCGATAATAATAGAGTATCTTATAAGATTAAGAAAGTATGGGTCTTTAAAGGAGCCGTATTTTCTAGAACTAACCTGAAAGGATCCAAGAAATTTTGGGTACTTAAAAGCTCTATTGTATATCCTTGTGTTACCGGTGATCGAAGCGTATTTAAAGAGTTGACTCTAAATGATAGTGGACATGTCACCATTAGAGATGGCACCAAAATAAAAATCATCAGACATGGTAAAATAGGTAAAAATTCTTCAACCCTTGATAATGTACTACTTGTGCAAAGCCTTAAGCCTAATTTGATTGGTATTAGCCAATTGTGTGATAAAGGCAAAGAAGTAGTATCTGAATTCTCTCATTGTCTTATAATAGACATCAAAAGTAGCAAGATCAAATTTTTTAGCCAAAGACATGAAAATGTCTACCTGGTTGATTTAAAAACTGTCTTCGGAAAATGAAAAATGTTTTTCAGCTTTTACTGAAAATTCATGGCTATGGCATAGAAGGTTTGGCCACGTGAACATAGATTTGATTAAAGTCCTTTCAAGAAAAGATTTTGTAGTTGGTCTTCCCAAAATAAAATTTGAAAAAGATAAAGTATGTGAATCGTGTCAAATGGGAAAACAAGCAAGAGTTTCTTTTAAACCAAAATTTGTAATTTCAACTTCTAGACCTTTAAAGCTTTTGAATATGTACTTATTTGGTCCAATAAACACTATAAGTCTAGGTGGCCGTCAATATACTCTTATTATTTTATATGATTATTGTAGACATACATTTGTTATATTTATTGCTTATAAGGATGAAGCTTATAAAGGTTTTGAAAACTTTTGCAAAAATGTTCAAAATAAAAAAAATATATATTTCTATTACAAATATAAGAAGTGATTATGGAAAGAATTTGAAAATAAAAAATTTTCAAAATATTATGATGAAAATGGAATTGATCACAAATTTTCAGCCCCTAGAACTCCTCAACAAAATGGTGTTGTTGAGAGAAAAAATAGAATTTTTGAAGAATTTGCTATAACTATGCTTTTTGAAAATAGTTTACCAAAATATTTTTGGATGAAAGCAGTAAAAATTTCTTGCTATGTTTTAAATAGAGTTTTAATTAGACTTATACTTCACAAAATTCCATATGAACTATAGCAATGTAGAAGGCTTAATATCTCTTATTTTAGAGCTTTTGGTTACAAATGTTTCATCCTAAATAATAATAAAGTTAATTTAGGTAAATTTGACTATAAGACTAATGAGAGATATTTGACCTCTAGTAAAGCTTGTAGAGTCTTTAACAAAAGAACTCTAGTGGTTGACGAATCCGTACATATTTTCTTTGATGAGACTTAACCCTATTAGTAGTAGAATAACCTCTTTTGATGATGATGCAGATTTTATACCAAAAGTGAATGCTTTCACTCCCATTGTTGACTCCAAAGAAAGTCAACCTCAAACGGCTCAAGATAAAAATTCTCCGAAACTTGAGCAACCTTCAACAAGTCAATAAAGAGATGGTCTACCTAAGGATTGGAGGTATGTGGATTATCATCAAATCGATCAAGTGAATGGTAATCCTGCACAAGGAATAACTTGTTCTTCTATTAGAAATGTATGCAATTTTGTTGCATATCTATCTCAAATAGAACCTAAGTCCTATGTTGAAGCTGAAAATGATGAAAACTAGATAAATGCTATACAAGAAGAGTTAAATTAGTTTGAAAGAAACAAATTATGAACTTTAGTTTCTAGAACTAAATGGATATTTAGAAATAAATGGATTAAAATAGAATAGTAACTAGGAATAAGGCTAGACTTGTAGCTAAAGATTATAATCAAGAAGAAAGAATCGACTTTAATGAAACCTATGCTCCTATAGCTAGACTAGAAGCAATTCGTATATTACTTGTATTTGCATGCTTTAAGATTTTCAAATTATTTCAAATGGACGTTAAAAGTGCATTTTTGAATGGTTTTATTGAAGAATAGGTCTATGTAGAAAACCTCTAAGCTTTAAAAATCTTAACCTTCTAAACAATATTTGTAGGCTTTCTAAAGCTCTTTATGGGTTGAAGCAAGATCTTAGAGCATAGTATGAGAGATTAAGTAATTTTTTTGCTTGATAATGGATTTTCAAGAGAAAAAATAAATATAACTCTTTTTTTTTACAAAAATTCACAAGTAAGACACTCTTCTAGTTCAAATATATGTTGATAATATTATATTTTGATGCCTCTAATGAGTCCATGTGTCAAGACTTTGCTAAGTGTATGCAACGTGAGTTTGAGTGAATATGATGGGAGAGCTCAACTACTTTCTTAGTCTCCAAATCAAATAAACTAAGGGAGGAATTTTCATCAACCAATTTAAGTATACAAGGGATTGATTTAAGAGATTTTGAATGGAGAATTCAAAGTTTATTGGGACTCCCATGAGAACCTCTACAAAGCTTGACTTGGATGAATGAGGTAAATATGTAGATACTAAGAATTATAGAAACATAATAGAGGCTTTACTATATTTAACTGCTAGTAAATCCGATATAATATTTAGTGCATGTGTGCAAGATTTCAAGCTAATCCTGAGGAATCTCATATTGTTGTTGTTAAAAGAATT
The DNA here is from genome assembly GCA_023935145.1 of Bretschneidera sinensis. Taxonomy (NCBI): domain Eukaryota; kingdom Viridiplantae; phylum Streptophyta; class Magnoliopsida; order Brassicales; family Akaniaceae; genus Bretschneidera; species Bretschneidera sinensis. Next base: position 54,659,686 of record CM043702.1, on the reverse strand, counting down.
TAAGGTATTTGAATGGTACTCAAAATCTATGATTATAGTATTCAAGAAAATCACATTTTGAGTTAATTTGGTACTCATATGCTGATTTTGCTGGTTGTAGGATTGATAGAAAAAGTACTAATGGAACATGCCAATTTATAGGTGCTATGTTAACTTCTTGGTTTTCTAAAAAAACAAAATTCAGTTGCATTATCAATCGCCGAAGCGGAATATGTGGTCGTCGGTAGTTGTTGTGCACAAGCTTTATAGATAAAACAGCAACTAGAAGACTATGACATGTATTTTGAAAATGTTTCAGTTTTATGTGATAACACTAGTGCTATCAATCTTATCAAAAATCCAATTCAACATTCTAGAACCAAACATATTAAGATCAGACATCACTTTATAAGAGATAATACCCAAAAAGGTGATATCAAACTTGAATTCATTCCTATAGAAGATCAAATTGTTGATATCCTTACTAAAACTTGAATGAAGAAAGTTTTTGTAGAATAAGAATGCTAATGGGCTTGAAAAACTTTGAATGTTTATGTGCATGATTGCATTTTCATTCATCATTTGCATACATGCCATTGAGTGAATGAGCATTAATTCTCATTTGATGTTTTCCTCACTAAAAAATGACATAAAGTAATTTAGACTTGCAAAATTTTCAAACTGGATTTCAAATCTTTCTTTGAAAATCCTTATCCATTCGACTGAATAAAGAAAATTCCTCATTAAATCGACTGTACAAACTCTTAAGTTTACTGAACCCCCATTGATTTCAAACCTCAATTATCTGCCTCTCATTAAGTCAACTGAAAGGTCATCCAGTCGACTAAATAAAATCATCTAATTAACTAAATAGGTTTCTAGTCGACTGAATGCTTAAATTTTTGAAATTTTTTTTTAGATTTATAACTGATTTAGTCAATTTAACCACTGTCCAGTCGACTGAACCCGCAATAGTATATATACTTCCTTAATTTTTTAAACACCAATTCAACCCTAAACTCAAATTTTTCACACCCACCTCTCACTTCTCTCTCTAGAAAATCATTTTTCTTCATAGATTCAATCAAATCCCTCAAGTTTTCTTACAAATCCTCCAACTTAAACACTTACTCACTCTTCAAATCCTCTATTTTTCATGTTTTGCTCAAAATGTTTGAAAGACCAAAGCGCTTGAAAAAGATTTACACTTTGGATGACAATCCCACTACTAGAAAATGAAAAGTTTCTTTTCATCAAGAAAAGTGGAAAGAAAATGAAGGGGACGGAAGCCACCCACTAAGGGATGACCTCAATGCTTCCAATTTTCAAAGTGACAAAGCTAAGGAAAAATATGATACTGCATAAGGGATAAGACAATCATGCCTGGTAGACTAGTAAATTTTCCATCAATTAAGTTTGAGAATTTTGATATTAGACCATTGTTTGATAGAATATGATGGTACGGGCTAGTAACCTTACATGAGAAGTACTATCCTAGGATCATTCACCAATTTTATGTAAACCTCGAACAACCCACACTCTCTGCCCTCAGATTCACTACAATGGTTATGGGTAGAGAGACTATTGTTTCTGCTAGTATTTTACATAAGATTCTGGATTTACCTATTAGTGGTATAAAATGGGTAGGAGATGGATGGCCTACAGATTTTAACTATGATGAAGCCTGTAGAGTTGTCAAATGAGACCTAAATTACACTTATGGCTTCCAAACCTATAACACATACCATGACCTTCCCTTAGACTCCAGAATGTTGAACCTTGTTGTCAACTGAACTTTTAATCTTAGGTTGGGTAATAAAAACTATTATTCTAAGTTAAACATTCTCCTTATCTACTGCCTCAAAACTAGAACACCTTACAACCTTTACCCACTCATTCTTACTAATATGGTTATTAGTTATGGAAGCAATACTGGTGGTCTACCTTATGGCATGCTCATTACCCATATCCTCCAGCACTATGGAATTCTTCTTCCGGAGAATGAGTCACAAGAACTTGATTAGTTTGATATAATCAATGTATATTCTCTTAAAAAGATGGGGTGTGCAATAAAGGATAACTTTTTAGTCTTAAAGCCTATAAGGAACATCAGGATTGGCGATGAGGTACCTAGTGAGGACAAAGAGGAACAAAAAGTTCCTAGGAGCTCTCTGATAGACGCTTAAATATACATATTTAAGCCCCCTTATTTACACTTGTTAGATCCTTTATTACATTAATTTGGTATCTTTTACTCCATTTGTGTGTTTTACATGTTTTTATAGGGTCTTGGAGAAAAAAGAAGCAGTTTTGGCACTTTAAGGAAGAAATCTAGAAGCCCTGGAGCACTTTCTGGACAAAGTGCGATCAAGCGCACACGCAGTGCGATCGAGCGGACATACGATCATTGTAGGATCGAGCGCACCTTGCGATCGAGCGCAAGGACACATGCGATCGAGCGCAAGGCACATGCGATCGAGCGCAAAGCACATACGATCGAGCGCAAATATACGGGCGTGAACAGTAAACTACAGAACCTTATTTTGGAAAATACAAGATTTTCGTTTTAGGAAAGTTTAGGACTCATGGGTCTATTAGGACTTCTCAAAGACCTATAAATACACTTGTAACTCACACACAAAAATACACCTTACACCTTAGATAGTAAACACTTTTCTCTTTTCTTTTACTTGGAGTGGAGAGCTTGGGAGAGAATTGACGCCTCTTCTCTCGGGTTTATTCTTCTCCCTTATGTTTTGTTTAATTATGTTTACTTCAGTTAGTATGTGTAACTAACTCTCTTATAGGGCTCGATTGAAGCCCTAGTTATGCATTCCCATATTTTTATTCATTGATTAATTCTTTGCATAGCTTATTATGTTACTTAACTTGATTAACACCTGTGCTTATTTAAATTCCTCATATGTATGTGTAAGGCCAACGTATGCATGTGGCATGGATGGGTTAGTTAGATCAATTTGGATGACCGAGTCCTGGGTCTAACATCAGTAACAAGGGACCATCTTATCCGGATACCCGGGTTAATCAACATGGGAAACCGGGAGTAGATACCATGCCCTAGGTCTCATGTGGTTGTCGATTTCCACAGTACCTATGCTTTCTTAAGGAACAACTCAAGCAGATACCATGCTGAATCCCTTAAGGAAGAAAAGAGTTAGAGTAGATACCATGCCTAACTCGTTGCTTAGGGAAATCAATAGCTTAAGGAGTAGATACCATGCCCTTAGGTTGGCAACCAGTAAGTACACATAATATGGCTAGAGCACTGATACTTTATACAAAATCGGGAATGTATGACTAGTGGTGGATATCAAAGCCCTATGTCTTTATTATTATCAAATCACCCTTCAGTTTATTTCTATCTTTTTACATTGCAAATATAATTCTAAATCGAACTTTACCAATCCCTGTGGAGATGATCTTGCATTCGCACACTATGCTACACTATTGACCTTGTGCACTTGCAAGTAAAACAAAGTACGGTTAATCACCTATTTATTTAGGTATATTTTCGCACAACAAGTTTTTGGCGCCGTTGCCGGGGATTGCGCTAAAAGTTCCTTTTAGGATTACTTTCATTTTATCATTGCTATTATTTTATTTTTACCATCTTTTATCAAAACTTAAATCAAGTTGTTTCTGTTTCAGGCACGAAACCCTACTTGCACTTTCTGTGGAAATTGCAATCGATCGCAAGCTCCTGTGCGATCGAGCGCAATTTGGGCAGAGAGTACCTGAGCAACAGAGTTGCACTGCTGCACTAAAACTGGTTTTTCTGCTTTATGCACGGACTTCGATCCCGACATCTGGAATTCTTTTCCCTCGATCCCGAGCTTGAACGGACCATCCGACAAAGGCTTAGGGACAACTTTGAGGAGAACAAAGGAGAAATCGAGAACGAAACACAAATGGCGGAACAGCTCGAAAACCAGCAACCACCTGCACGAGTTCCAATGAAGCAATCCTTCATCCCTCGGAACATCGATCAACCATCATGCATCGCATATCAACCTGAGGCAGCGGGAAATTATTACATATCTCCGCAAATCTTGAATGCCTTGACACATTTTAGGGGAACTCCTAATGAAGATCCACACTTACATCTCCGAGAATTTTTTTGTCTTTGCAAGTTCCAGCACATACAAGGACTAGACCAAGAAGGAATAAGGTTAATTATATTCCCTTTTTCCTTAAAAGATCATGCTAAACTTGGGTATAATTCCTTGCCTGCAGTTTCCATCCACACTTGGGAGGAGCTAGCAAGCAAATTCTTGAGGAAATTCTTCCCAGCCCAAAAGACAAGACAAATGAGGAAGGAGATCCAATCCTTCCAACAAAAGGATGGGGACCTTTTCTTCGAAGCATGGGGACACTTCAATGAATTGCTACTCAAATGCCCACATCATAACCTACCTCAAGATGAACTGGTACAAGCATTCTACGAAGGTTTAAATGATACTAATAAATGTATTGTTGATTCAGGTTGTGGAGGAGTCCTTATGGAGAAAAGCAGCGAAGAGGCAATGGAACTGTTTGAAACCCTCAGCGAACACACTCAGTAATTCTCCTCTCGAGGTAGACATATGACCAAAGGTAAAGGTGTGTATGAGGTAAATACGAATGGAGGATCTTCCCTTCAAATGGCTGCAATGGAAAGAAAACTAGATTTATTGGTAAAAGCCATGGCTGCTCAAACTACCTCAGCTACACCACTACAGGTATGTGCAATATGCTCTCAATGTGATCACAATACTAATGCTTGTCCGTTATCTGCAGATCCGGAGCAAGCAAATTATATGGGACCCAACAACTATCCGCCAAAGAATAACCCATATGCAAACACCTACAACCCTGGATGGCGGAATCACCCAAATTTCTCATGGAGCAACAATCAAAACAACCAAGGTCAGCAACGAAATCAGCAGCCCACTGCCCATGCTAATTCTGAACCAAAAAGAAACGACCTCGAAAGTCTAGTAAAACAACTGGTGACATCGCAAGAACAGTTCATGACTCAGCAAAAACAAACCAATGCGGCACATGAGCAAGCAATTCAAAGACTAGAGGTACAAATGGGACAATTAGCTAAAGAGCTCAGTAGCAGAAAGCAAGGAGAGATCCCAGCTCAAACACTACCCAACCCTGGTGGGCATCAACAACTAAAAGCTGTCACAACCTTAAGAAATGGTAAGGTGATTGGATCCGATGAGCTTACAGCACCGTCCAAAGAAACACCATCAGCATCAAGGGTAAGTGAGACGGAGAAGGTGAATGCACCACCCTTCCCGCAAAGGTTAGTAAAACAAAAGAAAGACAATAAACTGCTTGATATTTTTGAGACCTTGCGGAAAGTTGAAATTAATATTCCATTACTAGATGCAATTCACCAAATACCTGCTTATGCTAAATTCCTAAAAGATTGTTGTACTCATAAAAGAAAATTTCAAGAACATGAGACTGTAGCATTAACTGAGGAGGTAAGTGCTGTACTACTTAGGAAACTCCAACCAAAACTGACAGACCCGGGTAGTTTTACCATACCCTGTAGGATAGGTGATCAACTGTTTGACAAGGCATTACTAGACTTAGGAGCAGGGGTAAACTTGCTACCTTACACAGTATTCGAAACCCTAGGTTTGGGGGAGCAACAGCCGACTTCTATTACCTTACAGTTGGCAGATAGGAGTATTAAAAGACCTAGAGGTATTCTCGAGGATGTCTTAGTAAAAGTTGGCAAGTTCATTCTACATGCAGATTTTATTGTATTAGACATGGAAGAATGCCTTATGCCATTACCTTTACCTATCATACTAGGGAGACCTTTCATGAGGACTGCCGACACTAAAATCTGTGTGAAAAAGGGTATAGTAAGTATGAAAATTAATGGTGAGAAGATAGAATTTAAAATATTTGATGCAATAAAATTTCCTCAAGATGACTTTGACTGCTTTAATGTTTGTATGATACAAAACTTTGTTGAGCAAGCATTTCAGGTCCAACACATTGATTCATTAGAGACTACTCTCACCAATAGCTTCACTGAGATGGATATTGAGCAAGAATATGAAAATCTTACTGATGACATCGTCACAGCTGTGCACCATCTTGCAACCTCTCCTAAATACTCCAGTATGTATCCTCCTCCATTTGAAATTCTCATACCTACTAATACTACTCTTCTTCCATCCATTGTGCAGGCACCAACATTGGAGCTCAAACAGCTACCTGAGCATCTCACATACGCCTATTTGGGAGAACATGAGACCTTACCTGTGATAATTGCTGCCAACTTAAGTAGTGGAGAAGAAGGGAAGCTATTAAGAGTTCTTAGGGAGCATAAAACTGCTATTGGGTGGACCATTGCTGACATTAAGGGGATAAGTCCAGCAAAGTGCATGCATAACATCTACCTTGAAGAGGAAGCACGGCCCACTCGAGATGCTCAAAGAAGACTTAACCCACACATGAAGGAGGTAGTAAAGGCCGAGATACTAAAGCTACTAGATGTCGGCATCATCTACCCTATATCGGATAGCAAATGGGTAAGTCCAGTCCAAGTCGTTCCCAAAAAGAGTGGGATTACTGTGGTAAAAAATGAAAATGAAGAGCTTATACCTACATGAAAAACAACGGGTTGGAGAGTATGCATTGATTACCGGAGGTTAAACAAAGTAACTAGAAAAGACCATTTTCCCCTGCCATTCATTGATCAAATGCTAGAAAGATTAGCCGGTCATAGTTATTACTGCTTCTTGGATGGATATAGTGGATACAATCAAATCGCCATAGCACCTGAGGATCAAGAAAAGACTACATTCACATGTCCTTTCGGTACATTTGCTTATAGAAGAATGCCATTCGGTTTATGCAACGCACCAGCCACTTTTCAAAGATGTATGATGAGCATTTTTTCCGATATGGTAGAGAAATATATTGAGGTATTCATGGATGATTTCAGTGTCTTTGGATCTACTTTCGATGAGTGCCTAAATCATTTGGAAAATGTCCTAAGGAGATGTGAAGAAACTAATCTAGTACTAAATTGGGAGAAATGTCACTTCATGGTTCAACAAGGTATTGTGTTGGGTCACTCCATCTCAGACAAAGGTATTGAAGTAGACAAGGCTAAGGTTGACATCATTTCAAAGCTACCTCCCCCTCTCACGGTCAAGGGCATTAGAAGCTTCCTCGGACATGCGGGTTTTTATAGAAGATTCATAAAAGACTTCTCCAAAATCTCAAGACCCCTTTGTGCACTATTGACTAAAGATACAAAGTTCGAATGGAGTGAAGATTGTATGCAAGCTTTCAACACCTTGAAGAACGTTCTCACCTCTGCCCCAATAATGATGGCACCAGATTGGAATCTACCTTTTGAATTAATGTGTGATGCCAGTGACTTCGCCTTGGGAGCTGTCTTGGGTCAAAGAAACAATAAGGTACCTCATGCTATTTACTATGCTTCTAAAACACTAAATGATGCTCAGCTCAACTATTCTACTACTGAAAAAGAATTGTTAGCTGTTATTTTTGCTTTGGAGAAGTTTAGATCGTATTTTATTGGTTCTAAAGTTATTGTATTCACTGACCATGCTGCTTTGAGATATTTGTTTTCTAAGAAAGATGCAAAGCCTAGGCTAATCAGATGGATACTCTTACTCCAAGAATTTGACTTAGAAATCAAGGACAAGAAGGGCAGTGAGAATGTAGTTGCGGATCATTTGTCAAGACTCCCATATGAAAGTGATGATAAAAAGTTTCCCTTAAATGAGAACTTTCCCGATGAACAACTATTTGCACTTGAGGTAAAACTTCCATGGTATGCTGATATAGTTAATTATCTAACTGTTAAAATTTTTCCCCCAGGTATGATCACTCAAGAAAAGAAACGGCTAATATCTCTATCAAGACACTACATATGGGATGACCCATACCTTTTCAAGATCTGCCCTGATCAAATCGTCAGAAGATGTGTCCCAGAAGAGGAACATTCGAGCTTGTTGAAACATTGCCATCAGTTGGCTTGTGGAGGTCATTTTGGAGCAAAACGAACAGCTCTTAAGGTACTCCAATCTGGTTTCTATTGGCCAAAGTTATTTAAAGATGCTTTCTCCTTTTGCAGCTCATGTGATAGATGCCAGCGAACAGGTAACATTTCTTCCCGAAATCAAATGCCCTTACAAAATATTCATATAGTAGAACCCTTTGATGTATGGAGCATTGATTTCATGGGACCTTTTCCTAATTCATTTGGCTATTTATATATTCTTGTGGGTGTGGATTATGTGTCTAAATGGGTTGAGGCTGTTCCCTCAAGGACTAATGATCACAAAGTGGTTATCGAGTTTCTGCAGGCTAACATTTTTACTAGGTTTGGAACTCCAAGAGCGATCATCAGTGATGGGGGCAGCCACTTCCATCATTGTTCTTTCTCCGCACTACTCCTAAAGTATGGGATTACTCATAGAGTTGGCACTCCTTATCATCCTCAAACCAGTGGCCAAGTCGAAATAAGCAACCGAGAAATCAAGGGAATCCTAGAACGGACAGTAAAGCCAAATCGGAAGGATTGGTCTCTACGCTTAAACGACGCTCTATGGGCATATAGAACAGCTTATAAGACTCCAATTGGCATGTCTCCCTACCGCCTTGTCTTTGGAAAATCATGCCACCTCCCGGTGGAATTAGAACATCGAGCATATTGGGCCATTAAGCAGTTCAACTTTGACATGAAGCAAGCGGGTGAGAAAAGGAAACTGTATCTAAATGAGCTTGAAGAATTGAGATATGAGGCCTATGAGAATGCAAAGTTATACAAAGAACGAACAAAAGCTTATCATGACAAACAACTAGTCCGGAAAGAGTTCCATGTAGGACAAAAAGTGCTGCTATATGACTCACGATTAAGGCTGTTCCCAGGCAAGCTGAAATCCAGATGGTATGGTCCGTACATGGTCACCAAGGTCTTCCCTCATGGGGCATTAGAAGTCTGTGGTCCCAACAGAAATCAACCTTTTACAATCAATGGACACAGAGCCAAGCCATACCTTGACACTAAATTCCTTCCAAGAAATGAAGACTTGGCACTTGAATCAGTCCAGAATACAACTGAAACACAAGCACTAGAGCTCCAAGAGGTGGACTCTAGGTGTTTCCCTCCAAACAACTAGCACGGTCGCAGAAGAGAGTGCTTGAGCAAAGTAAAAATTTAATCATCTATTAAAGCTCAAGCACCTCTAGTAAGGTTAGTGGTACTGAAGCCACTAACGACTGGTAAGGTTGTATTGTTTCAATTAGTCATTCTTTTTAAAGTAAGTTTTTAATTATACTTATCTGCCACACTTGCGATCGATCGCACTATTCCGTGCGATCGAGCGCAAAAGTGCGATCGAACGTGTCCTGAAAACATAAGTGAGCGCATGAGTGCGATCGAGCGCACCTTGTGTGCGATCGAGCGCACTCGAGGCAGAGACATTTATAAAAATTGAACTCACTCACTCACTCACTTCCCTCACTCACGTCACTCGCCCCCTGCATATTTGCTCTCACTCACATTGGCTCTCACTCTCACTCGCACACAACTCCACCACCCACATCACCCTACCTCACACCCAACCACCACAACACCTCATCATCACCTTACCCTCACCGCCGTCCTCCACCAGCACCGCCGTCAACCCCCCTCCCTATTCACATTCCGTCATACATTACACAAGGTATTATACACATACACGAATTTTAAATAGAAACTATGATTTCCTTTTACATATACATTGTTGTGTGTTTGATTGAATGAGTGTTTGGTTGCAGGAAGGGTAGGAACGAGTTCCACATTGCATAGATTATAGCTTGCCTGTTTGGTGCACATAAGCTGTTCGACGTAATTCCTGACCGGTTGCGATCGAGCGCAAGGTTGTTGCGATCGAGCGCATAGACAGTGTGCGATCAAGCGCACACCACTGAGATCGATCGCAAATCAGCCAGAAGCCAAGCCCAGCATGTCTCGACCATCTGTTTCCACGTCTGGCGCCTCCAGCAGTCGTGCCTCCTCATCCCGGCCCAGCATTGAGCAACGGGAGTTGTTGTTCGAAACGGCTTTCGCCATCGACGACATATTCTGGCACATGGATGCCACTCAGTGGGCCGTCCAAGCACTCCAACTCCGAGGGTTGAAGAGGCTGTTTAAGCCAGTGTGCTCCACTGCCTACTCCCAGCTTGTCGTGCAGTTTTATGAGCATTTATCTTTCGACTGCAGCAGACCGGGGGTCCTCACCTCTTCAGTTAGGGGCACACCCATCGAGGTGACCAGTATCGATATTGCCACTGCTCTTCATTGCACGGATGAGTCCCCTCCTGAGGGCGTTGATATCGAGGAGCAGCCGGAGTCTTTTGCCCTGGCCGAGATCATCATGGATATGTGCGCTGGCCAGTATGCCGACAGGCATAATAGTGCGGCCGGCCGATCCAAGCTGCCCCCAGACTATGGCTCATCGATACGATCCTCCAGCGTAATGTGTGTCCATTGGGGCACAAGACACAGCGGCGAGACCAGTTTCTTCAGACATTATACGCCTTCCATAGAGGCCACTGGTACTCGATCCCGTCTGTCATTTGGAGCCAACTGCACAAGTTCTGGGATCACGTACATGGCCGTCAGACTTCCACGGCCAATGCTTGGGGACTCCCTTTCCCGTTCCTACTCACCTCCATCCTCAAGAAGAAGGGGATTAAGGGGACCCATAGTGACGGGCCAGTACGAGAGCATCCTATCTTTGGGCAGGCTCAGTGGACACAGAGCATATCACACATGCCACGAGGACCCCCAGTCCCTGCTCCAGCAGCTGAGCGAGTAGAGGAGGATCACATGGAGACCGAGGCCCCTGTCATGAGCCCGGTACGGGAGGAGGACCATTCGGATATGGGACCCACCGAGTCCCAGCACTTCTTAGCTGAGCTATCCTCCTTCCGAGGTGAGGTCGCTGCTGCCACCACTCTTGTACATCAGCGCATCGACAGTTTGGAGGCACGATTTACACGCCAGGAGGCCATGCTGCAGGCCATACTTGATCGCCTACCTCCAGCACCCGGTACCTCTCCGACTGCACCACCTGATGATCAGCAGTGAGAGAGTACCATGTCTGGCTGAAGACGTAAAACTTAGCGCTCATGGGAGGCACCCCACAGCATATCCTTTTCATCGTTTATTATTAGTATTTCATAGTTTACTTTTCTATTATTGTTTATTACTTGTTTTCCTCTTTATGTCTGTTTTTTTTTCTTTTTCTTTTTCTTTCTTTTTCAAGGACAGTGTTAGTACATTCAGTTGAAGTTTGGGGGCGTGCTACAAGCCATGCCAGCCATATAGCTCTCCATCTCCCAGGTAAGATCTTTCCATGCTCTTTGCACATTGGGGACAATGTGCATTTTAAGTTTGGGGGTATGGGGACACATTCACACACTACACTATGTCCTAAATTTTTAGTTCTGTTGTTATTTTCATAGATAAATGCATGTTCATTCTGTCCAATAAACTTTTTTTTGTGATCTAAACAAAATGTTATGATTCGACTTCATCAGTGAGCTTAACACTTTGAACATATAGGCCAATAAACAAGTTTTGAACCTAGATCACTGCCCTTTTGGCATTTAAGAATTCACAAGTTTAACTTGAACTATCACAAGCACATTAACACATAGCTGTGTGGGGTATGACATGATATTTGGATTGGTATGTTTCTTTTGCTTGACTGTGAACTAGATGACCTATTAGATTGACATTTTGGCATATAAAAATAGAAAAGATTGATTCGTGCTCAAAAAAAGAAAAAAAATGCTCCTAATGATCAATAAAAACAAATCTTCCGCTGAGTAATTGGCCCTCTTGCCTCAGTAAGCATTGAGTGTCACGTCAAAAGGTGGAAAATCTTAAGTGATCATTAAAAAAGGAATTTTTTACTGAGTAACTGGCCCTCTTGCCTCAGTAAGCATTGAGTGTCACGTCAAAAGGTGGAAAATTCTAAATGGTAGCATAAAAATCAGTTAGTTTCGTAGCCTTGTTGACTCGAGCCAGTAAGTCCTTAGGGGTGTCTTTACACCTAATGCCCTAAAACCATCTGGTTTGGGAGTCATTGGCCAAACGCTCATTACACGAGTCATCAAGAAAGCTTAAAGGAACTAACTTGGCAAAAATCTCGCAAATAAAAGTCTATGCCATATTTGTTGACTCTAATAGGAAGTTTGGTGAATCTTGAGTCATCGAAACACTACCTGTTTGAATTTCTTGAAAACCCAACCTTCTATGTGCTAATCACCACACACCAAAGTCAAACTTGTGATATCTTAAAATACCTAGTGAATATGATTTACGTTCAAAACTCTTATTCATTGCAGATATATGTTTACACTTGTTAAGCTTGCTCATGAATGCGCATCATTGTTTTGTGTAAAATCTAGATTTTTTATAGACACTATGAACATTGGATTTATCTATATTTCTGTTTTAGTTTTTAATTTAGTATTGCTAAGGGACTAGCAATATGTAAGTTTGGGGGTGTGATAGACGCTTAAATATACATATTTAAGCCCCCTTATTTACACTTGTTAGATCCTTTATTACATTAATTTGGTATCTTTTACTCCATTTATGTGTTTTACATGTTTTTATAGGGTCTTGGAGAAAAAAGAAGCAGTTTTGGCACTTTAAGGAAGAAATCTAGAAGCCCTGGAGCACTTTCTGGACAAAGTGCGATCGAGCGCACACGCAGTGCGATCGAGCGCACATACGATCATTGTAGGATCGAGCGCACCTTGCGATCGAGCGCAAGGACACATGCGATCGAGTGCAAGGCACATGCGATCGAGCGCAAGGCACATACGATCGAGCGCAAATATACGGGCGTGAACAGTAAACTGCAGAACCTTATTTTGGAAAATACAAGATTTTCGTTTTAGGAAAGTTTAGGACTCATGGGTCTATTAGGACTTCTCAAAGACCTATAAATACACTTGTAACTCACACACAAAAACACACCTTACACCTTAGATAGTAAACAATTTTCTCTTTTCTTTTACTTGGAGTGGAGAGCTTGGGAGAGAATTGACGCCTCTTCTCTCGGGTTTATTCTTCTCCCTTATGTCTTGTTTAATTATGTTTACTTCAGTTAGTATGTGTAACTAACTCTCTTATAGGGCTCGATTGAAGCCCTAGTTATGCATTCCCATATTTTTATTCATTGATTAATTCTTTGCATAGCTTATTATGTTACTTAACTTGATTAACACCTGTGCTTATTTAAATTCCTCATATGTATGTGTAAGGCCAACGTATGCATGTGGCATGGATGGGTTAGTTAGATCAATTTGGATGACCAAGTCCTGGGTCTAACATCAGTAACAAGGGACCATCTTATCCGGATACCCGGTGAATCAACATGGGAAACCGGGAGTAGATACCATGCCCTAGGTCTCATGTGGTTGTCGATTTCCACAGTACCTATGCTTTCTTAAGGAACAACTCAAGCAGATACCATGCTGAATCCCTTAAGGAAGAAAAGAGTTAGAGTAGATACCATGCCTAACTCGTTGCTTAGGGAAATCAATAGCTTAAGGAGTAGATACCATGCCCTTAGGTTGGCAACCAGTAAGTACACATAATATGGCTAGAGCACTGATACTTTATACAAAATCAGGAATGTATGACTAGTGGTGGATATCAAAGCCCTATGTCTTTATTATTATCAAATCACCCTTCAGTTTATTTCTATCTTTTTACATTGCAAATATAATTCTAAATCGAACTTTACCAATCCCTGTGGAGATGATCTTGCATTCGCACACTATGCTACACTATTGACCTTGTGCACTTGCAAGTAAAACAAAGTACGATTAATCACCTATTTATTTAGGTATATTTTCGCACAACACTCTCAAAGACTTGTTAGAAGTTGGGGAAACACAACTTTTTTTACCTTTCAAGATGCTATCCTCTAAGAAATACAAGTCTCCAGCTCTTAATAATCCACATGCAATAAGCCACCGATGTCAAGCTTGAAGACTTGAGGATCGGGATGACATCGCTATATGATAACTTCTTGTCTTTTGTTATGAATCACAGAGTATTTTTGCGGAGGTCGGAGACTATAATGCTCAGATTCAAGATCAAATTCATCATCGTGGCACTTCTCCTCCTCTTCAGGACTAGGAGCATTGATCTCTATCTCTTTTATCATCCTGTAGTTTTATTTTTGCAACTCTCGGATATTTTGCAAGTTACGTTTCATTTTCATGCATCTTTAGGATATTTTACTTGAATATTTGTTTAGGATGTTTTGTTTTGGCTCATAGGAAGCCTTAAATCTTATGTATGATTGTTTGTTCTTTGATTCATGGTAGCCTTATCCATTATGTGATGCATGTTACTTTCTAGGATTTTAGATACCTTGGTTTGAGCGTTTATATTCATATTTCTGATTCTTCTTGGGAGAGGTTGACCTCTTTTTTCAAGCTCAAATTTTATATATAGGTTTATTTTATCCTTATATTTTTATCTATGTTTATAAATTTTTACTTCTCTATGATTTTGTCTTCCTTTTGTGATGATGGCAAAAAAGGAGAAAAGAGGTGAAAAGTGTATGTATGCATAGATTTATGGAGAACCTTGCTCCTTAAGCATTTTAAGTGATTAAAATAATTTATAACCTATTTATATTGCTGGTTAGGTTGTTTTTGAAACTTACATGAGGTTTTTATTGTAAAAACTGAGAATATTCTGTCCATTTTTTTCTTAAAAACTAAACATTTAATCTCTTTAAAGAGTTTTTCTCAACATTGTTTTGTCATCATAAAAAGGGGAGGATTGTTGACCCTAAATTGATTTTAATGATGATAAAAATATATTAAATTGTGCTAACCAATTTATATAAGTTTTTAAAGCCGCAAAGATGTTACTTCAAAGACAACCAATACTTGACAAACTAAGTATTCAACCAAAGAAAAAATTGATGATCAAGATTAGGTATAAAGATAGATGTTTAAATAATGTAAATCTTTTCCTTCAAGTACCTAGCTTACAATATGGCTCATTTTGACTAGAATTATTTTTATAAAACAACATGAAAAATAGAGAAAACTTTGTTTCAAGTCATCCATTCGACTGAATGAATCATTTAATCGATTGAATGCCTTCCAGTCGACTAAATAAATCAATTCAGTCGACTGTATGAAAGTCAGTAACTTCTTCCTTTTGATTCAATCGACTGAACAATCTTTTTAGTCGACTGAATGAAGAATCTGAAACAGAAGTTTGAATTCAAATGTTCATCCAATCAATTGAACAAGCATTCAGTCGACTGAACACTTGAAAATAATGGCTATATTTCAAATTTCTGAGCGTCGCTCAGAGCATTAAATGCTCCAAACCACTCCCCAACAGACTTACTTTTTGAGTAATGACCATATTGGGTTGAGACTATATAAACCCCTTTTAAATGAGCTAAACCAACAAATCTTGATCATTCAATACACTCTTGATCTCATTCATAACTCTTTAAAGCTTTCAAAATCCTTTATGAGCCATTCTTAAACCTTTGTACTTGAAAGAGATATTATCTTCTTTGTAAAAGAATTTATTGCAAATCTCTCATGTATTCAAACTTTTAATTCCAATCATTGTAAAGAAAAAGAGTTGGTGTAACTCTTAGAGTGTTTAGGTGTTAAACATTTCTTTATAGACTTCCTTAATTGGAAGAGATCATTGTATAGTTTGGGAAACACCCGTGAATTTGCTTAACTATTTGATAGTGGAATACTTCAAAGATGTTCTTTGAAAGAGTGGACATAAGATCTGAGAAATACTGATATCGAACCACTATAAACAGATTTTGCATTTTCTCTTCCTTACTCTTTTAATTTCCAGCACCATAATACTTGTTGTTCTTACTTGATTTTATAAAGTCCTTAAAAAATTTGTTGTTATTTGCAAAAAGTTTTTAAAACCCAATTTACTCCCCTCTTGAGTTTGCACCTTAAGCTTACATGCTCAATCACGATTGAGTCAAACTTTGACAGCAACTTTTAAGAAAGGGTGCGGTAGAGTGCTAATATTGGCTCATGGACAATATAGTCCCCTTAGGTCTGATATACTTCCAGGTTAGAGTCTTCTATAACTTTGAGTCTTTTGATTCTCATCTCATAGGCAATAGCTAGCCCGGTGATGTAGGCTTCATATTCAATGGTGTTATTTGCGCAGGGGAAGTTAAGCTTGAAAGAAAATGTTATGGCTTCTCTTTTAGGATCCAATATGAGAATTCTAGCTTCACTTTACATGGCTGTAGAAGATCCGTCAAAGTACATTATCCATGGGTTATTCTCTACAGCAACTATGCATGTGGATTTTGGGATTTCTCGTCTTATATCTTCTGAGACTTCCATGTCATCTTCTCTTGGGAATAATACAAGCATGTCAACTATAACTTGACCTTTGATTGCTTCAGGCATGACACATGTGATGTCAAATTCTAAGATTTAGAGTAACCATTTTGCAAGACAACAAGATATGATAGGTTTGGTGAGCAGATAACAAATTGGATTGGTTTTTGTCTTCAACTAGATTTTGTGAGCTAAGAAGTAGTGTTGTAGTCTTTATGAATCATATTTAAAAGCTAGGCAAAACCTTTTAGCTTTTGGATAGTGTATTTACGTGTCTTTGAGAAGCCTACCAACATAACAGACTGTGTTTTCTTTGCATTTTAAGCTTAGTTGGGCTAAGAGTACCCCCTACAGCAGCGTTAGTGGAGGCAATATGTAGTAAGAGTGACTTAGCATGGACAAGTGGCTTCATAGTATGGAGCTTGAATATGATCTCTTGGATCTTTTAAAAGTCCTTCTCGCATACTGGGTCTATTGGAATGGATTTTCCTTTTTGAGAAAATGAGAGAATGAAATTGTAGTGGCTGCCAAAGTAGGAAAATTTGCCCAAAATACTTTTGAGCTCATTCTGATTCCTTAGTGATTTAACAGAAATTATGGCTTTAGTTTTGTCTAGATCTACATTGATTCTTCTATTGTATACTAAAAAACAAAAGAATTTCTCGATCAATATTCCAAAGAAGGATTTTGAAGGTTTCATCCGTATGTGGTATTGTTGGCATCGTTGGAATACATTTTTTCAAAGTATCCCAAATGATTATCCCTAGTTTTAGACTTCACAACTAGATCATCTACATAATCTTCCAAGTCAATGCATATCATGAAATATTGCCGCCATAGCACGTTGGTATGTAGCTTCGGCATTTTAAAGTCCAAATGGCATAACAGTATAATAAAAGTTACCAACAAGAGTGCGGAATGCCATCTTTTCTACATTTTTGGGGAACTTGAAAATCAGGTTGTATCCATTGAATCCATCAATGAATGAGAGCATGTCATGTGTTGATGTAGGATCAATGAGTATATCTGTGTTAGGTAGCGAAAATTCATTTTTGGGGAACGACTTGTTGAGGTCTCTAAAGTTAACAAAACATCATATCTGTCCATTCTTCTTTATTGGTATTATGTTGGATAGCCATGTAGGATGATGAATAGGCTTAATGAACTTGGACTTTGGCCTCCAAGAGCTTGAGTATTTATTTCTTGATATTTTTTCCACATCTAGATGGAAAGTGTGCATGGGTTGTTTTACAGGTTTGAAGCGTAGTTGAACATTGAGTTTATGAGCTACCATATTTTGGTCTAGTCTAGGCATCTCGAAATATTCCTAATCAAATACGTCTCAGAATTCTTTGAATAAGTTAATAAGAATTCTTCTCTCGATTGTAGAGAGATGCACACTAATTAAGATATGCCATTTTACAGTTAGATCTTCACTAAGGTCAATAGCTTCAATTTCCTCTATTACTATTGCAGTTCCATCTTGAAGGCACGATGGTGCTGGTATTGGTAACACGATCTTGGACTTTGGACTGGATTCTTCGGTGAGAAGACATTCACGAGTAGGACCCTCCTCATCGTTGTAGTTAGGTCCCACTAATTGTCATAAGTGATGGCCCAACTGTTCATCCGGTAATGTGACTCTGGTGCATTTTGGCTTTGATAATGATTTTACCTCTAGCCTTTGCTTCTTCCAAGAATTTCTGAGATCATTATCTCTAAGATTCTTGATTTTCTTCCATGACAATAGAGTGTCATCACTAGGATTACTACAGGGGTTTCTCCAACTAGTGTAAAGTGATCATAGAATTCTGCATCAGCACAGTGAGACTCTTTGTTGTGAGTTTTAAATTACTCGCAAGTGCACGAGTCGTTTGCAATATAGTGTTGTGCAAGTGCGAGGTCAAATCCACAGGGAATTGCGTTGTGAAAAAATATTTTTATCTAAACTAACCATATTTTAACCTAGTTTCGAATTTTGGATTGTATCTTGCAAAGAAATATAAACTAAACTAAATTGATTTAAAAACAACTGATAAAAACGCTAAAGTTTTCTGAATCCACCCCACTGTTGGACAATTATCTACCTAAATAAATATGCAAATAACCATACTTGTTTTACTTGCAAGTGCACAAGGTCAATGGTAGCATAGTGTGCAAGTGCGAGATCATTTCCATAGGGATTGGTCAATTTCTATTTAGAATTAGTTTCTTCGTAGTAAAAAGGGAAATATGTGTTGATTGTGAGTTGCTAATAATAAGAACATAAGGCTGTGATATCCACCACTAATTATACTACCCCACTAAGTAAGGTGTCAATGCTCTAGCTATTTTATGAATATTTAATGGTTGCCAACCTAAGGGTTTGGTCCACACCTTAGGCTATTGATCTCCCTATGCAACGAGTTAGGTATGGTGTATACTCTAACTCTTTTCTCTCTTAAGGGATTCAGCATGGGTATATACTGAGTTGTTCCTTAAGAGAGCATAAGGGCTGTGGAGATAGGTAACCACATGGGACCTAGGGCTTGGTCCGCTCTCGCTTTCCCGTGTTGATTAACCCAAGAATCCGATGTGGATATCTCTTGTTACTAATGTTGAACCCAGGACTCGGTCATCCAAATTGATTCACCTAACGAATCCATACCACATGCATACGTTGATCAGACACACACATATGAGGAATTTAAATATAAACAGGTATTAATCAAGTTAAGCATTCTAATATGGCTATAAGCAAAGGTAATCAATGAATATATATGTGAAAAAGAATAACTAGGGCTTTAATCGAGCCCTATAAGAGTTTAGTTACACATACTAGTTAAACTAAACATTCTAAACATAATGAAACAAAGACAGAAAAATAAAACCCGAAGAAGACTCGGGAAACAAGTCGTCAATTCCTCTCCTAAGCTTGCTACTTCAAGTCTTAAACAAAAAGTATGGTTTATGTGTTTTACAAGGCTATATATAGGGCTCTTAGGGTGTCCCAAAACCCTAATTTCCTATTTGAGATCTGGAGACTTCTTTCCATATCTGGCTCTACTGCCTCTGGAGTGTTTGCGCTCGATCGTATATGGGCTGCGCTCGATCGTATACGGGCTGCGCTCGAGCGCATGTGTGCGCTCGAGCCTTCTACAAGTGCGCTCGTGTGCCTGTGCGCTCGATCACAAGGCAGATGCGCTCAAGCGCACCTTGCTGGATTGCAGAACTTGACTTTTTACTCCTTAAAGCTCCAAAATGTTATCTTTTTGCCCAAGCCCTGTGAAAAAAACATAAAACATGAAAATAAAATAAAATCTACTAAAATAGATAATTAAAGAGCCTAACAAGTATAAATTAAGGGGGTTTAAATATGACTAATTTAAGCACTTATCACAGTCTCAAACTTATGTATTGCTAGTCCTTTAGCAATACAAAATGAAAGACTATGTTAAAACAAAATTAAAGATAAATTCATTTTCATGATATTCAAAAATTTGGGTTATGCATAAAACCATGATAACCATTCATGAGTAAGCTTATAATAAAAACACATTTTTGTATTGAAAAAAGATTTTTAAAAGCTCATGTTACTTACCTAGGGTTGGCTTAAGGTATTGCAAGTTTGATTTGTGTGTGATGAATTAGCACATATAAGATGAGACTTCCACATAATTTTAGTGTACAGTATTTCGGTGTCCAAACCTTCATCGAATTCCTTATCAAAAAGAACAAGAATGGCATAATGCTTGCTTCTTTTCTTTTTTTCTTTTATCATGAGATTTTTTTTTTTTTTTTTTTTGCTATGTTGAGTTCCATTAAGCTTTCTAATTGACCCTTGTAACGAGTGTTTAGCCAATGACTCCCAAACTAGCTGGTTTTAGGGCATTAGGTGTAAAAACACCCCTAAGAACTTACTAACTCGAGTCAAAAAGGCTACAGAACTAACAGGTTTCAATGCTTCCTAGTGAAATTCCCACCTTTTGACGTGAACACTCATTGCTTACTGAGGCAAGAGGCCTAGTTACTCAGTGGAAATTTTTATTATGATCATTAAAGGCTTAATTCCCACCTTTTGACGTGAACACTCACTGCTTACTGAGGTAAGAGGTCCAGTTACTCAGTGGAAAGTTTTTAATGATCATTAGAAGCTTTTTATTTTCTTTTTGCATGATGAACATTTTTATTTATTTTTCTTATGTCAAATTGTTCTTTTAACAAGTTATCCGATTACAGTTAGGTCGTGGAAACATATACAAAAGAATTATATGTCATACCCCACACAAATGCGTGCTAATGTGCTCGTGTAGATCTGGATCAAACTCGTGAATTCTTAAGTACCTTGAGGTAGGTAACTAAACTTTTAAAATTCCTTGCATTTATCTAGAACACATACCCCACACAATAAAGTTTATCGTATTTTTAAATCAACCAAAATTTTATCACAAATTGAACTTGCATTTATCTTTTCTAAAAAAAAAAAAACTAGAACTTAGTGTGTGCATGTGTCTCCCACTACCCCCAAACTTAATATACACATTGTCCCCAATGTGTGTGTGGCATGGAAAGATCTGACCTAGGAGATGGAGAACTAGATTGCTTGCTTTGCTCGTAACACGCCCCCAAACTTGAACTGGATGCACGCACTAAGCTCCTGACAAAGAAAATAGACGTTGTGCTGGAAAACAAGAAATATGATAATAGACATGTAAATATAAACATTAACAAAAAATATTAAAATGAAAAGGATATGCTATGGGGTGCCTCCCATGAACGCTAAGTTTTACGTCTTCAGTCAGATAGGGTATCCTCTCACTGCTGATCATCGAGTGGTGCAGTCGAAGAGGTACTGGGTGCAGGAGGTAGGTGATCGAGGATGTGATGGTGGTGGATGGTGAGTGTGTGTGGTGAATGTCATAGAGAGAGTGCGATTGAGTGTATGGGAGTGAAATGTGGAAATGTGTTTAAAACTATCACGTGACTGTCTGCCCCGAGTGCGCTCAATCGCATTGTGAAGTGCGCTCGATCGTACGTATGGCAGAAATTTCGTACTTAGTGGCCTCAGTACCATTGACCTCAATAGAGACGCTTGAGCTACATGTTTATCAAAGTCGAAACTGCTCAAGCGCTCTCTATAGCAGCTTTAATTTTAGCCCTTTGGCAAGGAGTACTTAAAGTCCATTGCATGTGGCTCAAGTGCTCTTAGTGGTGTTGCATATTGGACAATCTGGAGTGCTAAATCTTTATCTCTTGGTTGCACTGTAATTTCAGAGTGTGGTGTGACTCTATGTCCATGTACTGTGACTATCTGATTTCTTGCTGGCAACTGCTGCAAGTCCAAGTTTGGTGCCTGGACAATAGATG
Organism: Bretschneidera sinensis; assembly: GCA_023935145.1. Classification (NCBI taxonomy): domain Eukaryota; kingdom Viridiplantae; phylum Streptophyta; class Magnoliopsida; order Brassicales; family Akaniaceae; genus Bretschneidera; species Bretschneidera sinensis. The sequence goes on along the minus strand of CM043702.1, from coordinate 54,637,915 downwards.
AGAGAAAAGTAGTATTTGTATGCGCAAGAGTTTCAAATGGATGAGTGAACTTACTTGGAAGCTTTGGAGAGGCTTTAAGGAGGTGCACATCTTCAATGATGTCATCAGTAATATCTTCAGATTTTGGCTTAACATCCGAACTTATGAAGCTATGGGTGAGGGTGGCCTCCAATAGATCTGTGGGATGGACCTGAAAAGCTTGCTTGACAGCACTTTGCATCATACATTCATTAAAACATTCATCCTCATGATCATCTTGGGGTAATTTCAATGCATCAAATATCTTAAATTCTATTGTCTCACCATTCACCGTCATACTTGCAATACCCTTTTTCACATTAATTATTGTATCTGCAGTTCTCATAAAGGGTCATCCTAAGATGATGGGTAGAGGTATTGGCATAGAAGATTCTTCTATATCTAGTACAATAAAATCAGTAGGTAAAATAAATTCACTTACCTTTGCCAGGACATTCTCAAGAATACCTCTTGGTGTTTTGATGCTTCTCTCTGCCAATTGCAAAGTAATGGATGTTAGTTGAAGCTCCCCCAAACCTAGCTTTTCAACTACTGTGTATGGCAGCTGATGAGAGTCATAAAATGCATCTAAACAATACTTAATTGTTAACATTTTAGGGTTGATCTCGGTCGTAATCGCACTTTTACATGTTGATAACTCTAAAGTGATATTCATAAATCATTGACTTAATTCGATGCATTTTCAGGTGCTTTGAGTACAAAAGAGATAATAAAGCGATCCATGTTTAAAGCACCAAAAGATCTTGGGTGTCGGTGCTCATTTTTGTCTAAGGTTTAGACGTGTCCAAACATGACTCAAAGATGGTTAAACTCTAAACTAAGGCTGGAGTAATAAATTACAGTAAGTTAAAAGACTGCACACAAGTGTGTGCATCACTTTGGAGCAAGTTAAGGGTAGGCACACTAGTGTGTGCACTTCTGCATACAAGCTGAAGAAGTTTCACTGAATTGCCAGAATTTCCCGTACAGATCAATCATCTTTGCAGATTAAACTGTATTGATGTAGGAAGAACCAGATGATGAGCCATATATGCTTAGAAAGATCCGGAAGTCTGTTTTCTCGAGAATTTTACGGTTCGTAAAAAGGATTTTTCTAGAGAAAGTTATGGCAGTTTTAGTGGAAACAGTTCAGGCCAGCACAGCAGGCCCAGACGCACAGCAGGCCCAGGCGCACAGCACGGCCCACTCGCCTCTTGACCGGATTAGGGCAAGCAAATGACATTCTCCAAGACCAAAACACCCCCCTCATGCTCTATAAATATATCTTTATGGAGTGTGCAGCTGGGTATTGAAGAGAGAAAGCAAGGAAGAGAGAAAAAAGAGAGGATTCAAGGGATCCAAATCCAGCATTCTTCCATTTTATTTCTAAGTTTTCTTTGGTTGCAAATCAAGGGGAGAACATCCATATTGTTCATCCACCTTGAACTCCATGGCCAAATCAAGGGGAAAGCATCCTTATTGTTCTTCCACCTTGATTTCCATGGCCAACTAATCATTTTACAAGGGAAAGGGATGAATCTTTAGGGATTTCTTGTTCTTTATTTCTTGTTCTTGATTCAGTTGTATGGATTTATTGTTAAATATTGTTTATGAATTATTCATTGATTAAGTAAGAAGATTTGAGTTCATGTGATAGATGTACTTCTTATTCTTCTTCTTTTAGACTCTCTTAATCCGGTGATTGCATCCTTCTCCTCCATTGAGGTTGCTTGGATGTGATTGATTCCGGTAGATTTATCTTATTGATTGTCCATTATTGCGATATTGTCTTTTAAGATATATTGTCATTTCTTGATAATCTTTAAGATCGGTCATGTGTGCATGAACCGAAATCAATGATTAATTCGTAGCAATTATATAAGAATTGTAAATGTGCTTGATTGAATATATTCCTATTGCTTGTTTGGGAGTTGAAACTTGCAATCGAGATAAAATCAATTGAATCAAGAGTGGAAATAGGGAACAAACCTAAGGAGGATTCCCGGAACCTTGTTATTTCTCATTTATATTTCATTTACATTTACGCAATTTTCCTTTACATTATTTCACCATCAAAGCTTAAAAATCTTGAGTTTAACTTTTATCGTTCGTTTTAAGGTTCACACATTTTCCTTTGTACTTAACTTGTTTCTCTGTGGAATCGACACCCCAAAGCCGTACTACAATAACCGTGTTATACTTTGGGCGTAATCAAATTTTGGCGCCGTTGCCGGGGAAACGCGCTTAAGTATAAGGAAACTTGTCAACTTTGAGTGTGACAGTAAAAAAAAAAAAAAAAAAAAAAACCAAAAAAAAATCGTAAATATTTTTCTTTTTAGCAGTTTGTAAATACGGCAATATTATTCCTTTACTTTTGTTTTGATTTTCTAATTTTCTTTTATTATTCTATTTTTATTTATCTGTTTATTATTTTATTCTGTTTTTATTTACCTGTTTATTATTCTGTTTTTATTTATTTGTTTATTATTCTGTTTTATTTATCTGTTTATTATTCTGTTTTTATTTATCTGTTTATTATTCTGTTTTTATTTATTTGTTTATTATTCTGTTTTTATTTATTTGTTTATTATTCTGTTTTATTTATTTGTTTATTATTCTGTTTATTATTTTGTTTTTATTTATCTGTTTATTATTCTGTTTTTATTTATTTGTTTATTATTCTGTTTTATTTATTTATTTGTTTTATTTATTTATCCCCCCTCTAAATTAATTGGTGCATGCTTAGACCGAGAGATTCGCGAGGTAGATTCATTAGAGGACCCGAATTAGAGTTACCCTCTCCTTCCACCTCCATTGGTGAAACCTCGCCTAGATCAAACCATAGTGCACCCCCATCAGAGAATTTAGAGGATTTTGTTAACATGGCTGAAAATCCTAATGAGAATGGTGCTAGGACACTTAAAGATTACCTACATCCTAGCCGGACAGCCACACCATCGTGCATTATGTTTCCAGCCAATACCTGTCATCAAGATTTTAAAACAGGGATGATACAACTTCTCCCTACTTTTCATGGCATGGAAAACGAGAACCCCTATGTGCACATTAGAGAATTTGAGGAAGTAGTTGCGACTTTCCATAGTCACGATGCAACTGATGATATCGTGAGACTCAAGTTTTTTCCTTTCTCCTTAAAGGATAAAGCTAAGAGTTGGTTATACTCGCTGAGACCACGATCAATTGGGTCATGGAATGAGATGACCCAAGTCTTTTTTAACAAGTACTTCCCTCAACATAAGACTAACGCTTTGAAAAGACAAATCTCCACCTTTGCACAAAAGGAAAACGAGACTTTGTATCAGTCTTGGGAGAAATTTAAAGAGCTGTTAAGTATGTGTCCACATCATGGGTACGAAAATTGGCGTTTAGTGAGCTATTTCTATGAGGGTCTTACCTATAGAGAACGCCAATTTGTTGAGATGATGTGTAATGGAGAATTTCTGCAAAAAGACCCTGATGAGGCTATTGAGTACCTCAATGAGCTTGCTGAGAAAGCTCACACATGGACTGGACCTAGTGCTACTGAGAGCACAAATAGGTCACGACCTAGTGGTGGAGGAATCTACCATCTTAGGGAAGAGGATAACCTCAAGGCCAAGGTCGAAATGCTTACTAGAGAGTTGGAGGCATTAAAAACGATAAAACCAACACACATAGTTAATCAGGCCGAACCTTTAGAATCATGTTTTGTGTGTGGCGGGGTTGATCATCCCGCCCAAGATTGTCCCACTTTTGTTGACATGAGAGGGCTGTACGAGGAACAATGCAATACCTTAGGCATGTACAAGAAGCCCTCAGCACCCTTCTCTAACACTTATAATCCGGGGTGGCGAAATCACCCCAACTTCAGTTGGAAATCTGAAAATCAGCAGCATGTGCAGCCCCCTAGATCGTACCCAGCACCTTATCATGCACCCTCATCTTCTAGGAACTCTTTAGAAGACTCCTTACATACTTTTATAGAAGCACAAGGCAAGACAAACCAAAAGTGTGAGGCATTAATTACATAGTTGGTTGAGGAAAACAAAGAAATAAGGAGCCAAGTGTCTAAATTGATGAACTCCTTGAGTGTGACTGAGCGAGGTAAGTTCCCTGCTCAAGCTCAGTCCATACCTCACGGTCAACATATGGCACAAGAAAATGTGAAAAATGTAAATGCCATTGTGACCCGAAGAGGTAAGTCACTACACATTCCACCAGAGAGTAAACCCGAGAATGTGAAGGGTCAAACCAGTAGTGAGACCAAGTTGCCTAAAGACCCTGAAGTGACCCAAAGTCCTGTTAAGGCCCCATTCCCCCAAGCCTTAAAATCCAACAAGAAAAATCTGGAAACGAATGATGAAATCCTTGAGAACTTAAGGCAAGTGAAACTTAATCTTCCCCTTTTGCATGTGATTAAACAAGTCCCCACCTATGCAAAAGTTCTCAAAGATTTATGCACAATTAAGAGGAAACATCATGTCAAGAAAACAGCTTTCCTAACTGAGCAAGTTAGTGCACTAATTGAGCAAATAATTCCCCCGAAATACAAAGATCCGGGCTGTCCTACCATTGCTTGCAGCATTGGAAATCATGAGGTTGGACAAGCCTTACTAGATCTGGGAGCTAGTGTAAACCTGATGCCATTTTCAATTTACTTACAGCTGGGGTTAGGAGAAATCAAACCAACCGGCGTGGTATTACAATTGGCTGATCGCTCAGTCAAGGTACCCCGAGGTGTGGTTGAGGATGTTTTGATTCAAATTGATAAATTTTATTATCCTGTTGATTTCTTAATTCTTGATACTACTTCTGCTGTAGACACTAACTCTAAAATTCCTTTGATTTTGGGTAGACCTTTTCTTGCTACTGCAAATGCTCTAATAAATTGTAGGAATGGTCTCATGAAACTGTCCTTTGGCAACATGACCCTTGAAGTAAATATTTTCAATGTTGCAAAACAGCCTGAAGATGAGGACGAAAACCACCAGCTTTACATGATCGAGTCACTCGTCAATGAGGGAGTTTTCTTAACTCATGATTATGACCCTCTTGAAAATTTTCTTGTTAATTCTGAGATAGATTTATTTGATGATAAAACTGATATAATTGATATATGTGTTGTTTTTGACAAATCTCAGGATTATGGAAATCGGGCATGGCAACCAAGGTTTGAGGAGCTGCCCGAAAGAAGCAAGACTCAAGTCCCCTCAAATGTGGAAGCACCTAAAGTAGAATTGAAGCCACTACCTAAGGGTCTAAAACATGTCTTTCTCGGTCCAGGTGATACCTTTCCTGTTATAATTTCTTCTGAATTAACTGAGACCCAAGGTAAGAGATTAATTCAAACTTTAAATGAACACAAATCAGCCCTGGGATGGAGCATGGCTGATTTCAAGGGAATTAGTCCCCTAATCTGCTCCCATAAAATAAATCTGGATGAAGGAACCAGTCCTCGTAGAGACCCTCAACGTAGGCTTAACCCCACTATGAAAGAAGTAGTAAAAAAATGAAGTACTGAAACTATTAGATGTGGGTATTATATATCCTATAGCTGATAGTAAGTGGGTAAGCCCTACGCAAGTCGTCCCGAAAAAGTCCGGAGTCACTGTGATAAAAAATGATCTAGGAGAGTTAGTCCCTACCAAACTTGTGAACGGGTGGCGTGTGTGCATTGATTACAGAAAATTAAATGCTGCCACCAAGAAAGACCACTTCCCACTCCCTTTTATTGATCAAATTCTTGAGTGTGTAGCTGGTCATCCCTTCTACTGTTTTCTAGATGGTTATTCTGGTTACTATCAAATAGAAATTGCATTAGAAGACCAAGAAAAGACCACCTTTACTTGTCCCTTTGGCACCTACGCTTTTCGTAGAATGCCATTCGGATTATGTAACGCCCCTGCTACTTTTCAACGCTGCATGATGAGCATTTTTAGTGACATGGTTGAAAATTGCATGGAGGTTTTTATGGATGACCTAACTGTTTTTGGATCTTCATTTGAAACATGCTTAATGAATTTAGAAAGAGTATTAATTCGCTGTGAGGAAAAAGAATTGGTTTTAAATTGGGAAAAGTGCCATTTCATGGTACCATCCGGTATTGTCTTAGGGCATATTGTCTCTTCTAAAGGAATAGAGGTTGATCAATCTAAGATTGAGTTAATCTCTAAGTTGTCTGCCCCTAAGACAATAAAGGATGTGAGATCTTTCCTTGGTCATGCTGGTTTTTATAGGAGGTTCATACAAAATTTTTCAAAAATATCTAGACCGCTATGCGCCCTCCTAGTTAAAGATACCCCCTTTGAGTGGAGTCAAGCTTGTTAAGAGGCCTTTAAAACGTTGATTAGCAAGCTTACTTCCGCACCTATAATGCAGTCGCCAGATTGGACTTTACCTTTTGAAATCATGTGCGATGCTAGTGACTACACTGTAGGTGTTGTTCTTGGACAGCGAAGGGAAGGTAAACCTTTTGTCATTTACTATGCTAGTAAGACTTTAAATAGTGCTCAAATGAATTACTCTACAACTGAAAAAGAGTTGCTAGCTGTAGTATTTGCTTTAGATAAATTTCGTGCTCAAATTGGTTCTCCTATCCTTATTTTTACAGATCATGCAGCCCTCAAGTATCTTCTTACGAAGAAGGATGCTAAGGCACGACTAATCCGATGGATCCTCCTCTTGCAAGAATTTGATATCACCATCAAGGATAAAAAAGGAGTGGAGAACATAGTAGCTGACCATTTATCCAGACTCACTTTTGAGGACACTTGTGATGACATGCCAATCAAAGATGATTTTCCCGATGAGCAATTACTTTCCATTACTTCTCTACCATGGTTTGCTCACATCGTAAATTATTTGGCTACAGGTGAGATACCTATGGATTGGAGCACTCAAGACAAGAGGAAATTCTTATATGAGGTACGTAATTTTTATTGGGATGACCCCTATCTTTTCAAGTACTGCCCTGACCAAATTCTAAGGCGTTGCATCCCTAATGAAGAGATTTCGAGTGTCTTAGAATTTTGTCACTCCCAAGCTTGTGGAGGCCACTTTTCGATGAAAAAAACCGCTGCAAAAATTTTGCAGTGTGGATTTTATTGGCCTACTTTGTTTAAAGATACAAACACCTATTGTCGCTCTTGTGAAAGATGTCAAAAGTTAGGAGCTGTGTCTCGCCGAAATATGATGCCCCTGAACCCTATTTTAGTGATTGAAATCTTTGATTGTTGGGGCATCGATTTCATGGGACCTTTCCCTCCTTCCTTCGGGTACCAGTATATCATTGTAGCAATAGATTATGTATCCAAGTGGGTAGAGGCAGCAGCTTGTCGAAACAATGATAATGGAACGGTGATTAAATTCCTTAAAGAAAAGGTGTTATCTCGATTTGGTACACCACGTGCTATAATTAGTGATCGAGGTACACATTTTTGCAACCGTTCCTTTGAAGCTTTAATGAAAAAATTTGGGGTATTACATAAAATCTCTACTGCCTATCATCCTCAGACTAGTGGACAAGTAGAGCTTGCTAATAGGGAGATTAAACAAATTTTAAAAAAACGGTTAACCCCGATCGCAAAGATTGGTCTTTGAGACTAACTGATGCGCTTTGGGCTTACTGTACAGCCTTTAAAACTCCCTTAGGTATGTCACCCTATCGGCTTGTTTTTGGAAAGCCTTGCCACTTGCCCGTGGAGCTCGAGCATCGAGCTTATTGGGCCATCAAGTCTTTCAATTTTGACATGGGCGAAGCTGGTAAACTTCGAAAATATCAGCTGACCGAGTTAGAAGAATTAAGAAACGATGCTTATGAAAATTCTAGAATCTATAAGGCTAAGATGAAAGTATTCCATGACAAAAACATTTTGAGGAAAACATTTAAACCCAATGATCGGGTATTCTTATACGACTCTAGACTTCATAAGCATCCTGGAAAACTTCGGTCAAGATGGACTGGCCCTTTTATAGTAAAAAATGTTTTTGAAACTGGGGCGGTAGAAATTGAGGATACTAGAGATGGTCGGGTCTTTAAAGTAAACGGTCAACGACTTAAGATCTTAATTGATAGACATGATCCAGAGATGGAAGACATTCCGCTTATGGATCCGGTCTATTCACCTTGACCACACAACAAGGGTACGTTATTCCTTTTAATTTTTGTTCTGTTTTTAGTTAGTTTTCATTCAATCTTAATTATTAGTTTTTAGTTTACTTCAAATTTCAAATATATATATATATATATATATATATATATATATATATATATTAATATTTCGTTGTCAAGTCTTTATTAACTTTGAATTTTGGTTGTGTTAAGTCTATTTTAATTTTTAGTTTCTAGTGATTTCAGCGAAAAGAATGGTATGCAGTTCAATTGGTGGTGCGCAATTTTCAGCTTTTGTGCATTTTGGCCGCACAGGGAGTTTCCTTTCCTTTTTCTTTTACATTGAGGTCAATGCAATGTTTAGGTTGGGGGTGGAGGAAACATATTTCTTTTCTTTTTTTTTCATTGAACTGCTTGGTGTCACTTTCTTTCTTTTTGTTGTTAGGATAAAAAAAAAAAATTTGTTTGTTTGTTTTTAGCATGTTTTGTGTTAGCCTTGGAGTTAATTCACATGTCAATGATATGAGCTTAATCGAGATAGCATATAGAATTTAGAAGAAGTTAAATCTTGCTTCGCTTTGAGAATAAATTAAGTGTCAATTTTTCTTTGGTTTGAGACTCTGGTTTGTGGTAAGATTGCATGATTAGTCTAAAGCATTTGGAAAAGTTTTATGCGCGGTTGTTTTGTGAATACTTTTGCGGTCTCTACAAGCTCTAGAACTTATTTAATAATCACTTGAGGCAAAAATCATAGAATGCACACTACTTAGGATATGATATAGGCCATTTTTGGACCGTTTGAGGCTTTTTAAACTTACCCTTGTTATATTTATTGCTAGTCACCTATTTGAGCCTTTTTCTTGAAAAGAAAAATTGAGCCTTGTTTTTTTCGATAAACCATTTACTTACCTTTATGAGCCTAAAAATATTTTATCCTTACCTCTCTTTTAAAAGAACTTAGTTATACACATGTTGTGAGAAGCACTTAATAGGAGTAAGGGTGGAAATATGAGAAAATATTACTATCATAACCCAAGTACATTAAAAGAGATAAGTTGGGGGTTGTGGAAAAGAAAAGAAAAGAATAAAAGAGGAGGTGAATGATCTTATGCCAAAACAAAAAATAAAAAAAAAGAGAAAAAAATGAATTATGGCAAAGAAAGAAAAAAAAAGTAGTGATTTATTGCCAGAAATGCTCGAAAAATGGTTGAAAGAGTTGGGTGTTGAAGTAAGATTATCTTGTGCTTAAAGTGGTTGTGTTTAAATTAAGAGACTTAGTTCTTTTATTTGTTTAAACTTTCCCATTCTTTCTTGACCTTTACCCTAGCCTAATGTTGCAAGCTTATTAAAGACCTATTGATCCGATGAAGTGTGATTTTTCTACATAGTGGAGAGTGATTTGAAAAGTGAGCATATGGAGCTTGATTTGTGATTGATGTCACGCAAATTAATATGTTTTTAGAGGCCAAGACTTGTATTCATGCTATGTTGTGCATAAAATCATCTAGGTGTTCAGACTAATGTATTGTGGTAAGATGGATGGTAAGAGTCGATAACGATTTTAAGGTTGACATTTGGATTATTCTTGGACCTGAGTGATATTTAATGATTTTATGTGCTGTATGTTATGCATGATTTTTGAGATAGATTTTTGAATCACTCTTGGTTAACACCAGCATTGCTGTATTTTGTTTTGATTTCTAAATAAAGAATTCATTTCATGCCTTTCGCTTGAATTGCTAGGGACTAGCAATAAGCTAGTTGGGGGTTGTGATGAGAGTCATAAAATGCATCTAAACAATACTTAATTGTTAACATTTTAGGGTTGATCTCGGTCGTAATCGCACTTTTAAATGTTGATAACTCTAAAGTGATATTCATAAATCATTGACTTAATTCGATGCATTTTCAGGTGCTTTGAGTACAAAAGAGATAATAAAGCGATCCATGTTTAAAGCACCAAAAGATCTTGGGTGTCGGTGCTCATTTTTGTCTAAGGTTTAGACGTGTCCAAACATGATTCAAAGATGGTTAAACTCTAAACTAAGGCTGGAGTAATAAAGTACAGTAAGTTAAAAGACTGCACACAAGTGTGTGCATCACTTTGGAGCAAGTTAAGGGTAGGCACACTAGTGTGTGCACTTCTGCATACAAGCTGAAGAAGTTTCACTGAATTGCCAGAATTTCCCGTACAGATCAATCATCTTTGCAGATTAAACTGTATTGATGTAGGAAGAACCAGATGATGAGCCATATTTACTTAGAAAGATCCGGAAGTCTATTTTCTCGAGAATTTTACGGTTCATAAAAAGGATTTTTCTAGAGAAAGTTATGGCAGTTTTAGTGGAAACAGTTCAGGCCAGCACAGCAGGCCCAGACGCACAGCAGGCCCAGGCGCACAGCACGGCCCACTCGCCTCTTGACCGGATTAGGGCAAGCAAATGACATTCTCCAAGACCAAAACACCCCCCTCATGCTCTATAAATATATCTTTATGGAGTGTGCAGCTGGGTATTGAAGAGAGAAAGCAAGGAAGAGAGAAAAAAGAGAGGATTCAAGGGATCCAAATCCAGCATTCTTCCATTTTATTTCTAAGTTTTCTTTGGTTGCAAATCAAGGGGAGAACATCCATATTGTTCATCCACCTTGAACTCCATGGCCAAATCAAGGGGAAAGCATCCTTATTGTTCTTCCACCTTGATTTCCATGGCCAACTAATCATTTTACAAGGGAAAGGGATGAATCTTTAGGGATTTCTTGTTCTTTATTTCTTGTTCTTGATTCAGTTGTATGGATTTATTGTTAAATATTGTTTATGAATTATTCATTGATTAAGTAAGAAGATTTGAGTTCATGTGATAGATGTACTTCTTATTCTTCTTCTTTTAGACTCTCTTAATCCGGTGATTGCATCCTTCTCCTCCATTGAGGTTGCTTGGATGTGATTGATTCCGGTAGATTTATCTTATTGATTGTCCATTATTGCGATATTGTCTTTTAAGATATATTGTCATTTCTTGATAATCTTTAAGATCGGTCATGTGTGCATGAACCGAAATCAATGATTAATTCGTAGCAATTATATAAGAATTGTAAATGTGCTTGATTGAATATATTCCGATTGCTTGTTTGGGAGTTGAAACTTGCAATCGAGATAAAATCAATTGAATCAAGAGTGGAAATAGGGAACAAACCTAAGGAGGATTCCCGGAACCTTGTTATTTCTCATTTATATTTCATTTACATTTATGCAATTTTCCTTTACATTATTTCACCATCAAAGCTTAAAAATCTTGAGTTTAACTTTTATCGTTCGTTTTAAGGTTCACACATTTTCCTTTGTACTTAACTTGTTTCCCTGTGGAATCGACACCCCAAAGCCGTACTACAATAACCGTGTTATACTTTGGGCGTAATCAGCAGCCAATTGACACTTGCTCCTAAATCCAATAGTGCACGCTCAAAAAACTGGTCACCTATCCTGCAGGGAATGGTAAAACTACCTGGATCTTTTAGCTTTGGTGGTAGTTTTCTTAACAATACCGCACTTAACTCTTTAGTTAGAGCCACTGTTTCATGCTCCTAAAACTTTCTTTTATTAGTGCAACAATCTTTTAAAAACTTAGCATAAGCAGGAATTTGTTTAATTGCATCTAATAAGGGAATGTTAATTTCTACTTTTCTCAAAGTTTCAAAAATATCAAGCAATTTATCTTTCTTTGGCTTTACTAACCTTTGAGGGAAGGGAGGTGTATTCCACTTTGCCATTTCACTTACCTTGAATGTGGATGGCTTAGTTGGAGATGCTTGTGCTAGCTCATTAACTCCTATGATTTTACCATTTCTGAGAGTTGTAACGGCCTTCAGTTGTTGATGTCCTCCAGGATTAGGCATTGTTTGGGTTGGAAATTCTCCTTGCCTTCGTCCACTTAGCTCCTTAATCATTTGGCTCTTTTGTGCTTCCAATCTTTGGATGGTTTGCTCATGCTTTGCAATTGTTTGTCTTTGTTTAGTTTTAATTTGCCTTTCATCTACTATAAACTATTATTGTGACGTTATCAGTTGCCTTACCATACTCTCTAGGTCACTCTTCTTTGACTCTTGAACTGGTTGGGCTGCTTGGTGGAAGTTCCTTTGTTGCCCTTGAAGGTTTAGGGCATTTTGATTATTGCTCCATGAGAGGTTGGGGTGGTTCCGCCATCCATGATTATAGGTATCTGCATATGCACTGTTTAGTCCCACATAGTTCGCTTACTCGGGATCTGTAGATGAATATAAATGGCAATTCTCAGAAGTGTGATCAAATTGAGAACATAAAGCACATACTTGACGTTGTGTGGCTTATGGACTTGGTGAGGCGTTCTAAGCAGTCATGGCTTTTACAAGCATATCTAGCTTTCTTTCCATATCAGCTATCTGAATTGGAATTCTACCAATTAAGTTAACTTTATACATGCCCTTGCTCTTTACTCCTTGTCTCCCTCTGGATGAGAATTGTTGGGTGTGCTCACTTAATGCCTCAAACAGCTCCATAGCTTCCTCGCTGCTCTTCTCCATCAGCACACCTCCATAACCTGAATCAACAATACCTTTATTCATGTAATTTAGACCTTCATAAAAGGCCAGCACCAGCTCATCTTGAGGTAGGTTGTGATGTGGACATTTGTGAAGCAGTTCATTAAAGTGTCCCCATGCTTCAAAGAAAAGGTCTTCATCCCTCTGTTGGAAGGACTGGATCTCTTTCCTCATTTGTCTTGTCTTCTGGGCTGGAAAAACTTCCTTAGGAACTTGCTGGTCAACTCCTCCTAAGTGTGGATAGAAACTACAGGCAATGAATTGTACCACAGTTTAGCTTTATCTTTTAAGGAAAAAAGGAAAAGAATTAACCTTATTCCTTCTTGGTCTGGGCCTTGGATATGCTAAAACTTACAGAGATTGAAGAACTCCCGGAGGTGCAAGTGTGGATCCTTATTAGGTGTACCCATAAAGCGAGTCAGTGCACTGAGTATTTGCGGGGATATGTAGTAATTGCCTTCTGCCTCAGGTTGATACGCAATACATGATCGTTGGTTGATGTTCCTTGGGATGAAGGATTGCTTCATCAGCCTTTGCTCGGGTGGTTGTGGATTTTTGATTTGTCCAGCCATTGGTACTTCGTTCTCAAGTTCTTCTTCGTTCTCCTCAAAGTTGTTTCTAAGTCTTTGTCGGATAGTCCACTCAAGCTCGGTATTGAGGGGGAAGAACGTTGGATGCTTGGATCGAAGCCCGTGCATGAATCGGTGGCAGTCACTTAAGTGCAGCAGTCAAACACTGCTGCTCGGGTAACTCTCTGCCTCAATTGCACTCGATCGCACATGAGAGTGTGCTCAATCGCAAGTGGCATAGAAAGCTCTCCTGGAGTGCCTAAAATAGAAAACAAAAAGAATTTGATTAGTGTTTTAATGAAACAAAAATAAAAACAGAAACTTAAAAATTTCTTGAGATAAGAAAAGAATAAAAAAGAAATAACAATGATTAAAAATAATTCTAAAAAAAATTTAAGCGTAATCCCTGGCAACGGCGCCAAAAACTTATTGGACGATTATCTACCTAAATAATTATGAAAATAACCGTACTTGTTTTACTTGCAAGTGCACAAGGTCAATGGTAGCATAGTGTGCAAGTGCGAGATCATTTCCATAGGGATTGGTCAATTTCTATTTAGAATTAGTTTCTTTGTAGTAAAAAGAGAAATATGTGTTGATTGTGAGTTGCTAATAATAAGAACATAGGGCTGTGATATCCACCACTAATTATACTTCCCCACCAAGTAAGGTGCCAATGCTCTAGCCATTTTATGAATATTTAATGGTTGCCAACCTAAGGGCTCGGTCCACACCTTAGGCTATTGATCTCCCTATGCAAAGAGTTAGGCATGGTATATACTCTAACTCTTTTCTCTCTTAAGGGATTCAACATGGGTGCATATTGAGTTGTTCCTTAAGAGAGCATAAGGGCTGTGGAGATAGGCAACCACATTGGACCTAGGGCTTGGTCCGCTTCCGCTTTCCCGTGTTGATTAACTCGAGAATCCGATGTGGATATCTCTTGTTACTAATGTTGAACTCATGACTCAGTCATCCAAATTGATTCAACTAACGAATCCATACCACATGCATACGTTGATCAGACACACACATATGATGAATTTAAATATAAACAGGTATTAATCAAGTTAAACATTCTAACATGGCTATAAGCAAAGGTAATCAATGAATATATATGTGGAAAAGCATAACTAGGGCTTCAATAGAGCCCTATAAGAGTTTAGTTACACATACTAGTTAAACTAAACATTCTAAACATAATGAAACAAAGACAGAAAAATAAAACCGGAAGAAGACTCAGGAGACGAGTCGTCAATTCCTCTCTTAAGCTTCCTACTTCAAGTCTTAAACAAAAAGTATGGTTTATGTGTTTTACAAGGCTATATATAGGGCTCTCAGGGTGTCCCGAAACCCTAATTTCCTATTTGAGATCTAGAGATTTCTTTCCATATCTGGCTCTGCCGCCTCCGGAATGTTTGCACTTGATCGTATGCGAGCTGCACTCGAGCGCATGTGTGCGCTCGAGCCTTCTACAAGTGCGCTCGTGTGCCTGTGCGCTTCATCACAAGGGAGTTGCGCTCGAGCGCACCTTGCTGGACTGCAAAACTTGACATTTTACTCCTTAAAGCTTCAAATGTTTTCTTTTTGCCCAAGCCCTGTGAAAAACACATCAAACATGAAAATGAAATAAAATATACTAAAATAGATAATTAAAAGGCCTAACAAGCGTAAATTAAGGGGCTTAAATATGACTATTTAAGTACTTATCACCCACCAAAGTAAAGCATATATCTTCATGTTCTATATAAAAATAATCTGTCAAATCATTCCATGAATCCACCATTATACAAATCACGGTGAATACCCAAACTAAACCAAAACCATCCAATGTATCGTTTAATTCACAAATTACAATGGATATCCAATCTAATTTGAATGATCCGCCGTATCCGGTAGATGAAACACAAGGAATATCTAATTTAACAATTTAAGATCAATCAATCATAAGAGTTTACTCAAACAATTGAAATAGAACATTTATACTAAAATATCATAATTGTACGAACATATCTGTAAATATAATGCTAAACAATGGCAAGGCTTCATCTTCAACCTTAGATGAAGATTTTAGCCTCGCATAATTATGAACATAATTTTCACAATTACAGTGCTAAACATTTAAACTTTAAAACTTAAAATAAATTAAAACTAACAATACATGGATAAAGAGATTCCACTCGCAGCTATCGTGCGGCGCTTCCCCTCTTGGTAACAAAGCCTTCGAGATCCACCAGAATACTAACAGAAGTCCTCCAGATTGCACACCCATTTTATGAAGTGAAATGGGGCTTTTATAGGGGAACTCCATGAGTACAATATGATTCCAATCTGATGTGGGATATGGGATATAGAAGGTGTTTCCAACAGATGTGGGTTGTAGGATTTAAGCCTTCACATGCCCTTCAAAACTTCTACCCACCCTGAAATCCCGCACAACCTGACCTTTGTCTACTAAAACTGCCATAACTTTCTCTAGAAAAATCATATTTACAAGCCATAAAATTCCACAGAAAATAGACATCTAGATCTTTCCAAGCATATATGGCTCATCTCTTGATTATTCCTGAATCATTACAGTTTAATCCACAAAAATCACTTCTGCCCAGCTGAAATCACGCATAGCCTGACCTTTGTCTACTAAAACTGCCATAACTTTCTCTAGAAAAATTATATTTATGAGTCATAAAATTCCTCAGAAAATAGACATCCGGATCTTTCCAAGCATATATGGCTCATCTCCTGGTTCTTTGTGAATCAATACAGTTTAATCTTCAAAGATGACTGATCTGTACGGAAAATTCTGACAATTTAGTAAAACTCCTTTCCAAGTGCTTATAAACCTGTAAAACAACAAAAAACAACTCAAAGTAACAAATTCCTAAGCTAACAAATGTAAATTAAAGGGCCAAAATATGCAATATTTAGCACTCATCAAATAGCCCCAAACTTATATTTCGCTAGTCTTTTAGCAAAAACAAAAAAAACAAAAAAAAAAAAACTAAATGAAAAAAAAAACACAGATAAATCAATCATTCATGGTGTCCAAAAATTTAAATAGCACACAAAACCATGATATTCATTCATGAGCAAGCTTAAAATATAAACCCATCTTCGCAATGAATAGGAATTTTAAAATCTAATTACTTACAAAAGGCAGGCTAAGGCATCACAAGTCTGAGTCAGTATAAAGTGAATTAGCATATAAAGATGAGGCTTCCAAATAACTTCAATATGCAATGTCTCCATGTCTCAAGATTCACAGAATTTCTCATTAGAATGAACAACGATGACATAGTTTTATTTTCTTCTCTCTTTTATTATAAGGCTCTGCTATGTTTAGTTCTCTTAAACTTTCTAATTGACTCATGTAATGAGTGTCGAGTCAATGACTCCCAAACCAGATGGTTTTAGGGCATTGGGTGTAAAGACACCCTTAAGGACTTACTACTCGAGTAAAAAGCTACGAAACTAAACTAGCCTTAATGCTACCAAGCAAAATTTCTACCTTTTGACGTGAACACTCACTGCTTACCGAGGAAAGAGGTCCAGTTACTTAACGGAAAGTTTCTCAATGATCATTACGAATAAAGTTCCCACCTTTTGACGTGAACACTCACTGCTTACTGAGGCAAGATATCCAGTTACTTAGTGGAAAGTTTATTGATGATTATTATAAATAAATTTTTTTTTTATGTTTCTATGCCAAAGTGTTTATCCTATAAGTCATCCAGTTTCAGTTAAGTCATGGAAACATGCACATTAAAATCACATGTTATACCTCACACAATTATGTGCTAATGTGCTCGTGTCAGATTAGATCAAACAGGTGAATTCTTAAATGCCTAAAGTAAGTAACAAAGTTTTAAAACTCTATCATCAAATCATGTGTTCACGATTTTAAACTCACCAATGACATCACATCACAGTATTTGTTTAGATCAACCAAAATTTCAAAATAACATAAGCATGCATTTATCTTCTTCTTTTTTTCCTCCTTTTTAACGAAGAAAAAAAACAACAAATTAGGACAAAGTGAATGTAATGTGTCTCCCATACCCCCAAACTTAAATTACACATTGTCTCTAATATGTGAATAATATGGAAAGAGCTGACCTGGGAGATGGAGAACTAGCTGGACTAGCATGGCTCATAGCATACCCCCAAACTTGAATTGAAGTACGCATTGTCCCTGAAAAAATAAAGACTGAAAAACAAAAGAAACACTAGAAATAAACAGTAACAAGAAATATATAAAATAATAAACAAACAGAAAGGATATGTTGTGGGGTGCCTCCCATGAGCGCTAAGTTAGTCTTCAGCCAGACCCAACATTAGGAATCGTGCCCAGCTAAGCGCTCCACCATCTAATCAATAAATGGGTCTGGAAAATGATCATTCCTTATGGCAGCATTTAACTTACGGTAGTCTAGACACACTCTCCATTCTAATTGAACACGAGTTGGCACCAACTTGTCGTCCTTATGCTTCACTACCATCAATCCAACCTGCTTGAGCACCACATGAATCGAGCTCACCCACTTGCTATCAGAGATTGGATAAATGATCCCTGCATCCAACAACTTTATCACTTCAGTCCTCATAACCTCTTGCATAGCTGGGTGGAGCCTTTTCTATGGCTCCCTCGATGACTTGGCATTCTCCTCCAAATGTATCTTGTGCATCACCATCGAGGGGCTGATCTCTTTGATATCCTCAATAGTCCAGCAGATAGCTTCCTTGTACTCTCCTAAAACGTCTAATAATTTCTCCTCTTGAGCATCAACCAAATCTGAAGCTATAATCACATACAAAGAATCTGCTGGACCTAGGAACTTATACTTAAGATTGTCTGGTAAAGGCTTAAGTTCCTTGTGGGGGGGGCTCAGGTGCTGCAGTCTCCTCCATCTCACTGCTCTCCCAAGGAGCAGACTCCAAAATAGCATTCGTTTGCTCAAGTAACTTATCCAAATCCTCTCCAAACTGAGCAAAGCATGCCTCTAGAATGTCCTCAGACTCCCCTCCTTTCTTGGGTACTTGTAATCTCTCAGGGTAAGGTGCTTTAGGTACAAACAACCTAGAGAGATCCTTAATAGTATGTGTGGCTATAGATGGCTCAGCATATCTCTTCTCCTTGTTACCACTTTCTTGCCCTTGTTGCATAGCAGAGTTCTCTTCTAATTGATTGTCCACTTGTCTCCCAGACCTCAATGTGACAATCGATTGCACCTGTTCCTGCCTGTGCATAGGAGTTGATGAATTTTCAACTGCAAACCGTTCCTTCGGGTTGGGCATGGATTGACTGGGGAACTTTCCCTTCTCTCCTTCACCCACATGACTTGCGATTTGATCCATTTGACTCTCTTGCTTGGCAATCACTTTGGTGTTTACCATTGTTGCACTCCTCACTTCGCCGATGGATTGGTCGGTCATCTTCATGAAATCCTTGAGGGTGTCCTCTAGAGACTGTGAAACCGGTGCTATTGCTTGAGTGGGAGAATAGTAAGCGGGTGATAGTGCTGGATGGGCTGAACAACCATGACTTGGAAATGGTGGAGGAAATTCGGGACGATATTGACTGTGAGCATGATGAAAGACTCCTCCCTGATTCATCGATTGGTTTTGCTCCCATGAAAAATTAGGGTGGTTCCGCCACCCTGGATTGTAAGTCTCGGAGTAAGATCCATTTGATTGCCTCTGATAGTCATTGAAAGCGTTCACTTGTTCCATGGAATACTCGGCAAAAACCGACATTGATGGACAATTCTATGCTAAATGTATAGGACTAGCACAAATGGAACAGCTATCAACATTGAATGTATTAGCTGCATTGATAGGCTGGCCGGTCATCTTCATGAAATCCTTGAGGCTGTCCTCCAATGTCTGTGGCTTTAGATCAAAATGGGTAGCCTTGGTTGGTGGCAACATTATACAAAAAGGGGAGTTAGTCGCAATAGGTGTGAACAAATCCCTATAGGATGTAGTGAAGTCCACGTTCCAAGCTCTAGGTTACTTTACATTCTCAAGTTGATTTATATTCCAAAAATTTTCTCCCATCTCAATTGTTTCTCTTTCAACAAGTTCTCTCTTCTGTCTCCTAAGAGTCCTTTTTAATTCGGGATCTAAAGATATAGACTCTAAGTTCAGGGATCTCCGACCAAGCAGACACCAAACAAACAGCACTACTATAAACTAACTAGCAGAAACAAAAGAATAAAATAAAGTACAAATAACAAATAACAATAAAATAATATAAAATAAAATAAATGCAAAAACAAAAAGCTTAATACTCACAAAATGGGCCAAAAAAAATTGGCAATTTTTTTATATTTATATTTTTTATAGGCAATTGCAAATAAAAACAAATAAACAAAAATAAAATTGCAAAAATAAAAATAAAACAAAAATGCTAACTAAATTAGTAGAAAAACAAAATCAATTCAGACAAAAATTTATTTTTCACAAACAAAACAACTCCCCGGCAACGATGCCAAAAACTTGTTGTGAGTTTTAAATTACTCACAAGCGCACGAGTCGTTTGCAATATAGTGTTGTGCAAGTGCGAGGTTGAATCCACAGGGAATTGCGTTGTGAAAATATATTTTTATCTAAACTAACCCTATTTTAACCTAGTTCTGAATTTTAGATTGTATCTTGCAAAGAAATATAAACTAAACTAAATTGATTTAAAAACAACTGATAAAAACACTAAGGTTTTCTGAATCCACCCCACCAAAGTAAAGCATATAACTTCATGTTCTATATAAAAATAATCTATCAAATCATTCCATGAATCCACCATTATACAAATCATGGCGAATACCCAAATTAAACCAAAACCATCCAACGTATCTGTTTAATTCACAAATCATAATGGATATCCAATCTAATTTGAATGATCCGCCATATCCGGTAGATGAAACACAAGGAATATCTAATTTAACAATTTAAAAACAATCAATCATAAGAGTTTACTCAAACAATTGAAATAGAACATTTATACTAAAAATATCAGAATTGTACGAACATATGTGAAAATATAATGCTAAACAATGGCGAAGCTTCATCTTCAACCTTAGATAAAGATTTTAGCCTCGCATAATTATGAACATAATTTTCACAATTACAGTGCTAAACATTTAAACTTTAAAACTTAAAATAAATTAAAACTAACAATACATGGATAGAGAGATTCCACTCGCAGCTATTGTGCGATACTTCCCCTCTTGGTAGCAAAGCCTTCGAGATCCACCAGAATGCTAACAGAAGTCCTCCAGATTGCACACCCATTTGATGAAGTGAAATGGGGCTTTTATAGGAGAACTCCATGAGTGCAATATGTTTCTAATCCGATGTGCGATGTGGGATATAGAAGGTGCTTCCAACCGATGTGGGATGTGGGATTTAAGCCTTCACATGCCCTTCAAAACTTCTGCCCACGCTGAAATCTCGCATAGCCTCACCTTTGTCTACTAAAACTGCCATAATTTTCTCGAAAAAAATCATATTTATGAGCCGTAGAATTTCCCAAAAAATAAACATCTGGATCTTTCCAAACATATATGGTTCATATCCTAGTTCTTCCTGAATCATTACAGTTTAATCCACAAAATTCACTTCTGCCACGCTGAAATCACTCACAGCTTGACCTTTGTCTACTAAAATTGCTATAACTTTCTCTAGAAAAATCATATTTATGAGCCATAAATTCCCCAGTAAATAGACATCCGGATTTTTCCAAGCATATATGGCTCATCTCCTGGTTCTTCCTGAATTAATACAGTTTAATCCACAAAGATGACTAATCTGTACGGGCAATTCTGACAATTTAGTAAAACTCCTTTCCAAGTGCTTGTAAACCTGTAAAACAATAAAAAAAAAACTCAAAGTAACAAATTCCTAAGCTAACAAATGTAAATTAAGGGTGCAAAATATGCAATATTTGGCATTCATCACTCTTCTTGATCAAAAAGAGTTTGGTTTACTATGATGGAGGTGATTTTTGTTCCCATATTCCTCTTAACACATTGGTGGAAAGTAGAGCCTATGAGATTGTGCTTGTTGAGCCATGGTTGCCCAAGTAGGATATGATAACTTGTATTGATGTCTAGTCTAAAGAATCTAGTAAGGGATTGAATGGACCTTACTCACAATTCTAACTGCACAAGACCCAAAGTAAGTTCAGAATGACTACTAAAACCTGAAATGGTAGTGTCAGACATGATTATGTGATTTCGGGGAACGCATACAACAGTAAGCATTTTGAGAGGAAAGAAGTTGATTATGATCTTGTGTCCACCTAGGCTTTATAGACAAGGGTATCATTGATTTGAGCTTCAAGATACAATGGTCGTCTATGATCTAGATAGGGTACCTTTATATCTTCATCGGTGAAAGTGACTGCATTTTTAGTCTCAAGATAGGCGCGACGTGCATGAGTTTCTCAGTGTAGCATTCAGTTCCATAGCTAGTAGAGATAGTTATGAGTGCTTATGTGCTGCTCAATCCAGGTTGTTAGAGTAAAGATTTAAATATGGAGTTGTGTTGTAGAGCACAAATAATTGTTGTTTTCATGATCTGGGTGTTGGATGATTCTTGAGTAGAATCTGGATCTCTAGAGCCACTATGGACAATCATAGCAATAGCCTCTTTATGGTGCGACAGTGGTTTTTCTTTGATATTTTGTCTTTTTTATGGTAGTTATAGACTACCATCTTTGAGTTTTAGCATGAAAGATTATCCTGATAATCATGCACAGTGGGGTGGAATGACCCATTATTTGATGAAATTTGCAGTAACGAATATCTCTCTTGTTTTCCTCCGTAGGCTCAATTATGGGTTGTGGTAACTTGATAGTTTCGTTAATAACCATTTCATTAAAGATAGCATTAAGCCCATATTTGTTGCATGGTATTTGAGGGTATACTTGGAAGTTTTTTCTCTTTTTGAGATTTAAGGCTTCTATTGTAGAGTTAACCGTGGCTAGAACTTGATGATAATTTTTTTTGTCATGCTTCCAGCTTCTGCTCATAGGGGCAATCTTAATAGAGTCTATCATTTTTTTGGCTGCTTCAAAGAGTTAGACAAGCTGCTTGATGTCGAAGTTCTCTAGCACAGCTCAATAGTCAAGAATCATGTTGTGGATACAAATTTCCACCAAGCTGCCTTCATCATGATCTTCATAGCAATCAAAGACCATGTCTCTGAACCTTCAAACATAGTCAAACAACTTTTTAATGTTACTTTAGCGAGTACTGTTGAGGATGGTCACTCTTTCTTCATTTTAGAAATATTTTCTGCAAAAGTGAGACGTCATTTTTTCTTAGATTTTGATGGAACCAGGTGCAAGAGTTGCATACCAAGTGTATGCATGATCCGTTAGAGACTTTAAAAATTTGTGCAGCCATAGATCATGGTCTTCGACATGAGCACTAAGTCAGTCAATAAACATACGGATGTGCTCCTTGGGGTTTACTTTTCTACCATTAAACAATGAGAAAGTAGGTGACTCATACTTCTTAGCATAAGCTTTTAGCAATAAATCAACAAAATATAGAGGTATTGGTATGAATGCAAGATTTTCTGTTGTAGGCTTATTTTTCTCCTTCTCAAAGAGAGTTAGGACTTCAACTTGGGTCATGTACCCAACAGGAGTTGGTTCAATTTGTAGAGTGGTCAAATTGGTTAATGCTCATTGATGAGTCTTTTTTCAAGATTCTTCAGCTATAGTGTAGGGTACAATATCAGGTTTTGGTGTGGTAGAGATTATGTTCTTTAGTTCTTGAACAGTTTTCACCAACTTAATCTGACTTTGATGAATGGTCTTGATGATAGAGATAAGGGCAGGAAAAGGCTGCTATGATGATCCAAGATCTTCTTGTTGCGATTGTTGACTAGTATTTTGTGAGAAGTTGTCACCATCATCGAGGTTTATATCGTCGTCTGCTTAAGATTCTCATTTCAATGCTTGTCATGTTTCTGGGCTTCCTTGGATGAGGCATTCTGGATACAAAAACAACCCGATCCCTAGTGGAGTCGCCAATTATGTTGGAAATGGATTTTTCTGTTCTATAACACTTGTTTGAAAGGGCACATTTGTTGGCAATCTAGTGGCCCTAATTGGGATCAATGAGTGCTCGGTTGCCTAGGATTGTGTTCTCTGCACTCAGTCTGGTCCTTTAGTCTAGGATCACAGATAACCTACCGCAGTAGATACAACTCACTCTAGGTTCTCGTGTTACCAAGCCTAAGATTGCACCAAAACACTTATTGTGCTAGGGTGAATCCTGTTGTTTTGGCTTGCCTATAAATACAGTTTAGAAGACCAGAAAATACAAACAATATAATAATAATAATGTTAACCTTCAATAAAGAGAATAAAATACGTGTGTGTGATTAGGGAAAAGAGAAATGTAGTTACTTATTAGGGCATGCACCGTGTACTAGATCACTATAGAAGGGTCTCAAAGTAGCACTGTAGCGATATTGCTACAATCGCGCTGGTACTACAAGCGCGTTGATACTACAAGCACACTGGTACTACAGCTGCGCTTCTAGATGAAAATCATGAGTTGGTTTTTGTTGGGAAAACTTGTGTTCTGCAGTCTTTGCATGCATCGTAGATGTCTCAGAACACATTAGCTAGGAAGAATAGGATCACGGAACAAATGCAAAATATTAAAGGTATTTACATGTCTAGAAAATTTCATGGTTTGTGGGAGGTTTTCTGGGTGTTTTATATGTTTGTGTAGGCTCTACATAGCTGCAGAAGAAGAGAAATTCTTGAGAGAAACTTCTGGAAGATGATCTGAAAGCCACCGTTTTGGTACTTTATCTTTGGATGCAAAAAAAAATAGCTTTTTTGACGTGTTTAATTGCTTCTTCTAGGACAAACAAGGTTGTTGAAGGCTTTTGTAAAATAAGAGAAGGATTTTTGTAGGTGTTTATGGTATTTTATAGGCTTAAAAGCTGTTGCTCTGCTCTACTTAATTTTTGCACACTTAATGCTCTGTTTTAGCTCCATTGTGGTTTTTTATAAAGAAGAAGAGAGAGTTATTTATAAGCATAGAGATGGCTCTTTCCCTTTGATCTAGTGGTTCCTGGACCCCAAAGTAACCTTTCCAGCCCTCGAACCTTTCTCTGCAACTCAATTTTGAGGATCTCAAACAAAATCTACTTACTGCTATAAGCATGTCGCCATCACATCACTACCATTTCCCACCTTGTCTCCCGGACCCTTTCTTTTATCCTTTAGTCTTAACCTTAATCCCATGGAGAATTAGAGGAAATAATGGCAGTTGCAGCAAGTTGGAGTTTTCTTGGTGGAAGAGACATGCTAAGCGACCATTACCTTTTAGGATGGAAGCATCTCACGATGGTCAATAGGGAGGTGGAGTGTTCAGGTAGATAAAGGTGATGGAAATGTGATGACGGTGGATTAAGGCTTGATGACTCTGATTTGAACCTTACTGAAGGTTTAGATTGAACCAAATTGGATTTCAATTTAGTAAGGACTAAATTGCATAATTACAAAGATGTTTTCGTAAGAAAATGGATACTGCCACTGTTGTAACTCGAAAACAGATTGTCCAACCAATGAATGATGTGTGCATTATTAAAATTGTCTTTCAAACACCTAAACTTTCAAATGATTTGCGATGTATATTAAAAGTGTCCAAATCACTTATGACTCATAATCCACGTGCCACCTATGTGCATGGGCAACGCTACGTTGAACGATGGGGGTTGATCGCCCGCTCAAGCTTTCCAAAAAATAGCCCTTAGTCACATACAACTCAAAGCAAACCTCATTTGCTTTGGCCTTTCACTTTTTTCGTATTTTTAACTTCTTTAATTCGTTAAAAGGGATCAGTTAGTGTGGGATTTATCTTCCTATTATTTTAACTTCTCTAATTGTTTAATAATAATCATATCTTAACATGCCTGCATTGGGCTTTCTTGAATTTCTTTTTTTTTTTTGTAATTATAGTTTTATATATTTCTCTCTTTTTATTTCAAAGATTCGACCTAATTAATGATAATTATATTATTAAAATATATTATATATCTAAATATTATGTTTGTAATTGTTTTTCTCGTTCCATTTTTTGGTTCTCTTATAGTCTAATTTCATATTGAAATCACAAACTCTTGTGAATCAAATGATTAAGGTTAATAAACATTATATTTGGTTGTTACAATATGTTAATACCCATTTGATTTGCTTGGGCAAAATGATTCTAATTAACATACCTTATATTATATCAAATTGTTAATCTATATCATTAAGTTAAAAACCTCTTACATATTTCTACGTTTTAAAATTAAGGTCTAGTTTTAATCTTTGCCTATATATCATTCATATCAAAAGTCAAGATAAATGATTAAGAATACCGATTATAACCCTTTACTTCAATACTCTTTAGGTAATTTAAGCTTTCCAAAAACAAAAGTTAGGTTAAACACAAAAAAAAGAAAGTTTTAAGAAGAATCAGATGTTAGAAAATATCTTTGGATGTAAAATGTCTCTCAAAATCCAGGAAACATTCATGTTAAATCACCAAGAATGAACAGATTAATATATGAAAATGTTCATGAATCCATGACAGTCAATTACTCTCTAGAGCCGTGCAGTATGTCTTCCAGATCAACATGTTCTCTTAGAGAATCCTTTGTTTTCTCTTGTTCTCTCTCTGATGATGGGATGTCAAAGAATAGAATAGAATAATACTGATACGTGTGATCTGGGGACCATAACCTCTATTAATAGATAACTTCTCTGTTATCTTTTGGAATTTCTATTTTAGCCCATCATAAAAATAGAAATTACTCTTAAGTATCTACACATTAAAGGCCGACACCCTATTAGATATATTAAAGCCCAAATTATCTAAACCTTAGTAGACCACTTTAAATGGGCTTAACCTTAGATGACAGTCTACAACACATAATTATTCACATATAAGCCCAATGTTGGATTAGGGATCCAACAATCTCCCACTTGGGCTATATGTGTAACTTTAAAATTATGCATTGCAAAATAATAATCATATGAGCTCTACTTTGTTGTCATTACTAAAATGTATCTATAACCAATCTGGTCCATCAATCATACCAACATAGGATCAAAGTGTCCTTCGTTACATCTTTCGCAACTCGACTCATCAATGGTCATTATGCCAATACAACTAAATGACATGGATCATGATGTAGATGTGTAGCATGGAAATTTCATATAATGTAATCTTAACATGCCTATTTCCAACCGGTCCACTCTTAAGCCTTGGTGAGATCAATCCATACCAAAATCAGAGTGTAAATAAACCAAAACTTTATTTCTGCAGAAAATAACTTTAAAATATCCATAAACTAAAACAACTAAAAAATATGTCTATATCATAAAAGCATCTAAAATTACAAACTCCCACCAGAACCGAATACCCTCAAATGACATGACACCCATATGAGCAGTGTGTTCATGAAACACATTGGGTGGCAATCCCTTAGTAAGCGGATCCGCAATCATGGAGTTTATACCGATATACTCTATAGATAACTATCCACTTTGAACTCTTTTTTTAACAACTAGGAACTTAATGTTTGTATTCTTTGACTTCGCTGAGCTCTTGTTGTTATTGGAATATAGAACTGCTGACTTATTGTCACAAAATAACTTGAGTGATCTTTCAATACTGTCCATTATACGCAGCCCCATGACAAAATTTCGCAGCCATATTCCGTGATTAGATGCCTCATAACACGCTATGAACTCTGCTGCCATGGTAGAAGAGGCTATAAGAGATTGTTTAGCACTCTTCTAGGAGATAGCAGCTCCAGTTAGCAGGTAAACATAGCTCGATGTAAATTTTATACTATCTTGGCATCCAGCAAAATCGAAGTCAGTATACCCAATGATCTCAAGTTGATTTGACCTCCGATACGTGAGCATGCAGTCTTTTGTTCTCTGTAAGTACTGCAAGACCCGTTTAGTTGCTTTTCAATGGTCTACTCCTGGATTACTTAAATATCTACCCAACATCCCAGCAATGTACTCAATATTCGGACGCGTACAAACATAAGCATACATCAGACTTCCTACTGCTGACGCATTAAGAATCTTCTGCATTTCCTTTTCCTCAAAATCATTCTTAGGGCACTGATTGAGACTAAACTTGTCTCCTTTTGCCACAAGGGGTATTACTTGGTTTGCAATCCTGCATGCCGTATCTCTTGAGAACCTGTTCGATATAGTTTTTTTTATGATAATCCAAGAATACATCGAGAGTGATTCCGGTGTATCTTTATACCTAATACAAAAGAGGGTCACCAAGATCTTTCATCTCAAAATTCTTAGCTAGAAATATCTTGGTTTCGTGCAATAAGCCTATATCGTTGCTGGCAAGCAAAATGTCATCGACATATAAAACCAGAAAATTATACTTGCTCCCACAGAACTTATGGTATATGCAATCATCGACCAAATTCATCTCAAAACCGAACGAGATGATCAATTGATGAAACTTGAATTACCATTGTCGAGATGTTTGCTTGAGCCCATAGATGGATTTCTTAAGTTTGCAAACCATATTCTTTGGATCTCTCGACACAAAGTTTTCTGGTTGCACCATACAGATCGTCTCATCAATGTTTCCATTGATAAACAGTCTTTACATCCATCTGATGTAGTTCAAGATCGAAATGCGCCACCGATGCCATAATAGTCCTGAAAGAGTCTTTTGAAAAAACTAGAGAGAAAGTCTCTTTATAATCGATGATTTCTTTCTGTGTAAAGCCCTTAGTGATAAGACGAGCCTTGTACCTTTCCACATCGCCTTTCGAATCCCTCTTGGTCTTAAATATCCATTTGCAACCAATGGGTTTCGTACCTTCTGGCAATAGGAAAATATCCTACACATCATTGTCCTTTATGGACTTAATCTCCTTATTCATGAAATCAATCCACTTTTGAGAGTTAGAACTTTCCATGGCTTGACGGAAGTTGATTGGATCATCTTCCATCACTCCAATGTTAACCTCATGTTCTTGAGGAATACAATGTAGTCATCTGGCACTGCACTTCTCCTTTCTCTAGTGGATCTTCTTAATGGCATAGGCTCTTGAGATGGTAGAGTTTATTCTTCTAGATTAATTTCTTGAATGAGAGGTTCTCTGATATTGTCTTGAACAAAGTCAGGAATGGAATCCTGATCAATGCCAATAACACCTATGAGAATATCAACATATTCCTCCTCAAAGATAAAGTCTATAACTGTATCTCCCCCCACAAACTTGAAATCCTCGAAGAATCGGGCATCTCCCGACTCGCAAATTGACTTAGTCGTGGGATCATAAAACTTGTACTCCTTGGATCTTTCAAAGTACCCAATAAAATAGCAACTCATAGTTTTTTAGTCCAGTTTCTTTTCATTGGGCCTGTAAGGCCTTGCCTCAGCTAGACATCCCCAAATGTGCAAGTGCTTTAAATTAGGCTTCTTGCCCGTCCAAAGTTCATAAGGGGTTTTGGTAGTCGCTTTAGTTGGAACCTTGTTAAGGATATATGCTGCAGTCTTAAGCACTTCTCTCCAGAGTGATTCTGGTAAGGTAGAATGATAAATCATACTCCTCACCATGTCTTTAAGCATCATGTTTCGTCTTTCAGCAACACTATTCATAGTGGGCAAACTCGGCATAGTGTATTGTGGGACGATACCGCATTCTTCTAGGAATTTAGCAAATGGTCCTAGACGTTGTTCACCTGAACCGTCATATCTACTATAGTACTCACCACTACGGTCAGATCTGACAGTTTTGATCCTTTTGCTGAGTTGGTTCTCAATTTCAGCCTTAAATTTTTTGAACATATCCAGTGATTGTGACTTTTCATGAATGAGATATATGTAGCCATATCTGGAATAATCATCTATGAATGTTATAAAATATTGTTAACCATTCTAAGAAACCGTAGGAAATGGCCCACAAATGTCTATATGTATAAGTTTTAAGACATCCAAAGTCCAGTTGGCTTCAAATATCTTTTTATTGGTTTGTTTCCCCTTTATGCAATTAACAAAAATATCAAAATCTGCGAAATCTAAGGGGTCTTTATACCTCATATACTTAATTGCAGGGATTCATTAAATGAAGCAATTGTATCAATCAAATAAAGATTATCATAACCTAAAAAAGAACCGAAACCAACCAATTTCGAATCATGAAACAAACTAAATTTTTCATTCCTAAATGAACAAGAATAACCAGATTTGTCCAAAACAGAAATAGAAATCAAATTTCGTCTAAAAGACGGTACAATAAATGTCTCATTAAGATCCAAATAAATTTTAGTCTTTAATAATAATCTAAATTTTCCTATTGCCTCAACTTGAACCGTCTTGCCATTGTCCACATAGATGTATCTTTCACCATCACTTGGCTTTTGGCAACTCAGGCAACCCTGCATAGACACACTAATGTGAGTTGTTGCACCAGAATCTATCCACCACGTGTGTCTAGGTACCGAAGTTAAATTAACCTCAGAACAAACCAAATTAATAAGCACACCTTTCTTAGTACGCCATGCGTGGTTGTTGGTGCAATACTTCTTCACATGCCCTTCAACATCGCAGAAGAAACAACCAATACATTTCGGTTGACTCGGTTTCTTTTGAGGTATCATATCTGTAGCTTCCTTATCCTTTTTTTTTTGTTTCCCTTATCCTTGTTCTTAAAGGTTGAGGCTAGGTGAGCACTCTATGTCTTATCTTGTTTCAATCTTTGCTCTTCCTGAACACAATGTGAGATGAGCTCATTCAGAGACCAAGTCTCTTTCTAACAATTGTAGCTCACCTTAAACTGGCTAAACTGTGTCGAAAGGGATATCAGAACTAGATGTACTAGCAAGTCCTCAAAAAGTTCTAGCTTAAGTGCTTTCAACCTTGAAGCAAGATGAGACATCTCGATGATGTACTCCATGATATTGCCTCTACCTTTGTATCTCATTGAAATTAGACTTATCAAGAGCGTACCTATTTCAGCCTTTTCGTTCTTGACAAACTCTTTTCAATGTCTGAAAGGAACTCCTTAGTCGTAGTAATCTTTTCAGACATTGTGCCCCTGAATGCTTCCGGAATGGCTTTCTTCATGATCATCATACACATGCGATTTGATTTCTCCCACCTTTCCATATCCCTCTTTTCATCAGAGGTACTCTTATCCGTAAGAGGTGCATAAGAATCAGCCCTTAACGCAAGGTCGAGATCCATGACTCCGAGAATTATCAAGAGGTTCTCTTGTCATGACTTGAAATTTGTGCCATTTAGCATAAAAATAGAGTTGATGTTGGCAGTAATATTAGTAGAAGTGGTTGTAGTTGAATCTAGAGAACAACAAACAAACAAAACAAGCTTACTTATAACAGAAATAGCAATAAAATTTAAATAGTGGTAAATCCCATCTCAAGATACCGGGCACACCATTAATATTTTGTCTTTGAACAAAATATAAATTTGTAAGTGATATCTTGGCATAGTAATCAAACACTGATAATAAGAAATATGCCGAACAATAAATTTTCCTTTGGGCCGACGTATTGTTCACATGAAAAAACGGAATAATCATCATATGTTTATTACCCCAGGTGCCCATGCAATTCTGTTAAATATCAACCTTCCTTTAGGCCAGTCAATATTCACATAAGTTACATGCACACAACCATTTATATTCCAAAACAAATTAATTTCCACAAGAGATGTCACTTTGGTGACATGTTGCTTCACTTAATTCATTCCAAAATATATATAAACATACCAATATTTAAAATTAAATTGCACCAAAATTGACCCAAATTTTTTTTTTGGATCAAAGTCAACGCCGGTCAACCGAAGTTAACGCCCTTACCTTAAAACGACATGTTGTTTTCGTCAAAACCCAAAAAAAATGACACATTGTTTTCTCAACTCAAAGAAATGACACGATGTTTTGGTCGTCCTTGACCTCCAACCGGGTCGCAAAATCTGAATCGCGACCCGAAACTTGACCCGACCATATCTTGGCCTCCGAAACTCCGTTTTCGACTATTCAAAATGGATTTTTCTCACTTTTTTAATTCCCAACTGATCTATGGCAACAAATCAACCAAATTCTCAAAAAAAGAAAAATAAAATTTCATTACTTTCTTTAAACGAACCCTGAATCCATGACAATCAATTACTCTCTACAGCCGTGCGGTATGTCTTCCAGATCAACACGTTCTTTTAGAGAATCCTTTGTTTTCACTTTCTCTCTATGATAATGGGATGTCAAAGAATAGAATAATAATAATACTAATACGT
Organism: Bretschneidera sinensis; assembly: GCA_023935145.1. NCBI lineage: Eukaryota > Viridiplantae > Streptophyta > Magnoliopsida > Brassicales > Akaniaceae > Bretschneidera > Bretschneidera sinensis. Next base: position 54,606,317 of record CM043702.1, on the reverse strand, counting down.
GTGATCTGGGGACCATAACCATTATTAATAGATAGCTTCTCTGTTATCTTTTGGAATTTCTATTTTAGCCTATCATAAAAATAGAAATTATCCTTAAGTCTAAGGCCCACACCCTATTAGATACATTAAAGCCCAAATTACATAAACCTTAGTAGACTACTTTAAATGAGCTTAACCTTATATGATAGTCTACAACACATAATTATTCACATATAATCCCAATGTTGGATTAAGAATCCAACATCAAAAGCTAAAAATAGATTATTAAAAACTTAAGGATCATTTAATTGTAAAAAAATATTTTTCGTTTTTCATCTTCATTTACTTTAATACTTTCTTCAACATTTGTACATTCTTAACATAATTAAAAAAAAAACAAAACTTTTTAGTTTGGCGTCCCTTTAACATAATTTTTAGTAAATGCTAAACAACATTTAGTTTCACAACAATTTTACTAAAAATTGTTTTAAAATCATATTTGACTCTGACTCAGAAGCTGTAGAAGAGCCAAATAGGATTGTACCATCCGCCCTCCAACTTAAAATATCTAGCTCCACCCTGCCTATGTGGCACTACATCAAATCTCTATACCTTCCGTACGATTACCCCACATATCATCCCCAAAATTGGTGATGTGGCTTGGGGTCCACATACGTAATAATTAATTAATTAAATAAATAAATAGGAGAAAAATGAAATTATGGATTAAAAAGCTCATACCATAGGTTTTTTGGGGGATGATTTACCTTCCCTCTAATCATAACCCATTGGTAAGTCTTGATTTTCCTTCGTTCATGTCTTTTTGGAGGCCTCCATGTTTCGTTAGGCCTCTTGGGCTTTTCATGCTTTGTTAGCCACTTGAGTTTTTCATGTGCTATTGGGCCATGTCTTGTATATTAGCGTCTTTGGGCTTTATAATGTTATGTTAACCTCTTGGGTTTTTCATATTAGTTTCATCTCAATAAACTTGATCATGTAATGAACCTTTATGGTCTTATCATGGTGGTTTCGCATTAACAAACTTTATCGTATAATGGGCTTCATGGGCTTATCATATTAGTTTTGTCTTAATGAACTTTATCATATAATAGGCCTCTATGGGTTTATTATGGTAGTTTTGCTTCAACCCGTTTATCATGTAGTGAGCCTCATGAGTTTATCATATTAGTTTTGCTTCAATAAGCTTTATCATGATTTTGGTTTTTAATGGGTCTTTGTTTGATATGGTAGCCCAAGCTTTGATAAATATTATGTTTGCTTTGTATGAGTGTTTGGGTGATTTTGAGAATCTTTGTCACTCAATAATTGTTTGACACATGATGCGAAAAAAAATAAGTGTCAACATTGAAAAAATATGGGTGCCTTAGATTAAAAATAGGTCAAATGGTTAATTTTTTTTCCGTTTTACCAAAGGGTGTTGTTGATGTTAAATGGATTTTAATGTTGACGTTTATGTAAAAATGACCTTTGTAGCTCTTGTCCTCCACCTCAATGTTGTTCAGATTAGCATTTTATCACTAAATTGACGTAAGGTCTCAATATTGTTAATTTAATAAGTTTCATGACTCAATTGCAACAATCGATATAGTTTGGGACCAAATTGAAATAGTAAAGTTAAAGGATTAAAATTAGATTTTATTTGTATTTTTTACTATAATTTTTATTAACATTAAATAATTTTTAACTTCATAATATTTTTTTTAAAAAATCATTTTAAAATCATTTTTGTGTCTAAGAAGCTAGATCAAATAGACTATTAAGTACATTTTGTTGTAGTTTTACATGGAAAATGTTTCTCTCTTTTCATGAAAGCATCTTAAAATGTTTTTATCTTCTTAACTTTTTAAAATTAAAATACTTGAGTTTTATTAAAACACAAATTAAAATATTTTTATTACTAAAATTACTATTAAAATCTGCAACAACCAGTTTTTAACTTAATGACTAATGTTTTAAATCAAATGCACTTGAATCCGTTTTGGTTTTGAAAAAAAAAAAACTATCAGACGCAGTAACAAAAGGGCAACTATTCTTCGGTTTCTAAATTCTCAATAATCTATTAATTTCTTATGAATCTGATAACTCAAACGACACACCTTCAGCAACATGGATCGGGTCCTTCATTCTGGGTGGGTTACCAGGCCCATCGCCTCCCTTCAACTAAAAACCTTGCTCAAAGCATGACTGTTTGCTCACTTAAAAAAAACAAAAAAAAAAAAGGAAGAAAAACGAGCCGACAGAACACCTGATACCAAGATCCCAAGTCTGCCTCTTAAATCTTTTTTTCCTCAATTCCTCCCACTTTCTCAGCAACCAAACACCATGACCTACCGCTTCCAAAACCTCCGGGGCGCCCCCTACGGGGAGGCAATGCAGTAATAACCCAAAACACCCAACTAATCTCACCGGTCGGTAACCGGGTCTCCGTCACTGATCTCATAAAATCTCAAACCATAACACTCCCCGTCCAATCATCATCCAACATCTGTCGGCTGGCCGCCTCCCCTGACGGTACCTTCCTCCTCACTGTCGACGAGAACAACCGCTGCCTCTTCATCAACGTCCCTCGCCGCGTGGTCCTTCACAGAATCACATTCAGAAGTAAAGTCAATGCGTTGAAATTTAGTCCCGACGGAAAGTTTATCGCGGCGGGTACAGGTAAATTGCTCCAAATTTGGCGGTCTCCAGGATTTAAGAGGGAAGTTTTTGCTTTTGAGTTAGTTAGAACTTTTTCTGATTGTGATGATAAGGTTGTTGCTATAGATTGGAGTTTGGATTCTGATTATTTGCTTGTTGGGTCAAAAGATTTGACTGCGAGATTGTTTTGTGTTACAAAATTAAAGGGTGTGCTAAATAAGCCCTTTTTGTTTCTGGGTCATAGAGATACTGTTGTGGGTTGCTTTTTTGGCGTTGATAAAAAGACTAGCAAGGTAAATAAAGTTTATACAATTGCGCGTGATTGTTATATTTTTAGTTGGACATATAATGGAAATGATGGTAAATTAGATGAATTTGTCGGGGGAGTGAGCACCCTCACCGTGTACGCCGGAGAGGGATGGGGAGGAGAATTTGGTGGGTGGTGGTGATGGTAATGTGAAAAAGAGGAAGGATTTTGATGGTAAAGATGATAGTTTAGAGGAACAAGTAAGATATTTGCATAGAGGGAAATGGGAGTTGTTGAGGAAGGACGGGTTTATGCAGGCGCCAGCAAAGGTGGCCCTATGTGATTTATCATAGGGGGCTTGATCTTGTGGTGGTGGGGTTCTCGAATGGTGTTTTCGGGCTTTATCAGATGCCAGGTTTCGTTTGTATTCAGTTGCTGTCAATGTCGAGGGAGAAGATTACAACCGCAGTATTCAATGAACTTGGGAATTGGTTGACATTTGGTTGTGCAAAGCCAGGGCAGTTGTTAGTGTGGGAGTGGTGATCAGAGAGCTATATATTAAAGCAGCAGGGGCATTACTTTGATGTGAATTGTCTTGCTTATTCACCAGATTCACAGCTCCTGGCTACTGGGGCTGATGATAATAAAATCAAGGTAAGGAGATTTTGATGGTTTCAGTCAAATCGCCTTCTAGTTCAAATTTTGCCATCAGTGATTAAATTTTCTTTGTATATTCACGTTCACTGTTAAATGTTTCTGCTGGATATTTCAGTGTTACTGTTGCATATATAGTCTGTACATAAGAATTTGTTTGTGCGTGTTTTTAATTTCCACTTTGCTTGGATATATGGATTATATATTTGCAAATTATTTGTGATTCTATTTGGGCTTGTAAAATTCATATTTGCTACATTTTGATTTATATGCATGATTCTGCTGCCGAATACCATCCATTCAGAAGTTGTGGGTGTTTTCTCAATTTGACTGTAACTGCTTATAGTTTTTGCTGATAATTCTTACTTTCTGGCAGTTAAAAGGGCTCATATATCTTGTTGTATTAGTTCTGGTTTATCTAACACCATTCTCACTTCCCTGTACTCAAGGATTTGCTAGCATTATTCATACGCCCTTACAGATATGTGCAAATTACCTTTGCTTTGTTTCTCATCGTGCCAGTTGATAAGTGTTTTAGAAGGCATAATGTGATATGGTACTAGATTTGAGATAATTAGTTACTATAATAGTTTCTAACTTTCTATTATCTACAGTTCATAATACCGAACTATTTCATCCAAACTGTATTGTCAAACATTATATTCAATTTAGTTTTCGACCATCAGGAATCATTGTTAGGGACTTGTGCAACAAGTTTCTTTTGTTTTATAAATATAATGATCCTGAAGCTTTGTATCTTTGTGTTATGTGTTATCATGGGCTGAATGTTTGTCTTTGGTTGCCTTTCCTCCTTTAAGTTCATAGTGGAACTCCAGTTCAAGTATTAATGACTATTTGTTACAAGTTTGGACCGTTTCTTCAGGTTTCTGCTTTGTCACATTCTCGGAGCACACTAATGCAGTCATTGCTTTCTATTTTATGGCTAACAACCATTGTCTCTTAAGTACCTTCTTTGGATGGGACTGTTCGTGCATGGGATTTGGTTTGCTATCGAAATTTTAGGGCATTTACTACCTCTTCTTCTAGACAATTTGTTTCCTTGGCAGTGGATCAAGGTGGAGAAGTTTTTTGTGCCGGAACACTTGATTCATTTGAGGTACTTTGTTTATTTCTGATTAATTTTGAAACAGTATGCCCTGATTATTTACTTTTCCTGACAGTTTTCTTCCTTTACATTTCAATCATGATATAGATTTTGTATGGTCGATGAAGACTGTCCGTTTGTTGGATATTCTTAGTGGTCATGAAGGTCCGGTTCATGGATTAATGTTTTCTCCTACAAATGTGAGTTAACTTGTGTTCTCTCTGTTTCCTTGCACTGGTTAAATTTATATTTCTGATTCTTAGGTGTTTTATTTTTGTAACAAGTATGATTTTCATCTGAGATTTTAGAGTGATTTCAACCAATATGAAGCACATACCCACTTATTTTGGTTTGTTAGTCACAGTTTTTCTTTCATCTATGTGTAGGCAGTCTTGGCTTCATCATCATGGGACAAAACTGTTCGGTTGTGGGATGCTTTTGAAGGGAAAGGCGCTGTTGAAACATTTCCTCACACACATGATGTTCTCACAGTTACTTATCGTCCAGATGTAAAGCAGTTGGCTTGTAGCACACTTGATGGACAGATTCATTTCTGAGACCCAATAGATGGCTTATTAATGTACACCATAGAGGGCTGTAAGAATATTTCAGGAGGGTATCTCATGAGCGATCGTAGATCAGTAGCTAACTCGAGTTCAGGAAAGTGCTTCACACTGCTGATGGGAGTTATATATTAGCTGGAGGAAGTAGCAGATACATCTGTATGTATGATGTAGCTGATCAGGTTAGTTTGCTAATTTTTGTTGAAATTTTAGGCTTTTCACATTTTTGAATCTCATATTGTTTGGTATTTGTTTCTGGACCATATAAACCATTTCCTGTTGTTGCATGAAAATTTCCTGTCTTTCTGCGTATCATCGCTCTCATAAAATTTTATTATGTATGTGGCGGGTCTGTGGGTGATTGATGATGATAACAGCGACGCAGAAGGTGTTGATAAACAAACCCGAGGAAACTTAGGTTATGATTTACCAGGATCCATGCTTAATCGTGGAAGGCCCATTATTCGAACAAAATGCCTTAGAATTGCACCCACTGGAAGGAGCTTTGCAGTGGCAACAACGGAGGGGGTTCTAGTTTATTCAATTGATGAATCCTTTATCTTTGATCCCACCGATCTTGACATAGATGTTACACCAAAGGTACCTTTTTCTTTTTCTCCTGTCTAAATCTGTGGAAACCTACAGTTTCTATTTTGCAAGAGAATTGCTTTTTGATTAATTGATTCATGAGAAAACAGAAGTGTTGTTTTTTTCTCCCCCGTTTTCAAATTTAACTTACTGATCTTCAAGGTTTAGTGGTCAATAGCAGTAGCTTTCTACTAATTTTGTTTTTTTTAATTAATTATTTATTTATAGTCCTTGATACATTATTATGTAGGCTGTTGATGCAGCAATAAATGAGGATCAACCAAATAGAGCTTTAATTCCTAGCCTGCGATTAAATGAAGATTCTCTTATCAAAAAATGCATTTTTGCTGTCGCTACAGTAACAATCGCTCTGTCGGCATTTAATTCTGAAACGGTTGTGACTGGTTTCTGTGGCAGGAACTTTGTAAAGGTCATGGTAACTCTCTATTCAGCAAAACTCCAGAAATCTTCTTCCAAAATCCATCAGGATTTGGCAGATACATGTTATTCCAATGAATATATGCTTTGATATTTATGTTCCGTGGGCACCAAGAATTGATGGAGAATATCACTGATTGGAACTTTGGTAAAATTGCTGAGATGGAAAGTACAATGTTTGCATCTTTGAGTGGCTTTGATAAATTTAAATGTGTTGAAAGGAAATTGTTTTTGGTCTGTTAAAACACCTGCTGACTGTAGCTGGTCTTGGCTCAAACTTTTAAGGTTAAGATCAGTGGCAAGACCTTTTATCAAGCATCTTTTGGGAGATGGAACCAGCACGTATCTCTGACTTGTGAACTGGCATCTGGTTGGTCCTTTGCTTGATAAATTTGGTATCTGATTAACCATGATTCTGCTTTGTCTGAGCTATCAAAAATTTCTGTTGTAGGCATTGACGTATTTAATGTATCAGATGCTAATTCATTGTAGTTTTGATGTATGTTGAAACGAAGCAAAGTCGATGGAAAATTTGACTTTCTTGAAGATCATTGCACAAAAAACTTTAATTAAATCTGCTTGAAGGCGTGAAGAGTAGAATCTCAAGAAATTAGGAGCTCCTCACCGGCGTGAAAAGTAAAATCTCAAGAAATTAGGAGCTCCTCATGGAAGGTGAGGTTATATTTGGGTCAAACTTCAAAAATTAAGCTACATGATGGGATGTAAACTCTTGCATCAGCTCAGTGGTTGGAAAAAGAAGAGAAAAATGAAAGCTTTACACCATGTTGAACTTAGCCTTCCGCTTTTGAGCAGTGTGCATTCAGCTACTCTGCCAGATCGATAAACTTAAAAAAAGGATTTTAGCATCGAAACCTCGATTAAGAATTCTCAAAAGAAAATAAATAAGCTACATTTATTGTAGAAAATGAATGAAGAACTCCAGCAAAACTTGACATAAATAAACTTATATCTCATTATTTTTTCAGCCATGACAACCAAAGAAAATAGAAAGTAATAACTACAATCTCTTTAAATTCAACAATGCTAACTTATTCAGACTTCTTGTTGGCAGCAAAATCTTTGAGCTTCTCCTTCAATTCACCCGTCTACAAAGAACAATTCATTGCGTTAGGGTGACCCAAAATAGGCTCCCCGGAAAAGAAAATGACTGATTTGAATAAGAGAACTAACCTGATGCATGTTTAGAATTATATCTGAACCTCCAATGAACTCCCCATTGATAAAAATTTGTGGAAATGTAGGCCAGTGGCTGCATAAAAGAGGAATGGCAATAATGAAACAAGCATATCAACCACATATTGTTTGTCTAAGGATGCCTTTAGGACACAAGGGTTATTGTTTGTTTTTCTTCATAATAAGATTCCATCTATGGGCCCATGTAATACTATTGTCCAAATATTAAAACTTAAGAACGGAAACCCATAGACACCAAAAGCATATGATGTTCTTTGTACAATATATGAAAGAGGATTATCAGAGTCTTAAACATACGCAATGGTTTGTGCTTGACACAGATATCCTGCCAAATTCAAACGAGGACAACAACCGCAAGGCTAAAGAAGAAACAGACATCCGTAATGGACATAATGAGTGTACGGAAGGCAGCAAAACAAGATTCCAACCCTCAATATGTTGATTCTTCATCAAAATATAACCTCATGCCCCATTGTAAAGTTAATTAACACTTCAAAGCAGTTTATTATCATGAAAAGACACCACATGAACAACAAATTGGAGACCTTAGAAATTTAAGTATGAGAGTATAATTGACCTATGGCTAAAATACCTGAAGGTTTTTACAGCACTTTTCAGCTCCGGATCTTCCAGAATATTTCTTGCACTTATGGGAACATCTGCATAGGGGATAACATGAAGAATACCACATGTATTAGATAGTAGAAATTTAAATAAATAAATAAAATACACTAAGAGAAAAGCAATTATGCAGAGGTCACAAGACCAACATCAAACATAACCCAAAAATCTGCTGCAATTTCACCATTTTCAATCCAATTTGGCTTCTGAGCAATAAATTGTATCAGACATTATCTAAATACCAATTGAATAACTAATTCATGAGTTGCAAAAACACTAACATTTTGAGTGTTGCAAAAGGGCTTATATCAATGAAGAAATCTCTTCCAGTAAACAATTTGGGTTATTTTTGCAATCCATCGAAAACCACTTCATTAAATATTAATAAATAGTGAAATATGTCAGTTACCACAACAGCACAACTCACAAACTCCTCTCTGTTATGCCTTTTCCTCCCTCATTTTTCACAGCAGCTCAGCCTCCTAATTTCTAGCAATAAGGCATAAGTTGACCTTAAAAAGTGTTTGTATATGTGTAGATAGGACTAACACATACACTCATGCTCACACACATACACCTGTACATATTAAATTTATTACTAAATGAGCTTAACCAGAGAAAGATGAAAATTCAAGTTAATAATTATGAAAGCTTACTGTATTGATTTAACACTTTTACTGCCAGCGAGCTGAATCCACATTGAGGAAATTCAGGCACTCCTTTCATGTAAATCATCACAGGGTTTTCCTTGACATCCTACACCAGAAGCTAATAACTATCAGTAAGATTATCGGATAAGAAAACCTTTGCCAAAATAACAAGAGACATTCAAGAGTTTATATATGCTTCATGATGTAAGAGACTCAGGACACATCTACCTGCTCAACAATATCCTTCAAGGACACAGCAGAACCACTGAGCTTATTGGTGGGTCTAAAATCTTCATGTGTGTCAGGATCATTGGGCGCAGTAGTAGAGTATCTCATTCCATTTTGGTAGAATGATCCAGATAACTGCCAGCAGTTAAAAGCAAACAATGAATTGTCATTGTTGATTTCATTGTTATGACTTATGAACAAGTTCAAATTTAAATTGATCGCTTAACTAAGCTGCCACCTTGTAAAACTCCTAAACCGGATTGAATTCCACATTCATTTGGCATTTTCCCTTATTTTTTTATGACAAAACCTACCAAGTGAGTTGGATCATAATACAGCCACCTTGAAGCCCTCACTTTGAGTTACAAGCTAACGCTACTTAGCTCGGCGTTGAATGAGATGAATAAGAAGGCTTTCGATGGGGAAGAGAAATCCATTATTTTGATTAAGGACAGGTGGATTTATTCTCTGAGCTTATGGTTTAATGGCCATTTTTTTTGTAAATGCAGAGGAATTTATAGAGTTAATAGAATTCCATCGTGTAAATGATTTTGTACATGGGTTGGCACCCCCTTGGTGCCTATACATTAATACTTTTACTTAATAAAAAAAGCTACTTAGCTTGGAAAATCAGGCTCTTTTTTTGTTAAACTTACACAAACAAACATAAAGAATAAAGCTCCTGCCAACTTTTATATTCCAGAATCCAGACCAGTATGCCAGTTTCAACATCTTTTATAGAAAAAAATTAAAACGTGGGAATGATCCAAATTACCTCTCTGATTCTTATATATATTAATTTAATTCAAAACAGACAAAATGCGGTTAAATCTGCAACAAAACAAGCCAAGAATCAATCTTTTGAATTTCGACAAGTCAAGATTTGAAAGGAATTACACCAAACTCAAACTCTTAAGTTTTGGTTTCAACTAATGTCCACTTGCACGTGTTTTAAAATCCAAGAGTACCAAACCGAGCAAGAAGCAGAAGCCCATTCTGCCACATTATAATTGGAAATGTATCACATTGGAAAATATAATGACAATCCAATGAGCCCATTAAGAACAAAGCAAGTTAAATTGACATCGAATTAATAGATGTGGAGAAGAGAAGAAACCATCATAAACGAGTAGCACAACATAACTCATGGTATAAGACTGCAAAATGAAATCAACAGGGATCAAACAACAGATAATTTGAATTGACAGAATTTAAACTTCGCATTCAATATTATCAAGAAAGAATTAACATTTTTCAAGTTCTTAACTATGAGATGCTGGAAAAGATTGAACTTAATTGACTTTTTTAATTGGACTATGTTTACAAGTAAATGTTTGAACTTCAAAACCCCTTCCACACATTAGTATAGATACCACTCTGAAAATTTCTTTAACTACAGAAGGAGACCTGGTGTGCCCAATCATTTTGCCGACACCACTATACCAATACATAAGTCTTGTAGAGCATTCAATGCATTGTCCTTATATTCCCTTGTTTAAAGAGGACAGGATTAAGAGAATGGTAAAATGAGATAATTTTCATCCAATCTTACATTTGATACAAAAATAAACATAAAAATGATCATATCATTTGTAAAAATTATTTCATCCAATCCTCCTGTTAATCCTACCGTCTTAATCCGGTGTATCAAACAAACACTAAGAGTACTTGAGCAACATAATGATCTCATATTGGCCTATTTGTACTTGGTTCTACTCGTAATTGATTCATATAATTCGATTGTATAACTAATTTAAAATGAGTTAGTTCTCACAATTCTACCAGAACGAGCAGTCGGGAGACCCGCAATTCCCTTCAACAGTACGTTTGATAACGATCTTGCCATGCCTGTAACTATGATATGCACCAACACGAAAATGAGACTATCTGCAAAAATATCGAAATAGCGCGTGAATTAAACAATTTATAACCTAAAAACTAAGAAATGTTTAAGAATATTGTAATTTATTCAAAATTAAACAAAAAGTTACAAATATACAAACTTTTTCCCTTTTCTTTACGGTGATAGTAAATTAATACAAACAAAACACCGTTCTGTTGCGTAAAATTTAGACGAAGTGAATTACATCGACATAACTCAATAAGTTCAAGAAAAATATTCTTTGATGTTAGGGAAAAATATAAATGATGCTACTGTTTTTGGGTATTTCATTCTTTTTCCATGGTTTGATCAAGTTGCGTTTGGTTTTAGAGAAAATGAAGGGAAAGAGAAGAATGGAATTAGTGCTATGTTCGTTTTTCTTTTCCTTCTAGTGATTCTAAGAAGCGGAGATTTACCTGAGAAGAACTCAAATGAAGTGACAGTGAGAGAGAAGTAGGACTTTCAGATCTCCGATCTATTTACTCTCTTCTTTTCTTCTCGCACTTTGTTGCTGTCTATTGTTTAAGCGTTCGATACTTCCGCATTTTAGTAGATTGCTCTGTATTTTTCTTTTAATTTCTTTTTCACCTTAGGGCCGTTATTTTATTGAGTTATTATCTTGTAACAATTGCATTTTGATTCATATTTTATTGTCTTTCTCTATTTTAAATTCGTTACACCATACAGGAAATATCTAATAAGCTTTTTTTTTTAATCAAAATTCTTGTTAAATTAAAATAGGTGTACAAACATATGTTTTATTTGAACGTGAAAAGAAAATTTTATTTTTTCTAACAAATTTCTTCTCTCTTGTTTTTTTAAGTTCAAAACATCTAACTCCGAGATCAGCAGGTTGCATGTGTGCATCGATTCATTTTGACTAGAATTTTGATTAAATAAGCATATTGGATACCCCTCTATAATATAAGATATAAGATATAAATTGATCAAATTTAAAATATAAGGAGAACACTAAAACATAAAACAAAAGACAAAAATATTTCATAATAATAACTTTATTTTATTTTTTCTTTTGGGTCTAACTATTATTTCCTTTTTCATACATCATTAGAGGCGCCACGTCAATACTGATACATTTCTTGTTTACTTACTTGCGTCCACATTCTTGACAAATTAATTAGAAACATTTTCTCCAATAAAAAAAAGTAGATGCATATTTTGATTATTTTTTATACTTAGTTATGCAATTTCGTTCTTAGAGTTTAACACGCTTTCTATTTTGATCTTTGAGCTTCAAAATCTTGCAATTTAGTTATTAACGTTAAATTTTGGTATCAGTTAGGTCTTCCATCAATCCTCTGTCTATTTTTGCCGTCAAAGTACTTGTAGGAAGCTGAGGTGACTAATGTGAGCGGGAAATGACCACTAGAAAGCCCATGCCTATGTTAAAAGCATGAGAAAGACTTTAATGCTCTTAGAGATAAACAAGTCCTCTCAAACCCATTACTCCAACCTATTCCTTCAGCAATATCTTTGTTATCTTCATCAAGGTCAAATGTCATCCACTCCAGATGTTATTGCAGTTAGCAAACCTCTATGAAGACTTCATAGACTGTAACGAATCCTAGGAGAAGGTTCATAGGATGCAAGAAATACGAGGTAGGAATGGATATAATTTTTGTTTGTTTTTTGGTATTATCAAGAAATTAATCTCTGATTTGCTTGGGTTTCAAGAAGATAGCCATTATCAATTTTTTGCTTGGCATGATTCTCCTATAGATGAAAGATCTAGTCACGTGATTTTGGGACTTTTACGAAAAAAATCGAGAGGACAGAAAAATAGCATCAAATCATGAGAAGAAAAGATTGAAGAAAGAAGATTTTCTGTTTTGTAGTCGGGATTTTCATTGGGTCTCTAATTTTCAATTTCTATTACTGGATTATGTGGCAGAAGATGATTTTGATTTAGGGTAGAAAGTGATTTCAGTTTAGGCATAGGGTCTCTAATTAGCAATTTCTATTGTTGGGTTATGTGGCAGATGATGATTTCAGGTTTAGGGCAGAAAGGTGATTACGGGTTAGACAGTATGTATACTAGTTTTGTGAACGTGATCATTTTTTTTGGGTTTATTGAAAGTAGATGTTTGGGGATTGGGGCAATTAATGTATATTCGTTAGTGGTAAGTTGCCCCTTATTTGTAATGCTATGTTGTGTAACTCCTATGTCTAGTTTAATGAAATTTTCACTTGTTTTTGTTGCTTTTATTTTTTCTTCAATTTGATTGCAAAACACATCTGTCATAATTGTTTGGATCTTAGTTTGACATATTCAAAGCAAGTTGAATGTAATATGTCATTGGTTACCAGAGTCAATTCGATATTATTGCCTTCCAATAATCCTTTTCACTATTTTCAATATGTTATATTCTTATGCATAAAACATAACAATCAAATAAAGTCCATTCATTCACCGGGATATAATAAGAAATTCCTACAACTAAGAAATTTAATTCACCATTGATTGCAGTTTAATATCTGTGCACTTAAGTTCTTGAGTACTTTACAAAGAATGGGTCTCATTCACCCAGTGTATACCAATTGTATACCCACTGTATACTACTGAAGCACAACAAAAAAAAGGTCTCATTCACCTTATCTATACCAGTGAACTCTTTTCAAAACAACATCCAAATTATCAAACTATACAAAATACTTCAAAAATGTTCAAATTCTAACAGACCATATACAAAATAAGACATCATGGATTCACAAAAAGAAGCTACTTTTCCCATCCTATTTTCATTTCACATCCAATTGGACCCACCAACTGACTTGCCTTTTCCTAGGTGATCTTCTTAGGAGTTGTTGTGGAGGTTTGAGTGTTGACTGACTTGGTTGGGGGTTTGTGAACATGAAATCTCTTCAGGCCCTTCATTATATGGTAGTGCAGAGCATGGGACATAGGTAGCCGACTAAAATGGAGTAACCAATCAGTAATTTGAAGGTATATCACCATAACCAAAAGAAGAACAAAAAAAAATATACAACTTGTAGAGAATAAACTTGTGGCATCATCCACCTAACAACTCTATGACCAGAAAAGGGTGAAATTACTAACGTTCTTTTGAACACACAATTAGAAAAGTGCACAAATAAGTTGGGAAAATAGAGAAATGTTAAAATTTAGTAAAGCACATAACATACTCGCAATAAATTTGCTCTTGGTTGGTGTTGTCGTGAGTGGTCTTGGTGCCACTATGAGTGCTTTTAATGGTGTTGTTGTGGATGTTGTTGGTATTGTTGCAATTGGTGTTAGTGTTGTTATTGGTGCACTTGGTGTTTTTGGTGAAAGAAGCCTAGGTGCAGAAGTGGTGGTTGGAATGTCACTATTGTTTTGAACTTGCATATTCAGTCAATATACATATGAGTATACATAGAAGTGCAATAACAAAATTCATTAGAGGTTAGTAAAAGAGAAAACCAGTACATACTGGCCTAGCTTGTCTAGTCTTCCTATGTTGCCTAGATGTGCTAGATTGGGTAGCTATTGGTGGAGGAGGCCTAGGTGTAGAATTGGTAGTGGGATTGTCACCATTGTTTTCAACTTGAATAGTCAAGCAATACATATATAAGTATAATAACAAAATTCATTAGAGGTTAGTAAAAGGAAAAACCAACACATACAATCTCTGACATAACTTGTGTAGGCGGCCTATGTTCCCTAGATGTGGTGGATTGGCTAAATACATGTGGCATGGACTGTGGTTCTACTGAAGAGGGTAGATCCAACAAAAAGAAATCAATGAAGAAAACGCAGCGAAAATTTAAAATTTTTCATTGATTTCTATAAAACCCTTAATCACCTTATAATTTATGTACAACATCAAGAACATTCATTGATATAAATATTACCTTTGATTTGTTTTGCTCTTGACTCCCTAAAATTGTTGTGCTTGAATTCTATAATATGCATGAATCCAAATTCTCGCATTTTTGAATACACAACAATCACAAAAGTATGTGAACTATAAAGAAAGTCAACACATGACAAATATTGAATTCAAATTTTTTTCTATGATTTTTCTCTCTTTGGGAATAAAAGAGTCTAAAATCTATTAGAAGAAACTTGTATGTAGAATAATATGCTAGCAAAAATTTGCATACTAATAAACTATTTATAGTGTTAGGGTTAGGAGAAACTAACAATTAATTACAAATTAAACCTATGTAGTTATATCTTAATTACACATTGCCCCTTATGTGTGTGACCATTTAGGTTCAAACTAATATGGTTGTTAGACATAACTTTTATGTAATTGTAATTGGAACCCTTTCCAATTAATTAGAACTTCTTCTAATTTATTTTTGAATGAAAACACCTTTTGATTCTCCATTTTATAAGAATTAATTAATTATCCATTAAATTAATTCTTAGAGCTTCTACAATCATGGGTGATATCTAGCAGCATATCATGACTACCTAGATATTGTGAATTTGATTATAAAACCTTGAACCTTTTTGTTATTAGTTACCGTGAAATTCAATCATTCCATCATGCAATGTTCCGATTAAGCTAATTTGAGTATAGATTACTGTTAAACCCTTAGCATAATATTATGTGTATAGATCTTAAGAATATAATTTTTATGGGTGAAATTAGAAACTCCTTTCTAATTCTCACCCTGCCTTTGCCAAGAAACTTCCTGAATTATATCTTAGTAGATCATATAGGACATTCCCTTCTTTTACTTAGGAGTGATGAATCCCTTATTGTACACTCATATACCTCCATATGAAACCAACTATACCAAATTACTACCAATTAATTATCCATGAATAGAATCATATTAAATAATATCAAAGTATATTAAATCGCATACAAGATAACCATGGTGCCTCAAGTCTAAGGATCACATGCACAACTGTAACATAATAAATACTTTTTGACACGCAAGTAAAACTCCATTAGGTGTTCTTAAGTCGAGTCATGTTCAGTTAATTCATTCTCAAATGAGCACCTACATACTTGACATGGGTATGTCCAACCTAGCATGGGCCTGCCCAACAAAAATCTAATAATCTCTTGTCAACTAAGCAAGGTGCAAGGTCCAAGCCCAAAGTGGAAGAAGATTCGGATGCAACAGCTTACTAGATTTAGGCTGATCATACCAGGCCCAAACGATCTCCTTTTTGAGATTTTCTTAAGTCCAAATTAAAGTTCAAGACGTCATCTTTCCAACCAAACAAGTTTCAGCCCATTTGGAGATGTCTACAAGAAGATATGACCATTTGAATTCTGGTCATTGGGTGCTCCTGAAAATCCGAAATTGTGTTCCTCTTTTTACTTTTGACCAATTCCTTGATTCCTTGCATGTTTTAGGGATTGTCTCCTTCCTTGTTTTAGGGATTGTTTCCTTGCATGTTTTATGGATTGTTTTCTTACTTTTCCTAAGCTTAGAGGGTTGTTCTAAGCTCTATAAGTACTTGTGTTTGTAAGCTAAAAATCAGACTTGAGTTTATAAATTGAAATCAGCCTTTGGCTTTTAGAAGAGAGTTTTCTCCTTCTTATAATTCTGTATCTCTTTGGTATAATCCTTAGAGTGGTGAATTCCTATAGTTCTGTATCCCTTGTGTTAATCCTTTGGGTGGTGATATTCTATATCCCTTTGGTGTTATCTCTTGGGTGGTGAACTCCTATCTTTCATTTCGTTGTTTGTTTGTTTAGTTTCCTTCAATTCTATTTAAATCCGGTATCAAATTGGTATCAGAGCTTTGGTTTCTCAAGTGTGATATCTAACACCTTGATTTCCATAGTTCTTGTTATTATGGCTGGTCGTGGTCGTCGTGGTCAAGCTATTCCAATAGCAGCTCCAGCACCGCAAGGAGACCCGCGAGATATCGAGCTAGAAGCCTTGAGGAGACAAGTGCAGCAACTCGAACAACGCCTAGAGCGTTATGAAACTTCTGAACATGGTGCTCCTCATCATGGCTCAGATGCTGAAGTTTCCAGCAATGATGGAGATGAAGTTAATCCTTTTCACCAAGCTCGTAGCCATGCCTCAAATGACAGCACGCCACCTCACCCCCGTGAGCTAAGAAATCACGTTTTCCAACGTGATTATGATGTCAAGGTGGACATTCCAGAATTTGAAGGAAGAATGCAACCCGATGAATTCATTGATTGGCTTAACACCATTGAGCGGATCTTTGATTACAAAGATGTTGCAGATCACAAGAAGGTGAAGCTTGTTGCCATCAAGCTACGAAAACATGCTTCTATTTGGTGGGAACACCTTAAGAGGCAGCGAGAACGTGAAAGGAAGAGTCGCATTGTGACATGGGCAAAGATGAAGAAGGCTCTTAAGAAGAAGTATTTGCCAGATCATTATAGGCAAGATGCTTTTCTTAAGTTCCACAACTTTCGACAAAACGATCTCTCCGTGGAAGAATATACAGCAGAGTTCGATTATTCTATGATGCGTTGTGACATCGTAGAGCCCGAAGAACAAATGGTAGCCCGCTACCTTGGAGGGTTACGTCGTGAAATCAGTAATGTTGTACAATTACAACCTTACTGGACCTACAATGATGTTTGCAAGCTAGCACTAAAGGTGGAGAAACAATTAATGGAAGGGCGTAAGAATACTTATCGACCTTTCAATCGCGATGGAATCACAAACCGGGGGAGTAGTTCTACTTCCAAGGCCACTCCATCAACCAAAACTGCAGCTGTCAAACCACCTGCAAGGAATGAAGCTCCATCAGGTTCTAATCGCTTCAATAATTCTAATTCAAGTAGAAAATGCTTTAAATGTCATGGTTTTGGACATATTGCTTCCGATTGTCCAAATCGCAAGATAATCTCCCTTGTTGAAGAAGAATTGGAAGATAATGCAGAGGAGGAGCAAATTGAGGACGAATCCGAGGAGGAGTTCACGTATGCGGATCAGGGAGAGTCTCTTGTTATTCGTAGACTCTTGAAGTCAACTTATGCAGAAGATGATTGGCTTCGAAACAACATTTTCCACACCAAATGCACTTCCAATGGCAAGGTGTGTAATGTCATCATTGATGGGGGAAGTTGTGAGAATGTGGTGTCTACAACCATGGTGGAGAAGCTGAATCTAAAAACAGAAGCTCATTCACATCCCTACAAACTTCAATGGCTTCGAAAAGGCAACGATATTCAGGTAACTAAGAAATGCTTAGTTCAATTCTCCATTGGGAAAAATTATGAGGATGAAGTTATGTGTGATGTTGTCCCTATGGATGCATGTCATATACTACTTGGTAGGCCATGGTAGTATGATAGGAAAGTTATCCATGATGGTCTCAAAAACACCTATTCTTTTGTAAAGAATGGAATTAAAGTGACTTTAGCCCCACTGAAAATGATATTCACTCCTAAACCTTCTAAAAGGGAGGGTTGTAGTTTACTTTCTGTAGGTGAAGTTGAGAAAACTTTAACAGAATGTGGAGAGGGGTACGCTCTTATGGTTGTTGAAAAGAAAGATCCCATTGAGATTCCACTTATAATACAACCACTTCTTAAGGAATTCCCTGATATTATTCCTGAAGAACTTCCACCGGGCCTTCCACCTATGAGGGGTATACAGCACCATATTGATCTTATTCCAGGTTCTGTTTTACCTAACAAAGCAGCTTATCGGATGAATCCAAGGGAGTATGAAGAGTTACAAAGTCAAGTTGATGAGCTGATCTCCAAAGGCCTTGTACGAGAAAGCATGAGTCCTTGCGCTGTTCCAGCACTTCTAGTACCAAAGAAGGACGGTTCATGGCGAATGTGCATTGACAGCAGGGCTGTCAACAAAATCACCATCCGGTACCGCTTTCCCATCCCACGGTTGGATGATCTCTTGGATCAACTTCATGGAGCCATAATCTTCTCAAACATCGATCTTCGCAGTGGATATCATCAAATTCGCATGAGAGATGGCGATGAATGGAAGACAGCGTTCAAAACGAGAGATGGTCTTTATGAATGGATGGTCATGCCATTCGGACTATCTAATGCTCCGAGTACTTTTATGCGCCTTATGAATCATATTTTCAAACCATTTATGGGTCAATTTGTTGTTGTTTACTTTGATGATATCTTAGTTTACAGCAAGTCTCAAGAGCAACATATGGAGCATCTTCATCAAGTTTTCCAAACCTTACGGGAACAAAAGTTGTATGTCAACTTGAAGAAGTGTCATTTCTTCACTAATAGCCTTGTGTTCTTAGGCTATGTTGTTTGCAAAGAAGGAATCATGATGGATCCGGGCAAGATAGAGGCAATCACCAGCTGGCCTATTCCCAAGTCCCTTCACGACATAAGAAGCTTTCATGGACTTGCATCATTCTATCGACGGTTCATCAAAGGCTTCAGCACCATTATTGCTCCTATCACGGAATGCCTTAAAGGGGGAACATTCAAGTGGACGAAGGAAGCCCAAAAGAGCTTTGAACTTCTCAAACAGAAGGTAACGGAGGCCCCAGTCCTTACACTTCCAGATTTCTCCAAAGTGTTCGAAGTTGATTGCGATGCCTCTAATTTAGGGGTTGGTGGTGTTCTCAGCCAAGAAGGTAAACCCATTGCCTTTTTTAGTGAAAAGCTCAATGAATCTCGAAAGAAGTATTCAACATATGACAAAGAATTCTATGCTCTTGTTCGTGCCTTGGGGCATTGGAGTCATTATCTACTCCATAAAAAGTTTATACTTCATTCTGATCATGAAGCTCTAAAGTATTTGAGCAGCCAACAAAAACTCAACAAGCGACATGCAAAGTGGAGTGAATTCTTGCAAGCCTATTCATTCTCCATCAAGCACAAGTCAGGTAAACTTAATCAAGTTGCTGACGCTCTAAGTCGAAGACACTCTTTACTTAACACTATGCAAGTGCAGGTTTTGGGTTTTGAAGTTGTCAAAGAACTTTATAAAGATGATCTTGATTTTGGCAATGCATGGAAGGAATCTTCTAATGGTCCTAACAACCATTTCTTGTTACAAGATGGTTTTCTCTTCAAGGGCAATCTTTTGTGCATTCCTCGATGTTCGTTGAGAGAAGCCATTATCAAAGAAGCCCATGGAGGAGGCCTTGCTGGTCATTTTGGTAGAGATAAAACTTTAACTCTTGTGCAGGAACATTTTTTTTGGCCCAAAATGGTGAGAGATGTTGAGCGACATGTGAAGCAATGTCAAATTTGCCACCTCGCAAAGAGCCGCAAGCAAAACACCGGGCTATACATCCCATTACCTATTCCTAATGCCCCATGGGAGGACGTTAGTATGGATTTTGTTGTAGGTTTGCCAAGAACTCAACGAAATAAAGACTCCATTATGGTGGTGGTTGATCGATTCTCAAAAACGGCTCATTTTGTTCCTTGCCACAAAACTCTTGATGCATCTCATGTTGCTGACCTATATTTCAGAGAAATTTTCAAACTTCATGGCATTCCTAAGACGATTACTTCTGATCGTGATTCCAAGTTCGTCGAACATTTTTGGCGTACTCTTTGGCGAAAGCTTGGCACTATCCTTCAATTCAGCTCCGCTTATCATCCCCAAACAGATGGTCAAACTGAAGTTGTTAATCGAAGTTTGGGAAATCTTTTGAGAAGCTTTGTGGGGAAGAACATCCGTCAATGGGATCTCCTCCTAGCTCAAGCTGAATTTGCCTATAATAGGTCTACTAGCCAAACCACTGGCTATAGCCCCTTTGAGGCTGTCTATGGTCTCAAACCTATTAGCCCTCTTGATTTGGCTCCACTTCCGACTACTACCCAATTTAGTGGAGATGCCAATGAACGAACGAAGGAGATCAAGAAATTACATGAGCAGATTCGAGCTCATATTGAGAAGCAAAATGAGAAGTACTGCAAGCAAGCAAATAAACATAGAAAGCCTGTAGCTTTCAAAGAAGGAGATCTAGTATGGATTCATCTTCGAAAGGAACGTTTTCCCGCAAAATGACGGTCTAAACTTCTGCCACGAGCTGATGGCCCATTTAAGGTACTTCAACGCATTGGAGAAAATGCTTACAAGATTGAACTTCCAGGAGATTATGGAGTATCTGCAACTTTCAATGTGAGTGACTTATCTCCCTATGAAGTAAATGAAGAAATCTTGGACTTGAGGGCAAGTCCCCATCAACTGGGGGAGCCTGACATGGGTATGTCCAACCTAGCATGGGCCTGCCCAACAAAAATCTAATAATCTCTTGTCAACTAAGCAAGGTGCAAGGTCCAAGCCCAAAGTGGAAGAAGATTCGGATGCAACAGCTTACTGGATTTAGGCTGATCATACCAGGCCCAAACGATCTCCTTTTTGAGATTTTCTTAAGTCCAAATTAAAGTTCAAGACGTCATCTTTCCAACCAAACAAGTTTCAGCCCATTTGGAGATGTCTACAAGAAGATATGACCATTTGAATTCTGGTCATTGGGTGCTCCTGAAAATCCGAAATTGTGTTCCTCTTTTTACTTTTGACCAATTCCTTGATTCCTTGCATGTTTTAGGGATTGTCTCCTTCCTTGTTTTAGGGATTGTTTCCTTGCATGTTTTATGGATTGTTTTCTTACTTTTCCTAAGCTTAGAGGGTTGTTCTAAGCTCTATAAGTACTTGTGTTTGTAAGCTAAAAATCAGACTTGAGTTTATAAATTGAAATCAGCCTTTGGCTTTTAGAAGAGAGTTTTCTCCTTCTTATAATTCTGTATCTCTTTGGTATAATCCTTAGAGTGGTGAATTCCTATAGTTCTGTATCCCTTGTGTTAATCCTTTGGGTGGTGATATTCTATATCCCTTTGGTGTTATCTCTTGGGTGGTGAACTCCTATCTTTCATTTCGTTGTTTGTTTGTTTAGTTTCCTTCAATTCTATTTAAATCCGGTATCAATACTTATTTTAATGTCTACCACACAAGTGACATTGAGATCAGTCACCTTTCCAATTGAGCAAACATAGTATGTACCAATCTAACCGGATTACTAACGTCCATTTAGTATACTATGATCGGGAACATTTAAGAGAAACCTTTGGAGAAGACTAGGTCTCAAAATTATGATCTCATCATAATCCTATCTCCATTGCTCTTACTCTATTAACTTAATTATGACAACGTAATTAAATAAATATTCAAGATAAATAAACTTGCCATTAATTATGATTATAATTCGAATAAGATTGTTTTACAAATAATATGCATAGACATCAAATGTCTTTGGCTTGTAGGGCATACTACAAACAATCTCCCACTTGCACTAAAGCTAATTATTCATGTATCTGATACTCATCTTCTCAAGATGACGATTATAGTGTTGTTGTGTCAATGTCTTAGTTAATGGATTTGATGTATTCTCTGCTTACACAACCTTTTGTATGCTTACATCCCCTCCTCCAATGATTATGCTAATCAACTGGATGAGCTACTCAATGTCCTTGGATTTATGATGAGACCTTGGTTCCTAGGCTTGAGCTATTGCATATTGCTATCAATGTTAGGAACAACACCAAGCGCAGTGATGAACTTTTCATCCAAACTGTGTCATTTATAGCCCAAGATGCGGTAATATATATTCAATCTTAATGATAGAATCTCTAGTTGTAATTTGATTATAACTCTTCCAGCTCACTTCTCCATCATTTAAGGTGAACACAAATTTAGAAGTGGATTTTCTATCATTCACATCAGAATTGAACCCTGAATTAGTATACCTTTCCAATTTCAAGTCACCTCATCCATATGTGATGGACAAACCTTTAGTCATTTCAAGTACTTAGGAATATTCTTCATAACAACCCAGTGTTCTAAACCTAGATTAGACTAATATATGCTAGTAACACTTATAGCATAACTAATATTAGGCCTGGTATATAACATAACATACATGAGACTTCCTATCGCTAAAGTATAGGGGATTTGACTCATGTTCTCTCTCTCCTTAGGTGTCTTTAGGGACATCTACTTAGAAGGATGTACTCTATGCCGAAAAGCCAGAATATAGGATGCTTATCTCAAATCTTTCATGGAGAAGTTTCTTGAAAGCTAGACATTGACTGATTGTAACATACATACGTAATTTCTAATGAGTAGTATGCCACTAATGTACAATATAAAAATGTAATTGCACTCCCACTAGTCTTCTTGTACACACACGGTTCATACATATTTTTAAGAAAACCAAAAAATTTTGATTGCCTCATCAAATAGAATGTTCCAGCTTCGGGAAGCTTACTTTAATCCATAAATTGATCTTTGCAACTTATACACTTTGTGGTCACCACCACTGGATGAAAAAACCCTTCGGTTGCTCCATGTATATTTCTTCCTCTATATTACCAATGAGATATGTGGTTTTAACATCCATTTGTCATATCTCATAATTGTAGTGTGCAGCTATTGCGAGCAAGATCTTAATGGATTTCAGCATGGCTATGGGAGAAAAAGTTTCATCGAAGTCAACTCCTTATCTTTGTTTGCAACCTTTTGCTACTAGCCTTGATTTAAAGGTCCCTACCTTCCCATTGACACCCATCTTTCTTTTATAGACCCATTTGCAACCAATAGGTACCATAACTTAAAGAGGGGCAACTAAGGTCCAAACTTGGTTATAATACATAGACTCCATTTCAGCTTTCATGACTTCAAGCCATTTTCCTGAATCAATGTGTGACATCGCTTCCTTGTAGCTAGTTTGATCCTTATTCCCATTAAGATGTACCTTTATGTCACCTTCGATGAGATACTCATATCTCTCTAGTGCTCTAGGTATCCTACCTAATCTACGAGGAGGTTGAGTGATAGGAGACTCTGTTACAATAGGCTCCTTGGGTTGAATGTTGTTGATTTGCGATTCTTGAGATAGCTCTTCAAGTTCTATTTTACTCTCACTGCTCCCTTCTAGAATAAACTCTTTCTCCATAAAGGTAACAAATTTTGAGACAAACACTTTTTTCTCATAGGGATATAAAAGTAATATCCCAAACTTTTTTTGAGATATCCCACAAATCTATACTTATCAGACCTTGCTTCTAACTTGTATGCAAGCTTAAGACTAGGTTTCCTACCATTCCACATCTCATATGGTGTCTTAGGCATAGATTTAGAAGAAGCTCTATTTAAAAAATATGTGACAGTTTCTAAGGCATAGTCCCAGAATAAAATTGGAAGATCAGTATAACTCATCATCGATTGCACCATATCCAATAAAGTACGATTTTTCTTTTCGAACACACAATTCAGTTCAGGTGTTCCAAGAGGATTCCACTGAGAGAATTCCATTCTTTTTTAGATGATCCAAAAATTCATTGGTTAAGCATTCACTTCCTCAATCAGATCGAAGAACTTTGATACTTTTACTAGTTTGTTTTCCACTTCATATCTAAATTCCTTTGAACTTTTTAAAAAATCCAGATTTGTTCTTCATAAGATATACATACCTTAACCTTGAATAGTCATTTGTGAAGATAATGAAGTAAGAATAACCCCCATAGCAATTGAGCTTAATGGCCCATAAACATTTGCGTGGATTAATCTTAATACATCAGAAACTCTTTCTCCATGCCCACTAAAGGGAGTCTTGGTCATTTTACCCATGAGACAAAATTCACATATTGGGTATGACTCGAAAGTAAATGAATCAAAGTATCCATCTTTAGTCAACTTGTTGCTCCTACTCTCTTTGATATAACCAAGTTTGAGAATACATATGAAGGATTAATTTCATCTATTTTCCTTTCATTACCTTGTTGATCAATATACAATATATTACCATCTAATTCTAGAATATAAAGACCATTTATTAATTTGTCAGTACCAAATAATTCATTATTTAAAGAAAAGAAACATAAACTATTTTTAAAAGATAGTTCATAACCCTCTTTGTCCAAAACAAAAACTAAAATAACATTCCTAATCAAAACTGGCACACGAAAATTATCCTTTAATTCCAAAATCTTTCCAGATAGTAAAGCTAAGTAATAAGCCCATGTGACTAATGCAGTAACATTTGCTCCATTTCCAAGGTGAATGATGACTTTTCCTTTACTCAGCTTCCTGCTTTATTCTTAGTCTATGCAAATTATTACAAATGTGTGAACCACATCTTGCATCTAATACCTAAGTATAAGCATATTTTATTGACAAATTGATCTCAATAAGAAATAATTTGGAAATGCCTTCTAAAGGTTTGCCCTTTGAACTTGCAAGATACTCCTTGCAGTTTCTCTTCTAGTGTCCATCTTTATCAAAATGGAAGCACTTGCCCATTTTCTTCTTGGATTTTGAAAAACTATAGATTGATGATCCTTTGGGCATCCTAACCCTAAAGAGGTTTTTTGAGATATGGAACCTCATAGTGCAACTATGCTCACCATACAAATCTTGCAAGTGAAATAACTTTCCATTTTCTCTTGTCTCTTCTTAAGCTCATTAATTATCGATGCTATCATGTAGCATCTAGCCTTCATGTCATCTTCCTGCCACTTGTCGAAAGTAGCAATATATTTTTCTAGTGCATTCTCAACAACACTTGCTAGAAGCATTTGTTAAAGAACACAATCAATTTTCTCAAAATTGAGAACGATTCTCAAGTTCCTCAATCAGTCCAAAAAATTGGGCCTAGTGAGTCCGTTAGTATCGAGAATTATGGATAGTGGGTTGAGGTTGGTCATTGTGATCTACAAGTCAACAACAGCAGAAAATTAGTATCTATTCAATTTTATTATCCACCAACAGATTTGGTCTTTAATCATATTGGTACCTTCATTATTCTTTTCAAATTCCATAATCCCTTGATATGAAATTTGGGTGACCTGTTGGAAGGTCTCCTAGTGAGGACTGAGATCCTATTACTCGTTTAAAATAGCCTTACATAATAGTTTCTTTGCTATAATAAACCTTTAACATGTAGATAACATTTATCAATTACATCTCACGTAATTCCCAATCATTCATTCGACCTCTAAAATATATCATCTTCACATGATAGTTTCTTGGACAATATATTCTAGTTAAGTCAAACTTACCATTTTTACAAGTGTAGGTGATTGAACCAATGAACCTTCACATGATAGTTTCTTGGGCCCATTAGTTTTCTACCTTGTTATATTGTATATTTCATAGGGTATAATAAATCTCCCATAATGTAAGTCCCATATGTCTGTGGCAAAGCTTACTTAGAACGGTAGATCCCATATATCCCTACAATGGTGGAAGGCCACGATAAGACATTCACTTGGCCTTTAGTCTCATCATTTAAAATCAAAACTTAATAGCAATTACTTTCATGAGGGAGTTTAATTGGCCTTTATTCTCATCATTTAATTTAAACATGCATCACATACATATCATACATCATATAATATCAAATAAAATATGACTATGGATGATTATGGACTTTTGTGCATGATTCACTTGAGCCACTAAGTGAATCATTGGTCTTAATTTAGGGTTCTATAACATTTTCACCAATTCCCACATAATGGGCCTTGTAATCTTCAAACGGGTCTCCATTGCTTCTTTGCGCACTCGATCGTCCTCTAGCTTTACATGAAAAAATTCTATCTACTCCTACCAAATTATTCTAGCTAATTACATTACATAATCAATAATAAACTTTGATTCAAAATCAATGGGAGTTACAATAAAAAGGGAAATAGAATTTTACAACTAGATATAAAAGAGAGGCGAGGTATGCAAATCCCATTTAAAATTACAAATCCCAAAAATAAAGAATAAATATTAAAACACAAAACTTACAACTATACATTCAATCACAATGAATAATGACCAATCACATACCTCAATTATTTGGTCTTCAATCTATAATCACTCATCCATAAATATACATACAATCACATTGCTTATATAAAATTTAAATATAATTTATTCTAATTATGGATTTAATTATAAGATTGTTTATCCTAATAAAATTAGATTTTCAAGACTTTTCTAATCCTATTCCAAATAGGATTTAAATTTCTTATTCGCTAGAATTCATAATTCTAATGCAATAAGGATTTTGGAGTGTCATTTCCAATCAAACTCCAACTTCTTAAAACTTTAATTCCAAGTCAAAAAAAATTTAGAATCTAAAAAATAAGTAAAATGATGAATTTCAGAAGAAAAAAAAAACTGTTTTTGCTGATTTGAACATTGTTCGATTTTTTAATTATAACAAAAAAATATTTGGAATTTTGAAGTATGGTCAGTGGTAAAAGAAAATAAACATCCATATCTTTCCAAATCTTACAAAAAAAAAGTTGAAATATAATTTAAAACGATTAAATTATGCTTATTTAAAATTGGACTAAACAATATGTTTTGCTTCATATTTTTTACGTGATTTTTATGAATTTTCATCCCAATTTTTTTTTATTTTATGCAAAATTGTATTTGTAGACCGAGGTACAAATCCAAGAGGACGTGAATTAGGTTTTAAAAACTTTTTGCAATTTAACAAAAAAGTTTAACAATTTAAGCAAACAACTTACTTGAATTTAAAGGAGTAAAGGAAATGAAAATGTAAACTCCATTTATAGTGGTTCGGTAATATCGGAATCACTCTAACCATACGTCCACTCTCTTCAAGGAACCTCATAGAAGTAATCCACTTGTGATAGTCGAGCAACTTCATGGGTGTTACCCAAACCTTACAATAATCTTTTCCATAAGGAAGTTACAAGGAAGTGTTTAATGCCTAAACACTCTAAGAGTCACACAAACTCTTTCTCTTTACAATGATTTGAATTGATTGTAAAAGAAAACAAGAAAGATAACAACAAATTCTTTACAAGATAAATATTATCTCCTTTATAAGAACAAAGTTTAAAGAATGGCTCACAAGGAATTTTTAAAGCTTTTAAGAGTATTAATGAGTTATATAAGAAATTGAGTGTTCTTAGTTGTCTTTAAATGCTCATTAAAGAGGAGTATTTATAGTCTTGGGTTCATATGACCGTTAGATATAAGTTAGGTGGTTTGGAGTATTAAATTCTCAAATCTCACGTCTTAAGAAGTCATATTTTCGAATCGTTAGTCGATTGGGTCCTTGTACCAGTTGACTGTGTAATGTGAAACATTCAAATTTTGGGCATCAATCAAGTACCATTCGACGGGGTCAAAGGGCAGAAGCTACTGACCTTTTTACCAGTCGACTGGTTCAAAGACCTAGTCAACTTATTTGACCCAAAACTCATTTTTCATGTTTTTTAAAGCAATTTTGACTTAAAGACATTTTTTAATATTATTTTTGTCAAAACATTTTGTAATCAAAATGAGCCAGAATTAAGCCAGGTAATTGAAATTAAAGATGTACAACTTGAATCAATTACCTTAGAACCTAATCTAGATCTTTTATCTTCTTTTGGTAATAGTACGTATCGTATTTTGTGTCTTATTTTGGTATTAAATGCTTTTGCAGCTTAAACACTTAAAAGTGTTAGTACAATTTAAATAATGTTTTGTCATAATTAAAATCAAATAAGGGTCAACAATGTTTTCATCATAATTTTTTTTTTGCAATCAATCTCCATTGATTTAATATGTTTTAAAAATAATTCACAATAATTTTATCTTCATCACATGACAATAATCAATTCAAAAACACATTCTTGAATTTTCTTGATCTATAGTTTCGTAAACCTAATATAACTTTTAGACTATCAATTTGCAAATTTTAAAACTTAAAGATCAAATATTTTATAGTCATAACAATAACTTACCATATCATAAATAAATTATAAGGATGACTCTAATACCACTTGAAGAAAATTAATGTAGAAAATGCAAGGAAAATGTAAAATTTTTCATTGATTCCTTTAAAACTCTTAATCACATTATGATTTATGTACAACATTAAGAACATTCAAGGATAAAAATATTACCTTTGATTTGTTATGCTCTTGACTCCCTGAATTTGTGTGCTTGAATTTTACAATATGGCTGAATTCCGCAATATGTCTTAATCCAAATTCTTGTGTTCTTGAAACCACAACAATCACAAAAGTATGTGATCTCTAAAGAAAGTCCACACATGGCAAATATTGAATTAGAATTTCTTTCTATGATTTTTATCTCTTTGGAAATAAAAGAGTCTAAAATCTATTAGGAGAAACTTGTGTGTAGAATAATGTGCTAGCAAAAATCTGCACACTAATAAACTATTTATAGTGTTAGGGTTAGGAACAACTAACCATTAATTGCAAACTAAACCCCTGCGGTTAATTCCTAATTACACATTGCTCCTTATATGTGTGACCCTTTACGTTCAAACTAATATGGTTGCAAGACATAACATTTATGTAATTACAATTAGAACCCTTTCCAATTAATTGGAGTTCCTTTGAATTTATTTTGAATCAAAAATCCTTTTCATTCTTCCTTTTACAAGAATTAATTAATTGTCCATTAAATTAATTATTAGGGCTTCTACAATCATGAATGACACCTAGCAGCATATCATGACTACCCAGATAGTGTGAATTTGGTTGTGAAACCTTGAACATTTATTT
This sequence comes from Bretschneidera sinensis, assembly GCA_023935145.1. Lineage (NCBI taxonomy): Eukaryota > Viridiplantae > Streptophyta > Magnoliopsida > Brassicales > Akaniaceae > Bretschneidera > Bretschneidera sinensis. The sequence goes on along the minus strand of CM043702.1, from coordinate 54,577,013 downwards.
TATCAGTTATCGTGCAATTCAATCCTTCCATCATGCAAGATTAAGCTAATTTGAGTATGAAATTACTGTGAAGCCCTTAACATAATATTATGTGTCTAGATCTTAAGAATATAATTCTTATAGTGAAATTAGAAACTTCTTTCTAATTCTCACACTGCCTTGGCTAAGGAACTTCTTGAATTATATGTTGGTAGATCACATATGACATTCTCTTCTTTTACATAAGAGTGATAAATCTCTTATTGTACACTCATATACCTCCATATGAAACTCATTATTCCCAATTACTACCAATTAATGATCCATGAGTAGAACCATATTAAATAACATCAAAGTATAGTAAGCCACATACAAGATAATCATAGTGCCTCAGGTCTAAAGATCATATGAACAACTATAACATAAGAATTACCTATTGACAAGCAAGTGAAACTCCATTAGGTGTTCTTTAGTCGAGTCATGTTCAATGAACTCATTATCTAATGAGAACCTTTATACTTGTTTTAGTGTTTACCACTCAAATGACATTTCACTTTGAATGTAATTGTTAATTTTTTTTTCTCTCCATTTGACCTCATTACCTCATATAACTGTCTTATCCTAGCAGTTTTGGGTCTTCCAGCATGGCACTTGTTAATAATGGGGGGCATGATGTCTCAATGGTTGACCTTGGGCCACAAGTTAGGCCCATTGATAGGATTAATGATAGGAGCATATGCCTTCTTGAAAGTGGACACTTTATACACTCAGCAACATACTTTTCTAGTGTATCCATTTTTTCAGTAATGGATGGAACATCATGGGCACACTGAATTACAGCCAAGTCCCATCTCCTATATGTGCATGTATGATTAATCAAATAAAAAACATACCCAACACCTCTTGGGCACAACACTCCAACCTTGGGCCCGACATATGGATTTCACCAATAAAGTGAAGATAACTCCTTATTCTTGTCTAGTTTCTTCTGTATCCTTGAACAGAATTGATCAGAACTTAAATTCTGTATTGAATTCTTTCTGGTCACAAATCTATTCATCAACTTGCTTCTGATCATCTCCAGAATGCTCAGAATTAGCTTCTCCCTAGCATCCAATATGCTTATATTGAATGCTTCACATAAGTTGTTGAGAAGTATATCACACTTTGGGAATGTACTGAAGTGTGACCTAAACCAATTCTGAGGGGGCATGTCTTACATCCATTGATAAGAATCCTCTAACAACTCCTTCATGTTATGCATGCACTTTCAAATGCCTCCACATTTGTTATCCTGGCAGCATACCATAATGCATTTTTCAACCCATTTTCAGGATGTTTTTTCTTAAAGTTTTAGTGTAATTGTCTTACATAGAACTTGCGTTCACTTTCACGAAACAACTCCTTAAGGGCTGGGACTAATCCTTGTATGAAAAAATAATAAGTTAGTGGTGAAATAAGCTTATAAGAAAAAAAGTCAATAGAATAAGAATGAGAACTTACTTTTTGCTTGTCTGGCATAAAAGTTCACCTATTGGGATTCTCATGTTCAGATCTTCTTCTAACAACTTTAGAAACCAAGTGCATGAGTCCCTAGTCTCGTTCCTAACCACAACAACTATAATTGGATACATGTCATCATTCACATCTACTCCTACTGCAGCCAACAATTGACCCCCATACCTCTCTTTCAACTAACAAGCATCCAAACTAATCAGAGGTCTACAACCAACTAATTATCTCTTTTTGTAAGGTTCAAGGCATACATATAATCTCTGGAACAATAGGTTGTCAAGCTTATAAATGAATGTACTCCTAGGATTTTCTCTGATCACCTTAGAAGCATAGTTAGAAATCTATTTATATTGCTCATTGTAGTCCCTCTCTATGGTATTTATTATTTTCTCCTTAGGCCTAAACAACTTGGACTGTGGGATTGTTATCATATAGTCCATCTTAACTGCATCCTAAAATTTGGTCAACCTCTATTTAAGATCAGACCTGAATATCTCAATGTACTTTCTTGCCAGTAGTTTAGAACTCATCTTCTTATTTTACATTTCTTTACAACAAGTGTGTACATCAGTTACAATTTTCACTCTGGTTTGCACTTGGCTTGAACCTTTGTCTTGCAATTTTTCTTTGTTTGAATGTTGAACCTATTCTTCATAACATACTCAGCAATGGCTTATTTAACTGCTCCATTGAAGCAAACTCCATGACAATGAAAAATTTTGGGTCTTGCATGTCTGTCTCATCCCTAAATTAAGGAAACCTCCTCCTTTCTCCACCATCAAAATCACTATCCATGCTATGAAACTCATCAGAACCACTATCAATATTTCTTCCACCCCCATCAGTACCTACATTGGTGTTCACTCCCACTCGCTCTACTATGTTTACCTTCCTTATCCTCTCATTAAAGTCTCTTTCAATTCCTGGGTCTACATTATTCTTAATGTCACTATTATCATCTATGTCAACATAATCACTATCATAGAAATTAGAATAATATGAATCATCATCACCACTCTCATTTCCAACTTCATGTATTCTTCTCTAACCACATTTGATCTTTCAACCCCATTACTCCCTCTATATACAAACTTTTCCCCATCTTCTATTGATCTTTTAACCACACTGCACCCTTTATTTACAAACTCTGCCTCATCAACTGCTGATCTTTCAATTCCATTGCTCACTCAATTATCAAACTGTACCCTATCCACTGCTGAGATAGCTACCCCACTTTTCACTTCTTTATCAAAATTTGCCCCACTCTTTGTTGATCTTTCAACCCCATTGCTTTATCCATTATCAAATTGTACCCCTTCCTCAGTTGGTCCTTCAACCCCACTGCTCCTTTCATCTACAGGTTATACCTTATCAATAGTCCCACCAACACCGCCTCATTAGACTTATGTGGCATAAATTGGGGTCATTCCAATAAATAAAAAAAAATCTTTTTGGGGACATCATAAATATCCTCTATTACAACCCCTTTGTTTGGAACAGTTTCTACATACTCATCAGGCATGAATACAAAGGCTCCACTATATTCATCATATACTCCAAAAATTCCATCTATGTTATTTTCGAAATCATAAGAATTAGGATCATTCATCATCCCAACAAGCACTTTTATTCCTTTATTTAGAAAGTAATATGTGTCCTTATGATCTAAATACACATTAACTAACTGTACCCTTGTCTCAGTAAGGGTTGAGGTCATCTTTGTGACATCCTCATTACTCTTCATTAATTTTAAACAATCCATGTCTTCCAAAGGCAATTTCCAATAATAATCTATAAACCATCATGACCCAACAGACTCACCATGTTAACAATGTCCAGTAACGATAATTTATCTTTATCATAGTCATCTTAATAACTTATGTTACTCCCCACATATTTTTTCTTTGGTTTCATTATCAAATGTCCACCATGGTTATACTAAATACTGAAGTAATCGCTACCTGGACCTAAATAGTGAACATATTGGTATCAAAACAAGGGACCACATAAGAGATCACTATATATCACAATCAAATATACTAAATACACCAAATATTCTATGCAAAGCACTACCTATGGGTAATAAATAAAGACACAAACAACCTTTTATTGGACGAAAAGCAAATAAAATAAGCATTCCAATTGACAAAGAGTAGAAATTTTGAAACTCATCACTATGATCAACAGAAAACAACAATGACATTGTATTTAACCGAGCAAACACAATCCAATTTAGAAATAATGTCGTAAAACCCTAAAAAAATACCAGACAAACACCATTAAAATGAAAATTAAAGAGATGTTGACAAATATACTTACCACATTTAGGTTTTATTCTACAATCTTCATCACACACAAAGAATGACATGGTTTGTTATTCTCACTCGAGATTGCTAGCCCTCAAATTCCTTGATTTCTTACTCACGATGTTGAACCCATAACCCTCGATTTGTTGCCCTTACTTGATAAAGATGCAGGTAATAGTCTTTCGAAGTCCAAAGCTCGATTTGTTACTTTTCTTTTCTGCTCTTGTTTAGATTTCAATAGGATGAATGTTTGATGATTTTTTTTTGGGGTAAAATGAACCATAGAAACATGATTACACAATTTGAGGGAATTTTACCTCTTTAGGTTTCCACCTCAGTAGCCATGCTAGAGTTTTTTAGCTACCTCAGCTTCCTACATGTACTTTGATGGCAAAAATAGATAAAGGATAGATGGAAGGATCTGATTGATACCAAAATTTAACATTGATGACTAAATCGTAAGATTTTGAAGCCCAATAACCAAAATAAAAAGAGGGTTAAACCCTAAGGAAGAAATGTCATATTAAGTCATTTTTTCACACTATTATGTTCCTTCTAACCATATGTGTAAATGTAGTACTTTCTATGAGAGTAGAAAACAAGAGCATTTAGGTGGAGAATTTCTAAATTGCTGAGTATTTTATGATGGGATTTTAGATTATAAATTATGTATTTATTCCCTAGTACCACATTAGCAGTTTAGGAAAGTTTCTTCATTTTTATATATAGTAACAAAACATATATAGTATATTGAGAAAAGAGCTAGTAGGTTATGATCCAATGTACGCACGCGGTGCATTGTGGTGACACTTGCAATTGGATAGCTAAATTTTAGTTATTAAAATAGGTTTTATAACACTCAATTTTTATAACAAAAGGCAATGAAATGGGCAGAATACCTTACCCAATAAAATTCAAACATGTGGACCGTGATATGACAGGCAGACTTAAAGATAAGAGGTAAGACTACGACGTGACTTATAGACATAGAGGTATAGGGTAAGACTATAATGTGACTCGCAGACCTAAACAACGTAGATCAAAACCCCCTAACATAGACCGAAAAACATGAGATAAGACCCTTAGTGGGACCCACTCTAGATTTTCTAGAGATAGAATCTCCAGAGCTTATATAAAGGGGCTCAAGCCCTCATAAATGCAAGCTCTCACAACCAAAACCACTTCAGCTCTCTTTGTCACTCCGGTATTTCTCTAGTCCATCCTTTCATTTATCTACGCACACTTACTGACTAGACTGTCAGAAGGTCCTCTCTGGAGAACCAAACTTTGGGTGGCTTTCTTTGCAAGGGTTCATGTACTAAGCTGATGTGGACACAAGAATGTGGCCAATACCAAATATCTATCTCATCTAACCCAAATCTAGTTTGATAAAAATACCCTTAATCTTTTTTTCAACATCAATTGATTGGTGTCATCTGTGGGAACGAAAAAATTCATCTAAAGATGTCACCAAAGAAGCTACCTCTACCTCTTTTTCCATTTTCCAATCTAACCTTATGAAGTTTTGTACACTTGCTTACCGAAGAAAAAAGAACCAATATGGAAATCTTAAGGCACAGAGACAAGCATAACTTTCATCAAGCCTTAGTGAGTCGATAAAACCTCAAAGTGCACGATGAGTGGGCTCAATCCAGTCTAACAGAGATCAGCCTAGTAGAGAATCATTTAGCTTTGGTCAGCCGAGCTAAGCATGAGAAGCTCCGGCACTGATATGACACACTGGCCACACTAGTCGCGCAAATGGTTTCGAACATGATTTGACTTCAACTTGACTAAGTGCGCCATTAAGAAGTCAATGTAGTTTTGACTATGAAGGAAAGAGAGGGAACATGAATCTCCAACTTGCATGATCATCGATATAAATCCCATAAGGGAAAAGATAGCCAAAGCCAAACTCAGCACACTTAAACCCGTAGGCCCTGTACCAAGAAACCAGCCCCCGACGATAGCGAAAAAGAGTGTATTTGACTTCCAACCTTTAAAAAGACATGGAGAATAGGATCACCTCGAAGTCTCATAGAAGTTAAAACAAATGAACGAGTGTATAGATCTTACTCTGAGGACTAGTTGATTAAACATCCTAGATGAGATCAAGCCTTCAGGAAACCCCTTCTTTGAAGAAATCATGGAAATGAGGGCACCTGGCAACTTCAAGATGCCGAACATCAAACCTTATACTGGGAAGACCAACTCAATCGATCACTTGGAGACCTTCAAGTCTCTAATGTTCATCTATAGACACTCTAAAGTAGTAATATGTAGAGCTTTTCCTATCACACTCATGGAAATGGGGACTTGGTTTTTGCGCCTACATTTTGGCTCAATCAAGTCCTTTAAAGATCTAAGTGAGCAGTTCGCTGCTAACTTCTCTAGTAGCAGAGCACCAAAAAAGATAGTGGAAAGCCTCTTTAGTCTCGCCCAAAAGCTTGATGAGCTACTTTGGGATTACATCTTCTGGTTTACGGAAACCATGGTACAAGTTCAGAATGTTTTGGTTTACCAGAAAGTAATAGTGATGGCCTTTGTCAACGATTTTCGAGCCTCGAACTTCATTCATTGCTTGTCCAAAAACCAAATTCACTTTATGCCAGCTCTTTTAGTAAATACAAACTAGTTTTTTATAGACAAAGAAGATTAATCTTTCAAAAGACAAATAGAAAAAGCCTTGATAGGCAGGAAAAAGAAAGAAACAAATGGGTCGAAGTTAAAAGCCGATCAGAATAAAGAGAATCGAGATTATGCTCCCAAAATTAAAAAATTTACACTCCTTTCAACATCTCGATGTCAGACCTCTTGATGGAAATAATTGATCAGGAAATTGTTAAATGGCCCCCAAAGATCAAATCACCCTAAGCCAAGCGAGATATGAGTCGATACTACCGATTTCATAAAGATCATGGTTATGACATAGACTAATGTAGAATCCCGAATTACAAAAAATTAAGTAAAGGTAGAATAGGAAAGCAGTTGATCCTCATGAGAGGAAAAGGCTAAAAAGAAGTCCCGAGGACAAGAACAGAGGTCGAGGTCAAGAAAGTGGGCATCATACCCTAAACAAGAAGTTGGATTACAATCTTACTATAGGCGTTATCCAACTATCTTTAAGGGGGAAACCTCTGTTAGAGATTCATCAAATTCTAGCAAAGTCTACGTAAGGTTTGTAGGTTCTATAGAATGATCAAGCAAGAGAAGCTGAACATATAAGACCATTAGTTTCACATATATGGACTTGGAAGAAATTCAATTCACCTATGATGATGCGCTTGTGGTCACTCTGGTCATTTCCAATTTCTCGGTAAAAAGGATATTAGTAGACAACGGCTCATCCTAAGACTTCATATACTACAACGTTTTCAAAAAGATGAAGTTGTCTGATGACTAGTTGAGGCCCCTAGGTACCTACTATATGGATTTTTTTGGGATTTAATCTGCCCCAAGGGAAATATCACCTTGCCAATCACAGCAGGGACCATATCATATTAGAGAACCATCATGAGTACCTTTATTGTAATTGATCTCCCCTCTTCCTAAAATTCCATCATTGGTCATCCCGGGATGAATGCGATGAAAGCAGTGGTTTCCACATAACACCTCAAGATGAAAATTTTCACCGAGACTAGGGTGGAAGAAGTAAAAGGAAATCAATTGATAGCTAGAAATTGTTATTTAGCCTCATTAAAATGCAAAGGCAAGACTGACGTCCTAAAAATTGAAGATCTTTGAGATGAAGCCAGGATTCCAAGAGGGAAGGCTGTGGAGGAACTAATCTCAATCCCTTTGACAAATGACGAGTGAAGTGAACAAGCAATCCAAATCGGATCAAGCTTAGAGAATGAACTCCAGACATAATTGATCTTTTTCCTAAGAAAGAACTAGGATGTTTTCGTGTGGTCAGCGGTAAACATGCTAAGCATTAATCCTAAGGTTATAGTCTATGTCCTTAGCATCGATCCTGAGTATAAGCAGGTAATTAAGAAAAAATTATCCTTCACCCTAGAAAGGCAATAGAAAATCGATATCGAAGTTAAGAAGCTGTTTGAGGCTTGCTTTATAAGAGAAATAGATTACTCGAGGTGGCTTGCCAATGTTGTAATGTCAGTGAAGGACTTTGAGAGAGAGAAGAAAGAATGTACTAGATTAATGCCAAAGTTGCCATTTTTTAGAAATACATGTTCTTGGATAGAAAACAAAATATGAAACTTAAAACTTGAAAATGGCAACTTTTTAGTTTCTTGAAATTAAACTACGATATTTTATATGTAAGTAAACTTTATGTAAAGGATGAAAAATTAAAATTCTTGTGGCTTGACACTCTTTGTGGAGAGAGAAAATAATTAATCTTTTTTTAAAAGGTTTAAATGGGTTAAAAATGGAATCTTGTCCATTTGTTACCAAAATACCATGATTTTCTAGGATAATGTATTATATATGATATATATATAAAATTTGGAAAATATGGCATGAAAAATCTTTAAAACGAGAGAGAAAAATGAAAACCTAGCCAAAAGACCCTTTTTTTTGTTGAAAAATTGTCATAAATTGTAAGATTGATTTCATGAGACAAATGTTATATGGTTATAAAGATAATTTCATAATCTTTCTAATGGTATATTGCACATATTTTTTGGTAGAGTGTAGAGGAAGAAATCAACCCCAAAATCTAGTAATTTTTGGGCCAATTTATAAGTCTAGAGGTTGAAGATGACCTCCAAACAACCCTATCCCACACGCCTATGGAGAGAGAGTGCACTCTTAAGCCAAAACTCTAAACCAGACCCACCACTATGAGTAGAACAATCAAACGAATCATCCACTTCCAATTTGGTCAGCATCCGACGTCGGTAAGGTGGTGCGTGTTCTATGAGTGTTCTGGTTTTGGGCAATTTTTTAATAATAACCATCATTCAAACCTTTTCGGCGCATGGTGGCACATGTGGCAGCCAACAGCAGATTCGGCTGCGCAAAAATTTTCATTTTGGTCAGAATTTTTTTCTATAATATTTCCAAAAGTTATTTTTTCTTAGATTATTTAATATTAATTTTTGAATAAAAATTAATTAAATAATTTTTTGGAAAATTTCTAAAATTTAAGTTTGTGAGTTCTTGGAAAGGTGTTGCTGATTATAAAGAACTCCATTGATAAGATAGTGCAGAGAGCTCGGAGGAGCTCATAAGGACGTAGGCACATTGCCAAACCTCGTCAACAAATTTCTTGTGTTCTTTTCTTTCTTGCTTTGACTGGTTGCTGTTTCTTTTTCTTTATACAAGTTACTCTAGACTTGGGTGTTTGGAAGATCACCTCCTGGGCATCATCTAAGGTGGTTTCCAAACAGTGGTATCAGAGCTTGCACAGCTGGGTATCAAAGCAAGAATAGAAGGTATCAAAGCAAGATTCCAAGAATCAAAGAACAAACTTCTTGGGTGATTCAAGAACGGAGTAAAGATCAAGATCAGATCGTGTTCTTGAGGTTGATTCAAGAACGGTATTGAGATCAATCTTTGATCGTGTTCTTGAGGTTTAGAAGAAGTTGGAAAGCTTTTGTGGTTGTTGCACAAATCTAGGATCATCTTCACAAAATGGGTTTAAATTTTGTTGTTAGGAAGTTTGATGGAAAATGAGATTTTTCTCTGTGGAAGCGGAAGATCAAGGCTGTTCTTATGCAACTGAAGGTGGACTTGGCTATTGGAGAAGATGATGCTTTTCTAGCAAGTATCACGAAGGACCAGCGGATTAAGATGAAGAAGATGGCATACAACACCATCTTCCGACACATGTCGGATAGTGTCACAAGAGAGTGCAGAGACTCGGAAGATCCTGCTGTCATATGGAAGAAACTAGATGAGTTATTTCTTACCAAAACTCTCCCTAATAAGATTTATCTTCTTAAAAGAATCTTTGCTTTTAAAATGGAACCTAATAAAGAGTTGTAAGATAATCTTGATGTCTTTAATAAACTAGTTCAAGATTTGGCTAGTTGTAGTATTAAATTCTCGGATGAACAATGGGCTGTTATGTTATTAAATTCTCTTCCTGATTGTTTTGATAGTTTAATTAATGCAATTGAATATGGAAGAGATACACTAACCAAAGAAATTGTGGTCAATGCTATAAGGACTCATGATTTCAAAGCCAAGAGTAGGGAGCATCAAGTGGGGAAGGGCTGTTCATAAAAGGAAGGCCAGCAACTTAGAATGGCAGTAGTAACCATGGCAACTACCGGGAGAAATCAAAAGGTAGAGGGCAGAGCCATGGGAGAGCACATTCCAAACCAAGATTTGGAGGAAAGAGGTGCTTCTACTGCAACAAGGAGGGTCACTTCAAGAAAGATTGCAAGAAGAGGTTGTGGGATGAGAGAGGGAGAAGCTATACCAACAATAGAGATGCTTCAGTTGCCAAAGGAGAACAGCAAGATGATGTTCTTGTTGTGTGCTCAAATGTAAGCAGGAGGCAAGGCAGGGAGAAATGGATTCTAGATTCCGGGTACACTTATCACATGTGCCCTCACAAGGAATGGTTCAAGAATTTCAAGGAGATCAATGATGGAAGAGTTTTATTAGGGAATGACAATTCTTGCAAAGTGAGGGGGATAGGAGACATCTAGTTGAGGATGTTTGATGGAGTCACAAGGCTGTTGCGAAATGTAAGGTATCTCTTAGATTTGAGGAGGAATTTGATCTCATTGGAGCAGCTGGATTCCATGGGGTATACATACAAAGCTGAGGGAGGAAAGATTAAGATAACCAAGGGTTCTTTGATAGTGATCAAAGCAGCAATCAAAGATGGACTTTATGAGATGATCGGTGAGATAGAAATCAAGGATCAAGCAGCAAGCTTGATGGCTGAGATGGATAAGGTAGCACTTTGGCATAATCGCTTGGGATATATGAGCGAAAAGGGGCTGCAAGTTCTCAGCAAAGATGGTCTACTTGGTGGAGACAAAGTAGAGAAACTAGATTTCTGTGAGAGTTGCATTCTTGGGAAGCAACATCGGGTCAGCTTCAACACCGGAGTGCACAAGTCTAAAGGGAATCTTGACTACATCTATGCGGATCTTTGGGGACCAGCAAGGACACCAACACAGAGAGGTAATCGTTACTTTCTGTCTTTAATTGATGATTATTCAAGAAAGGTTTGGGTTTATTTGCTTAAAAATAAATCGGATGCTTTGAATAAATTTGTGGTGTGAAAAAAGTTGCTGGAAACTCAAATGGGCAGGATAGTTAAGGTGTTAAGAACCGATAATGGTTTATAATTTTTTAATAAGGATTTTGATAAATTCTGTAAATTAAATGGCATTCTAAGATATAAAACGGTTATGAAAACCAGTCAGCAAAATAGAGTTGCTGAGAGGATGAATATAACTCTTATGGAAAAGGTTAGGTGCATGTTAATTGGGTCCGGTTTACCAAAATATTTTTGGGGAAAAACTGTATCTACAGCTGCATACTTGGTTAATAGATCACCCTCTAGGGCTTTAGACCTTAAGACTCCCATGGAGATGTGGAGTGAAAAACCCCCTGAGTTGAACAACCTTAGGACTTTTGGATGTACTGCATATGCACATCAAAAGGATGATAAACTTAACCCACGGTCTAGAAAATGTATGTTTCTAGGGTATGGTGATGGGGTTAAGGGGTATAGGTTGTGGTCCTTAGAACCAAAAGGAATGAAACTCATAATAAGTAGGGATGTTATTTTTAATGAATTGTTATTTCCCTACTTGGAGAAAACTAACCCTGCAGGGGCTAGTGAGTAAACCAGTCCAGAATTTATGGAGCATCGTATCAAGGAGAATTTGATTCAGGTAGAGCAAGGAAGGCAAGAGGGTTCGGACCATGTAGAGCCAATTGATGAAGGCCAAGCTCAAGAAACTCAAGAGAAGGCTGAACTAGAAGGGGTTGATGCAGCAAGTCAAAATGACTACTAGCTCACAAGGGACCGGGAAAGGAGAATGGTTAGACCACCTTTGAGATATGGTTTTACGGATGCTAATGTAGCAACTTTTTGGACAGAAAGAGGGATGGTTGAACTAGAAACTTACATAGATGCCATAGAGTGTAAGGATTCGTCAAAGTGGCAGGTAGCTATAGAGAAAGAAATAGATTCTTTGAGGAAGAACAACTCTTGGGTAATGGTGCCCAAACCAGAAAAATAGAGAGTTATGGATTGTAGATGGATCTACAAGATCAAATAAGGGAACACTCCAAGGGATGAAGTCCTGTATAAAGCTAGGCTGGTGGCAAAGGGGTTCACATAAAAAGAAGGCATAGACTTCACCGAAATATTCTCACCAGTTATAAAATACAAGACGATCAGGATAGTGTTAGTATTGGTGGTCCAATTCAATTGGGAACTCAAGCAAATAGATGTGAAGACAGCATTCTTACATGGAGAGCTAGACGAGACCATTTACATGAGGCAACCCGAAGGTTATGAGGAAGGAAGACAGAGAGATTTGGTGTGCCAACTGAATAAATCTCTATATGGCCTGAAGCAATCACCTCGGCAATGGAATAAGAGGTTTGATTCCTTTGTAACCAGCCTGGGTTTCATGAGGAGCTACTATGATTCGTGCTTGTATTATAAGGGGCACAAGGTGGAGGAAATGGTGATTATTCTGATCTATGTTGATGACATGTTGTTGGTTGGGAACAGCATGGAAAGGATAAGAAAATTGAAGGCTCAACTCAGTGAGGAGTTTGAGATTAATGATTTTGGCCATGCATAGAAGATCCTTGGGATGCGTATCATCCGGGAAAGGGAGAGAAAGAGATTGAAGATCTCTCAAACTTCCTGCATATAGAAGATGATATCTAAGTTCTCTATGGAAGATAGCAAACCAATGAAGGTTCCCCTTGCTGGTCATTTCAAGTTCCCAGCAATCAATGTCCAAGATTGAATGAGGAGAAGAAAGAAATGGAAAAGGTCCCCTACTCTAGTGCGGTTGGTTCAGTCATGTTTATGAAGGTAAGCACTAGACTTGACATCACTCATGCAATGAGTGTCCTCAGTAGGTTTATGAGTAATCTTGGAAAATAGCATTGGCTTGGGATAAAGTGGTTGTTGAGGTACTTGAAGGGAAGCCTAGATGTGGGGCTGGTTTATGAGAAAAGGGGTAAGTTCATCTGCCTTGAGGGTTATGCTGATTCGGACTATGGAGCAGATCGGGATAAAAAAAGATCAATTACTTCCTACTTCTTCAACTTAAACGGATGTTGTGTAAGTTGGAAGGCTTAGTTGCAGCCGATGGTAGCACTCTCAATAATCGAGGCTGAGTACATAGCGGCTACTAATGCCATCAAGGAGGCTATGTAGTGCAAAGGGTTGCTGGAAGAGTTGAAGGTACTAGAGGAGTAGGTTGTGGTGTATTCGGATAGCCACAATGCATTATATTTGTGCAAGAATCCAGTGTTCCATGAGAGGAGAAAACACATGGATGTTCGGTATCATTTCATTTGGGAAAATGTTAAGAAAGGATGCATCAATGTGGACAAGGTGGCCACGGAAGAAAACCCTACGAATTCTGATACTAAAGTTCTATCTCTAAGTAAGTTCAATCATTGCCTTAGACTACTTAGGATTGGAGTCGGTTGATATGATGACTCAAGATGAGTTTGGATACTGAGTTCTCTGCACAATGGGTTCGGGTTTAAACACTTAGACAAAGGTAGGGATTGTTGGTATTTTGCCCGAGGTTTAAACAAGAAGGTGGAAGAATAAATTTAGCAAGGAGTGCACACCAGTGTGCGCCACGGCCCAACTTTGTCCAGGCCACGGCGCCCAGCAAGGAGGAGTGCTGGAGGAAGGGGTAAGCCGCGAAACTACCTCCCCCAGGCTGCGGTGCCCAGAGGGGCAACAAGTGTGCCCTGCTCCAGGTCGCAACGCGCCCTGTTCTAGGTCGCGGTGCCAGATACACTGATGCACACATCTTTCAGCCTCTTGAATGGTTCGTGAGACATGCTCAAAATGCATAGGATCACTAAGGATTGATCAAGGGCCATGGTTGATTGGTCATCAAGATCTAAGGGTGGAGAATGACACTCAAGATTGGACAAGAAGTTGGTGCACTATATAAAGGGTCACCTAGCTTCATTGTAACAACAAGTGAAACAGAACATAACTTGTGATTAAAAGTGAGATCAATTGTAAAAGTGCAAAGATACTAAACTCAAGAGGGATTCTGTAGAGAGGCTGGTTGTTTAGAAAGAGAGAGAGTAGAATAGAAAGGGATTCAAGGGCTTGTAAGGGGAATTTTCTTGGAAAAATTCCAGGGTTAGTTCTTATCACTTTCTTCTTCTTCTTCTTCTTCTTCTTCTTTTGTTCTTCAAGAACCTGTGAGTTCTTGGAAGGGTGTTGCTGATTGTAAAGAAATTTATTGACAAGATAGTGCAGAGAGCTCGGAGGAGCTCACGGGGACGTAGGCACATTGCCAAACCTCGTCAACAAATTTCTTGTGTTTTTTTATTTCTTGCTTTGATTGGTTGCTGTTTCTTTTTCTTTTTACAAGTCACTCTAGACTTGAGTATTTGGAAGATCACCTCCTGGGCATCATCTAAGGTGGTTTTCCAACAGTATCATATCATGAGGTCTGATAACTTGAAAAGCTAGAAGTGTGATAAATATTTAGCAAAAATGATTGGAAACTTCTAGCAGTCTTGAACTTAGTGAGAATAGGTTTTACCACTTGCCTTATCCTTGAATTATATGTTCCATTAAGCATACCAAACATATATATTCACTGAATTAATTAATTTACTTACCATTCCTGATCTAATGAGATACTGAATTGTCTTCTCATTTTGCTTCATGTCAACTCGTCTAGAAAGATAGAGGTACTTATTGAAAAGGTCACCATGCCTATTCTCCTTAGCAGTCTATGCCCTAATCCAAATTGTCCAAAAACTAAGGCTTATGTCAGTCTTGTCTCCAACCCCATCAAGTGTGATGAGTGTTGTTTGATAAGTTGGGAGTGCTTCCTCTGTTATCATATCTCCCACCAACACAAGAAAATACTCGTCAGGCATCTCTTTTTATATTTCCCTTAGCTCTTTCACTTACTGGTAAAACCCTTTCGATTCGGGTGCCGAAAGGAAATCTTGAGGTTGCCAACATTTCTTAACTGGGTTTACGAGAACCAAAATGTTGTTTTCTACCCATTTCTCTATTGATTTGAAGATATTCATCTTTTGTGGTGGCATAGAGTGAGTCACTTGAAAAGGCACCTCTTTGGTAGGATGATAGGGCTGCTTCACCTCTCTAAAATTTAACCATTATTACAAGTACAACTTGATTCGACAATGCACACTTCAAATCAGTAATATTTGTACATATAGTTACAACTAAATGTAAGTCTGAATGTCTCATATGCCTCAAAATTTTAAAAATGTTTAAATTCTAGCTACTTTATACTTCAAATTATGTACTTACCATTGCCATCATTTTAAAAAGGGTTATTTATGGATCCAAGCTCTTTTATCCTCATTTCTTTGTAACTTTGCAAGTACCTAGTTCTACCTTTTGTTTTCCAAATTTATAAACTTTTGCATGTCCTTTAACCTTCACGAAGGATATGATACTACCTATCTCAAGATTTATTTATTGATCTTATATTTTATTGCAGAAGGGAGTTATTGGTCCAAATTTTCTTAAATTGTTTTCCTTCCTACATGTAAACTTATAATAAAGGCTAGTCTTTGTTTTCCTCCTATGGTTGATATATCTGGTGGCCTCATCTTTAAGAGTGTTGTTTCATCTGTCCCTTGATTTTTCTTTTCCCTAAGATAACTATCTTTTAATTTTCAACTGTCAATTGATGCTAAAAGCACAAAATGCTTGTGTACTGATTTTTTGGGCGTGACTTTGGCGTTCATTAGGAGCTATCAGTGTCCTGATTTTCATATGCAATGCAACATGACTTATGTCTTCTATTTTTTGCTTTCATTTACTACTATGGATTGTTTAGTGCTTGTTAGTGTCTGCTGTTAATGGACTTTCAAGAGTATGTTTGGTATTACAATTTCTGAACTGATCACTGAAATTGTCATCTTTGCAGGTTAAGTTGGACGAGGATGAAACCTCTAGTTTACTAGATCATCTTCTTCCTCTCATCATTGGATTGCTCAGAACAGTGAGTGATTATCTGTAGCTGTTTTCTCACGATATTGTTTGTTGCAATGTTGCCTGTAGATTTCAGTATACACAAGGATATAATTTGCTTTTATTTACAAGCTTTTAATGTACTTTCTCATAGATATAATACATATATTACTAGAGATGGATAGCTTCGCAAGCAGATAGATGTAAATGTTTGCTACTTTTATCAGCAAAAAAGAAAGAAATACAAAAAAAAAAGAGTAAAAAAGATGTAATTCTCTATTGCATTCATTTTCCCATGACAAACCTTGTGAAACAGTCTATTCTTTGATCATATCGTATCTAAATTAACGATTATCTTTACTATAGTAGCCTTGAATGAGTCTCTTTTATCTGTTACCCACTTTCACCTTGGTCTTTGCCTCAGTCTTCTATACTTTCTTCTTGGCTCCTAATCTTATGTGCTTGACTATATATTACAATTCTTCATGGCTTTGTTAATTTATTTTTTTTAATAAAAGATGAAAAATATGTGATGGTGATGATGTGCCAATAAATATGGAGGATTAGTGTTGGTGTAAGCACTTAAAAATGGTAAAAATTGAAAGGGTGGACTATGATAAAAGAATATTATACTAGTACTGATATATTGGTAATTAACCAGAAATGGTTAAAAAAAGGATGAAAAGTATGTGATGGTCTGGAAGATTAGTCAGTGTCTTATCTAATTGATTAAGACATGTTTTTGGTTTTGATGGCTAGGATATTAGTCATGTGTAAGGGTATTATTTATCAGAGGTAGTGTTTTTCATTTCATTTGTTCATGTAAATGCTAGGAGACTTGCCAAAATTCTTCAATATAGGGATAATAACTGTAATACCCGTCTTTTTAAAGTAAGGGTAAAAAAGTAATTTGATAGATACTACATGGAATTAAAATAATATATATGAAAGATTTATTATTGAATAAAATAATTCTTTTGAAAAAAAAGACCCGGATGTTTGGGGACAAAAGAAGAACAAAAAAAATGGCATAGACATTTGGGGAGAAAAGAAGAAAAAAAAAAGAAAAAAAAAACATGGGACAACAACTCAATAAAACATGCAAAGTAATGCATGTGTTGACACCAACTATACTAAAATGGTGGCTAAGATTAAATATAGTTTTTGTTTTTTTTTTTGTTTCATTATACTTCTTACCAAATCTTGTTTAGTTTCCTTCTTTCTTCAATTCAAATTACTCTCTTTCTTTAAATACCTGGGAACTTAAAGAAATGTTGAAAGAATGAAATTTTGAAGAAATTTACGGGATAATTTTAAAGAGATTCAAGGGAAGTTTTAAGAAAAACAAAAGGTGTTGACAACCAGCAATAAGGTGAAATTGCTAAAAAGAGCAGGAAAGATAAGGAAGTGATCCATAGGTAGCTTTAAAGTGCTATGTGGTGAGTTAGATATACTTTTAGTAATCGAGATAAATATGAAATATAAAGTTATGATATTTGAATTAAGTATTGAACTACAATTATTGGATGATATATGAAAGTTGGTTGATTGATATTATATGAATAATCGATATGTTCAAAATTTATTATATGAGAAGTAATATTAATGAAATAATGAGTTGATGAAATATATAATGAAAGGAAAAATAAAATTCTTGACAAGCTATGATTGATAATTTGATATAATATATGAGGAAATAATTTAATGAATATAATAAAAATAATAATTTTGAGAAAGAGCTAGATAGCTAAATTGAATGCTTGAATGTATACTTGTTTTCATATTATTGCTTATATGCATAAAATAAAAGACCAGGAAGGTAGCTGGCCTGTTTGTTTTCATATTATTGTTCATATGCATGAAATAAAAAGAACCAAGAAGGCAACCGGTCTAAATGAAAAAAAAGAACCGGGAAGACAATCAATCTAAATGAAAATAAAATAACCAAGAAGGTAGCTCGTCTAAATGAAAATAAAAGAACCGGGAAGGCAACCGATCTAGCTGAAAATAAAGAATTGGGAAGGCAGTCGATCTAACTGAAAATAAAGAACCGGGAAGGCAGCCAATCTAAGCTTAAACATGTCGACATATGGGAAGACGTTCCCAAATGATAATATGAAGTGATCTAATAATTTAATTCATGCATTGCATTTGTTTAAAATATTGATTATTAGTGCTTGAGATGCTAAAGTATCATTCTTGATTGTGAATTTATTGATAGACAAATGAGTCTCACAGAGACAAATATGATGAGAAAGAAATATGACAATATGATATGATAAAAATTTATTTGATTGATTGGTTATATGTTGTGAACCTCATAACGAGGTAAATAATGACATTAAATTGAAAATGTCAAGATGATTAAATATATGAGAAGAAAAATTGATATGTTTGATGATTAACTTAAGATGAGATTGATAAATAGTTGAAATTATAATAGGATGTTATTATTAATTTACATGAGATAGTAGATGAATGATTATGGGAAGATTATTTGAAAGAGTGAATGATTATATGTGAAAAAATAGATGATTTATATTGGTAAATTAGAAAAAATTGAATTATAAGATGTGATTAGAAGTATATAATCGAGTACTTCTAGTAAATTTAATTTACTGAGCTTGTAAAACTCACTCCTCATTGTCAAATAATTTCAGGTAGCAGGCATGACAGATAGATTGGTGAGTTAAGATTCAGATTGAGTCATTATCTGTAAGCTACGTGATACACATCCTCAGACTGATGGAAAAAAAATATTTGTAAATATTCATGCATCATATGTTGTATATATTATTTCAGTTGAAATTTTAATAATATAACTCTCCTGTTGAGGGTTGAGGATTGATGTATAGATATATATATATATATATATATATATATATATATATATATATATATATATATATATATATATATATATATATATACGTTCAGTTGATGTATATTTTTATATTGTTGCATATATGTGTCATGCTAGGATTTCAAAACGTGATGACACCGTCTCGATGGTGGCCAACCCCGAATGAGTTGTTACAATTTTGGTAACAGAGCATTAGGTTTTATGATTCTGTAGGCTGCATAAAAATTTTAAGAAGTGAAAGAATCAAATAAACTACGGTTTAATGCAGAGTCTGAAGATGACACGTGGACGTGCTAGAGCTAGAGGTAAGTTTTGACTTGAGAAGGCATGGTAAGCCCCCAAATTTTTAGACGATCTGAGGTTGAGATGGATGATGAGTCTGAGTCTGAGTCTATGATTCCTATAAGGGAGCATGTTGATAGTATAATTGATACTAGTAAGGGTGTAGGTGTAATACCCGTATTCGTAAAGGAAGAGTAAAGAAGTAATTTGATAAATATGACCTAAAGTTAAAATAATATATATATATATGCGAAAGATTTAATTTTTACAAAACAATTCAAAAAAAATCGCAGACGCGTGGTGGTGCAAATAAAAAAAAGAAAAAGAAAACGAAACATCCAGATAAAGGAAAAGAAAAAGAAAAAAAGTTTCTTTTTTAAAAAAAAAAAACCACAATTTCGTGCAACACCTTGAAGTCCAGGTGCTAGAACATTTTGCAACTTTTCTGCATGATATGCAGCTGTTAACTTTGAAGCGATGACAGTGCCGCTTTAATTGTTTTAAATATCGAATTGTTTTATTAGTTTTAGCAAATCCTGTTTGGTTTTCTTCAAAATCAAATTTAAACTACTCTACTTCTTTAAAAACTTGGGGACCGAAAGAAATTTTGAAGGTGTAAAATTTTGAAGGTGTTTACGGGTAAATTTTATAGAGAATCATGGGAAGCTCTAAGAAAAACATAAGGTAATAACGTGAAGTTTATTTTTGAATTTTAGTATATATGAAATTCATAGAATTCAAATTAGAAATTTTCAAAGGGTGTGAATTTTGGAATAATTGAAGAATAAATTAGAATTTAATATGAATATTATGTCAGGTGTTAACGATCAGCAACCGGGGGAAATTACTGAGAGGAACAGGATGAGCAAAGAGGTGATCCACGGATAGCTTTAAGTACTACGTGGTGAGTTAGATTTACTTTAAGTAATCTAAATAAATATGAGATATATACTGATAATATTATAATAAATTATTAACTTATGCTTTGGTGGTAGATCAAAGTTGTATGATGGGTATGATAGGTATAATTGATATGTAGAAATTTATTACATGAGAAGTAGTATTATTGGAATAGCAAGTCGATTTAATAATGAAGGTGATAAATGAAATTTTTGAAAAGCTGTGGTTGATGATTTGTTATGAATTATGAGAGAGAAAATTTAGTAAATTTTTTTCTGAGCTATGGTTGATGATTTGATATGATCTATGATGAGTGAAATTTAGTGAAAATATTTTTTAATAATAATTTGAGAATAATCAGGATAGCTAATTTAGATATTTGAATTTGTGTTTCTTTTTATATATTGGTTCATATGCATATTTCATATCATTATTCGTATGCTTATACATGAAATAAAAGAACCGGGAGGGGGCCAGTCTAAATGAAAAACTGTGACAGCTGGTATATGATGGAAATAAATGAAAACCATGACAGCCGGTATATACTGAAAATAAAAGAACCAGGAGGGGGCCGATCTATATAAATTAAAAGAACCGGGAAGATAGCTGGTCTAAGATAAAAACATGTCACCATATGGGAAGATGTTCCCTAATAATAATTCGTGCATTGCATCTGTTTTAAATATTGATTGCATTATTGAAATGCTGAAGTGTTGATTTTTATTGTAAATTTATTATAGATGAATGAGTCTCATCGTGAGACAGTTATGGTGAGAAAGAAATATGGAAGTATGATATGATAAAACTATCTAAATGGTAACAAGGTAAATATGAGATATAATTTAGGGTCTTAAGATGAATAAATATATTTAAGAAGAAGAGATTGATAGAGAATGGGGCTTATGATGTGTGTAGTGATAATACTATTATCAAATTTTATGAAATATAAATGATTGAATACTTTTAGTAAGTTTAATTCACTAAGCTTGTGAAGCTCATCCCTCATTGTAAAATGATATCAGGTGGCGGACATGACAGATAGAGTTGTGAACGAAGATTCAGACTAAATCATTTTCTGTAAGCCACGTGGTCTATATCCTCAGAAACACTTGAAAAAAAAATATTTGTAAATATTCATGCATAATATGTTGTACATACTATTCAATTGAGACCTAAATGATGTATCTCCCTTGTTAAGGGTTGAGGATTTGGTGTAAATAATTGCAGTTGGTAAATTTTTACAGTTGCATATATGTGTCGTGTTGAGATTCTCAAAATGTGATGACACCGTCTCGAGGGTGGCCAACCCGAGATGGGTTGTTAAAATTTTAGTATCATAGCATTAGGTTTTATGATTCTATAGACTGTATAAGAACTTAAAGAAGTGGAAGATCTAAATAAACTATATTTTAATGCAGAGTCTGAGGATGACACGTGAACGTGCTAGAGCTACTGGTAGAGTTCTGAATCAGAGGGGACGTGGTAGAACCCTAATCTTTAGAAGAACTGAAGTAGAGGGGGAAGTTTAGTCTGTGGTTCCTGCGATGGAACATATTGATAGTGCGGTAGGTACTAGTAGAGTTAGGGAAGAATCTGAGGTTAGGAGGGATGAATTGAGAGAAGTTCTTGAGCATGCCCTAGAAAGGATGAATGCAGCTGAAGAAAGGGCCGATAATTTGCAGAGGAGAGAGGTAGGAAAGAACCTGATGTTGTGAGACAAAAAGTTCATTGGAGAGAAGGTGTATTTGCACATGAGATGCAGGGGGACTGTTTTGTGAGATTTCTTAAGTTTAAACCCCAGTCTTTTAGAGGATCTGTAAATCCTATGGAAGCTGAGCAGTGGATTAGACATGTTGAGAAATATTTTGAAGTCTTACCAGTGACAGATAGACAGAAGGTTGCTTTTACTTCATTCATGTTGGAAGGTGAGGCTTCACAATGATGGGAAGATATTCTGCCTTGGGTGAGTACACAGGTGGAACAACCTTTAACTTGGAGTAAGTTTAAGGAGGAGTACTTTGCAAAATACTTTCCAGATACATTTCGAACCCAGCAAGAAAGAGATTTTATTCACTTAAGGCAAAATACCTTATCGGTGGCAAAGTATGATAGTAGGTTTACAGCTCTGTCAAGGTTTTTACCTGAGTTAGTGAATACGAAGGAGAGGAAATGTAAATGATTTTCAGACGGGTTACACTACGAAATTCGATCTAAACTCTCTTCTATGGGCATAGAGAATTATGTTATACTGGTGGATAAAGCATTACAGATCGAGAAGTATTTGATAGAGTTTAGAGGTAGGAGAGATTGGCTGAAGAAGTCTAGATTTGAGAGACCTAGAGGTGGTGGCAGTATGAGTGTGCAGGGTGGGAGACCACCCCAGAAGAGGCTTTCCTTATCACAAGGAACTATAGTGTAGAGTCAGAGGCAAAAATATTTGTTGCTTCTGTCGTTCAAAGTAATACCGGTGGGACTCCTAGGTGTGGGAGACAGGCTACGGGAAGTGGGAGTTATAGTAGAGGAGTAAGTATGCTATCAAGGGAAGGTGGTAATCTAATATATGATCGAGAGCTAAGGGTTTGCTTCAAATGTAATCAGACGGGGCATCTGTCTCAGAATTTTCCTATGCAGATATGGTTTGTATGTGGTGAGGGAGAACATGTTGTTGTAGATCGTCTAGTGGGGAAATCTACTGATGTAGGCATTGGAAGTGTTGGGAGAAGATCGATGGAGAGAGGTGATGGATCAAGGAGTGTGCAGAGCAGAGGTCGAGGATCAGTAGCTGAGAGAGGACATGGTAGCCAATTACAGTCCAGAGATAGCAAAGTCTATGCATTGACCCAACAGGATGCACAAGCCACTCCTGAGGTTGTTATGGGTATGATATCTCTCCTTGGTAGGCTTGCTAGATTATTGATTGATCTTGGTGCAACCCATTCTTTTACATCTAGTATTTATATGAGATCTCTTGATGCTAATGCTAGTCCTTTGATGCATGCGATTGTTGTTGAGGTTCCTACTGGCGATAGGGTTATTATCATGACAATTTATTGAAACTGTGTGATTTTTATGGCTGATAGAGAATTTGAAGTTGATTTATTATCTTTGAGTATGACAAATTTTGGTTTAATTATAAGGATGAATTGGTTATCTGCATATCATGCTTGGGTAGATTGTTTTAGGAAGAATGTGGTGTTCAAAATACCTGGACAAGAAGAGTTTAATTTTCAAGTAGAACGTAGGATACTTGCTAACTGTCTTATTTATGCTTTAACTGCTAGTAAATGGTTGAAGAATGGTTGTGAGAGGTATCTGGCATATGTGATGGATTCTAGCAAGGAGACTAGGAAGTTAGAAGAAATTTTGGTAGTAAAAGATTTTTCTGATGTATTCCCTGAAGAGTTGACTGGTTTGCCTCCTAATAGGGAGATTAAGTTCTCTATTGAGGTGATTCCAAGGTCAACACCCATATCTAAGCACCTTATAGAATGGTACCAGCTGAATTGAGAGAGTTGAAAGTTTAGCTTCAGGAGTTGCTAGACAAATAGTTTATTCGACCTAGTATGTCACCTTGGGGAGGCCCTGTATTGGTTGTCAAGAAGAAAGATGGGACAATAAGATTGTGTATGGATTATAGATAGTTAAATAAGATCATCATCAAGAATAGATATCATTTCTCTAGGATAGATGATTTATTCGAGCAGTTACATGGAGCTAGGGTGTTTTCTAAGATAGACCTGAGATAAGGTTATCTTCAATTAAAAATAAAAGAGGAGGACGTGCCTAAGACTGCTTTTAAGACACGTTATGGCTACCATGAGTTCCTGGTCATGCCATTTGGGTTAACTAATACTCCTACAGCATTTATAGATATAATGAATCGGGTGTTTAAATCATTCTTGGATAGATTTGTGATTGTGTTTATTGATGACATTCTGGTATATTCCAAGAATGAAGAGGAGTATATGCAACATTTAGAGATAGTGTTGAAAATTTTGAGGAGAAAGAAATTATATACAAAGTTCTCTAAGTGTGAGTTTTGGTTGATTAAAATATCTTTTTTGGGGCATGTTGTGTCGAGAGAGGGAATAGCAGTTGACCCACAGAAGGTAGAAGCTGTGTTGAATTGGGAAAGACCCACTAGTGTAACTGAAGTAAGAAGCTTTCTGGGGTTGGCTGGTTATTATAAGAGATTCATCCAAAATTTTCTATGATTGCTGGACCATTGACAAGATTGACTAGGAATGACGTGAAGTTTAGGTGGTCAGAGGAATGTGAGAAGAGTTTCCAGCTGTTGAAAGAAAAATTGACCACTACTCCAGTATTAGTGCTTTCTTTTGGTCATGAAGGATTTGTGGTTTATAGTGGTGCGTCACATCAGGGTTGGGATGTGTGTTGATACAATATGGGAGAGTTATAGCTTATGCATCTAGGCAATTGAAGAACTATGAGAGGAATTACTCAACCCATGATTTAGAATTGGCTGCCATAGTTTTTGCTTTGAAGATTTGGAGACATCACCTATATAGAGCCAATTGTGAAATTTTTACTGATCATAAAAGCTTGACGCATTTACCGACCCAGAAGGAGTTGAATTTGAGGCAGAGGAAGTGGATGGAATTGATTAGTGATTATGACTCCACCATTTATTATCATCCAGGAAAGGCTAATGTAGTAGCTGATGCATTGAGTAGAAAGGCTACAGGGAGATTAGCTGCTATTGAGAGTCATAATATTAGCTTGATGATAAAATTAAGAAGAATGAGGATGCAGTTGAGTGTCAATGATAGAGGAGTATTGATGGCAAATATGGTGGTACAATCTTCTATTATTGATTGTTTATTACAAATGCAGGGTAGAGATGAGGAGATAGAGAAGATCCGACGAGAAGTGTTGAGTGGGAAGCCAACTGAGTTTAGAATTAGAGGAGATGGCATGGTTATATTGGGGCATCAAGTTTGTGTTCCCAATGATGTGGAGATGAGAAATGAGATACTAAGGGAGGCTCATGATTCTGTATATTCTATGCATCCATGAAATAATAAGATGTATAGGGGATTGAGACAAAATTATTGGTGGTCAAGGATGAAGAAGGATGTAGCGGAACATATTTCTAGATGTCTGACTTGTCAACAAGTGAAGTCTAAGAATAGACATCTAGCAGGTTTATTACAACCTCTTCCAGTGCCTGAGTGGCCATGGGAAAATGTGAATATGGATTTTGTCTCTAGTTTTCCCCGTACCCAGAGGGGTCATGATGCTGTGTGGGTTATAGTAGATAGACTTTCTAAGTCTTCACATTTGCTTCTTATTAAAACTACTTGGAGTCCTGAAAAGTTGACTGAATTGTATGTAGCGGAGATTGTAAGATTACATGGAGTACCCTTGAGTATTGTATCAGATAGAGATTCTAGATTTATCTCTAGATTTTAGAGAGGTTTTCAAGAAGCTATGGGTACGCAATTATAGTTTAGTACAGCTTTTCATCCACAAACTAATGAGTAGATGGAGAGAATTATCAGAATACTAGAAGATATGCTGAGGGCAAGTGTATTGAATTTCTCAGTGAGCTGGGATGCTTATTTGCCTTTGATCGAGTTTGTATATAATAATCAATATCAAACTAGTATTGGGATGGTACCATTTGAAGCTCTATATGGTAGGAGGTGTAAAACTCTAGTATACTAGGAAGAAGTTGGAGAGAGAAAGATATATGACCCAGAAATGATATATCTAACTACTGAGATGATCAAACTAGTTAGAGAGAACCTTGGAGCAGTACAGAACAGACAGAAATGATATGCTGATAATAGAAGATGACCTCTCGAGTTTCAAGTTGGTGATTGGGTATTTTTGAAGATATCTTCGTGGAAGGGTGTGTTGAGGTTTAAAAAGAAGGGAAAGTTGAGCTCGAGATTTGTGGGGTCATATGAGGTGATTGAGAGAGTACGACCAGTAGTATATAGATTGGATTTACCTCCAGAGTTAAAGCAATTACATAATGTGTTTCATGTCTCACTTTTGAGAAAGTACTTATACGATGAATCCCATAGTATCTTGAATCAGATGATAGAACTACAGGAAGATTTGACTTTTATGCAGGTACTAGTCAGAATTCTAAACAGGAAAGAACAAGTCTTGCGCAATAAAGTCATTCCTTTGATTCAAGTATTATACTGAAGCCAAGATGTTGAAGAAATTACTTGGGAGTATGAAGTAAGAATGAGGAAAGAATACCCCTAACTCTTTCATGAATTAGGTAAGGAAATTTCGGGGACAAAATTTTTGTAAGGTGGGTAGAATTGTAATACTCGTATTCATAAAGAAATGGTAAAGAAGTAATTTGATAAATATTACGTGGAGTTAAAATAATATATATGCGAAAGATTTATTTTTTTCAAAACAATTAAAAAAACTACAATTTCGTGCAACACCTGGAAGTCCAGGTGTTGCAACATTTTGCAACTTTGCTACATGATATGCAGCTATTAACTTTGAAGCGGTGACAGTGTCGTTTTAATTGTTTTAAATATCGAATTGTTTTATTAGTTTTAGCAAATCCTGTTTAGTTTTCTTCAAACTCAAATCTAAACTACTCTATTTCTTTAAACACTTAGGGATTGAAAGAAAGGTTGAAAGAGTAAAATTTTGAAGGTGTTTACGGGAGAATTTTATATAGAATCACGGGAAGCTCTAAGAAAAATAGAAGGTAATAATGTAAAGTTTATTTTTGAATTTTAGCATATATGAAATTCCTAGAATTCAAAGTGAAAATTTTCAAAGGGTGTGAATTTTGGAAGAATTGAAGAATAAATTAGAATTTAATATGAATATTATGTCAGGTGTTGACGATCAGCAACCGAGGGAAATTGCTGAGAGGAGTAGGAAGGGCAAGGAGGTGATTCCACGGGTAGCTTTAAGTGTTACGTGGTGAGTTAGATTTACTTTAAGTATTCTAGATAAATATGAGATATATAGTGATAATATTAGAATAAATTATTAACTTATGCTTTGGTGGTAGATGAAAGTTGTATGATGGGTATGATAAGCATAACTGATATGTAGAAATTTATTACATGAGAAGTAATATTATTGGAATAGTGAGTCGATTTAATAATGAAGGTGATAAATAAAATTTTTGATGAGCTATGGTTGATGATTTGTTATGAATTATGAGAGAAAAAATTTAGTGAAATTTTTTATTAGCTATGGTTGATGATTTGATATGATCTGTGATGAGAGGAATTTAGTGAAAATATTTTTTAATAATAATTTAAGAATAATTATGATAGCTAATTTAAATATTTGAATTTGTGTTTATTTTTATATATTGGTTCATATGCATATTTCATATCATTATTCGTATGCATAAACATGAAATAAAAGAACCGGGAGGGGGCTGGTCTAAATGAAAAACCGTGACAGCTGGTATATGCTGAAATAAATGAAAATCGTGACAGTTGGTATATATTGGAAATAAAAGAACCTGGAGGGGGCCGGTCTAAATAAAATAAAAGAACCGGGAAGGCAGTCAGTCTAAGATAAAAACATGTCGATATGTGGGAAGATGTTCCCTAATAATAATTCGTGTATTGCATCTATTTTAAATATTGATTGCATTACTGAAATGCTGAAGTGTTGATTTTTATTGTAAATTTATTTATAGATGAATGAGTCTCACAGAGAGACTTATGATAAGAAAGAAATATGGAAGTATGATATGATAAAACTATATAAATGGTAAACTATATGTTGTGAATCTCATAATAAGGTAAATATGAGATATAATGGAGGGTCTTAAGATGAAAAAATATATATAAGAAGAAGAGATTGATAGAGAATAGGGCTTATGATGTGTGTAGTGATAGTAGAATGTATTATCAAATTTTATGAAATATAAATGATTGAATACTTTTAGTAAGTGTAACTCACTGAGCTTGTGAAGCTCATCCCTCATTGTACAATGATTTCAAGTAACGGACATGACAGATAGAGTTGTGAACGAAGATTTAGACTAAATCATTTTTTGTAAGCCATGTGGTCCATATCTTTAGACACACTTGAAAAAAAATATTTGTAAATATTCATGCATAATATGTTGTATATACTATTCAACTGAGATCTAAATGATGTATCTCCCCTGTTAAGGGTTGAAGATTTGATGTAAGTAATTGGAGTTGGTAAATTTTTACTGTTGCATATATGTATCGTGCTGGCATTCTCAAAATGTGATGACACCGTCTTGGGGGTGGCCAACCCGGGATGGGTTGTTACAGTGGAAGAATCTGGAATTGAAAGAGATGAGCTAAGAGAAGCTCTTGATCATACTCTTGAGAAATTGAATGTAACAGATGATAGAGTTGATAGTCTATAGCATAAACTTGATGAACAGGCTAGAACAGTGCCTAAGGTTGTTGTAAATCCAATAATGGTTGATATTCAAAAGGGGAAAAGTGAGTTTATGCATGAGATGCAGGGATATTGTTTTGTTAGATATATTAAGTTGAATGCTTTGTTGTTTAAAGGATTTATGAATCATTTTGAGTTTGAGCTATGAGTGAAACATGTAAAGAGATTATTTGGTATTTTACCAGTGACTAACAGGTAGACCTTTGCTTCGTTAAGTTAGAAGGAGAAATTTTAGAATTGCAAGAGGATAGTCTTCCTAAGGTAAGTGCATATGTTGATAGACCTTTAACTTGGAGTGGGTTTAAGGAGGTATTTTTCTTTTATAAATATTGTTCATATACTTTCAAATCCCAACAGAAGAGAGATTTCATTTATTTGAGGTAAAATATATTGACTGTGGCTTAGTATAATAGCAGATTTGTG
The DNA here is from genome assembly GCA_023935145.1 of Bretschneidera sinensis. Taxonomy (NCBI): domain Eukaryota; kingdom Viridiplantae; phylum Streptophyta; class Magnoliopsida; order Brassicales; family Akaniaceae; genus Bretschneidera; species Bretschneidera sinensis. Next base: position 54,548,218 of record CM043702.1, on the reverse strand, counting down.
GCCTTGTCAAGGTTTGTATCGAAAATGGTAGACATAAAAGAGAAGAAGTGTAATAGGTTCCTAGATGGACTATATTTTGGTATTAGATCGAAACTATCTTACATGAGGTACTTTAAATTGAGAAGGATGCAATGTAATTTAGAGGTAGGAGGGATTGGCTGAAGAGGTTTAGATTTGAGGGACCCAGAGGTGGTAGTAGTATGAGTATGCAGGGTGGGAGACCACCCCAGAGGGGGCGTTCCTTTTCACAAGGAACTGTAATACAAAGTCAAAGGCAAGCAGATTTTGTTGCTTCTGTAGTTCAGAGTAATATTGGTGGGACCCCTAGATTTGATAAACATGTTATAGGAACTGAAAGTTATGGTAGAAGAGTAAGTATGCCACCAAGGAAAAGTGGTAATCTGATGTATAATCGAGAGACAAAAGTTTTCTATAGATATGATCAGATAGGGCATCTGTCTCGGAATTGTCCTACCCAGATATACTTTGTATGTGGTGAAGGAGGATATATGAGCATAGATTGTCCAGTGGAGAAATTTGCTGAGATAGGTGTTAGAGGTATTGGGAGAAAATAAGTGTAGAGAGGTGGTGGATCAGGGAATAGGTAGGGTAGAGGCAAAGGATCAGTAGCTGAGAGAAGACATAGTGGTCAGTTACAGCCCAGAGATAGCAAAGTCTATGCATTGATCCAACATGATGCACAAGCCACTCCTGATATTGTTATGGGTATGGTATCTATTCTTAATAGACTTGCTAGATTGTTGATTGATCCTGGTGCAACTCATTCTTTTGCATCCAGTGTTTATGTGAAATCTATTTATGCTTGTATTAGTCATATGATGCATAATATTATTGTTGAAGTTCCCACTAGAGATAGAATGATAATCATAAATGTTTATAAGGGTTATGTGATTCGTATCAATGATAAAGAATTTGAATTTGAAGTTGATTTATTATATTTGAATATGATAGATTTTCATTTGATTTTGGGAATGAATTGGTTGTCAATGTATTACGCTTGGGTTGATTGTTCCAGAAAGAATGTAGTGTTTAGGATATGGACAAGAGGAATTTAATTTCAGGGAGAACGAAAGATACTCTTGAACTATCTTATTTTGCTATGACTACTAGTAAATGGTCAACGAAATGATGTGAGGCGTATTTGGCATATATAGTGGAGTTTAGAAATGATAGTAGAGAACTAGAAAAAATCTTAGTAGTGAAAGATTTTTCTAATGTATTTCTTGATGAGTTCTCTAGGTTGCCTCCTAGTGAAGAGATTAAATTCTCTATTGATGTGATACCAAGTTCATCACATATATCTATAGCACCCTATAGAATGGTGCCCACTAAGTTGAGAGAGTTGAAAATTTGACTTCAAGAGTTGTTAGATAAAAAATTTATTCGACCAAGTGTGTCACCATTGGGAGCCTCTATATTGTTTGTAAAGAAGAAATATAGAATGATGAGATTGTGTATAGACTATAACAGCTGAATAAGATCACTATTAAAAACAAATATCCTTTGTCCAGCATAGATGAGTTGTTTGAACTGTTGTAGAGAGCGAGGGTGTTTTCAAAGATAAACTTGAGATTAGGTTATCACCAGTTAAGAATAAAGGAGGGAGACATGCCTAAGACTGCTTTTAGGACACGTTATGGTCATGAGTTTCTTATTATTCAATTTTGGTTGACTAATGCTCCAAAAACATTCATGAACTTGATGAATAAAATATTTAAACTATTTCTTGATAATTTTGTGGTTGGGTTCATTGATGACATCTTGGTGTATTCTAAAATTAAGAAATAACATGTAAAACATTTAGAAATTGTGTTGGAGATTTTGAGAAAAGAGAGATTATATGCTATATTTTCTAAATGTGAGTTTGGTTGAATGGAGTAACTTTCTTAAGGCATGTAGTATCTGGAGATGGTATAGCAATTGACACACAGGAGGTAGAGGTAGTGTTCAGTTAGGAGAGACAAACTAATGTGACTAAGATTAAAAGCTTACTGGGATTGGCCGATTATTACAGAAGATTCATTCAGAACTTTCTTCGATTGTTACATCTTTGACTAGATTGGCCAGGAAAGAGGTGAAGTTTGTATGGTCTACGAAGTATGAGAATAGTTTTTAGTTGTTGAATGAGAAATTGACTACAACTCTAGTATTGGCGCTTTTTTTTGGTGATGAAGGATATATGGTGTATATTGATACATCCCATCAAGAGTTGGGATGTGTGTTGATGCAACATGGGAATGTAATGGCATATGCTTCTAGGCAATAGAGGAATCATGAAAGAAATTACCCGACCCATGACTTAGAGTTGGTCGCCATAGTGTTTGGTTTGAAGATTTGGAGATATCATCTCTATGAAGTCACTTGTGGGATATTTATAAATCATAAGAATTTGACATACTTATCTACTCAAAAAGAGTTAAATTTGAGGCAGTGGCATTGGATGGAGTTGATTAGTGATTATGATTATATGATTTATTACCATCTAAGGAAGGAAAATGTGGTAGCTGATGTATTAAGTAGAAAATCTATAGAAAGGTCAGCTGCTATAGAAAGCCATGATGTGAATCTGATGATAGAGTTGAGGGAAATGAGAATGTATTTGGATATTAATGATAGAGGAGTATTGTTGGCAAACATGGTTGTACAATCATTCATTGTAGAATAGTTGTTAGAAATGCAAAATAGAGATGAAAGATAGAGAAGACTAAGCAAGAAATGTTGAGTGGAAAACAGACTGAATTTAGAATTTCGTATAATGGTATGTTGGTATTGGGACATAGGATTTGTATTCCCAATGATACTGAGTTGAAAAATGAGATATTGAGATAAGCACACGATTTTGTACTGCAGTTATAGTTTAGTACTGCTTTTCATCCTCAAACAGATGAGTAAGCAAAGATGATTATTTGAGTACTAGAAGACGTGTTGAGAGCTAGTGTGATAAGTTTCTCAATGAGTTCCAATTCTTATTTACCCTTAATTGAATTTGCTTATAATAATTAGTATCAAGCTGGGATGATACCATTTGAGACATTTATATGGCAGAAGGTGTAGAACTTTAGTATGTTGGGAAGAAGTTGGAGAAAGAAAGATATTTGGACAAAAAATGATAGATTTGAATACTGAGATGATCAGACTAGTTAGAAAGAATCTTATAGCAACACAGAACAGACATAAAGGATATACTGATAATAAAAGACGACCTCTTGAGGTTTAGGTTGGTGACTGGGTATTTTTGAAAATATCTCTACGGAAGAGTGTATTGAGGTTTAAAAAGAAGGGAAAGTTGAGTCCGAGATTTGTGGGGCCATATGAGGTGATTAAGGGAGTTGGACTAGTAGCATACATATTTGATTGGCCTCCAGAGTTAAAGCAGTTACATAATATGTTTCATGTTTCACTTTTGAGAAAGTGTTTACATGATGAATCACATAGTATTCTGAGTCAGGTTATAGAACTTTAGGAAGATTTAACTTTTATACAAGTATTAGTGAGAATTTTAGACTGAAAAGAACAAGTCTTATGTAATAAAGTAATTCCATTAGTTCAAGTTATGTGGCAGAATAAAGATGTTAAAGAAATCACATTAGAGCATGAGGCAAGAATGAGGAAAGCGTACCCCCAGCTTTTTCATGAATTAGGTAAGAAAATTTCATGGACGAAATTTTTATAAGGCGGGTAAAATTGTAATATCTGTCTTCTTAAAGTAAGGGTAAAGAAGTAATTTGATAGATATTACGTGAAATTAAAATAATATATATATATATATATGAAAGATTTATTATTGAATAACATAATTCTTTTAAAACAAAAAAAAATACCTGGACGTTTGGGGACAAAAAAAGGGCATAGACATTTGGTGAGAAAAGAAGAAAAAGAAAAAGGAAAAAAGAAAAAGAAAAAGAAAAAGAAAAGGCGTGGGACAACACCTGGATGTCCAGGTGTTGTCAATAAAGCATGCAAAGTAATGCATGTTTGACACCAACTGTACTAAAACGGTGGCTGGGATTAAATGTAGTTTTTGTTTCTTTTTTTGTTTTAATTTTCTTCTTACCAAATCTTGTTTGGTTTTCTTCTTTCTTTAATTCAAATTATTCTCTTTCTTTAAGCACATGGGGACTCAAAGAAAAGTTGAAAGATTGAAATTTTGAAGAAATTTACGAGAGAATTTTAAAGAGATTCAAGGGAAGCTTTAAGAAAAACAAAAGGTGTTGACGATTAGCAATCAAGTAAAATTGCTGAAAATAGTAGGAAATGCAAGAATGTGATCCACGGGTAGCTTTAAACCGCCATGTGGTGAGTTAGATTTATTTTTAGAATCGAGATAAATATGAAATATAAAGTGATGATATGTGAATTAATTATTGAACTACAATGATTGGATGATATATTAAAGTTGATTGATTGATATTATATGAATAATTCATATGTTCAAAATTTATTATATGAGAAGTAATATTAATGAAATAATGAGTTGATGAAATATATAATGAAATGATAAACGAAATTCTTGACAAACTATGATTAATAATTTGATATGATATATGATGAGATAATTTAATGAATATGATAAAAATAATAATTTTGAGAATTGAATGCTTGAATGTATGCTTGTTTTCATATTATTGCTTATATGCACAAAATAAAATACCAGGGAAGTAGTGTTTTCATATTATTGTTCATATTCATGAAATAAAAAGAATTGGGAAGGCAGTCGGTCTAAATAAAAATAAAAGAACCGGAAAGATAGCCGGTCTAAATGAAAATAAAAGAACAGGGAAGACAGCCGGTTTAATTAAAAATAAAATAACAGTGAAGGTAGCCGGTCTAACTGAAAATAAAGAACTGGGAAGGTAGTCGGTCTAAGCTGAAATATGTCGACATGTGGGAAAACATTTCCAGATGATAATATGAAATGATCTGATAATTTAAATTCATGCATTGCATTTGTTTTAAATATTAATTATTATTGTTTGAGATGCTAAAGCATTATTCTTGATTGTGAATTTATCGATAGACAAATGAGTCTCACAGAGAGACAGGTATGATGAGAAAGAAATATAACAATATGATATGATAAAAATTTATTTGATTGATTGATTATATGTTATGAACCTTATAACAAGGTAAATAATGATGTTAAATTGATAATCTCAAGATTATTAAATATATGAGAAGAAAAATTGATATGTTTGATGATTAATTTAACATGAGATTGATAAATGGTTGAAATTATAATAGGATGTTATTATTGATTTATATGAGATAATAGATGAATGATTATGGGAAGATTATTTGAAAGATTGAATTACTATCTTTGAAGAAACAGATGATTTATATTGGTAAATTAGAAAAGATTGAATTATAAGATGTGACTAGAAGTATATAATTAAGTACTTTTAGTAAATTTAATTTACTGAGCTTGTGGAGCTCACTACTCATTGTCAAATAATTTCAGGTAGCAGGCATGACAGATAGATTTGTGAGTTGAGATTCAGACTAAGTCATTATCTATAAGCCACGTGGTCCACATCCTTAGACTAATGAAAAAAAATATTTGTAAATATTCATGCATCATATGTTGTATATATTATTTTAGTTGAAATTTTAATAATATAACTCCCCTGTTGAGGGTTGATGATTGGTGTATAGATATATATACATTCAGTTGATGTATGTTTTTATATTGTTACATATATATGTTGTACTGGGATTTCAAAACGTGACGACACTATTTCGAGAGTGACCAATCCGAAATGAATCGTTACAATAACATAAATCAAATCCTAAATGATCACGATTGCTTCCGGCTTAAAGTTAGCTAATGTCTGTGTGTTGATAAAGAACAAAAAATTTATAATTAAAATATATAGTCTGATAGCATGAAGAAGTCAAAAATGTGAAATATAGTACGAGTCACTGAATAAATTGAAGGCCTATAGAAATAAATAAGTGAATACTAACCCGTTACAAGTAAATAACTAAGAGGCCATGGGTAAGGCAAAAAAGTTAGCATACAAATGCACTAAATTAACATCATATCTTATGAATTACAACAAGCCTCACATAAGAATATGATGACCTGCAGACCTACTAATATCTTATGAAGCTAGGGCTGGGTAAAGAAGTAATTTGATAAATATGATATAGAATTAAAATAAAATAATATATACGTGAAAGGTTTATTATTTTAATAAAATAATTATTTTGAAAAGAAAAAAAGGTGGCTACACCTGGACGCCCAGGTGTAGCCTTTGCCTTGGATGCATTGTGCATGCAAGACACAAGGATTTTGCAACAATGAGTGTGTGTGCGTGTATATATATATATAGTTTTTCTTTTATTTATTCACTACTTACCAAATCCTGTTTGGTTTTCTCATTTCCTCATTTCAAATTACTCTATTTCTTTAAACACATGGGGACCGAAAGAAAGGTTGAAAGAGCAAATTTTTGAAGGGGCTTACGAGAGAATTTTATAGAGAGTCACCGGAAGCTCTAAGAAAAACAGAAGTTAATAATGTGAAATTTATTTTTAAAAATTTAGCATACATGAAATTTCCCATAATCCAAAGTGGGAATTTTCAAAGGATATGAATTATAGAAGAATTGAAGAATAAATTAGAAATTTTAATATAAATATTATGTCAGGTGCTGACGATCAGCAACCGGGAGAAATTGGTGAGAGGAGCAGGAAAGGCAATGAGGCGATCCACAGGTAGCTCTAAGTGCTACGTGGTGAATTAGATTTACTTTAAGTAATCAAGATAAATACGAAATATCTAGTGATAATACTAGAATAAATTATTAACTTATGCTTTGGTGATAGATGAAAATTGGTTGATAGGTGTGATAGGAATAGTGGATGTGTAGAGAATTATTTTATGAGAAATAACATTTTTGAAATAATTAGTTAATTTAATAATAAAAACGATAAGTGAAATTCTTGATGAGTTATGGTTGATGTTTTGATACGATTTATGAGAAGAAGAAATTTAGTGGATCTTGACAAGCTATGATTGATGATTTGATGTGATTTATGAGGAGAAGAATTTAGTGAAATTTTTCAAATAATAATTTGAGAATAATCAGGATAACTAATTTAAATATTTGAATTCATGTTTGTTTTTATGTTATTGTTCATATGCATATTTCATATCATTGTTTATATGCATATGCAAGAAATAAAAGAACCAGGAGGGGGCCAGTCTAATTGAAAAACCGTGACAGTCAGTATATACTGGAAATAAGGGAAAACCGTGACAGCCGGTATATCCTGAAAATAAATGAAAACCATGACAGCTGGTATATGCTGGAAATAAATATCGTGACAGTCGGTATATGTTGGAAATAAAAAAATCGAGAGGGGACCGGTCTAAGATTAAAACATGTCGACATGTGGGAAGACGTTCCCTAATAATATCACGCATTGCATCTGTTTTAAACATTGATTGTATTACTGAAATGCTGAAGTGTTGTTTGTTATTGTACATTTATTTATAGATGAATGAGTCTCATAGAGAGACAGTTATGTTGAGAAAGAAACATAGAAGTATGATATGATAAGAACCATCTAAATGATAGATTTTATATTGTGAACCTCATTACGAGATAATTATGAGATAATTGATGGTCTTAAGGTGAACCAATAAATAAGAAGAAGAGATTGATAGAGAATGGGACTCATGATATGTGTAGTGATAGTAGAATGCTATTATCAAGTTGTATGAGATATAAATGATTAAATATTGAAAAACCATTTATACAAATTGAATACTTCTAGTAAATTTAATTCACTGAGCTTGTGAAGCTCACCCCTTATTATGCAATGATTTCAGGTAGCAGGAAGGACAAATAATTTGGTGAGTTGAGGTTCAAACGAAATCATTATCTGTAAGTCACATACGTGTCCACATCCTCAGACTAATGAGAAAATAAAATAAAAATTTATTTGTAAATATTCATGCATTTTACGTTGTATATAATGTTAAAGTTAAGATCAAATTGATGTATCTCCTTTGTTGAGGGTTGAGGATTAATGAAAAAAATTTATGTTGGTGTTACTTTTTTTTTTTTTTTTTGCATATATGTTTCGTGCGGGGATTTTCAAAATGTAACAATACTGCCTCGGGGGTGACCAACCCGGGATGGGTCGTTACAGTGAGGATACCTCCCGAATCATCTAGATCGGCTCCAACCTCCCCGAAGCCCTTAGGCAATCCTTACTAGCCCTCCTCCAAAAGAATCAGGATCTTTTCGCCTAGTCAGCCACAGACATGCCAGGAATCAACCCAGAAGTAATAGTGCACTGGTTGAATACGGACCCAAACTAGAAGCTAGTCATCCAGAAGAAGAGATCGTTCGCTCACAAATGACAAGTCGCTATCAAGGCCGAGGTAGAAAAACTACTAGCAGCCAATTTCATCTGAGAAACAGACTACCCGAATTAGGTGTTTGACGTGGTGATGATAAAGAAAGCCAATGGCAAGTGGTGAATCTGCATCAATTTCACGAACCTGAATAAAGCCTGCCCAAAAGACAGCTTCCTTCTGCCACGAATCAACTAGCTCGTCGACGCGACGTCAGGGCACGAATTTCTAACCTTCATGGATGCATACTCCAGTTACAACCAACTCTTATATACAGGTCTGACAAAGAGAAAAAATCCTTCATCACCGGGCAAGGATTATACTGTTATAAAGTCATGCCTTTCGGTCTAAATAACGCTGGGGCAACCTACCAAAGATTGGTAAACAAAATCTTCCGGGAGCAGAAAGGCAGAAACATAGAAGTCTACGTGGATGATATACTGGTAAAAAGCATCAGGGCCAGGGACCATGAAGTCAACCTAAAAAAAGCATTCGAAGTTCTTCAGCACCATCGGATGAAGCTGAACCCTGCGAAGTGCGCCTTTGGGTTTACCGGGGGGAAGTTCCTTAGCTTCATGGTAACCCAAAGGGGCATAGAGGCAAATCCTAAAAAAATAGAGACCCTCTTCGGCATGAGCCCACCCCAGATAATGAGGGAAGTCCAACGACTTACTAGACGGATAGTTGCTCTAAATCGATTCATGTCGAAATCCACGAAAAATGCCTCCCCTTCTTCAAGGCCATCAGGAAAGCGAAGGACTTTGTCTGGACTGAAGATTGTCAGAAGGCATTCGATGAACAAAAAGAGTATTTGGGCTCACCCCCTCCTTACCAAGCCTGTCACCAGCGAAGAACTCTTTCTCTACCTTTCAATCGGACATGAAGTGGTGGCCTCCGTTCTAATTCGAGAGGAGGCAGGTGTCCAAAGGCCCGTATACTATGTAAGCAAGATCCTCCATGATGTAGAAACAAGGTACCTCCTTGTGGAAAAGATGGTGTATGCCCTCCTGGTCATAGCCCACAAACTCCGACTGTACTTTCAAGTGCACACAATCGTCCTCTTAATAGACCAACCTCTCCGACAAGTGCTCTATAAGCCGGATATCTCCGGAAGGATGGTCAAATGGTCCGTAGAGCTCGGAGAGTTCGACATCTGGTACTGTCCTCACAACGCCATCAAAGCCCAGGCCCTAGCCGACTTTATTGTTGATACCACTCTCCAAAACTAGATAGATCCTACCCCGGCTCTCTACACGATCGGACTAGCCCCTCAATAGACCTTCCACATCGACGAATCTTCTAACAGCATCAAAAGCGATGTCGGACTCATCATGTTTGGCCCAGACGGTTTCATTGTTGAGTATGCCTTAAGATTCAGGTTTAGCGCTTCAAACAACGAAGCCAAGTATGAGGCGTTATTGACCATAATGAAAGTAGCCAGAATACTATCCGTTGAGGCCCTAGACGCTTACATTGACTCACAGTTTGTGGTAAACCAGGTCAATGGGGAATTTGAAGCTCAAAGAGAGAAGATCGCCCGTTACCTAGAGAAAGCCAAAGAACTTGTCGTCAAATTTAAAGTGTTTCGGATAAGCTTAATCCCCCGGGCAAAAAATTCAAAGGCTGATTCCTTAGCTCGACTCCCCTCCTTTCGACAGCCTGAATCCACGCGGGCAGTCTTTCTTGAAACACTCGTTGTACCAAATATCGAAGAGATCACTATACTATCTGTGACCAGTGTAGAGACTTGGGTTGACCCCATCCTCCGGTATTTACGAGACGGCCAGCTCCCAGATAAAAGAAATGAAGCTAGAAAAGTCATATCTCGAGCATCGCGATACACGGTCATAGATGATCAGTTATACAAAAGAGGTCTGACAATACCCTACCTAGAGTGCCTAAGCCCAACTGAGGCCGACTATGCCCTCTGGGAAGTTCATAAAGGAGTCTGCTGAAACCACCTTGGAAGCCGAGCCCTAGCCCTCAAAAATCTTCATCAAGGTTACTACTGCCCCGGCATGCGAAAAGAAGCCATTGAATTGGTGAAAAAGTGCAAGAGTTGTCAATAGTACTCCACCATCTCCCGTCGACCGAAAAATCCCTCACTTCGATCACTAGCCTGCTCCTCTTTGCCATGTAGGGGATGGATCTTCTCGGCCCTTTTACCGGAGCACCCAGCCAACGAAAGTACCTCATTGTGGCAATAGACTACTTCACTAAGTGGGTAGAAGCCAAACCACTGGCCAGTATAACTAACAACTAGGCTCGGGGCTTCGTCTAGAAGTCCATAGAATGTCGTTTTGGCATTCCTCGAATACTAATAACAGACAACGACAAAAAATTCGATAGCACTCGATTCAAGGTATTCTAGGATGAACTGCACATCGAGCACCACTTCTCTTCCATCTGGTATCCACAAGCCAATGGGCAACCCGAAGTAACCAATAGAATGCTTTTGCAAAGCATCAAAGAAGGTTAGACGAGGTAGACAGATAGTGGACCAACCACTTACCGAACGTGCTTTAGGCATATCGAACCACCGCCCGACCACCTACTGGAGAAACCTCCTTCTTCATAGCCTACGGTTCTGAAGTGGTCATCCCCTTGGAGATGGGGGTGCCCTCACTACGAGTACAACATTTCAAAAATGATAGCAATGATGAAGCTCTATGGATGAATATCGATCTCTTCAATGAAGCTCGAGATAAGGTCCAGATTCGACTAATCGCCTATCAACAGAGAACCATCGGATATTATAACTCTCGGGTCTGAGGCAGAAGCTTTTAGTTGCATGACCTCATCCTGCGAAAAAATGAAGTATCCCACCCACAAGAGATAGGAAAGTTGACCCCAAACTTGGAAGGTCCATATCGCATCAAGAGGATATACCGACCCAGCACCTTCGAGCTCGAGGAACTAAATGGAAAACCCGTTCCTCGCACTTGGAACACTAAAAACCTCCGACGATTATGCCAATAGCTTGCATCTCGGGTATGAATAATGAAAGAAGTTCGGTTAGCTAAAAATTATAATGATGAAAGAACAGATGCAATAAAAAAACAAACAATTTGAAAAGTAGAGCCAAAAGTTTCATTAACAAAGTTCCAAAAACTTACAAAAAGGCACTAACGACCCTAAATTACAAGAGAAAAACAAAAAACCTAGTCTAAACCCTAATGGGGCAGCCTCTCCCTCAGCCTCAACGTCCGGCTGAGTAGCTGGCTCCTCCTCACCAGTAGGAACTCCAACCTCGACCTCAACCGCAGCCACCTCCTTATCCTCTAGAAGGCCCAGCAAGTCGAAAGCCGAAAAATCAGTCTCAGGATGAAGAACCTTGACCCTCTTCTTGGCTTCTAAAAAGCCCTCAAGGTATTGCAGGCCACCCTCCTCCTCGATCGCTATCTGGTATGAGGCAGAATCCCGAAAAGCATCCAAAGTGTCCTCCACGGCTACCTAGATAAGATCCTCAGCTTCCTTTCTGAGCCACTACCCCGCCAAGATGGCAACGTCCCTCTCTTGGACGGCCTCAGCTCTGGCTTGGTTGGCCACATCTAGCAACACCTACAGCTGGCGAACGAGCTCGATACTCTCATCCAACCTGTGCTGTGCTCGACTCAACCTCTCGGTCGTGTCCATGCAGCGGCGGGAAATGACTGCCAAAAGGATGCCCACCTGTAACCAAACAAGAAATTGTTAGTCACCATATTAAAAAGTAAGTAAAAAAAGAGAGAAAGTAAAAGAATGGGGTTTTATACCTGAGATCCAAAGGCCTCAGCCGTAGAACAGAGAGCCTCGATGGGCCTCCAAGACAGCTCCAGCATGTCACGAGAAGGGACCCCTATGATCAAGTGTTCTCGCATCACCCGGGGGCCCAGTCGTCGACTTTCAAGCCCCAGTTAGGAGCGAAGATCGTCGGCCCAACGACAGCACCTCAAGACGAGGTCGAGGTAGTAGAGGAAATCGAAACAGCCTCCAGATCGTGAGAGCGCCTAGGAGGACTCTCCAAGTCGATAAGAGTGGGAGAAGGAGCCCGAGGCCTCTTCATGGCCCCATACCTGAAAGTTGACTGCTTCTCCTCTTGAGCAGCCTTTCTCTGCTCCAGGGTAAGTCTCTTGGCTCACTCTTTAGCCTTAGTGGTCGCCTCCATCTCTACCTAAGACAATAAAAAAAAACATAAGTTTGAAAGTAAAAGGTAAAGGAATGACATAAATCAATATAGTGACAAAATAATAGCAAGTCTAAAAGGCGGACACGAAGTTACCACTCTTTATAGAGGATTCGGGCCATGGGGGGCAGAGACCGCGCCTCATCAATTCCTCAATATCGTAAAGGACCTCCATGTCTAAGGGCACGACAACCATAACATTCACAATCTTTTACTCATGATGAAGAAGGCTCGGCTTCTTGCATTTCCCCGCCCGATCCAAATTCCACGAGAGTAGAACGCCGAAGTCACTTCCTCTCCGGATGAAAAAGAAAGACTTCTTCCATCTTTTGATTGAAGATGGCGTCTTCTTCAGTAGTCTCTTCTTCGCCCAAGTACTGATAATGACCCATCCAGTCTGGCCGTGTTTACTTATTTGGAAATGGGCCTTGAACACGTCGAGGTTCATCAATCCCCCAACTTCTGAGTAGATAAAGATAAACGCCATTATCAACCTTATCGAGTTCAATACTAACTAACATAATGCCACGTCGAAATACCAAAGCACGGTGCAGAAAGAAACACATCCTGACCTTCATGTGTTGTTCGTACACACACAACTCATAGGGTGTGCGACTCAGTAAGACGTCACAAGCCATCTCCCCTACCCTAGCTAACCTAAGGACATATTCACCAAGAATGCGATATATCTTTAAGATCACCTCGAGATCCTTTTCCCTGAGCTGCCTGGGAACAGCATTCATGGTAAACTCTCACTGTTCCTTCTCCTTAATAGCCATAGCCTTTCTAATATCCGGTAAGGCCGTATCCACATCATCAGAGGAGGAGTCCCCTCCATACTTCTCCACCACAGGTATGTAGGGCACCATAGCTAAAGGTCCTCTCTGACCTCGGCTCTTCCCAATGTCTCACTCTTGAAAAAAGATGTGTTCGACCCTGTCTCCTTAGAGGAAGTACTGCTACTACTATTGCTACTACTTCTACTACTACCAAGCCTATCTCGGTAACTATCTATTGAAGACATTAAGAATGGGAGAATGAGACTCACCTAGAAAATGAATAGAACTTTCTCCTTAGAAAGATGCTTTAACACCACGATCCAAGCACCCACACTAAAAGCAGTTACCGAGCCAAGGCTTCCACCAAACCCCCTCTCACCAGGAATTCCATAGACACCGAGCACTTTCAAGCTTCCGAAAACAAGGATGAATACCCTCAAACTCTATAGAACGAGGACGAGCTCTTTCAAACTCTATAGAACGAGGACGAGCACTCTCAAACTTTCTTTCTAAAGACTTTCAAGTATGGGAGTGAAGAATGATGAGAGTAAAAACCTCATTATAAAGGAAAAGAAGACGTGGCGAATAAGGAAAATTAAAACGGACTGGTGGGAAGGTATGGCGTTCAGGATACTCGAGGTTGTTTTCGCATTCTCCAAAAAGCCCGCCGCCTCAAATAAAGCGACATTGGTATGCTCTAGGCACCGTTTTATTCCCTAAGAAAGCAAAATATTAATGAGTGCTGGCGCTTTTTACAAAAAGTGGCTACGCTTATTTAATAAATCTGATAAAAGCCACATGTCAAAGGAAATGTTTGAAAACATGATTAAAAAGAGTTGGGCCTAAAATGACCCAAAGCCCAAAAACGTCCAGACGTCCTTCAAAGACCCAAGGATAAAATAGCCCAAGGCTCAAAACACCAAGGCACCCTTCATGGGCTTGAAAAACAAGAAGCCCAAAAGTTAACCTAGAACTCAAAATCTTCATAACTGAGCATATTGACTGCTTCTCATATGCTCGACTCAAAACTTCCATGACTGAGCATATTAACTGCTTCTCATATACTTGGTTCAAGGTGTCCATGACCAAGCATATTGACCGCTTCTCATATGCTCGGCTCAAAGTCTCCATGACCAAGCATATTGACGGCTTCTCATATGCTTGGCTCAAAGTCTCCATGACTGAGTCTATTGACTGCTTCTCATATGCTCGACTTAAAGTCTCTATGATCGAGCATATTGACTGCTTCTCATATGCTCGGCTCAAAATCTCTATGACCGAACATATTGACTGCTTCTCATATGCTCGGCTCAAAGTCTCCATAACCGAGCATATTGACTGCTGCTCATATGTTCAGCTCAAAGTCTCCATAACCGAGCAAATTGACTGCTTCTCATATACTCGGCTTAAAATCTTTATGACCGAGTATATTGACTGCTGCTCATATGCTCGGCTCAAAATCTCCAAGACCGAGCATATTGATTGCTTTTCATATGCTCGACTCAAAATCTCTCTGACCGAGTATATTGACTGCTTCTCATATACTCGGCTCAAAATCTCCCTCACCGAGCAGATTAACTACTTCTCATATACTCGGCTCAATGTCTCCAAGACTGAGCATATTGACTGTTGCTCATACGTTCGGCTCAAATCTTCATGACCGAGCATATTGACTGTTTCCTATGTACTCGGCTCAAAGTCTCCAAGACCTAGTATATTGACTGCTTCTCATATGCTCGGCTCAAAACCTCCATGGCTGAGCATATTGACTGCTGCTTCTTATACTCGGCTCAATGTCTCCAAGACCGAGCATTTTGACTGCTGCTTATGTGCTCGGGCCAATGTCCTTAAATTCAAGCATATTGACTATTACTCATGGCTCGGACCAATGCCTCCAAGGCCAAGTAGATTGATTTCCCCTTGGCTCTAAGACCAAACCCTGCAATACTTCCTTGAAGCACATAAATGTACTTAAGGAAGTGGGGAGCCTTTGATCCATCCCAAAAACACGCACTCAATAAAGATGCGACATGTGGACAGCCTCAGACCAAAACAGCAAGGCAACACGCGGACAGCTCTGGTCCAAACAACAAGACAATGCCTGGGTAAGCTATTAACAAGACCCGCTGTTGTCCCTGGACACCCCTATCCAGGCCTACGAACACAAATCCAGGAATAATAATTCTTCATTAGGAGCCCAGCCATGCCCCTTTTCAGAGGAGCAGAATCTCCTAGATCTCCCTATCCTTAGCACGTGGGCCGCCTCACTATTGACAAGACCCGCTGCTGTCCCTAGACACCCCTGTCCAGGCCTACGAATGCAAATCTAGGAATAATAAACCTTCCTTAGACACCTAGCCATACCCCCTTGTAGAAGAGTAGGATCTCCTTGTCCTTAGCATGTGGGCCGCCTCGCCTTTGACAAAGCTATTGAGAAGACCCACTGATGTCCCTAGACACCATTTTCTAGGCTAATAAACACAAATCTAGGAATAATAAAGCTTCATTGGACGCCCAACCATGCCCACTTGCAGAGGAGTATGATTTTCGAGATTTCCCTATCCTTAGCACGTGGGCTGTCTCACCCCTGAAGCACTACAAAAAGGCCTAGGTATACGTATCCAATGAGAGATCTAACATATTTTACATACTGAAAGCACTACCATCCCCACTCTTCTAAAAAATCGCACTAACAAAGGCATCAGAGCATCTTCGGAGGCATCCCCTCTTCCCTTGGTGACTTTTTAGCTTACCTCATCTTCCCTGTGCAGGTTCCCCTATAATTGAGCTCCAACTCAACAGTAGGTTTTCGATAGCAACACTAAGATTTGCTTTTGCTTGTGATTGTTGTGATTACAAATTTTACCAAGTGATGAGCTAGAAAATGAGAATTCCTCGGGTGGCTGGAACTGAAAGACGTCACATTTGTTAATAGACCAATTTAAGTTTAATTTAAGGTAAATAATATAAACCCATGAGTTTTGAGTTAGTTACAGTTACTTTGTTATTATTTGAGAATGGATTAAAATCCTTTTTTATCGTCATTAATCAGAAATTTGTTAACCTCTAATAGAGAAGCAGAAAATGCTTATATGTCCTTATATATATTGAGTGCATTAAAATCCTTTGCAACCCATTTTATACTTCTTGCAAATGCATATAGTCTAGGTGGAAACAAGGCAACTTTCAATAACAACTCTTTTAGTTATTAGGTAGGAAACCAATGGACAGCCATCAAGATCATTCCCCTACCAATCAATACTAACATTTTCTAAGCCTAAACATAAGTAATTAAGCACACCCATGAAGCCAAGATCCTCTAATGCACCAGATAGAACATAATTGTATCTTTGTCACAACTCTGGTCTATACTTGAAAACAACAAAGCTAGAGAGATAATACACAATGATCCAGGTTGTGTAGTTAACTGCAGTAGCTGGTGGCATCATTCCAGTTGCACCTATTAAGATTGGCATGTTAATGATGCATGAAACAACTATTTCAAATAAGTTAATTCATGCAATATTACAGCTATAGCTAGCTTGTAGAAAACTATTAAGAATCAATGTCTAGCATGAAACTAATGTTTCAAATATGTTAATGCATGCAATAGTCATAGTAATTCAGCAGTGTTTCCAGGAAATAAACTCTAACTAAATGATTTTTTGATTTTATTGATTTTATTTTAACTGGTCTAAGTAGTTTTTTGGTTTTCTGACTTCAAATGATTTCTATATAAACTGTTACCTTCTAATAGTGGTCAACTTAGTGCAATTCTTGTATCTTGTTTTGATTTCAGTTTAATCATTCTAGATATAATGGATAAATCATGGGTAAATCTACCAATAAGAATATGCGATGAATACTTTGGTGGGGTAGTTAAATTTTTGGATTATGCTTTTGATAAATCATCTAAAGATGGGAAAATCTTGTGCCCTTTTGTGAAATGCGTCAACATGTATTGGCATCCTAGATCAAAAGTCTTCGAACACTTAATTTATAAGGGTTTTCTCAAAGGTTATATTCGATGGATTTTTCATGGGGAGACCTTAGGTGCATCTACTTTTACTAGTGGACCTAGCGAAGGAGGAGGGTTTGAAAATGACATTCATGGCCTAATATATGATGCATTTCCAGTGCATCCATGTGCAGAGGATATAGTGTGAATATGGATGAATAGAATACACAAGTCGATGATGGCTTTGGACGACAACAACCTTTAAGAGAGAATGTGTCTTTGAAGATGTTTCATGAATTAGTAAAAGATACTGATGAAAGATTGTACCTAAACTGTAAGAATTACTCAAAGTTATCCTTTGTAGTACAATTTTATCATATAAAGTGTCTTAGTGAGTTGAGCAATAAAGCTTTCTCCATGTTATTAAAGTTGTTCAAATGTGCATTGCCAAAAGAAAATATTTTGCCAAAATCCTACTATAAAATCAAAAAGCTCATGAAAGACTTGGGTCTAACATACGAGAAGATCTCTGCTTGTCCCAATGATTGCATGTAGTTTTAGGAGAATAATGCAGATAAAGAAACATGTTCGAAATGTGGTGCTTTTAGGTAGGAAGCTAGTGCAAATGATGCAGAAGGTAAATTTGAGGGTATTTTCAAAAATAGGAAAAAGAAAGCCACGAAGGTCTTAAGTTGGTTTCCTTTGAAACCAATATGCAAAGATTGTTCATGTCTTTAAAGACTGCTTCCTTCATGAAATGGCATGATGAGGGTCGTACTAAGGATGGATTTTTTAGGTATCCTGCTGATTTTCAAGCTTCGAAAGAATTCGATTCTCGATATACTGATTTTTCTTCAGAATCTCGCAATGTTCGCTTAGTATTGGCTTCTGATAGCTTTAATCCATTTCGTACCATGACTATCATTCATAGCAATTGGCCTGTCGTATTGATACCTTACAATTTTCCTCAATAGATGTGCATGAAGCAACCTAATTTCATACTCTCATTGTTGGTTCCTAGTCCAAAAGACCCTAGTAATAATCTGGATGTATAGATGCAACCTTTAATAAATGAATTGAAAGAATTGTGGGAAGTTGGCATTGAGACTTTTGATACTTCAGTAAATCAAAGTTTTCAAATGCGTGTGGCATTAATGTGGACTATTAATGACTTTCCTGTATATGCCAACTTGTCTGGGTGGACTACTAGGGGGAGATATGCATGTCCTTATTGTGGCTTTGACACCTCATCTTTCTAATTGCATCATAGTAAAAAACATTGTTACATGTGTCATCAATGATGGTTAGAACCTAACCACAACTTTCGAACTGATAAGCATTCTTTTGATGGAACTGAAGAACATAGATGTGCACCTAAACCATTATCGGGGACAGAAGTGTTGAGGTAATTAGAGAGCCATGAAGATGGTAGTAATGATTATGAAGAGGGGCATTGGAAGAATAATAGTATTTTTTTTCACTTTGCCTTATTGGGAGCATCATCTATTGCATCATAATCTTGATGTAATGCACATAGAAAAGAATGTTTGTGATAATGTTATTGGTACATTGTTAGGTTAAGAAGGGAAGTCAAAGAATAACTATAATGCACGGCATGACCTCGAACATATGGGTATAAGAAGTGTACTTCAGTTGAGAAAGCATCTTATCACCGATAAAGATGTTATACCTAAAGCTTGTTATGCTATAACTCCAAAAGAAAAAGTTGTTTTTCTAAAGGTTCTCAAGGAGACGAAAACTCCAGATGAAAACTCACGTTGTGTGTAGCTCAAACAACGAAAGTTTATAGGCCTTAAAAGCTATGATTGCCATGTTCTCATGCAAGAACTTCTTCCTATAGCTATATGAGGTTCTTTGCTTGATAGAGTTAGCTCTATTATAATTTATTTATGTCATTATTTCAGATGCATCTGCTCTAAGGTTTTGTATGAACGTGACCTCGAGCTACTTGAATCCCATATTACTTTAATTCTTTGCCAAATTGAAAAGATTTTCCCTCCATCTTTTTTCACTATCATGGTGCATTTGGTTATTCATTTGGCAACCAAAGCACAAATTGTTGGACCAGTAGTTTACCGATGGATATATCCTATTGAAAGGTACTCTTTTAGGCGTATAATATTTTGAGTTACACTTATAAAGGTAATACAATCTTTAATGTTCCTTATGCTTGTGTTTCAAACTTATGTTTATATAGGTTCCTTCTTACACTCAAGTATTTTGTGCGTAATAGAGCTCATCTAGAGGAATCTATTGTAGAAAATTACTTAGCGTAAGAATGCTCGACTTTTTGTTCACGCTACCTATCAGGAGTTAAAACTAGGTTTAATCGACCAATACGAAATGATGAAGATGAAAATCCAAATTTGGAGGAAGAATCTATTTTATTCACCTCCGGTCAACCTTTAGGGAAGAAGAAAAAAATTGGATTTAATGTGAAGAAGCGTCAAAGGGTTTCACGGGTTACGCTTGACAAGCAAACTTTGGTGTAAGCACATCGATATGTTCTTTTTAATTATGATGCAGTCACCCCATTTCAAAAGTAAGCAAACAAATTTTAGTTTTCTTTCCAAATACATAAACCTTATTTAATCCTCCAAAGCTTTATTTTAGGTTATTAAATGAGATTTTGTATGTAGACAACATGAGTAATTTGTTAAGAGACAAAATCAACCATGTTGTTTATCACAATATGAAATCGAGAGAATTAAATGTCATACTTTCCATGACTGGTTTTGTAATAGAGTAAGTATGTAGACTCTATCTTACAAGCTTTTAGTTCATAAAACTTAAATATTAAATTGACTTCTTAAAATCTAGGTTGCACATATGGAAAAGAAATGAAATGTAGAAGTTACAAACCATATGAGATTGTTTGCTCATGGTCCTAGTGAAGTGGTTCGCAGATATACTGGTTATCTCATCAATGGTTATAGGTTTCACATCAAAGAACGTAAGAGATACTTAAAAACTCATAACAGTGGTGTTGTTATAACTGTCAAGACAACTAGTTATGCTAGTGCAAGTGATAGACGACCTGTTAAAGGAGATGTTAATTACTATGGCACATTAAAGGACATTATTGAATTAAATTATTCTGGTAGATACAAGGTCGTGTTATTCAAATGTGATTTGGTTAATATTAATAGAGGTTACAAGATGAATAATCTCAGGTTCTCTCTTGTGAATTTCTCACATTTGACAAATAATGGTTTTAATTTGCATGATGACCCCTTTGTGTTGGCATCACAAGCCAAGAAAGTATATTATGTTAATGATGAAAGGCTCAAAGATTTGCATATTGTCAAATATGCGAAACTTGGGGATACCTTTGACATAAGTGATGAATCATCTATTGAAAGAGAGCAACTGAGAGACCAAGTGCTTAGTGACACATTTGATGCTGTTGATGCTTCCAATTTGGTTGGAAATGATGTTGATGGTGATGATGATGGTGGTGGAGTGGGTATCATATAAGAGATGGAAGATGAGCTTATAGATGATAATCTAGTAGAAGATGAATATAGAGATGACTTAATATGATACTGGAAATCTTTTGTTGTTCTTTTTTTATTATGTAAACAATTATCATATGATACTTTTTGTAATATGTAAAACTAGAGGAAATCTTGTGACTGCTTGTCACATAAAATGAAGCTACTGTATGTTTGTGCCTTTCAAGAGTTATGACATGCATCAACTCAAATGATTTGTTTATGGGCGCTCACACATAGATATTATCATTTAGGTTCTCTTTATTGTTATATTTTTTTTTGTTCATATTTATTTTTCCCAAAATTTTCTTTGTAAAGTGTTATATATGCAATATTCCTCTGTACCTACAGTGTAATAAGTAACTTGGAACCTCCTTCATTAGACCAAGTAATGGGAAAGCGTCGATGCTTAAATATTATACATTCAAGTGAAAACTTGAATTCTCAGTTGCAAACTGAGTCCAGACAAGAACCACATTCATCCTTTGGTACACAAACACATGAATCCGCTGGAACGTCACAGCCTCATAATCAGACCCAACCTCTATACAATCAAGAACCACAGCACCAGCCCCAACCTAAGTAACCTTCATCATCAGGTATAAATTTCTTTAGCAAATGGGTGCATTCATATATATAAACCGAAATATTAATTCTTCTATGATTGATGAAACATGAAAACAACAGAAAAAAAAAACAAATTTGCTTTTGACCAGATTTTATTAATCTTTTTTCTAAGTATCTTGTAATCGTTTAAGCAGATGCCCCTCACAAACATAGAAAGACACATGGTCCCACACGCATGGCTGACGTGTGAGATTTGGCAGAAGATCAAAAATTCTATGTCCGTGTAAATGCAAATGGTCAGCTACTAAAGACGACATAGGAACACTTAATCAATTTATTGGTACCATGGTCAAAATGACTCACCTTGCACCAATCAACCGAGAATCATGGGTTTATATGCCATTGTTAAATAAAGAGGAAATGTGGAAGATCATTGAGGTATAAATAACTAAGTGTGTTATAATATTACTTCATTTTTCTTTACTTTGATGATTTGCTAATGTTATTGTTTGATTATAGGCAAAATTCACATTTGATCCACTCCTACCAACAATAAAGAAGCATACTGTTAGTATTATGGGTGAAAAGTGGAGACAATGGAAAAAGGAAACCAAGAAATGGTTTGATGAGCCCAAGATTGAAGATGAGAATATTAAGCAACTACCTGATCCTAGGTTAGATAAAGACCAATTTCGATTATTAATTCGGTATTGGAAATCTTAAAAGGAAAAGGTATGACTTTATAACAAATTTGTTCTTATAAAGTGACTTTTACTTGATATTTTTTTAAATGTTTAGTGATAATTAATGTATGGAATTACTTGTGTTTTACATTCATAGAAAATAAGTCAGAAAAACAAAGAAAACCATCACAAAATTGATGACCCTTGATGAGAGTCATAAAATGCATCTTAATAGTACTTATTTATTAACATCTTAGGGTTGATCGAGGTTTGAATTACACTTTTATACCTTAATAACTCTAAAGTGATGTTCTTAGATCATTAACTTATTTCAGTGCATTTTTAGGTATTTTATGTTTGAAAGAGATGGAAAATCTATCATTGTTTAAAGCTCGAAGATTTCATGCACATCGGAGTGAAGGAGTGCTTCCGAAGGACAAAACGAAGAGTTTATGAGTAAAAAGCCCTCAGTGGAAGCCTAAGCACCCAGAAGAGAGGGCCTAGGCACCCAGAAACCAGGGCCGCGGCACCCAGAAGATTACCTCACCAAAGATCAGGCCAAGCCACGGCGCACATAAGTGAGAGTCGCGGCGCGCACATGATCCCCTTCTCCGAGTTATGACCTACTTAGGACTTTAATGATAGTTTAAACCCTAAAACACCCTTGGAAATTTTGTATTATAAATAGATCACTTAGGGTTTGATAAGAGACATTCATTGAAGGCTGTAAAACTCATCAAAGCTGCCACACTCTTCATCAAAAAGTCCAAGAATGTGCCCCATGGCCAACTAATCTCCAAGCAAGGCGAAGGGATGAATCCTTATGTGTAGTTGATCTTATTTTCCATTATTGATTCAGTTGTAATTGGGATTTGTTGTCAAAACATTGTTATGATTTACTCTTTAATTTAATTAGAAGATTTTCTCTTAATCTGGTGATTATATCTTTCTTCTCCATATAAGTTTAGTCATGCTTTTCTTATGTGACGTTGTGTGGGTATGATTGAGTCTGGTAGATTTATCTTTTAAGTTTGTCCATTACTGCAATATTGTCATTAAAGATATATGGTCATTTCTTGATAAATCTACAGCATAGGTTATGTGTACTTAA
The DNA here is from genome assembly GCA_023935145.1 of Bretschneidera sinensis. NCBI lineage: Eukaryota > Viridiplantae > Streptophyta > Magnoliopsida > Brassicales > Akaniaceae > Bretschneidera > Bretschneidera sinensis. Next base: position 54,525,051 of record CM043702.1, on the reverse strand, counting down.
CTCGAAAGTAAAGAGTAATTCATATCAATTACATTAGGGATTATATATGTGCTAGATTGAATATTTGTCGATTGTTTGTTTGGGATGTGAAACTTACAATCGAGATAAAAACAAATGAATTAAGATTGGAATAAGTAAAAAAACCTAGGGAGGATTCCTGGACCCTTGTTATTTATCCATTATATTTACACTACTTCACATTACTTCAATATCAAAACTTAATTTCTCTCGTTTAACTTTTATCGTTCGTTTTAAGGTTTGCACTTTTTCTTGTAGATCGCTTGTCTCATTGTGGAATCGATACTCAAAAGCTGTGCTACAACTATCGCGTTATACTTTGGGCGTAATCAACCCTCATTGCACTGGCGCAAAATCATTTCCTAGATTAATTGAAGAAAATATGACTATATATAAAGTTCCAGTGTCATTTAGAAAATAAGGTTTATGATGTGTTGGTTATTTTTTACAACATTTGTTATTATAGATTGTGGAGAGCAATGGGCAAACTCCCTCACGTGTAAAAGTTTATATTCTAAGTCGTACATGTATCGATGGGGTTGCGGTGAGTGAGAAAGCAGCACAAAACATGGTTTGTACTTTGATTTTCTACTTTGGTACTTATTACTTATTAGCCTATTAAACGAATTGGGTATATACAAGTTTTTTCTTATTTCTATTTACTAGTTAATTACTTTCCCGCACTAGTACCTTGCACCAACTGATATTGTTTTTTATGTTTAATTTTGCAAATCTCAGGAATTAATGAAAAAATATATGAATGAGTCTGACAGTTCACAAACTTCGCATTCAAACCCCTCCTGGAAGGATGATGCGCTTTCCCAAGTAAAATGACCATAGCAAAAAGAGCGTATTTGTTATTTGAGAAAGATCACCACATCTTCTAGCGATCCTAATACTTCATCATTTCAGCCATTTGATTATGCAAAAGTGGTGAAAAAAGTTGGGAAGTTATAGGGAGTAATTCATAGCTTTGCATCAGTGATACATAGAATGTTTCCTCACGAGAACATTGATGATATTATAATGGAAGCAAACAACTCAGACGAAAAGGTATGACTTATTTCTTACCTTGGAAATATGGTTCATTCACTGGTAATTTGTTATCCAATTTGCATGTGTTCTTTAATTGTTTTCGGTGCTTATAAAATAGTTTTTTTATAAGTGCATTGAATAAAGTAGCTAGAGTATGATTCTAACTGATCTGACTCATACTACAATTTCCTTTATTTTTAACAGGCTCTTGATGCACATAGCGTTCAAAACATCTCAACTATAATAAATCCATGTTCTTTGGATGGAAGTCATCAGATTGATGAGAATGAAGAATGTAAGTGTACTGATCGAAGTCATACGTTTAATGTAATGCATGATCATAGAAATTAATTATATAGTTGTGGGCTGTCATTGTTCTTAATTCTTTGGGGGTCTAAGGACACCTAATCTAAGACAGTTGGTTATATGTTGCATCCTTAGCATTTTTTCCATTGTAAATAATATCATGCAAGTAAAAAACCATACTTTTACATGATTTATGCATCGAATTTTCTTTATCGATGAGGCAGAGAATACAGAGACTAGGAAAAAGAGAAATAGAGCTAAAATGTGGTTAAGGTTTTAAATTGTAAGAGAATAACGAATGATTATAGCAGTAAGATGAAAAGGTAGCTAGAAACTACCACAAGCGAAGGCATATATTTAGTCGACCAACCTGGATAGTCAGGACCTCAAGTACATTTGAAAAACTATATAGAGACAAAAACTTTCGGTTATAACTATTGCTACCATTAACCAACCCACCAAAGGGCTTTCCAGAAGTTTCTCCAACATTACTGTACAGTTAGAAGTTTTGCTAAATATGCAATAACAAACTTCATTATAAATGTAGATTATGGTATAACCTAACTAAAATAAGTAGGTAACCATATTTAGAAGAAGGGTTGTCCATTAGTTAAGCAAGCCACCATATTTGGTCTGGTTCTTGAATATTGAAAAATATGATGATTGATACCATGCTGGTATGCTAAGATTAAGTTTGTCATGCTAAGTAATGGGTTTGCCTTATTGTGATTGCTGATTTCGACATTTGTTAACTCATCAAATTTTTATTTTTCTAATTTTTTACAACACCTACTTATGCCATGCTCTGAGATCTCTTGTTTAAACTTATGCCATTGTTTACATGTTCCATCATGCTTGCTAGCTACTTGTTGTTTGTTGTTTACTACCTAATGGTTGCTTGATCATTAAGGATAATTGTTGTTTAGTTTTCTTGCTCAATCTTGATTTATGCAGCTCTGTCCATATTATTATGATTTATTTGAGTGAGCAACTATGGGTTAATAAGGCATGCAAAATGATATCTAAATATGAATGGTTAAGGTATTTCCCTAATAGATTATTATCATGCCAATGATACATGGGCCAAATTGATTGCATGAACATGTAGCATTATTGCTATCAGTGCTGGGTTAAGCTTAATTATTTACTTGTTTTCAAGTATGGCATGATAAGGTGTATGGTAGTTGCACTGTCCTCATTATATGGTATGTTAATATGTGAATGTTTATTTGTTTTACCACATGTTGTATGTTTGATTATAAGTGGGGCTGTCCATTAGTTAATCATTAGATAATATGTGAAGGTTTATTTGCTTTACCACATGTTGTATGATTGATTATAAAAAGGGTTGTCCATATTTTTATTGCTAGCTGTAAGAAGATGCATACAAATTACAACTGCAATCACCTCAAACTGTTTGTCATAAGGCAATATAGTTTATGGCTATGTTACCATGTATTCATGCTTATGTTCGAATGACCCATTAGGCTTTAATATTTTTTCTCCATCTATTTTTTTCTTCTTTTTGGGTTGGTGTTGTATTTTGGTAACTAATTAAGCTTTATATATTTTCTCAACAGGACGATATTGATTCAAAAGATACAAAACAACTAGAGTATGTACTGCTGTAGCTTTTGGGATGGAGTTTTTATGTATTAGGATCTCAGAAATTTAAGATATCATGGATTTTTTTTTTCAATTTCAAAGATGTTCTCTATAATATATTAATGTTAGAATATATATTTAAGATAAAAGACTATATATGTAAGATTTCATAAACTTCTTTGTATAGTGTTTGTGTGATTGTTTTATATATTAAAACAGGTTAACGAAATTCTAATTGAAACATGTACATGAGGTTTACTGAGGAGCTATACTGACGGTTTAGAAACCACAAGTAAAATAGCTTTGAGCTATATCGACAAAATTGTTTGGTCAATAAATCATACCTATAGTTACGGTTTTAGAACCGTCAGTATAGGTTTACAGTCTATATTGACGGTTTTTATTCGTCAGTACAACCTACCTATAGTGATGGTTATACAACCATCGGTATAGGATTATGATCTATACTAACGGTTTTTATTCGTCAATAAATCCTACATATAGTGATGGTTATAAAACCATCGATATAGGGTACGATCTATACTGACGGTTTTTATTCGTCAATAAATCCTACATATAGTGATGGTTATAAAACCATCGATATAGGGTACGATCTATACTGATGGCTTTTATTCGTCAGTACCGCCCACCTATAGTGACGGTTATACAACCGTCGATATAAGTTTAAGATCTATATTGACGGTTTTTATTCATCAGTAAAACCTACCTACAGTGAAGGTTATAGAACCATTGGTGTAGATTCACCACCTATATTGACGGTTTTGGAAACTGTAAGTAAATCTCTCATATCTATAACGACGGTAAAAAAACCGTTGGTATATCCCTACAGCTATGCTGCTTCTTGCAACACTTTTCAAAATCGTCAGTATAGCCTAAAAAGGTCTATATCGACGATTTTTGTGTCTTTACCGACAAATTCTTATCGTCATAATATGTCAATTTTTTTTGTAGTGGTGGTAATAAGTTCTTTATGTCTGATTGAATTATGAATTCAACTTGTTCCTACCACAAATAAGGATTGGCTTTCGTAATTAGAGACTTATGATGGAGTTGTATTGTTGGGTGATGATGTAACTTGAAAAATTACCAGTATATAAACTGTCTAGATCAGAATGCATGATAGTGTAATAAGAACTTTGAAAAAAGTTAGACATATTCCTTCCTTCAAAAAGAATTTGATTTATGTAAGTACTCTTGATGTCAAAGGGTACAAGTATTCATATGAATGTGGAGTTATAAAATTTATCAGAGGTGTTCTGGTTATCATGAAAGCAAAGATTACGTCGCTAAATTTGTATGTTCTGTATGGTACTACCATTACTGGTTCAACGGTTGCTTCTACTATATCAAATTTCGAGGTTATAAAATTGTTGCATATGAGATTGGGTCATTTTCAAGAAAAAAGAAGGCATCACGAGGATTGAAAATGCAAGGTATAAATCAAGATTGATTGCTAAGAGATATAGTCAGGTTGCAAGAGTTTATTTTAATAATGTATTCTCTCCAGTTGTGAAGCATAGTTCCATTTGCATTCTCTTATCATTGGTTGCTATACAAAATTTGAAATTATAACAGCTTGATGTTAAAACCATATTTTTGCATGGTGAGCTTGAAGAGAAAATCTACATGCATTAGCTCGAGGTCTTTGTTATTGATGGTAAGGAAGACTATGCTTATTTGTTAAAGATGTCCCTATTTGGTTTGAAATAGTCTCCTTGTAAGTGGTAGAAGTGGTTTGACTTTTTCATGGTGAGTAATGGGTGCTTGAGAAACAGGTATGACAGTTGTTTTTATCTCAAGAAGCTTGCCAATGGATCATTTATTTATTTATTGTTGTATGTGGATGATATACTCATTGCTTGTAAAAGTGAATCTAAGATTGCAAGTGTGAAAGCATTTCTCAACAATGAATTTGATATGAAAGATTTGGGTTCAACTAAGAAGATTATTGGCATGGAGATCAAAAGTGATAGATGTATGGGTTTGTTATATTTGACACAAGAGAAGTACTTTAACAAAGTTTTGGAACGTTTTGGCATGAAGAATGTCAAACCCGTTAGTACTTCTCTTGATGCTCACTTTAAACTTTCAAGTGCTTTGTCTCCACAGACAGATGAAGACAAAGATTACATGTCACATGTTCCCTATTCCAGTGCAATTGAGAGTCTCATGTATGCCATGGTTTGCACCCGTCCAGATATTGCACAAGATGTCAGTGTGATTAGCAGATATATAGGTAATCCCGAGAAGGAACATTAGAGAGCTATTAAATGAATACTTCAGTATTTAGAGGTACTTCAGACATATGTTTAAAGTTTGGAAGCCATAAGAGCAATGTTGTTGGTTATGTTGATTCAGATTTTGCAGGAAATCTTGACAAAAGAAGATCTACTACAAGTTATGTTTTTTCTCTTGGTGGATGCAATATTAGTTAGAAGGCTACTCTATAACTATTTTTTTTTTGTCGACTACAGAGGCGGAGTATATAGCTATAGTAGAGGCTATCAAGGAAGTCATTTGGTTAAGAGGGTTGTTTAGTGAGTTGTGTTGGGTTCATGATGCTACTATTGTCCATTGTGATAGTCAAAGTTTCATTAACTTGACTAAGAATCAGATGTTCCATGAGAGAACAAAGTATATTGATGTTCAATACCATTTTGTTCGAGACATAGTTGATAGTGGTGAAGTTGTTGTGAAGAAAATTGAGACAATAGATAATCCAGCAAACATGTTCACTAAACTACTTCCAATATCCAAGTTCGAGCATTGCTTGGACTTGATTGGTGTCACTTACAGCATTTGAATTATGCCCAGTTGGGGCATTTATGGAGATAGTGGAGAGTAATTTACTATTTGTGAAAATTCAAGCCAAGGTAGAGATTTGTTAAATATGGCTTGTAATTTTGGAGTAAAAGCGAGCCCATTCTTCTTTTAATTACCACATCATCATGCAAGAATACAAATTGCAATAGGAAAAGTAATAATTAAAATGGGTGGTGGTTTTGGTTCTAGTAGGACAAGGAATACAAAATTAAATAGAAGAATGATTCTCCTTAACCTGGCTTATATATATGTGCCTATTTCTCTTCTTTCAACAACATAGAGAAAACTACAACAGAACAACAAAGAGAAAGCTATAACAGAGTAACATAGAGAAAGCTACAGTAGATAGAGCTTACAACAAACAAATCCCTTTGAATGGTTAAAACTTCTTATATTTTACCCTATTATATTTTTTTCAATTAAATTTGTGGTAGCCTAGATTTTGGTGTATTTGGAGATTTGGGCTTAGGGAGTTTTATCTCTCTTGATTTGTACTCCAATTTTGATTATAGTTGAATCTCTCACCATCGCTCGTGGATGTAAGAGATTTATCTCTGAATCACGTAAATTTTCTGTATCTGTTTATTTTTCCGTTTCTTTATTCATAACAAGTTCAACAACAAATAGATTTTTTTATTGTGCAATGTGTTTCCACGGTATCCTATCAACTTTGGGTGAATGGGGATATGACAAAAACTATCTCCTCCTCTCGTGGTATTTGATAGGGAGATCCCTTATCACTTTACATTTTCATTCTTTGTGCAAATGTCCTTTCCTGCCTGGTTGCCAAGGCAGAAAAAAAAGGCCATATTCAAGGGATCAAGATTGCACGCCAAGCCCCCTATATCTCACATTGTAGACTGAGGTTCCAACCCAAGAGGGGGGTGAATTGGGTTTTTAAAAACTTTCACTAATTACTCGCAAGTTTATAAAAACAGTTAAGTGCACAAGTGTATAAACAAGTAAAGTGCTTTAAGTAAAAGAGTATAAAGAATAGAAAGTGTAAACTCGGTTTATAATGGTTCAGCAATATCGGATTCGTTCTGACCCTATGTCCACTCTCTTCAAGGAACCTCCTTGAAGTAATCCACTAAAACTCTTTGTCGTACAACTTTACGGGTGTTGCACAAACCTTACAAACAATCCTTTCCACCTGGAAGCTTATCCCTTCCTCTCAAAAGCTAATCTCTTCCTTTCGGAAGTTAATCCCTTTACAATAAGTATGAGTTGTTGTAAAGTAAATGGTAGAGAGATAGTAATGAATGCTTTTACAACTGAACAATATCTCTCTTTCAAAGTAAAGCTTGAAGAATGGCTCAACAATAAATGTTTCAAAGCTTTTGTGTATTAATGAGCAAAAACTTAATTGTATGTGTAATCTCTTATCCTTAAATACCCATATGAATTTGTTTATATAGCCTTGAATCAATATGGTCGTTTGACACTGACTTGGTACGTTTTGATACATTAAATGCTCAGGTCTGGCGCTATAACAGTCATATTTTTCGAATTATCAGTCGACTAGGTCTTAGTACCAGTCGACTGGGTCAAGTGAAAAGCCTCACTTTTAAGGCTGTGAAGAGTACCAGTCGACTGGGTCAAGTGTACCTATCGACTGGGGACATTCTGTCCAATATACCAGTCGACTGGTATTGATCACCCAACCGACTAGGGACAGACTGTCCAATGGGCCAGTCGATTGGTATTTGATTACCCAATCGACTAGGTTGCCCTTCAACCCAGTTTTTCATGTTTTGAAATGTTTTTGACTTAAAAACGTTTGAATGAATAGTTCTGTTAAAAAAGCTTTTACAAAAGGAGCCATAAGACAAGCAAGTTACCTGAACAAGTAAGAGTTACAACTTGTTTCAATACCTTATGCATATACTAAATCTTCTGTCTTAACTTGGTGTCTGATTCGGGTTGAGTTCTTGTATCTTGCTTCTTAGTTGTATGCTTTTTTCATTTAAAACACTTAGATAAAACTGTTAGTACAGTTAGAGTTGTGTTTTGTCATTATTAAAATTTAGATGAGGGTCAACAATCTCCCCTTTTTTTGATGATGACAAAACTAATAAGAGAAAACATTTTTTAAAAACTAAGTGTTTGGTTTTTAGAAAAATTGGGCAGAGTTTCCTCTGTTTTCTTTTAATAAAACCAACCTGTAAAAAGTTCAAAAATAGTTTATATTCAACCCAACCAAGCCACTCAACATATAGTCATATACAATAAGTTCTTTGGAGGAAAGCTCCCCCTAAATCTATGCACTACTTTAAGTTTACAGTCATTTTTTTTCATATTTCTCTCTCGTTTTGACAATAGTAGAAAAGGGGGTTGTAAACCAAAAAATAAGCCATATAGACACTACAGACATTAAGATGAGGGAAAAAAAACTTGTAAGCAAAAATTTGGCATAATTCGAAGCTAGGAAGACTTCCCGGGAAGAGCCGAAAGTTTTCATACATGTAGAATCAGTTACAGCATTTATCCAAGAAAAGAAGTATTTACATGAAGCAAACATATTGCGTAAAAGTAAAGCAAGCATATGAAACAAAATATAAAAGGAAATATAGACATATAAAGTAAGTATCCATACATAATGGGCTTCTAAGAGCCGAAACTGAAAAGCTACAATATATGTTAAAATAATGTTCATGCCAAGAACAACTAAAAGCTACAGCTATATACAACTGAAAGGTAATACAAAAAGCAACTCAGGGAGCGAGAGAGTCAGAGCTGTCATGAATGAGATCCCAAAGCTTAGCCAGGGAACCCTCTATATGATCTCGGTGCAGCTCAAAGTCATCCCGGAGGGAGCGAAGGTCATGATGCATGGAGTCGACTGAAGAGCTCAAGCTCTGGAATCTGGACTGCATAGTTAGCTGGAGGCTCGTAATAGCCTAGAGAAGATCACCGTATCTAGCTGGACCAGTACTCGAGCCGTCTACAGGTGGTGCTCAGTCATCCATATCTATAGCAGTGGCTATAGCATCTGGACCCTCGTCCTCATCATCACTGCTATTATCCTCGCCGATCCTGATGTTCTTCCCAACCTTTGAATAAATCATGCCATCTCGGATGGTGTATCCCATCTTCTTCAGTGAAGAGACATTAATGATGTCTTTGAGGCTGATGTCCTGAGCCTCAGAGGCAGAAAGAGGAACCCAAAAATGCTAGACGATGAGTGTGATGAGCATCCCATAGGGAAGGCATCCGGAGTCACTCGCTTCACCGTTTATTATATTGGCGAGCAGTAGGGGGTAGATATTGAAGCGGTGCCTAGTTTTAAGGCACCAAATCAATACCACATCTATCTTTGATAGATATCCCCGACTTCTGAGTCTAGGATGGATGGTCCAACTCACAATGAGATTGAACAACTTCGAGTCAAGGGTCATGTCACTAAATGTGTGAAATATAGTGGGTCTAAAGACATAGTTAGAATCACCCCTAACTATCTGATATGCCTTCTCATAATCGAAGTTGTCTGGCCATCCATCCAAACTCTATTGGATCCCTCCCACATGGATCCTCAGGATACTCATCAAGAGGTCAGTGTTGACCTCAAACTCTACACTCATTATATTGGTTTTGAACCGCAGAGCCAGTGGACTGGGTTTTACCAAGTTCACATAGAACTGGTGAATTAGTCTCGAATAAAATTTCTGGTGAATCTTGACCAGTGAGGTCAAGTTTATTGCATTAAAAGTAGGTAAAACATCAAAGTTACCATGATGAATAGATTCGAAGTCAATGAATCTACCTGTCATGATCTTTTTATGACTTATAATAGATGTATACCACTTTTTTGCTACTGGGCTTGAGAACAGGGAATTGTCGAGCTTTGTTCTCACCTTCTTGCTTGAGGAGCCCGCTAACCCTTTCCTTTTGAGTCCGGAGCCGTAGACTTGGTGTACCTTGGCCTAGTAGGCGCGTGAGGTCCCCCAACTGTGGTCTTAATGCGGATTCTTTTGGACATTTTGGTGAAAAAGAGTTTTTGTGGAGAAAATGAGATTTTGGTAAAAAAAAAAAATGGACATTTCAACCGTAGAAAGTTGAAACAAGTGGTATGAAGGTGTAGATCAAGGTGCTTATGAAGTGTTTTGAGGAAATTTTGGTCAAAATGATGAGATTTTTTAGAGAGAGAAAGCCTATGGTCTCAAAAATAGCGTGAAAACTGAAAAATCTAAAGAGACTATTTATAGAATCGCGATATCAGTCGATTGGGTTAGGGTACCATTTGACTGGGTCTTTTGCAGTTTTGAAGATTTTTAACATACCAGTCAACTGGATCGGGACACCAGTCGACTGGGTTAACTAGCAGAGAAACACCATTCGACTGGGTAGTTCATACCAGTCGACTGGGTAGATAACTGAAATTCAAAAAATTGGCTCCAAACAAGGTCTAGGTTTACTAGTTGACTGGTATAAACTTACCAGTCAACTGGGTAATTAGGCAATAACTTACCAGTCGACTGGGATAGATTTACTAGTCGACTAGACCAAAAAAAAATTCTAGTTTTGAGTCTTAGCACGAAATTTGTTTATTTATGCCATCTTGAGTGAGGGAAATATTAAATAAGATTTAATACTCATTCACTAGATGTCAAGTATGAAAATGATAAATGATGATGCAATCAGGCATTCAGTTTATCATAATCTAACAATCCCATTAACAGTCTAATTTTGCATAAACTAGCTTCACTTAGAGGTTTTGTAAGAATGTCAGCTATTTGATCTTCTGAAGGTATGAATTCTAGTCTTATATCACCTTTTTTAGCATGGTATCTTAAGAAATGATTTCTAATTTCTATGTGTTTAGTTCTAGAGTGCTGAATAGGGTTTTTGGTTAGGTTGATAGCACTAGTATTATAGCAATGTATTGGGATACTTTTAAAGTTCATGCCATAGACTTCTAGTTGTTTCATCCACAGCACTTAGGCACAACAACTTCCAGCTGATACGTATTCCACCTTAGTGGTTGATAGGGCAACAGAGTTTTGTTTCTTGAAAAACCAAGAGGTTAACATTGCGCCTAAGAATTGACATGTTCCACTTGTGCCTTTTCTATCTAACCTACACCTCGCAAAGTCAGCATCTGAATATCCTACAAGCTCAAAAGATGAAGCTCTATAGATCTATAATCCTAGGATTTGAGTTCCTTGTAGTTATCTAAGGATTTTTTTTACTGCAACTACACGTGATTCCTTAGGATTAGCCTGAAATCTAGCACACATGCATACACTGAACATTATATCAGGTCTACTTGCAGTTAAATAAAGTAAAGCTCCTATAATACTTCTATAATATTTAGTATCTACATACTTACCTCCTTCATCACGATCAAGTTTTGTAGATGTACTCATAGGAGTACCAAGTGGCTTTGAGCTTTCCATCCCGAACCTCTTTAGTAGGTCCTTAGTGTATTTTGATTGATTGATGAAGATTCCTCCTTTCAATTGTTTGGTTTGAAGTTCAAGAAAGTAGGTAAACTCTCCCATCATACTCATTTCAAATTCACCTTGCATGCACTTGGAAAACTCTTGACATATAGATTCATTAGTGGCACCAAATATAATATCATCAACATATATTTGGATTGAATAGTGTCATTTTTGTGAGTTTTTGTGAAAAGTATTGTGTCTATCTTACTTCTTACAAAGTTATTGTCAATAAAAAATTTACTTAGTCTTTCATACCATGCTTTTGGAGCCTGCTTTAACCCATATAGAGCTTTAGAAAGCTTATAGACATGATTTGGAAGACTAGGATTCTCAAATCCAAGAGGTTGCTCAACATATACATCTTATTCTATAAAGCCATTTAAAAAGGCACTTTTTACATCCATTTGAAATAACTTAAATTTGTTAAAGCATACAAAGACTAATAACATTCGAATAGCTTCTAATCTTGTTACAGGAGCATAGGTCTCATCAAAATCTGTTCATTCTTCTTGATTATATCCCTTAGCAACTAGTCTAGCCTTGTTTCTAGTCACTATTCCATTTTCATCCATCTTATTTCTAAATACCCATTTAGTTCCTATTATTGTATGATTCTTAGGTCTAGGAACTAGATTCCATACACTGTTTCTTTCAAATTGATTTATCTCTTCTTGCATGGCAATTATCCAATCATTATCCTTTTCGGCTTCTACAAATGTTTTAAGTTCTATTTGAGACAAATAAGCTACATAGTTACAAATATTTCTAATAGAGGAACGAGTCCTTACCACTTATGAAGGATCACCAATCACTTGATCGATTAGGTAATAATTTACATACCTCCAATCTTTGGGAAGACTATCCTCTTGTTGACTTGTAGATGGTTGGTCCAATTTGAGAGTTTTCATTTCTTGATTCGTTTGAGGTGGGCTCTCTTTTAAGTCAATAATGGGAGTAGGTGTCTCCGTTCTTGGAATGAAATCTGCATCATCATTGAAAGAAACTTCTCTACTGCTAATTGGGTTAGACTCGTCAAGGATTACATGTACGGATTCTTCTACTACTAGAGTTCTCTTATTGAAGACTCTATAAGCCTTACTAGAGGTTGAATATCCTAAGAATATCCCTTCATCAGTCTTAGAGTCAAATTTACCCAATTTAGTTTTATTGTTATTTAGGATGAAACATTTACAACCAAAGGTACAAAAATAGGAGATATTAGGCTTTCTACCTTTCCATAATTCATAAAGAGTTTTGTGAAGCATAGGCCTAATTAAAATTCTATTCAAGATATAGCAAGAGGTGTTTACCGCTTCCGCCCAAAAGTATTTTGGTAAGCTATTTTCACAAAACATTGTCTTGCAAATTCTTCTAGAACTCTATTTTTCCTTTCAACAACTCCATTTTGTTGAGGAGTTCTAGGAGCTGAAAAGTTGTGATCAATTCCATTTTCATCACAAAATTTTGAAAAACTTTTGTTTTCAAATTCTTTTCCATGATCACTTCTAATGCTTAAAATACAAATTCCGTTTTCATTTTGAACCTTTTTGCAAAAGTTTTCAAATCCTTTGTAAGCTTCATCATTGTAAGCAATAAATATAACAAAGGTATATCTTGAATAGTCATCAACAATACCAAGAGCATATTGATGGTCACCTAGACTAATGGTACTAATTGGACCAAATAAGTCCATATGCAAAAGTTCTAATGGTCTAGTAGTTGAGACTACTTCTTTGATTTAAAAGAAATCCTAGTTTATTTTCCCATTTGACAAGCATCACATACTTTGTCTTTTTCAAATTTGATTTTGGGAAGTCCAATGACTAAATCTTTTCTTAAAATGATTTTAAACAAATTCATGTTCACATGACCAAGCCTTCTATGCCATAGCCATGGGTTTTCACTGAATGCAGGAAAACATTTTTCATTTTCTGAATGCAAGGATTTTAAATCAACTATATAGACATTTTCATGTCTATGGCTAACAAACTTGATCTTGTTACTCTTGATGTCTATAACTAGACAATGAGAGGTTTCAAATATGACTTTCTGCTTTTATCATATAGTTGACTAATACTTAGTAAATTTGGTTTAAGGCTTTGTACTAATAATACACTATCTATGGTTAAGAAATTATTACCAACTTTTCTATGCCCGATGATCTTCATTTTTGTGTTGTTTCCAATGGTGACATGTCTGCCATCTCTTAGAGTTAGCTCATTGAATACACTTTTATCACCGGTTATGTGCTTTGGGACCTATACTTTCTCAATGATATATGGTGTTCTATAGACATGTTGATGATGCACAATCCTAGGATAATAGTTATTGAAATTTCTAAGATGACTTAGTTGTGCATGTCTATAATTCTTTGGATAATAATTCCTAAGATACATGTTTCTATTGTGAGGAATATGCATGTCATTTCTAGAATAACCATGATAGTAATTCCTAGGATATGCTTGTGCAGTGTGCAAGTCTTGAGTATACATGTTATTTCTAGGATGCATATGATGGTTACTCTTAGGATGTGTATAAGCATTTCTTGAATAAGCATACATATAAGCATGAGTATTTCTAGAATGTTTCATTCTTGTATATGCATTAGAATTAATATTTCTAGACCTACTAGCATTCATTGAGGGAATGTTTTTGACCTTGCTAGTGGTCTTTAAAGTAGAGGCTTCGTTCACACATGATACTTTCATGAATAAGCTCTCTTTTGATTTTGCTTGCCTAATGGAGAATATACTAACCCGAATTTTCCTTCACTTAATCTTTCGCAAGATAACACTTCATCAAGCTTTTCTTTTCCAAGCATGAGTCTAGATATTGTGCCATTCAATTCTAATATCTTCTTCTTTAATTTTTCATTTTCATCTTTAAGAAAATCTTGAGAATAATCATAAAGCAATGAAGATAGTTTATCTTTATTTTCTTTTAGACTTATCATCTCTTTAGAAAGAGGTGACACCTCTTTCTTAAGAATAGAGTTCCTAGAATTGAATTTCTTCAATTCTTCATGCATTTCATTTATGGCTTCTATCAATTCTTCACTACTACTAACAATGTTATTTTTTGAAGAGGGAGAAGTCGATACCTCATTTTCATCATTGATTGCCATAAGACATAGGTTGGCAATTTCCTCGTATTCGATCTCTTTATTCGAGGAGTCTTCTTCTTCGTCATCACTCCAAGTAGTTGCAATCATAGCTTTTTTCTTGAAGCTCTTGTATGGTTTGCTTGTGACTGTACAATCGGCTTTGATGTGATCGAGCCTATTGCATCCATAACACACAAGTGGTTCCCTTTTTGAAGTGGGATCCTTTATGTATGGTTTCTTGCTTTTCTTCAAGAATTTGTGAAACCGTTTAGTGATTAAAACCATCTCACCATCTTCTTCGCTGCTCTCCACCTCTTCTTTCATTTATTCTTCTTTGTTGCTCGTAGAGGCTTTGAGAGCAATCACATTTTTCTTCTTCTCATCATCATTGACAATGAGATTTATTTCTTCCATCTCATATGTCAATAATGACCTGAGAAGTGTTTCGACATCAAGTTTTTCGAGATCTTTAGCCTTCTGAATGGCTGTCTTCTTTAGTTTCCAAGTAGGTGGCAGAGATCTTAAGATTTTTCTCATTAGTTCAAACTCCTCAATGTTCCTATCAAGAAGCTTCAAACCATTAATAATAGTTGTGAAACATGAGTGCATTTGAGAAATTGTTTCATTAGGAGACATTTTAAAAGATTCATATTCGGATACTAGCATATAGATTTTTGATTTTTTAACTTCGCTAGTTCTTTCATATGTAACTTACAGTTTATCTCAAATCTCCTTAACCGAAACACATGCGAAAATTTTATTATATTCAAAAATATCTAAAGCACAGTGTAAAATACTTGTGGCTCTACTATTGAGAGTCATCATTCTATAATCCTCATCATTGAACTCAGTTTTGAGTTTAGGCATTGTATGATTGATTTATCTAATAGTTATTTCCTTTGTAGGAATTCTAGGTCCTTCTTCAATGACTCTCCATAGATTATAATCTTGTCATTCAACAAAGATTTTCATCCTGTTTTCCAATAGTTATAGTTTGAGCCATTGAAAAAGGGAGGCCTAGTGTAGGAATGTCCCTCAGAATAGCTATTTGATGCCATCGGATCAACTCAAGGATATTAAGCCTAAAATTGAGAACGAGGCTCTGATACCAATTGTAGACTGAGGTTCCAACCCAAGAGGGGGGATGAATTGGGTTTATAAAAACTTTTATTAATTACTTGCAAGTTTATAAAAACAGTTAAGTGCACAAACGTATAAACAAGTAAAGTGCTTTAAGTAAAAGAGTTTAAGGAATAGAAAGTGCAAACTAGGTTTATAGTGGTTCGGCACTATCGTATTCGTTCCGACCCTACGTCCACTATTTTCAAGGAACCTCTTTGAAGTAATCCACTAAAACTCTTAGTCGTACAACTTCATGGGTGTTGCACAAACCTTACAAATAATTCCTTCCACATAGAAGCTTATCCCTTCCTCTCGGAAGCTAATCTCTTCATTTCAGAAGTTAATCTCTTTACAATAAGTATGAGTTGCTGTAAAGTAAATTGTAGAGAGATAGCAATGAATGCTTTTACAACTGAATAATATCTCTCTTTTCAAAGTAAATCTTGAAGAATGGCTCAACAATAAATATTTCAAAGCTTTTGTGTATTAATGAGCAAAAACTTAATTGAATGTGTAATCTCTTCTCCCTAAATGCTCATATGAATAGGTTTATATAGCCTTGAATCAATATGGCCATTTGACACTGACTTGGTACATTAAATGCTCAAGTCTGGCGCCATAACGGTCATATTTTTTGAATTACCAGTCGACTAGGTCTTAGTACCAGTCGACTAGGTCAAGTGAAAAGTCTCACTTTTAACGCTGTGAAGAGTACCAGTCAACTGGGTCAAGTGTACCAGTCGACTGGGGACATTTTATCCAATATACCAATCGACTGGTATTAATCACTCAGTCGACTTGGGACAGATTGTCCAATGGGCCAGTCGACTGGTATTTGATCACCCAGTCGACTGGGTTGCCTTTCAACTCAGTTTTTCATGTTTTGAAATGTTTTTGACTTAAAAACGTTTGAATGAATAGTTTTGTTAAAAAGCTTTTACAAAAGGAGACATAGGACAAGCTAGTTACCTGAACAAGTAAGATTTACAACTTGTTTCAATACCTTATGCCTACACTAAATCTTCTGTCTTGACTTGGTATTTGATTCGGGTTGAGTTCTTGTATCTTGCTTCTTGGCTGTATGCTTTTTTCATTTAAAACACTTAGATAAAACTATTAGTACAATTAGAGTTGTGTTTTGTCATTATTAAAATTTAGATGAGAGTCAACACACATTTACTCTATGCCAATGATCGCAAATTTCTTTTTTCAATGGAAAAAAATGGCCCACTTGTTATGAAAGAGATTTTAGACACTTTTTGTCAATGATCAAGGCAAAAGATCAGTAGTAATAGATCTGATATCTTATTAAGTCCAAATGTTGACGAGGATTATGGCTCTTTGTCAAACATTTTCCAAGCTTTAATGATCCTAGAACCGGGGAGATATCTCGGCATTAAGATGAGTTTTGTAGAACATAAAAGACAAACCTTTAGCAAACTTATTAACAAAATTTCTTGTAAGTTTGTGATTGGAAGGCATGACTTCTCTCACCTGCGGGTCGTCTCACCTTGACTGAATCTACCTTGACCTTTATGCCTCTTTATGAGATGTATTGCTTAAAATTTACCAAGTATATTTGTGACAAACTTGATCAACTCATCAAAAATTGCTGGTAAGGACAACGAAAGCTAGACATGATTGATAAGGACCTGCTTCGAATGCCCAAAAGTAAAGGTTGGCTTAGCATAAGAGATTTTGCTAGCGTTAACATTACTCTCCTCGCGAAACACGTGTAGAGAATGGACAAGGTTTAGGAAGCACTTCTCACCACTTTCTTGCGTGCTAATTATATCCGAACAGGTTCCATATGGAATTGTGGTAAAAGAGCTACATATTTGTGGGTTTGGAAAGATATTCTGAAGGGTCGTGACCTCTTACTTTGGGGTCTTGAAGATAATGGTCATAAGACTAATTCCTCAATTTCACCCACTCAAAGAGGAAGATTGTCTCCGCCTATGAACTCGAGATGGCCTCTTAATTCGTTTGGTGAATATACTTTGAAATTGGGTTATTATCTGACTTGAGATGGTGATCACTTGACCCACTAGAGTTCTTCTCCCTTCCCTTCTAAGTTTTGGAGGAACTTTTGGATATCTTCGCTTCCCTCAAAAGGTGATCATTTTCATTTGTAAACTTTGCGTATGAGCATTCCCCATCTAGAAGGAACTTCAACAAAGAAACATTTATGGTAATGATTTCTGCTTATGGTGCTAATAGGAACTTGAAACAATTGGCAATTTATTTTTATCTTATCATTTTCCTTATGCAGTTTGGTTTGGATGCGCTCTGTTATGGTGAGTTGATGCTGAAGGCCTTTGTTCCTTTAATCAGTGGATTATTAGCAAGTGAATTTTTAAGGCCAAATAAGAGGAGTTGATACGAAACTGATCTTGTATTGCTCAACCTCTGGGCTCTTTGGAAACACAAGAACAATATTAAATTTAAAGATCACAAACCTACTCCTTTCCAACCTCTCTATCAAGGCCAACGTCCAGCAGAAGCGGTACTCAAAGCATGGGAGAAACACAAGTTATCTATTGATGCTATAAGTAATGACTAATAGTGTTTTATCCTTTTTATTTTCATTGTACATTTTGCTTTGTTGTTTCTCCTGCTTCTTGTCTATCCTCAAAAAAAGAAAATAAATGGCTATACCTATTTAAGGTAAACAAACCTGTGAATCTATACCTTAAAAAAGCATTTTGATATAGTTATATGATAAGAGATTTCTATTTTTTTACGAAAAATTGAGATGACTATACAAAGAACCAAGAGAGAATTTTCGCTAGGCTCTTCAAGCGTGCTCTTTCTAGCTCAACATTTGTGCCTTTTGGTTTTCTCCACTACTTTTTGAGCTTGTTTTTAGTTTAATAAAAAGATCAAAAGATTCAAAATGCAGTATTTTAAGTAGCATTTATCTCTTGTTGAATTTCAATTGGAGGCAATCTAAATTCAATCCAAAATCTTTATAGTTACTTAGAGTTGTGTGGAACAAAAACGATAATTGAACCAAACTGGCTAAACTGAATCGAAAAATCAAGAAATAATTATATGGTATTTTGAAATAAAAAAAATTTATTGGTTCTCTTTTGATGAGTCGGTTCTAAAAACCCCAATTAATCAAATCGAACTAAATCATATCTATGCTATTAATAAAGCCAGAACCTCCATTTGGTGTTCATCCCTCAAAATGTCTCATAAACCCATACTTAAATATATAAATCAAATATTTAAATAAGGTTATATATGTAACTCAATTGATTACAACTCCCCACATCTTTCTCTCATGTTTCTCTCTCCCACTATCTCACTTAGACTTAACTTCTCTACTCTCCTTATCTCTCTTATCTTCAATCCATGTTTTTCTCTCCCACTATCTCACTCAGACTTAATTTCCACTCTCTTTATCTCTCTTATCTTTTTACTCATAAACATGCTAAATATAATGGTCACATGAAAGAGCAGATCAACACACTCTATTATACTATTAATAAAGCTAGAACCCCTATTTGGTGTCCATCCCTTAAAATGTCTCATAAACCTCTACTTAAATATATAAATCAAAATTTTAAATAAGGTTATATATATAAATCAATTGATTACAACTCCCAACATATTTCTCCCATGTTTTTCTCTCCCACTATCCCATTCAAACTTAACTTCTCTGCTATCCTTAACTTTCTTATTTTCAATCCATGTTTTTCTCTCCCGCTATCTCACTCAGACTTAACTTCTCCACTATCTTTATCTCTATTATCTTCTTGCCTATAAGCATGCCAAGTATAATTATCATATAAAAGAGCATATCAACACACGCGTAGCATGTGCTGAGATGCTAGTTTAAATAGGGACAGATATATAACTAAATTTACTCAAACTCTCCACATTTTTATCCTATATTTTTCTCTCCCACTATCCCACCCAAGCTTAACTTTTACACTCTCCTTATCTCTCTCATCTTTAATCCACGTCTAACTTACTCTTCTTATCTCTCTCATATTTAACAACTCACGTTGATTCTCTCTTCCTCTTTATCTCTCTTTATTCCCTTTTAATTAATCAATGTTAGCATATTGTTTCATTACATATAAGAGTATATCAGCACGCGTGTAGTGCCCGTTAAGATGCTAGTATTTAATATTTCAAATAGAATGGTGATACCATGGATCCGTTTCTGTGAGAGTTATCACTGAATCGAGAAAATCCATTAGTAATCACAGAGAAATTGAATGATAACCTCGATATTTAAATTTTTTCTTCTTAATTTTTTTAAAACAATTACTATTTAATTTCCTATGATTACTAATGAATTTTCATGGATTCGTGATAACGTGAATGTGGAATCACCACTTTTCAAATATATATTGTAACTTTTTATACTTACGTATATACATTAAATACAAAATTTGATTAACACTCCATTTGGTATGAACTCAAGTATAGAATTTAGTTCATTTTCAGATAAATTGAAACTAGAATTCATTCGTAAATGAATTCAAAATGAATTTTGAAATGAAATGAAACTAGAATTCATTTGTAAATAAACTTACATTTCGTTTTCAAATGAATTGAAACAAAAATTTATTTGCAAATGAACTCAAATGAATTTTCATATTTGGTGTCTGTAAAATTAAAATGAACTTTATGTTCGGGATCAACAAAGAATTTAATTCATTTTTAAAAGTTTACTTAATACCCTTAATTACATCACGCTTTAATTTATTTAATATACAATTTTTTTTGATAATATTCAACAAAAGTAACACTATTTATATTTTAAATTCACAAGATTAATTTATAATTCAAAAGTATAATATAATTTTTTTGCCGGATGAAATCTAAAAAATAAATGTTAATTTAACCAATTTTTTTTATAAAAAATGTTAGTTTTACTTTAGTATACATCAATTTGAATATAATAACATATTCATTTTAATTTTATAACCTATTCTTTCATTTTTTTTTATTTTATTCTAAAATAATAAAAGAACAAAAAATTTGGTGTTCCTAACTAAATTTAGATCAAACAACTCTGAAAGAGGAGGAAGAGAAGAAAATGATAATTATCCTTCTAATTTTATAAAAACTCATGTCTAGAGTTTATTTATAAATTTTATTAATTTTGATAGAATCTATCCATAAATAATTCAATTATGTTAGAATTCATTTGAAAATAAATTTCACGTTTTTATTAGCAGACTAAACATCTGATCAATTTATTTGTAAATAAATTTTATATTTTATTAAAAAACCAAATACTTCCCATAAAAATTATACCCTAAATTCCCAAAAGGCCTAAAATGCCCTAAAGGGCTAAACTCTCTGCCGCTCCTCTCCCAAACACACTGTCTCTCGCCTTCTCTGTGTCTGTCCTCTCTACTGGCCGGAGCTCCTCAATAGTATCTCTCTCTCTCTACTGGACTTCTAAGCTCTAACTCTAAGCTATCTGCCTCTCCTGAGTCACGACCGGTGGCTTCCTCCCCTCTGGTGACCGGCGGTAAGCTCTTTGAGGTCTTCGATTGTTTGGGATGAGATTTTTTTTTTGGGTTTTTATGTTCTGGATAGCTTTTTTAGATTTGATAACAGAGATAGGAATTTGTGTCATTGTTGTAGAAGTTTGGGTTTTAGTAATGAGATTGATTTGGAGGAACTTGTTACTTTGTTGGTGATTCATGTGGATTTAGAGTTTGTTACATGGAATACTTTTAGGGGAATTAGAAGAGGCTACACTTTATTTGCTGAATCTTTGTGAAAGAAAGCGTCTTTGTTTTCCATCTTTTCTTGTGTACTACTAAATTCCTATGGTACATCATACATGATTCATCATTCTGTCCTGCTTCATTTGGAAACATCAATTTAAAATGCATGTATTTATATATAAAGTTAGTTTAAAAAGCTAAGTCTATCAATTTTGCATGTTTAGAATTCATTCAAGTTTAGTAAACTTGTGAGTTTGAAAACTCGTCTTTAAATTGTATTTTAGTTTTTTTCAACTAATTTGAAATACAAATACATGCCATTCAAATTCATGAATCCAAATGCAATCTTAGGCAATTTTGCCAAAATTAAATAATTTTCTTTAAGTTTATCAATTTTGCATGTTTAGAAGTCATTCAAGCATCCTAAACTTTAGAGTTTGAAAACCCGTCTTTAAATTGTATTTTAGTTTTTTTTTAACTAATTAGAATTACAAATACATGCCTTTCAAATTCATGAATCCAAATGCAATCTTAGGCAATTTTGCTAATATTAAATAATTTTCTTTTTTAATGTTTGAATGGGATCTTCACTGCTACGTCAGAAATTGTGTTTCATTTAGCTTCTATTAAATATATATTGACTTGATTAGTCACTGCTGGGGAGAAACATTGCTTTGAAGTTTGAACCGTTAATGCTCACACTGCTCTCTCTCTTGAACCCCTGCAGGTCTTCATCTTCTCTCTCTAACACGTACTTTCCTCTCTACAAACAACTGCCATGGCGATAGAGAAATCGAAACCTCTGATTACGTCCTTCACTCCAGATGGTGACTACCTCGCCATTTTGTCCCCAAACGGAACCGTCAAAGTAATCTCCCTCCCTCTCACTCTCTCTGTGTGTATATATATACACACACGGATATGCATACGCATATCTATATGTTCTGTTAATGTATAATCAGTAGGCTCTTTATAATTTTATATTTATATTTCTATATGATGAATAGACCTTTGCTACTTATTCATGATGTTTTCCTTTTTCAGTACTGATTATGGGACTGTGTTTCTTTTTTTATTTTTTCCCTTACTGGTTATGTATGTTACAATTATATAATAGTTTTTATGTTAATACTGATTTACAAAGAGAGAACCTTACCATCGAGTTATCTATGTATATAAACAACACTCATTGAGAGCTATAGGTCAATGTAATTTTCTTTTTAAACTTAACGTGACAATCTTCCAATGAAAGATAAAAGATATTTTGGTTATCTGAAGCACTTTTTTCGTTTCTGAAAGCAAAATTCTAGCTGCTTTCTTGCATATGGGAGCAAATTTTTTTTTCTTAAATGTAAACCAATTTGGTTACTTGAATACTATGAAAATTGCTGTTATAAATCCTATTAAGTTTCTTTTACCAAATTGTACTGGGATGGAGAGATGAGTTTTTTTTAATGCATTCTTGTCTCCAAGTAGCTCACACTTCAGAGTGCATTAATTTGTCTCCAAACAAGTATGTTGTTATATATAGGTTATGTTGTTATATATAGGTCGATGTAAGTGCACTTGGGGTTTTGGCACTTCAGATATTTTAATGTGTGTTCTTCTCCAATTAGTTGACAGCATTTGATACAAGTCTCCAAACGATGATGTGGTTATAACTTATATTTAGGTGGACAGAAGTGCACTTGGGGCTTTGGTACTTCAGATAATCTCTCCTCCAATCTGAAATCATGATGATTCACCATGTTACAATACTAAAAATTGTGATGTTCAATAAAATATTATTGTTTATCCATCAATCAAGAGAAGCAGCTGGTCAATTCATTATGTTTTCTTAAAGAGGCTTGAATTAATATCTGTTTAAAGTTTATGAAATAATTTTATGATTTTCAGCAGCCTGAATATTTCCCTATATTTTTTTTCTTTCATATCATTCAGTTTGATCACCTACATTCTTCCAGAATTTTGAATTCCTTATATGAAATGATAGAAGACATAAAATGGCCATTTTTCTATTTTAAAAATTGATGGCTAAGTATATCAACTTTTGGTGGAATTTAGATTAAGTTCAACCTAGGCATCAATTCTGAATATGAATTTAGCAGTCTTTCTTTGATTAAGTACCATGTATCAGGGTTTCGATGGTATGTAAAGCTTGGCCAATTTGAATTTCATGGGCTTTCCATGACCAAGATCACTCAAAATGATGTCATAACACAGTGAAACATAAGTTTGGTGAAATATTGCTGCCTCTCTCCTTTTCCCCAATATTGAAACGATGGCACATCAAAGCATCTGTTGGGATGCAATTACTAGCGATAACAAATGTATTGCTTGTTTTGGGATTTAGCAGGTATAGATGCTTTTGTATACTTCTACCACCCATTTGAGAATTGAGATTAGAGTTTCTTGCTTCTATTCAAGGATTGTGATTAAATTTCTTACTTCCCATGAAGCTCATGGTATCAATGAACAATTTGATTTTTGAGTGTATGATCTATATCAAGGGAAAGCACATTAGGATTGGTGGTATGCATTTTGGTTTTCAGTTTTCTGCCTGCGCTTGTCTTTGGAGAAAAAAATATTGTAGTTATAAAATATCATTGATGAGTGGAATTCATTACACATAGGAAGAATGAACGGGCATTCCTTTGCTATCACTTATCGGTTGACTCTTGAGCATTTGTCTATATGTTTTTTAATACATGTATACAGATTTCTATTATGACTTCAGGTTAATATATTTGACAGATGAGTGGGAATGGGAAGAATTCAGGAATTTTTGCAACTTGATTTATGGTGGGAAAGTGGATTTGGATACAGATGATAGAGTGAAGTGGGCCCTTACTTCTAAAGGGAAGTTTGATGTGAATCTTTCTATAAGACTCTTTCTAAGTGTCACTTGGAGGAGGGTAGGGAAAATTTCCCTTGGAAGCTCATTTGGAAGATGTGTAGCCCCACTAAGCTGCGTTTTTTTAAGCCTGGGAGGCTACTTGAGAAAAAATTTCGACAATGGCTAACCTAGAAAAGAGGAGGAAAATCATTTTCAATGAATGTTTTCTATGTAAAGAGCATTATCTCTTGTTGTATTGTTCTTGGACTAGGATTTGGGAATTTTTTTCGACTCGGTTTGTGGTGGGAAGGTGAATTTGAATAGGGAGGATAGAGTGAAGTGGGCCCTTACTTCTAAGGGGAAGTTTGATGTGAGATCTTTCTAAGACTCTTTCTATGTGTAACTTGGATGAGGGTTGGGAAAATCTCCCTTGGAAGCTCATTTGGAAGATGTGTAGCCCCACAAAGGTTGCTTTTTTATTTTTTGCTTGGGAATCTACTTGGAAATTGAACCTGCATGGATTTTTTAGGTCCAATTCCATCAATTTTTGTTGAGGCAATTCTATAAGAAAGGGGGAAAATCATTGTCAATAGATGTTTTCTATGTAAATTGCAAGTCTAAACAGTGCATCATTTCTTGTTGCATTGTTCTTGGACTAGAAAGGTTTGGAGTTTGGAAATTTCGGTGGTGGGAATTAGTTGGGTACATGTCGGGTCGGTGGAATGATAGATTTGAGTTTAGTTGGGTATTGGAAGTTGTTAAAAAAGCTAGTAGTTTTGATTCGTCTTGTTACATTTTGGTTGGTGTGGTGCTAGAGGAATATAAGGACATCGAGGTTTGATGAAATGTAGTAAGAATAGATGACTAAATACTTTAATTTTTGTTCACTTCTACTTTCTTTGTATATGAATACAAGTTTGTCGAGATTTTGTAGTTTTTGAGTTGTCCATGGTTGTAAATGGGTTGGCACCCCTGGTACCCATTATATGAATTTTATTTTTGCTGATAAAAAATAAAACTGACAGTTGTATTGACTGTCTAATTTAATTAAACTTGAATTGATCTCTCTTTGGAAGTTGAAAGCAACATTAGTGTGGGCAAGCTAACCAAACTTCCAAAAGGAAAAAAGGTTGCTTGGAGTTACATGCATAAGTCCGGTATTGCTATACTGACTTGTGATACTACTCTCTTGTTGCTCAACTAAACATTATTGCTATTAGTGTCGTACTTCCATTTGAGAACTCCATGTTATCTCAATACTTTGGATTTATAAATTGATGCCACATTGCCACCTTCTTAGAAACCATTTAATAATTTATGTTTAATCTCAAGAACCAATAAGGATTTTTTATCAAAAAAAATAAAATAAAATAAAAAATCCAAGGAACCAATTAGTTCCATTTTCCCCTGTAAAATTTATTTAATTTCCTTCTATTTTATAACCTTTTTGTGTGTTATTTGCAGGTTTGGAGTACAAGCATTGGAAGTTTATTGGCAGAATGGAAGCAGTCAGATGATGACCTTGTTGGTGGCTATTCGTGCATGGCATGTAGTTTTGTTGGGAAGAAGGTAACCCAGACTCTTGGAGAAGTCTTTCAGATTGTTGATTCCATTTTACACTGATGCTTAAGTCAATCTCATATATGCTTTTTTTTTAAAAAAAATTTTAGCGTAAAAAGGAACGTCGTACTTGCTTATTAGCTCTTGGGACAAATGACGGGGACATCTTGGCTATTGATGTTTTCACTGGTGAGAGGAAGTGGAAATCTATGGAATGCCATGCTAGGTATGTGATGAAGTTTTCTAAGAAATCTTGTAACCAAAGAGCTTAAAGTTCCACTAATGTTTAAGTAATTGCATGGTTGTATTATGCATACGATGTCATGATAAGAGCGGTACCTATATAATTTAGCTGGTTATATCTTGTTGGAATGAATGCCCATGTATGGCCTGATGCATTTTGCTGGTCTCTTTAGATTGATGAGTAACACAATTCAATCCTAATTTGCAGTGGACTTGCTGGTCTCTCTTTTGTGAAGAAAGGTTGTAGTCTATGTATTCTTGGAATTAATGGGATGGCATCTGAGGTGAACTCAGAAACTGGAGAACCGATAAAGAAATTCAAGGCTTCAAAAAGGCCCATCTCTTCTTTAGCTTCATCATGTGGTGAGTAAGTTATCTCTAGTTTGGTGCATTTTAACTCTTGTTTTCTTGTTTGATATATTTCACTTTCATCTGTGTGCCAGATGGAAAGTTTATTGCTTTAGCCAGTGGTAAGATGCGGATGCTAAACCTGGAAAATGGAACAGAGCTTGTGAAATTTCCTATTGATATGGTGAGTTACTTAAATTTCCCTGCAATTTTTGATATACTCTTCCTATACTTCACGAATTTATGGTTACTGTTATTTTGTTCTTACAGGGTTCTGCACAGTATATGTCTATCTCTGATGATGCCAAGACGATTGTTACATCAGAGGTTGGGGAAAAACATCTTCAAGTGTGGAGTTGTGATTTGAATTCCAAGACTGTGAGTAGGGGTCCTGTTCTCACCATGCCACATCCACCATTAGCTTTTGAATGCAAAAGTTGTATCAATGAAGAAGATGGACCAGTTATCTTAGCAGTTTCCGAGTCTGGTGTTGCTTATGTGTGGAATTTGAAGATCATCTCACAGGAAGAGAAGGTTAATCCAACAAAGATCACTGTAAAAGCTAACAAAGCAGAGGCAGATTGGCAAAATAATGCAAGAGTTAAAAAGAGTCGCACTTCTATCATTGCTGCTAGATTACATGTTTTGGAAGCAGACAAAGAGGTGATAGCCCTTATTGCTTATGGTTCAACAGATTCTCTACAGTTTAGTGTTGTTAACATTAGTAAACCAGGGGAAAACATTGTTATAGCTGCTATAGATGAGACTGGAACCGTACAAGAAAATGGACTTCCTGGAGGGAAAGGTCTGATGAGTTTTTTTTTTTATATTTTATTTTTCTTGTAGTCTTGCTTTCTGATAGGTTAATTAGGTATAAAAATTGCCATGTATTCAACTTGTTTTGTTAGTCTTTATTTATTTATTTATTTTTTTTGGGGGGGGGGGGGGTGGTTGTTTAATTCCGTTTACTTCTGTGGTTGATCTTTGTGTATGTTTGCTATCTATGCTGTTGTTTCTTCTGATAATGAGTAATTATCTTGGATAATCTCTTTCTTATTCCTTGTAAGGAGTTATCATTCTTGATCAGAATTCTTTCTTATGCTTCTCGTGATTTTAGGAATCTTCTTTTACTATTATTATCCTATCAATTTATACTCTTTCTGATTCTTTTTGTTGTAATGTTTACTATATGGCTGTGCAGTTTACCTCATGCCTTAAGATGTAAGGTCATATTACTGTCTTACGTGAATTATGTTATGAAAACCAAAGTCTGAGATAATTAGCTAGTATACAAAATGTTCCTTCTACAAGTCTTTGTTCTGGTATTCCTGTAATATAACCAGAGAACTTTGTTGCAGATCTTCATGATTCAGAGCCTGAAGAAGCTGGTAATCCAGCCCGAAATAGAAAGACAAATAAGAAGCGAGCTGCACCTGATCCTGATCCTCCCACTGCAAGAGGAGCGGATGAGGCTGGTAAGGGTTATCTCGTAGTTGCTTTATTCAACTCTAAGTTCTAGCACTCAATTTCTAATTACACGGTTAAGTTTCCCCTGAAAGTATCTGCAACAAATTATTGCACTTGAATTGATATGATTCACGCCAAGAACTAAGAAATTTATGGATCAAGAAGACCTCCAAGATCGTCTAGAAGCAGATTTATGTGAGACCGCGACCCGTTGCTTATATTGAAGCAAGAACCTTGGTATAATGAAGACTGAGACCGCGACCCGTTGCTTATATCGAAGCAAGAACCTTGGTATAATGAAGACACCACAATCAATTATGGAAGGATTGATTGATAAATCGAGGATGAACGCCATAGAAACTCCGATTAGTTCAGAAGTTCTAAAAGAAACAAAGAGAAATTTCTCTCCGAAAGTATGAATCAAATCTGAATTGTGTTATTCCAAAAGCCAATGGCTATTTAAATACATGAGAATTCGTAACCAAATAGAAAAAAGAAAACTAAAAAATAGGAAATAAACCTAAACAGAATTTTGGTAATCTAAAATTCAAATAACGAAAGTACTTAACTTGGCATGCAAGCCTTATAATGCAACAATTAAATTTAGAAGAAAACAATTAAGAAAAGGTGCAAACCCAATGTAGATTCGGATGCAACAGCCTACTGGATTTCGGCCCATCATATCAGGCCCAAACCATATCAGGCCCAAACCATATCCTTTTTGAAACTTTCTTAGGTCAAAATTGAGTGCCAAGACGTCATCTTTCCATCCTAATAAGTTTCAGCCCATTTGGAGTTGTGGGCAAAAAGATATGACCATTTAATTCTGTTCGTTGCGTCCTCCCGAAATTCCAAAGTGGAAATTCCCTTGAATGATGGAAACCCATCCTTGTGGATCATGTATAGCATTATCCTTGGGCCCCCAAAGATGGTTCTCAACCCAAATATGTTGAATAAGCCAATTGAGAGTTTTCTTGAACCGTTTAGCTCGGGCCCTTATAACTGGACCAATTGGAACTTGAATAAACCGTTTAGCTCGGGCCCTTGTAACTTGACCAATTGGAACTTGAATAGGATCTGCCTCCCATTTGTTAGTCGTGTCCTCATCATGAATGGAATTATATCATGTACAGGTTCCTACATCATGCAAATATTTACATGCCTACTTGTGTTAAGTGTGAGAAATATAGGAGGTCTGAATTATGACTTAGTTGCATCAGTCACATTTTTTCTTGCATGGTGTTATTCGAAGACATGATTTATTTAAAATCAAGTCAATAGAAGTAGAAGAAGATGTGTATTTCATAGAGCAAGAAGATATAGGATGTTTGGGAGACACTAGTAAAACAAATTTTTGAGCTTTCTATCTGAAGATAGTTGTGCCTTAATATGATCAAATGTCCTATTTAAATGATCACCGCAATCCAAATAACATGAATGCGAAGAACAAACTCAATCACAAAGTTGTTGGATTTCAATAATCTGTTTTTTATTCATTAATAAGCTAATTAAAAATAACATAGGGATATTTAGAAGCCCTAGTCCTACTAAGGGATACTTTATGTAAGGAAATTAAATAGTAAACTTAAATAAAGAAACTAGCTACTAAAATATATTAATTACTAAAACTCTAAATACCCAAAATATTTCACAATTACAAATTTACCCTATACCCTAAATTAAAATCCCTAACTCTATTCTTCCATGTGTACCCCATCAAGCAGCAGTGCAAGGCCATCGCTGTATTAGTGTTTTGGAGCTTTTGGACCTTCACGAGTAACGAATATTTCTAGAAACTTCGTTTTTGGCTAGGTTCAAATTGAAAATCTTGTGAAGTACTTAGAAGAGCTAAGAA
This sequence comes from Bretschneidera sinensis, assembly GCA_023935145.1. Taxonomy (NCBI): domain Eukaryota; kingdom Viridiplantae; phylum Streptophyta; class Magnoliopsida; order Brassicales; family Akaniaceae; genus Bretschneidera; species Bretschneidera sinensis. Next base: position 54,495,563 of record CM043702.1, on the reverse strand, counting down.
TAGCAAATAATATGCTTACAAGTGGAATTCCTACAAAGATTGTGAAATGTATTTAATTACTGGCAAAGTGGCAAGACACCAGTTTTTGGGTAAAATACCTGTGCTATTTGGTGAGCTAGGGAGCTTGAAGACATCTTTAATGAGAAATCGATTTTATGTTTTATAGTCTTATGTGCTCTTATTTATTTTTAATTATTTTTCTCCTCTGATTTTGTGGTTTACTTTTTTAAGTTATTATAATTTATAATTTTTTCCATCATTCTATCAAATTCTTTCTCATCTGGCTCCTTTCTTTCGGAAATAGAGAAAGGTTGTGTTTTTCCGATTCACTCTTCCTCATCTGTCTCCTCTTCTTTCGGAAGTGGAGAAAGGTTGTGTTTTCCTGATTCATTCTTTATTTTCAGCTATGGGTCAAATTCTTCTTCTAAATAATTGTCAAGATCACTATTGCTACTTGCATCGCGGTCGTCAACCTCGGCGGTGTCTTAGAAGAACTGGAGATCCCAGACCTCTCTCAGACTCATAATCTTTGCCGCAGTTACGCTTTAGACAGTCTTTTCGGGCGACTTACTTGCCCTTTGAAGTCATTTTTCATGTCACAAAGACAATGTTAGGTTTTGCACAACAGAACAAAGGCACAATATCACCTAGACTATAGAGAGAAATAGAGTTTTAGAGAGAGTTTGGCATGACCAAAGGAGAGAGAGAGAGAGAGATCTGTACTTTGGTTTGTAAGGATAATTTATAGTGAATTAACATGTGTTGTAGTTTATTAGTGTGCAAAGATTATAATTCAAGATAATTATGAGATTAAGAAAATTATAAATTTATATAAAAGAAAAGAATGAGTTGAAGCATTAACAGATATGGAAAAAAATAGTGGACATAAATAAATAAATAGGATATGCAAAAAAGAAGGCATAAAATAGTGTAAGGACAATATTGGGTTATAACATAAATTTTGCTGACATGGCATGCCTTTTGACTAGCTTTTAAATTATTGACTAACGGCTCTCTGATGGTGAGGAGGTAAGTGTAGCGAAAAACCCAAACCATGAATAAGACAATGATGTCTTTTCCCAAAATACGAGGAGGTAAGTGTTGTTGTTACCAAATCTCAAGGAGGTAAATGTATTTTCTTGCTCCTCTTAGTGTTATACAGCATTAGTTAGTTCTTTTCCTAATCGTGGCTTATTTGTGGATGCGGCAACATATGGTCCTGTAAAACTAGTTTTCTTGTGTTTTATCAATTGAGGCGATCGTCAAAACAAAGAAATGTTTCCAAATTGAATGGGGGGCATCATCAACTTGAATTCAAAATCTACTTTTATTATATGTTAAGGTTTTTTTCATGAGAATTCTATCTGCGGGAATGAGTATTTCCATCTGCACTTTGAAGATTTCTTTTGTTGTGGTGTTGGATATAGGTCACAGTGAGGATATGGATGGAGTCCTTGTTGATGATGATCTGAATGAGCCAACCATGGGTGAGAAGCTTGCGAGTTTGAAATTGTTAGATAATGACAAAACCAAAATCCATAAAGAAGAAGATTCCTCTCCTCGTGCAAAGCCTCCCAGTGCAGATTCAGTTAATGTTCTGCTTAAGCAAGCATTACATGCTGATGATCGCGCACTTTTGTTGGATTGCTTGTACAACCAAGATGAAAAGGTGGTTCTTCCTAATAGGTTATGTTAATGATGAAGTAATGCGAGGCTGATTATCTATGAGCATTAACTATATTTTATTATCACTTTTTCAGGTCATTGCAAACTCCGTCTCACCATTGAATCCATCTGATGTTCTCAAGCTTTTGCACTCTCTTGTATCTATAATACAGTCAAGGTAAAACATTAGTTGTTAATCAGTTTAAGTATATCTGATCAGTATTTCTGTGTAATTACATGTGATGTTACTAGATACTTTTTTTTTTGTTAATCTCTTCTCTCTTTGTTGCTCCATTTTATAGTGAGCATAATTTTTTTTATATTTTATTAAAATTGACAAAAAGGCAGGGAACAGAAAAGTGTTGTATGTTAGAGTATTTATCACCAACTAAAGCCTAATATAGCAAACAGGGCCATAATTGAAACATCCTACAAATAGGGTTTTTTTGACTGTATAGCCTCTTGAGATTTTTTTTTTCTTATTTTCTTTTCTTGTAGAAATTCTATGTATTTACTCTTATTAATTTCATGTTTCTTGTGTTAGCATTTAGAATCTAAAGGGTAAAAAATTATTAATTTAGCCCAGTCTATTGACAAAATGGCTCGAGCATGTTTTTTCTGTTTGTGTGAAGTTCCATTCAGAGACAATTTAGCTTGGAATCAGGTGGTCTCAGTGTAGCTAGTCTCAACATTCAGTTTCTCGAACTTTCATAAAAACAAAAAAAACATTCAGTGTCTCTAATAATAGGTGTAAATAACTTGGATTTTCTAAACATTTCATGGACTGGTTAGGACCAACTTTAATGGCCTAACGGGGAATCTATATGTTTAATTGGGTCTTTGGTACTACCTGATACCTGAGACTCTTGTGGGTCTCGCATCTCTGACCTCTTGCTTTTATAGTTCAAATGTGGATGAGAAGTTTAGTTCATGCTGTTTTTTGTGCCTTGTCAATTTTGGTGATGCAGTCTTTTTCTTATTTATCTAGTAACTTCTATATTCTAAAGTGTGGAGCTAAATGAGTTTCTATGTTTCACTGTAGGGGTGCGGTCTTGGCATGTACCCTTCCATGGATAAAAAGTTTACTTCTTCAACATGCTACTGGAATAATGTCCCAGGAATCGTCTTTACTAGCGCTGAACTCTGTGTATCAGGTTAGAAATGGTGACTTCAATTTGATCACCATGGTTTCAACATATTACTTGCACATCAGTGAAATTCATACTGTCCTCCTTTCTCTCCTTCCATGCACCCCCAAAAAACAGCAAGGATTATTCTCTTTATTTTCCAATGAGGAGTCATTTGGATTTCTTATGAAATGTTGAATAGCTTAAGCTGTAATCCTGAGTAGTTTATTTCTCTCATGGGATTTAGCCTCCATTTGGTAAGGCTATTGAAATCAACTCATCACGGATTTTGAGGGTGAAATCACTACCTTTTTTGCGAAAGTGTTTGCCTCTACAAGTATATTTTTGGACTTGTCTTGTGAGAAGTCACAAGACACGGCCAAAATAAAAAATGTAAGGCCCCTTTACTTTAAATCCCCAAAGCCAGAATTGTTTCCTTTCTCTTTCTAAGATATCACTCTTCTTTCTCTTCTCTCTTTCTCACCAGCACCGGCCCTACCGGCCCTGCTATGAACAAACCAAAATTGCTACAATGACACCATAACCACCATAATCCATAACCAAATTAGATTTTAACCATTCTTCTTGAATAAATTAGTTAAATAAATCAAAACAAAATTTAATGATAGCCAACATGATCTCAAATCAAAGCCAATTAACCCAAAGCTGAATTCAAAATTTGAATAAAACACAGAGCAATAAGAACATGAATGAAAGATATTGATTAAAAAAAAGGCAATGAAAAAAGAAAGAAACAAAACAAAGATGATCTGGAGAAGAGAAGGGTGATGGATGATGGTGGCAAAGGGCGACAATGATAGTGAAGGATGCAAAAAACAAAAAGCAACTAGGGAACGTGTTGGTTTTAAGAGTGTTGATGTGATGATGCTGGATTTTTCTTTTAGTTTGACTGTCATGGATTGTTGTTTTGCCGGGTGCATCTTGGAATGATGGGAACTACGCAATAAGGCCTCTCTTAATGAAGTTTATTTTTTATGTCTAAAAAAAGTATATACCCAGGTGGATGCACACCAGGTGTTCATCTTATTTCCTCTATGAATTTTGTGGGTGTGGGGATGCTTGGACACTGAACGGTTGGTCCCAGGTGTTTCTCTTGTGGCCTTTATTTTCTTATGTGCTGTTGTTTAGGTGCCGAGGGTTGTGGCGTTGAACGGGCTGTAATATGTTTGCTTGTCTTAAAGCATCATTAATAATAATTATCTTTTGCCATTCAAACCAAAAAAAGGGCACTCTAGAACAGATATGCTTAAACAATGAACATTTTAATCATAAAATTTATTAAACCATTCTGAACATGTATAAATAATTATCAATTTCTATTTAAATTCTAATATAATCTATATGTTAATTTCCATTATATAAGTTAAAAACATACTTGTTAAATTATGTTAGACTAATTTAACATATAATAATAAATTATTTAAAGTTAAAATATTTATTAATGTCCATTTTAATAAGATACAGTCAGCAACATTTATCAGTCTAGAAAATCGTTAAGTCACAAGATAGACTTCCTGCAAGTCTGTTTGCACTAGTTCAACCACATGAGCCCTTAATGAGCATCAGTGTAAGGATCTCAATAACATTTTTTCTTCAACCTAGTGACTTGAAGAGTTAAATGATCAATCCTCCTGAAAGCTTAAGCTTATGAGAAAAAGCCCAACTATATTTACATTCTAGTAGTTACTACTCTCTAAATAATGGACTGCAGTCGTTGCATTATGAAATGCTACAGAGGTCCATCTTAATCAGTTGAGATACTGAATGATCATTTCCATTTGATTTTGACATTTCACAGCCCGACTACTATGCATTGGAAGGCATTTATTTGGTTCTTTCTGAACCTTGTTCATTCTTTATGCAGCTTATTGAATCCAGAGTTGCAACTTTTCAACCAGCTGTAGAAATCTCAAGTTGCTTAGACTTCCTTTACTCAGGGGTACATTTCTTTGCGAGGTAAAATTTGTAGCAAGTGGAATTATGCAGGTATCATGTTATACTTGATTTTTTTTGGCAGATTCTTGATGATGGGGTAGAAGAGCATGACACTGTCCCAGTGATATACGAGGATAAGGATGAAAGTGAGGAGGAATCTGAAGATGCCATGGAAACCGATGAAGATGGTAAAGAGGGATCATTTGATGAAGCAGTTGAAGGGATTAGTGATTTTGAAGGAATCGGTGACATAAGTGATTGATGCTTTAATTAATTGTGGGTGCATCTTTGAGAATATTGAGTGTAGATGTTGCATGAATAGTGCAACCAATCACTTGAGTTTACCTGGCATGTGCTTCTAAGTCTCATTAAACTGCAAGCAGACAGGCTGAGGAGTGTTGTTACTACTGTAGAAGGTATCGCTGCCAAGTTTTGACTTTAGAGTTTTAAATTTCCACATGTGGGAGGTTGAGGTAAAGGCGAGCCATGAAACCACTACTTGCCCAGTAGGAAATGCTCCAGCGGGTAAATCCGTGATAGGGAATTGTAACTTGTGATTTGCTTTAATCAGTTTATCATTCAATGGGATTCTTTTTGTAGTAGAATATGACATGTACGCAAATCTTACTTTTTGGTTACCCTTGTTTTTTAATCAAATTTTGTAGTTTATGGAGCAGATGAAAGTTTATTATAATATTAATGGAATCTTTCAAGTTCTTTCCTGTTAATCCGAAGGATCCATAGTTGCAAAATGCATTTTTCTTTTTTTGGTATAAGGGAGTGGGCAACAGACCTCAGCCAACAGGACTCCTAACATATCATCTCCAAGGTGGTCTCGCATGACATTAGGGACAGAATTAAGAACTGTGAGGCCTCTGAAACGCCAAAAGCCTTGACTAGCTAACCAATCCGTATATCTATTTGCCTCACGCTGGATATGGGAAAGCTGGTAGCTCCAGTCCTTACTAAGAAACTCCCAACAGCTGATCCAAGGGCTGAGGTTAAGACTTCAGCTATGGTTCACCACAACTTCACACACTATGTGTCAGATTAGAGATGTTTGAGGTAGATTTAAGTTTAAATCAGTTTATTTAAATTTTTTGTAAGGTAAAAATTATTTTGATTAAATTTAAACAATTTAGTTTAAGCTTGTTTAAATATGATTACAAACAGCGATGATATTCAGTTCTCATGCCAGATTCAACTCTTTGAAACTACGTCCAAAGCTCCGTGTCCAGGACAGAAGCACATCTCACATCAAGAACAAGTCCCACAATTCACTATTTCTCATGGTTAAGAATTGGCCTCCCAACTGCAGCTTGATTTTAATTATTCAAGCTACCATCGGTATTCAATTTGAAAGAGTCTGGTGAAGCGGGGTGCCTGCCGATAAGAACCTCAGATTTTTTAGCCTTGAAGACTATTCAGAGTGAGAAGTCTATGGTTCTCCTTGGCCTTTAAGTGGATGATGTTCCCCGTGTCAGTAGGCAATACAAAGCCAACTTTAAAAATCCTCGCAGGCTTGTGGGAAAACAAAAGCCGGGAAGCAGTGGCTAGAGATCCAATCCTTAGTACCCAAAGTGAAGAAGTTTTTTCCTGAATGCAGAAAGGATAAATTGAAGCCAAATCTGGCGTGAATAGTGGCAATCTCTTTAGACGAAGTAGCACTGTTTCATCATACCACAATGCAGGCAAGTGCGATCTTGGGCAAGCTCTTTCAACTTACGAGAATGACCAGTAAGGATGCGGTCACAACCTGCAAGTCATAAAAAAAATTCTTAAATCTTTGTGCTGTGGGTTGTGTTTAATTGTGAAAATATTTTTATTTTTATTTTTTAAATATTTTTTTATAATTTATATATTTTTAATATAATTTAAAAAATAATATTTTTTTATTTCATTTTTTTAACATAATTTGACAAAAACAATAATTTTTTTGTTTCTTTTCAAATTATATTAATGTACAAAATATTGAGGAAGTGTCAAGAAAAATAAAATGTCTCATAATGTTTTTAATATTATGTTGAAAGAAAAGTGTAGGTTTTTATATTACGGTAAAAATATACAAATTGTTAAAAATATTGTAAAGAAAAATATGAATGATAATGAAAAACGAAAAATATTTTTTAATATTGAACTCATAATTTTTTTTTCAATATTATATTACAAATGTTTAAATTATAAAAAAAAATATTAAAAAATAAAAAAAATATTTCCTCAACTAAACCTGTTTAACATAATTTAAAAATCAACATTTATCTTCCTATGTAATACTGAAAAAGATGAAACTAAATCATTGTAAATTATTAAAGAAAGTTTTTAAGAAATGAAGATGAAAAAAAATATATTTTCCACTAACTGCACCCCGTTTGTTGTGAAAATTTTCATTTTTAATTTTTATTTTCGTTAACACTTTCTTTTATAAACATTTTTAAAACGTTACACTTTTCTAAACGAACCCTATGCTTTCTAGATTCTATCCAAGGTTTGTCAGGCGTAACTAAACATAGAAGCTCCCTTGGCATCTCTCATCACGCAATAGAATCATCTCTAGTTAGATTGGGGATTAACCATCTTGGCAGCCAAGAGAGATTGTCTCTCTGCACGAGTTCATCCCATTTCCACTGGCCAGATTCATCTATAAGTAGGAGTCAACCATTTCAGTGGTTCTGTCCTCAGTCAAGGGGGGAAGGGACAGTCAGATCAGCCAACAGCTAGCATTTTATGCCTAAGCCACCCAACAATTGAGCTTACACCTTTGTTTTGTTTGGATGGAAGGAAATGAAAGGACAAGAAGAGATACACAACTCTCTGAGCTTACACCCCCACTTCCGGTGAGTCTTTTATGCATTTCTTAAACAGTACGTTCAGATGGAGGAAAAGAAAAGAAAAGAAAAGATACACGTACAAGTACACTCTTTTCCTTTCTTTCCAATCACCCGCGTACCATTTCCTATTCTTTCCTTTTCATTCCCTTGCTCCGAACGCATTCCTTTCCTTTTTATTCCCTTCAATCCAAAGGCATCTTTTATACTTTTCTCCCGGAAAAATGATTACGATAACTGAACTTAATGGTTAAACTTAGCTTATATTGGAACTTGGAGAAAAGAATCGACCATGTGGAATTATGGGAAAGTAGGAGTCAGCTTTTCATTCTCCAATTTCTAAAATGTGTTTAAAGAAATGAAGTTTCTTTTTTTCCCTTCTTCAATTTTTTTTTTTGAAAGAAACCGACTTGTCTTGAAGATGCGGACGAGCGGACGGAATCTACTATTTGGATTTGAAATTAGCTGAGCACACCGTAAAAAGAAAGAAACAAAAAAAAAAGAAAAAAAGAAAAGGAAAAACCCCAATTGAAGGAAATACATTTGATTGCAATTTACAACATATTACAATCTCATCCCTTCTTTGACACAACGAAATCAAGAAGACAGACTCAAAAACATGCAACAACGAAACACTTCTGACGTGCTTCTATTTGAAAGGACTCAAATTTTTTTTTTTGAAAAAAGAAAAAAAAATAACAATAACACCACCAAACTTGTACACCAAGATGCTGGCTGCCAATTATTTGTCTCTAGTAGTAGTAGTAGTGCGCTTCTCGTCCTTATCATCACCAGCCATTCCAAAGGTCTGCTTCACAGTATCAGCTGCAGCTTGGGCCATGTTCTTCACCTGCTCCCCTGTCTGCTGTAGGAACCCACTGCTCTTCTCTTTTCCAGCTTCAGCAGTCTCTCTTGCTGACTGGGCCGCTTGTTCGGCCTTCTGCTTTGCAGCCTCAGTCGTCTCCGAGAGGTAGCTGCCTGTTCTGTCTTTCGTCTCCTGGGTCCGGCCCTGGGCTGATTGAGTTGTATCTTCGCCCTTTTCTTTTGCTGGTTGTGCAGTTTGTTGTGTTTTCTCTTTGGCTGCTTGGCCCGCCTCAGATGTCTTGTCTTTCGCAGCTTGGGTCGTCCCATAGGTCTTGTCCTTTGCTACTTGGGCCATCTCCGAAGTCTTCCCCTTTGCTGCTTCGGCCTTGTCCTTCATGCTGCCCATAGTTTGCTCAGTCTTTTCCTGAATTATACAGGAAAACAGCAGAAAATTGTAGTTAGTAATAAAGTTATAAATTGTTTTAATATTTGATAAAGAATTCAATTTTCAGAGACAAATTTAATTTCTTGTAAGAATCATTCTTTACTGTTTTATCTACTTTATGTATGGAAAAGACAAACCATTTTATAAACCCTCCCAATTTGGTTCTATAATTATTAAACCCATTACACTTCTTAATCAATGGTAAAATCTAAAATTTACGAATTATTAGACCATGCAAGCATTACCTGTGTCTGGCCTTTAGTTTCACCAGCTCTGTAACCCTGACCATGAGATGCCATTTCTCACCGAAACAAAGTAGTAATTAGCAAAAACTTCAACACACTAGAAAGCCTTTAATTATTGGTAATCGGATCAAGAAGATCGCTGTTTGCTGTGAAGTTTGATCGTTACATGGATGTGTGCATTTATAGGATGTGTCGGTCAGTTAGTGATAGACGCGTGTCCATCCTTCCGCCACGTATGAGGCACGTGCCATGCTATGCTTAAGGATTATAGTTGCTGCGTCGGTTTGAGCGTGGGAGGAGGATTTTTTTGATGAATCATTCTGTAAGGTGATGCCACGTAGTGATCAGGCAGTCGGACGTGTCATTTGTTCAGAACTTACACGCTTGTTTGGTACAGTGCACAGCAAAATGGCACGTGTATAAAGCTCCTAAATGAATTTATCTGATGAACAGGTGTTGTTGCCAAGAAATACTATTGACAATAGTGTCTTGAAACCCAAAAAGAAGCCAGCCAAAATGAGACATTATACTAACCGCTCTCCGTCTCAAAGAGTTTCTTTTATTTCATTTAGAGGTGTCAAATTTCGCTCGATACATCTGAAAATCTGATTCCTTCACTCAAAATTCAATCCATTTGAATTCAAAAATATAAAAAAATATTATGATATGAGATCTAAACGATCCGTAATCGAAATGACACGTAATCTGATTGATTTGAGACTCAACAGACTCAAAACTCGATTAATTCAAGACTCGAAACCGAAACGTACTGAAACCCAAACGATCTTTGAACTGATTGACTTGTGACCCGTGATTCGAAACTCGATGTATCTGAAAGAGAAAAACTAATTTTTTGTCATTTGTATGAAGTAATGGTATCAAGTATAAAACCATAACTTGTAAAAAATATATAAAACCATAAAGTAATTATCTTATACTAACTATTAATAAACCCAATTTGATTTATAATTAATAATTTTTAATATCAACTACACATTTAATTATTTATAAGTTTCTAGTTCATTGATAACTAAATTGATTTTTTTTAAACAAATATTACTTGAAGTTAAGTTAAATACTTAAGTATTAATATTAAAAAAAATCGAACAAAAGTTATTTATTATTATTGACTTACATGAGTTTCATTTAGTTAAATTGAAATTTAAAAGAAAAAAATTCAAAAAATTAAGCTAAATACCCTATATAAGTGGTCAAATATTAAACTCAAATGACTCAAACCGACCATAATTTGTACCTAAATCAAAATTAAAATTATAAACTAGATTCTAGGATAATTCTTTTTTATTAAAAAAAAAAGATATTGAGTTGACATGATTGGTCAGCTTGAATCTGCCAGAAACCCGAGTCGAGCATTATATATGTATATAATAATAAATGTTTGTTCTATTTATTTGTTTACACATTTACACTCTTTTATAGATGATTCCAATTAATAGTTTTTAGTTTTTAAGTTGGCTAAAAGATATATTATATTTTAAATAGAAAAATAAATGATTTATCAAGGTTGCGAAAACAAGTGGGTTATAAATGCAAATTTTTTTTATTTTTTAAAAATATTTTTCAAGATCCAATACAACGACAATGTACTACATACTCATACAAATGAATTTATCATCCTATAATTAATTGCTTTTTTTCTTCTTTTAAAGTATTACTAATTAATTAATTAAATAGAAACAAGTTTTAAATAAATTTTATAGGTTGGATACAAGTTATAATCTTGGGATTGGTCATCCAAATTATTCAATATAAGATCAGGTCAGCCAAACTTGGTCAAGTTATAGCCTAAATGCCTAGTTTTACTTTTATACATTTATACTCCTTAGCGATAGAGAAATGGGTAAGGTACTGGATTCATTCCTGGTTGGGCTTGACCCGGTTTTTAAATTCTAATGGGTTTAAGATTTTTAAACTATAATGGGCTTAGCTTCTGATCATTTAGGTTAGAATGAGTTGAGTTGAGTTCTAATTGGTTTGGGAGTTTTAAATCATAACAGACTTGGCTTTATTGTCATTCAGCTAAGAATGGGTTGGGTTGAATTGGGTTACAATTATACTTATATTAAAAAAATATACATATATCAATAAATGTATAATTATTTAAAATAAATACAATAAATATACATTTTTTTTATGATAAACCCAATTTGATTTATGATTAACAATTTTTAATATTAACTTCACATATTTAATTATATATAAGTTTCTTGTTCATAGAGAAAAATATAATAATAAAGTTCAAAACTCAACCTTAGTGAAGGATATATTTATAATTTTGACTTGATAAATTGTTCCTTAATACTTAGAATTAAGCTAAATACTTAAGTACTAACATGAAAAGAATATCAAACTAAACTTATTTATATTAAATTATTGGTTATTATTGACTTGAATGGGCTTCATTTAATTAAATTGAAATTGGCTTCCCACCGCTAGGAGAGGTGGTCTCTTGTTATTATAAAAAATTAATCAAATTGAATTTGAGAAAAAAATCATAAAATTAAGTTAAATTCCAAATACAGGTGGTCAAGTACTAAAATCAAACGATTCAAATTGAAAATAATTTGTACCTAAATCAAAGTTAAAATAGTAAACTAGATTTTAGCATGATTCTTTTTTTCGAAAAAAAAATAACGAGTCGATATGAATAATTGAACATGATGGTCAACCCGAAACCCGAGTTATCCCCCGAACTAACCCTAGATCCGAGCAACCCGAGACCCGCATGACCCAAAACCTGATTGACCTAAAACCCGAGTGACCCATGATCCAATTGAGCTGAAACTCACATGACCCGAAACCTGAAACTCGAATGACCCATGACCCAAAAAAAATGTGACCTGAGACCCAAATGACCCGAAATAACCCAACACTAACCCGACCCAACCCACTCGTTTGCCACCTCTAATTTCATTTAGCACAAAGATTAATACAATATATATATATATATATATATATATATATATATATATATATATTTAAAAATCCTTAGATTCATTAATTATTTGATTGATATGTAGTTTGTGTTTTTAAAAGAGTGAGTTCACGAACAAGTACATTTAAAAAAAAAAGAAAAAGAAATAGACCCACATGGAGTGTATTTTGGAAAAGTAGTAAATTTATAGTCAATTTTTAGAAAATGGGTAATAGTTTTGCGACATTCACTTTAAGAAAAATGGAAAAACTCTTTGAGATTGGGAGAGTAATAATTTTGTAACCGTTGATAAAAGATTTCGAGAAGGACGTGGATATTTTCGAAGTTACCATATGTCATTGCTAGTTGTTGATGCCGAAAATCTACCACGCTAACGAATGGAGGAGAATAGGGTACTTATGCACACAGAGATAGAATAAACCCTAAGGAGTCACCGGAAGGTCATAACGGTTGGGCCTCTAGGGAGATTCTTCGATGCCTAAGTTAATAAACTAAAGTAAGAGAAAAGTAGGGAGGACGAGAGCTGGAGGATTATGAATGGTAGAATTGTGTGTACATGTGATAATGAGGGTCTCCTTTTATAAAGTTTTGGAGTAGAGTCCAATTAGGAAAGAAATTAATGTTAAGTGTCATAGTAAAATTAGGGTTCCTATAGGCTGGAGTATTATGATAGAATTAGGGTTTCCATAGGTTGAAATGTACTAGTATAATTAGGGTTTTGGTGTGAGATTACTATTTTACCCGTTGCCACGTAAAACAGTTTGTCAAGTTATCTGTCTTGTTTATGAAATTATCTTCTTGCCATTGAATGGTCCTACGTGTCACCATATTATAGGTTGAAGTATTTTTCCCTACATTAGATGTCCCTAATCCTTTGAGTGCAGTTATGCATTTAAGGACGTAGTTCTCAGTGTGCGTTCAAGCAGGAGTTCTAGAATTGACCTCTCTATGTTTCAATCCCTGAAAGAGCTTAATGTTTTTTTCATTTTTTGAGTATCGAGTCTGGGCTCGGTATTTTTGTCCCTTGGGTATCGAGCCCTTAAAGAGCCTAGGGCTCTAGGTTCGGTATTTTTGCGTTTTAGGTACCGAGCCCCTAAGAAGCTTGTGGCCTTGAGCTCGTTATGTTGGTCTTCAATGTACCGAGTCTTTAAGAAACTAGGGGTCCTTGGCTCAGTATATTGGTCTTAAATGTACCGATCCTTCAAAAAACTCGGGGGTTTTGTGCTCAATATATATGGCTTTCGGTACCAAGCCTTCAAATAGCTTTAGGCTTAAGGCTCGGTATATTTGGAATTTAAGTATCGAGCCCTCTAAAGAAACTCGGGGTCTTGATATATTGGCCTTCTCGGAGTGTATTTATTGCGTTGTTTGCCAAAAATAAAGGCTAAGGCCTTTACTTTGAAGAATTTTAACTTGTTTTGCTTATAGAGGGGCCATAGACTTGCATATGAAGCCCACTTGTGTGTGAGGCCCATTAGGTATAGGAAGGGCCCACTAGGCGTGGAAGGTACATGTCTCTTTATTTTTCCCAAGGGATGTTCTAGAAGGCCTTTTATGAGACCCTTAGTCTTTTGTACTTTATGAGAGAGTGCAAGGGTCAGACAATCCTGACCATTGATTGTGGATGATCCGAGCTGCACGTTTCATTATATAAAAGGGAGAGTTTGAGGGGTTTGGTATATCAGCATGATAGCAGGTTTGTAGCCTTATCGAGGTTTGTAATGGAGCTGATGCATATACAGAGGAAATAAAGTGTAAAAGATTCTTAGATGGATTAAACTTTGAGATCTGATCTAAACTTTCTTATATGAGACATGTGAATTATGCTATATTGGTGGATAGAGCACTTCAGATTGAGAAAGATGTGGTTGAGTCTAGAGAAAGAAGAGAGCGGCTAAAGAGATCTAGGCCTGAAGGTTTTAGAGGTGGTGGTGATATGAATGTGTAGGGTGGGAGACCACTCCAAAGAGGGCGTTCCTTGTCAGGGGGACATATGATGCAGAGTCAGAGCTAGATCAGATCTGTAACTTCTATAGCTCAGAGTTCAGTTGGTAGGACCCAAGGTTTGAGAGATAGTCTATGGGAGCTGGAGGATATGGTAGGCATGGGAGTGTGCCATCTAAAGGAGGTGGTAGTATAATGTTTGATAGAGAGACTAGAGCTTGCTATAAATGCAACCAGATAGGACATTTATCTCGAAATTTTCCTACTTTGATGTGCTTTAAAGGGATGACATATTAGTGTAGGTTGTCTATTGGGGAGATCTGTTGAGGTAGGTGCTAAAGGTGTTGGGAGGAGAGAGATGGTGGATCAGGGAGTATGCAAGGTAGAGGCAGATGACCAAATGCTGAGAGGGTACGAGGTAGTTAATCACAACCCAAAGATAACAGCGTTTATACTTTGACATAGTAGGATGCTCAAACTACTCCATATGTTGTTATGGGTATGATATCTATTCTTGATAGACCTGCTAGATTGTTGATTGATCCTAGTGCAACCCATTCATTTGCATCCAATGTTTTTATGAAGTCTATTGATGCTTTTGTTAGTCCTTTGATGTATGTTATTATTGTTGAGCTTCCCACTAGAGATAGGGTTATTATCAAGACTATTTATCGGGGTTGCGTAATCCGTATTGCTGATAAAGAGTTTGAAGTTGATTTGCTGCCTTTAGATATTGCATATTTTGGCCACTTAATTTACATTTGTTAGCTTAGGAATTTGTTACTTTGAGTTGTTTTCGTTGTTTTTCAGGTTTACAAGTACTGGAAAAGGAGTTTCACTAAATTGTCAGAATTGCTCTTATAGATCAGTCATTTTTTAGGATTAAATTATATTGATTCAGGAAGAACCAAGAGATGAGCCATATATGCTTGGAAAGATCCGGATGTCTATTTTCTGGGGAATTTTACGGATCAATAAAATGATTTTTCCAGAGAAAGTTATGGCAGTTTTAGTAGACAAAGGTCAGGCTGTGCATGATTTCAGGGTGATAGATTAGCCATTTTTTAGGATTAAACTGTATTGATTCAGGAAGAACTAGGAGACGAGCCATATATGTTTGGAAAGATCTGGATGTCTATTTTCTAAGAAATTTTACGGATCAATAAAATGATTTTTCTAGAGAAAGTTATGGCTGTTTTAGTAGACAAAGGTCAATGAGCAAAAGTTGAAATCTGCAGTATCCCACATTGGATTGGAAACACATTGCATTTGTGATGTTTCCCTATATAATCCCCTATTCACTTTATCTTTAGTGTGCAGTTCCTGGTGCCATTTTGGTGCAATTTGGAGGACTTCTACTAGCATTCTGGTGGATCTCCAAAGGCTTTGCTACCACGAGGGAAAGCGCCGCCCAACAGCGAGTGAAATTTCTCCCCATATATAGTCAGTTTTTAATTTACTACTTTTGTTAGTTTTAAAGTTTAATGTTTAACACTATTATTGTGAACCTTAGTTTCATGATTATGAGTGACTAAAATCTTCAACTAAGGTTAAATATGAAGCCTCGCTGTTGTTTAGCATAAAAGTTTCAGAATTCAGATTTGTTTATACAATTCTGATTTTTTTTTAGTATAAATGTTCTGTCAATTATTTGAGTAAAATCTTATGATTGATTGCGTTTAAATTGTTCTGTTGGATATTCGATGTGTTTTATCTGATGGATACATCAAATTGTTTTTGATTAAATTGGATTTTCTTTGTGATTTGTTAAAAGCGGATACATTGGATGCTTTTGGTTTAATTGGGATATTTGTTGTTTTTTGTTTTAAGTTGGATTCATGGAATGTTTTGATAGGCTATTTTTAGAACATGAAGATATATGCTTAACTTTGGTGGGGTGGATTCAGAAACCTTAGTGTCTTTAATATTAGTTTTAAATCAATTTAGTTTAGTTTTTATTTGTTTTGCAAAAGACAATTCAAAACTTGGAACTAGGTTAAAATAGGTTTAGTTTAGATAAAAAAAATTTCACAACGTAATTCCCTATGGATTCGACCTCGCACTTGCACAACACTATATTGCAAACGACTCGTGCGTTTGCGAGTAATTTAAAATTCACAACAATAGACCTACTAGATTATTGATTGATCCTGGTGCAACCCATTCA
Organism: Bretschneidera sinensis; assembly: GCA_023935145.1. Taxonomy (NCBI): domain Eukaryota; kingdom Viridiplantae; phylum Streptophyta; class Magnoliopsida; order Brassicales; family Akaniaceae; genus Bretschneidera; species Bretschneidera sinensis. Next base: position 54,479,429 of record CM043702.1, on the reverse strand, counting down.
TTTGCATCCAATGTTTTTATGAAGTCTATTAATGCTTTTGTTAGTCCTTTGATGTATGTTATTATTGTTGAGCTTCCCACTGGAAATAGGGTTATTATCAAGACTATTTATCGGGGTTGCGTAATCCGTATTACTGATAAAGAGTTTGAAGTTGATTTGTTGCCTTTAGATATGATAGATTTTGATTTGATTTTGGCAATAAATTGGTTGTCCGAATATCATGCTTGGGTGGATTGTTTTAGGAAGAATGTGGTGTTCAGAATACTTGAATAAGAGGAATTTAATTTTCAGGGAGAACATACGATACTTGCAAACTGTCTTATTTATGCTATGACTGCTAGTAGATGGTTGAGGAAGGGTTGTGAGAGATATTTGGCTTATGTGGTGGATTGTAGAAATAAGGGTAGAAAGATAGAAGAAATCTTAGTGGTAAAAGATTTTGCTAATGTGTTTCTTGAGAATTTGCTTAGATTTCCTCCCAGTAGGGAGATTGAATTTTCTATTGATGTTATTCCAGATGTAACTCTTATATCTATAGCACCTTACATGATGGTACTTGCTGAACTGAGAGAGTTAAAATTTTAGCTTCAAAAGTTGTTAGATAAATAATTTATTCGACCTAGTGTGCTGCCTTGGAGAACCCTTGTGTTGTTTGTAAAGCAGAAAGATGAAACAATGAGATTATAAACAGTTGAATAAGATAACCATCAAGAATAAATATCCTTTGCACAGGATAAATGATTTATTTGAGTAGTTACAGGGAGCAAGGGTGTTCTCTAATATATATCTAAGATCAAGTTATCACCAGTTGAGGATAATGGAGGGGGATGTGCTTAAGGCTGCTTTTAGGACACGTTATGGGCATCATGAGTTCCTTGTGATGCCATTTGGGTTGATTAATGATCATGTAACATTCATGGATCTGATGAATAAGGTGTTTAAACCATGCTTGGATAGATTTGTGGTTGTTTTTATTGATGATATCCTAGTGTATTCCAAGAATGAGGAAAAACATGTGAAACATTTAGAGATTGTGCTAGAGATTCTGAAGAGAGAGATTATTTGCAAAGTTTTCTAATTGTGAGTTTTAGTTTAATGAAGTATATTTCTTGGGGCATGTTGTGTCTGGAGAATGTATAGCAGTTGACCTATAGAAAGTAGAGGCACTGTCGAGTTGGGAGAGACTGACTAATGTGACTAAGATTAAAAAATTCTTGGGATTGATTAGTTATTATAGAGGATTCATTCATAATTTTTTTTTCTATTATTGCAGTACCATTGACTCGATTGACTAGGAAAGAGACGAAGTTTGTGTGCTCCAAAGAGTGTGAGGAGAATTTCCAGCAGTTGAAATATAAGTTAACTATCCGGGTTTAGTGCTTCATTATAGTGATGAAGGATTTGTGGTGTATAGTGATGCGTCGCATTAGGGGTTGGGATGTGTGTTAATGTAACATGGGAGAGTTGTAGCCTATCCTTCTAGGCAATTGAAGAACCATAAGAGAAATCACTCGACCCACGATTTAGAATTGACTGCCATAGTATTTGCTTTGAAGATTTGGAGACATCATCTATATAGAGGCATTTATGAGATTTTCACTAATCATAAGAGCATGACATATTTACCTATCCAGAGAGAGTTGAATTGGAGGAAAATAAGGTGGATGGAGTTAATTAGTGACTGTGACTGTACAATTCACTATCATCCAAGGAAGGCGAATGTGATAGCTGATGCATTCAATAGGAAGTCTACAAAGAGATTAGCTGCTATTGGGAGTCATGATGTGAATTTGATGGCAGAGTTAAGAGAGATGAGAATGTAGTTGAATATCAATGATAGAGGTGTATTGATGACAAATATGGTGATTTAGTATTCTATTGTTGATCGCGTGTTAGAGATGTTGAGATAGAGAAGATCAAGCATGAAGTGTTGAGTAGGAAGCATACTGAGTTTAGAATCACGGAAGATGATATGTTAGTATTGGGACATAGAATTTGTGTTCCCAATAATTTTGAGATGAGAAAAGAAATATTGAGAGAGACGCATGATTCAGTGTATTCGATGCACTCAGGTAACAATAAGAGATATAGGGGGTTGAAATATAATTATTGGTGGTCAAGGATGAAGAGAGATGTAGTTGAGTACATTTCTAGATGTTTGATTTGTCAACATGTGAAGTTTAAGAATAAACATCCAGTAGATTTACTATAACCTCTTCCAGTGCCTAAGTGGCTATGGGAGAATGTTAGTATGGATTTTTTTTTTGTTTTCCCCGTACTCAGAGAGGTCATGATGTTGTATGGGTTATAGTGGATAGACTTTCTAAGTCTTTACATTTCCTTCCTATTAAGACTGCCTGAAGTCTTGAAAAATTGGCTAACTTGTATGTAGCTAAGATTGCTTGGGGTACCTTTGAGCATAGTGTTAGATAGAGATTCTAGATTTACATCTAGATTTTGGAGAGGTTTTAAAAAATCTATGGGTATACAGTTGTAGTTTAGTAAAACTTTTCATCCTTAAATAGATGGATAGACAGAGAGGATCATCTGAATACTAGAAGATATGTTAAGAGCTAGTGTATTGAGTTTCTCAGTGAGTTGAGATGCTTATTTACCTTTGATTGAATTTTCATATAATAATCAATATCAAGTTAGTATTGGGATGACACCATTTGAGGCTTTATATGGTGGGAGGTGCAAACCTCTAGTATGTTGGGAGGATGTTGGAGTGAGAAAGATAATTGATCTATAAATGATAGATTTGACTACAGAGAGGATCAAGCTGGTTACAGAAAACCTCAGAGCAGCACAGAGTAGAAAGAAAGGGTATGAAAACCTTAGAGCAACACATAGCAAAAAGAAAGGGTATGTTGATAATAGAAGACGATCTCTTGAGTTTCAGGTTGGTGATTGGGTGTATTTGAAGATATCTCCATGGAAGGTTGTTTTGAGATTTAGTAAGAAAGGGAAGCTGAGTTCGAGGTTTATGGGACCCTATGAGGTGATTGAAAGAGTTGGGCCAGTAGCATATAAATTGGATTTGTCTCTAGAGTTAAAGCAGTTGTATAATGTGTGTCATGTTTCACTTTTACGAAAGTGTTTACACGATGAATCACATAGTATTCCGAGTCAGACTGTAAAACTTCAGGAATATTTGACATTTATGCAAGTACCAGTAAGAATTTTAGATAGAAAGGAACAAGTTTTACGTAATAAAGTGATTCTATTAGTTCAAGTCTTATGGTAGAATAAAGACGTTGAAGAGATTACTTGGGAATAAGAGGCAAAAAAGATAAAAAATTTCTTCCCAATTGTTTTACGAATTAGGTAAGGAAATTTCGGGGACAATTTTTATAAGGAGGTTAGAACTGTAATACCTGTATCCTTACAACAAGGGTAAAGTAGTAATTTGACATAAATTATATTGAATTAAATAATATGTACATGAAAGATTTATTATTGATTTGAAAGATGACACTGAGAATTATATTGGAAAGAGTTAGAAATTTTTAAAGAAGAAAAGTACCGAGATTTATGAAATTAGAAGTTTGAAATGAAAGAAATTTTGAACAAAAATATGGAATAAAGTTAAGGAAAATATTTGAAAATTTTTAAAGAATGAATTAAAATTTTATAATTTTTCTGTAATTTTTAGAATTTTTTTAAGGAAGAAAATATGAAAATTTGATTTTAAAGGAGGAATAGCAAAATCATAATTAAGTAGTGGCAAAACCATAAATTTTTAATAAAAGTGATCGGTGGCAAAACTGTAATTATTGAGGATGACTGGACTAAACCAATCGACCTATTAGTCGACTGGTAAAGGATAGATTAATAGTCGACCGGTTGGTTTGATGGCAGAAACATAAATATTTTGAAAGGTTGAGCCGGCCAACTACCGGTGTTAAGCTGATTGGTTAATGGATGGAAGTTTTGTAATTTTAAGTAAATTTTGAGCCGGTTGGCTGGGTAGCCGACCAATTAGACCAGTTTTGTATAAAATTCAAATTTTTTTTTTGGTTAAAAATGAGTTTATGAATCCATTTATTTTTCTAAAAATTATTTCTCTCAAGAAAATATTGAAAAATACTTCTAAACACTTTGGGATTAAAAGATTTGATAATTGAAGATTTAAAGGTTGAAGTTTATTGAAGTTCACGAAAGGATTTTCAAGGAAATTGGGGAAAAAGCTTTGAAAGGTGTTGGTTATAAGCAATCAAGTGGAATTGCTGAAAATAGCAGGAAAGGAAAAGAGGTTGTCCAAGAGTAGCTTTAAGTGCTACTAGGTGAGTTAGATTTACTTTTAATAATCGAGACCAATATGAAATATGAATTGATGATAATTGTATTAATTATTGAATTTAATGATTTAATGACGTATGTATAAAATATGATAGTTGATTTGTTGATTAAACTATGAAACATGAATAAATGATATATTGAAAACTAATCATGTGAGAAACTGTATTTTTGAAATGACAGATTGATTGAATATATGTTGAAAAGATAAATGAATTCTTGAAAGCCGTGATTGATAAATTGATATAATATATGAGAGACAATTTAATATGTATATGATGAAATAATTATTTTGAGAAACAGATAGTTGAATTGAATGATTTGATGTATGTCTGTTTGCATGTTATTGTTTATATGCATAGAGGGAAGATCATGAAGATAGCTGGTTTGGTTGAAACATGTCGACATATGGGAAAGTATTCTCAGATAATATACTGAAATTAGTATTTTCCCATACATTGATAGTATGGAGTGATGATGAAAGAAAGAAAGAACTAAAGAAAGAAAGAAAGAAAATATGATAATTTAATTGCATGTATTTTTAATTTGAATATTTTATTATTGATGATTAAGATGCTAAAGTATCATAGATGATTGTAAAATGATTGATAGAAATATGAGTCTCATAATGAGACAACTATTATGATGAGTTGATTGAATATGATATGACACACACACACACACACACACACACACACACACACACACACACACACACACACACACACACACACACACATATATATATATATATATATATATATATATATATATATATATATATATATTGTGAACCTTATGATGAGGTAAATTATGATAAATTTGAGTTGATGAAATATACGATAAGATATTGAAATGATAAACAGGATGATTGATTTTATATGAGAAGAGATAGATGAATATTTATGATTGAATTATGAGGTACGTCCAAATTTTTTTAAGACCGTATGTGACCGTCCCACAAAATCAGATTTGTGCCATTATACACTAGATACATTACCATTTGTGTTCTGTTGGAAATCACATTGATAAGATGCCCAGGTGGTGATCTTCCAAACACTCAAGTCTAGAATGACTTGTAGAAAGAGTTGGAATCGAAAACAGGAACAGAAAATCAAAGAAAGAAAGAAGACAAGTAATTGTTATCGAGGTTCGGCAATGTGCCTATGTCCCCGTGAGTTCCTCCGAACTCTCTGCACTAAATCAAATGGTTCGTACAAGTTACAACAATCCCCTTCAAGAGACCACAATGTTCTTGAAAAAACCAAGAAGAGAAGAAAGGAAGAAGATAAGAACTAACAATTCTCTCTATCTAATCTAGACTTCTCTCTCTTTTACAACCAGCCTCACTTACAAAGAGTCCCTCTTGTGTTTGTCACTCTTACACAATTCTCTCTATGTGTTTACAATTGATCTCACAATGTCACAAACTTGTGTGTTTCTAATGTTGAAAAATGAGGCTAGGAAACCCCTTTTATAGCCATCCACTTCTTGGTCATTCTTGAGATTCAATCCTCACTCTTTGATCAAGATCATCACTTAATCATAGCCCTCCATCACTTCCCAAGTGGTGCTGTGCATTTTAACATTGCACCCATGCACCTAGAGGGTCTTAAAATAGGCTGTCCATGTGTGCTGCAGGAGTGCCTGTAAGGTGCGCCCTGAAACAGGATAAGGTGCGCCTTGGCCTCCTCCAGCTTTGTAGCCATTCTGAGAGGCGCGCTCTGGAGTAGGTGCGCTGCGCCCTGACCTGATGCTGCTTCCTTATGCTGCTGTGCGCACACCCTTCTGCTTGTGTGCAGAAGTTCGCATACTAGTGCGCATGGCCTTCCCTTGCTCCAAATTGATGCATACACACGTGTGCAGTCTTCTAACGTGCTGAAATTTAATCCTCCAACCTTGGTTTAGACTTTAACCATCTTTGAACCATGGTTGGACCTGTGCAAACCTTAGAAAAATACCAACATGTTCGAATTGCCACACCCCCTTGATTTAAGGTTCTCAAAATATTTTGATTGGTTAAACCACATGTATGACCTTATCATTTTTACTTTCTTATAATACATCACTTATGGTATAGAAATTCATTCTGCATTGGCTACAAAAGAACTACATTAGAGATTGAGGACTGCAATTTGTACGCTCTGTTGATCTACTTGGTGTGTGAGGTATCTATCATCAGATTCTTTGGTACTTAATGATATATTCAATTCCCCTTTGATTACATTTTACAGATTGGTTCTCTTGATTGTTTGTCTTATTCAACACATCTCAAAATTTACCTTGAATAATTTAGTAACTCTGTCTGCATTGCGAGTCTTGCCTGATATCACTATTTGCCAGACAAAACATCCCTCTCACTTGCCATGACACCCAAAGAGATAACTTGCATTCTTGCTAGCATTCCCTGCACTAACTAGCTTGCAAGAACAACAACAACAGGTGTTAAAGTACCTCACAACTTTATAAGAAGAGTAGAGTCTTTACAATTCCCAACCTACGATTTAAACTGTAATATTTTTGTTCATAAAATAAGGGTAAAGTAATTTTATATATATTACATTGAATTGAGTAAACCATAGATGAAAGATTTAGTATTGATTTAAAATAATATTTAAAAGATAATATTGAAAATTTTGTTGAAAATAGTTAGAAATTTTTGAAGAAGAAAGTACTGAAATATTTCGAAATTTGAAGTTGAAATGAAAGAATTTTGAAGAAGAATATGGAATTAGGTTGAGAAAAATAATTTTAAAAGTTAATAGAAAAAATGTTAACTTTTATATTTTTCTATAATTTTTATAAAATTTTTGGAAGGAAGAAAGGATGAAAATTGATTTTTTAAAGGGAAAATGGCAAAATTGTAATTATATAATGGTAAAATGGTAAATTTTAAACTATGGCATAATTGTAAATAATCAATGGCAAATATATAAATAGTAAAAAAAGGGGCATGTGGTGAACATTATCGTGAAGGTAAGTTAAATATATATATATATATATAATATTAAAAAAGGGCAAGCGTTGAACATCAAGCATGTTCAAGTGAAGGTAAGTGAAAAAAGGGCAAACGGTGAAGGAAGAGTTTGGACTTTGGAGACTAATTATGTTCACGTGAACATAATCATTAGTCTTTGATTTTTTAATTAATTTATTATTAAAAAAATTCAACAAAGCTTTAAAACTCTCCGAAACCACCAGAGAGTTTATATTTACTCCTAAATGGTATTTTTGTTTAGTTTCTCTCCTTTCTCCAACTTTGTTTCATCTAGCAAAAAAATGGAAAGAAATTCTCTAAAGGATTTAGATAATTACAGTCATCCAATTATAATAGTAAGATTTCATCACATTTTAGGTAAATTTTCAATAACTCATAACTAAATAATTATATTGCTTGAATTAAGTTATGAAATAGTAATATTTATGAAAGTTTATGATTAGATATTGATGATCAGCAATCCCAAGAAATTGTTGAAAGGAGGAAGAAAAGCAAGGAGGTGATCCACGGGTAGCTTTAAGTGCTATGTAGTGAGTTAAATTTACTTATAATAATAGAGACCAATAAAAATATGAATTTATGATATCTAAATAAATTGTTGAATTATAATGATTGGATGATGTATTTTCTTTTATGTATGAAAATTGATTGATTGATTAAGGATTAAATGACATGTTGAAAATTAATTATATAAGAAGTTATATTTTAAAATGACGGATTAATGAAAAATATGTTGAAAATATATATGAAATTCTTGAAAGATATGATTGAAAAAATGATATGATATATGAGGAGACAATTTAATATATATGATATATGAGGGACAATTTAATATATATGATAAAAAATAAATAATAATTTTGAGAAATAGATAGTTGAATTGAATGCTTTGATGTATGCTTGCTTACATGTTATTGCTCATATGCATAAAAAAGGGAAGACTAAAAAGGCAGCTGGTCTGGCTGAGAAGACCAGGAAGGTAGTTGGTATGGCTGAAACATGTCGACTTGTGGGAAGAAGTTCCCAAATGATAGTATGAAATGATTTGATGAGAAAGAAAGAAAGAAAATTTAAATTCATGCATTATATTTGTTTTAAATATTTATTAGTGTTGGTTGAGATGCTAAAGAATCAGTCTAGATTATAAAATGATTGATAGACAGATGAGTCTCATAATGAGACAACTTTGATGATAAATAAATAGAAAGGATTATATAATAAAAAATTATATGATCGATTGTTTGTATGATGTTAACCTTATGATGGGGTAAATGATGATATTAAATTGATAAAATATATGAAAAAAAAAATATATGATTAGTATATGAGATATATGTATTGAAATAGGATAACCCGATAATTTATTTATAAAGAGATTGACAAATGATTGAATTAGTATGCGAGAAGAGATAGATGATTAATTATGTTGATTTAATAATGATTGAATATACTATAAGTATACAAATCGAGTACTTTTAGTAAATTTAATTCATTGACCTTGTGAAGCTCACTCCTCATTGTTAAATAATTTTGGGTAGAGGGCAGGATAAATAAATTTTTAAGATGAGATTCAGACTGAATTATTATATGTAAGTCTGATGGTCCACATCCTCAGACTAATGAAAAAATAAGAATTTTTTTTTTAAAATATTCATGCATATTTAATATGTTGTATATTTTATTTCAGATAGGATATTGATAATGTAACTTCCCTGTTGAGAGTTAAGGCTTGATATGTATATATATATATTCAGTCGATGCATGTTTTTATTTAAAAGATTTAAATAAACTATATTTTAATTCAGAGTTTGAGGATGGCACGTGGACGCATAGAGCTAGTGGTAGAGTACTGAACCAGAGAGGATGTGGTAGACCCCTAATATTTAGAAGAGCTAAAGTTGAGATAGAGGTTGAGTCTGTGATTCATGTAAGGGAACAGGTTGCTAGTATAGCTTTAACTAGTAGAGGTGTGAAAGAATCTAATATTATGAGAGATAAGTTGAGAGAAGTTCTTGATCCTGCTATAGAGAGAATGAATGCAGCAAAAGATAAGGCTGATAATTTACAGATGAGACCAGAGGAAAGGGCTAGAACAAAACATGGTGTGGTGAGACAAAAGGTTTATGAGGGGGAGGGTGTGTTTGTACATGAGATGGAAGAAGATTATTTTGTGAGATTTATTAAATTTAACCCTTATTCTTTTAGAGGATTTGTAAATCCTATTGAGGGTGAATAGTTGATTAAACATGTTGAGAAATATTTTGAAGTCTTACCAGTGATAGATAGGAAAAAGGTTGCCTTTGTTTCATTTAAGCTGGAAGGTGAGGCTTCTCAGTGGTGAGAGGATATTCTGCCTAAATTGAGTACTCATGTAGATCAGCCCTTAACTTGATGTAAGTTTAAGGATGTTTTCTTTGTGAAGCATTTTCCAGATACGTTTCGAGTACAATAAGAGAGAGATTTTATTCATTTAGGGCAGAACACTTTATCTGTGGCTGAGTATGATAGTAGATTTACAGCCTTATCGAGGTTTGTACCTGAGTTAGTAAATACAGAGGAGAGAAAATGTAAGATATTTTTAGACGGGTTACACTATGAAATACGAACTAAACTCTCTTATATAGATATTGTGAATTATGTTATAATGGTGGATAAAGCATTACAGATTGAGAAAGATGGCTTAGAAGTAGGAAGGATTGGATGAAGAGGTCTAAGTTTGAGAGGCCCAGAGGTGGTAGTAGTATGAGTGTGCAGGGTAGGAGACACCTAAAATGGGGCGTTCCTTGTCACAGGGAATTGTGATGCAGAGTCATAGGCAAACATGATCTGTTGCTTCTGTAGCTCAAAGTAATAGTGGTGGGACCCTTAGATTTGGAAGACAGGTTATGAGAACTGGAGGTTATAGTAGAGGAGTAAGTTTGCCACCGAGGGAAAGTGGTAATCTGATGCACGATTGAAAGACAAGAGTTTTCTATAGATGTAATAAGATAGGGCATCTATCTCAAAATTGTCGTACTTTGATGTGCTTTGTATGTGGTGAGGGATGACATATTAGTGTAGATTGTCCAGTAGGTAAATCTGTTGAGATAGGTGCTGGAGGTGTTGGAAGAAAACAGGTGGAGAGAGGTGGTGGATTAGTAAATGAGAGGGAACGTTGTAATCAGTTACAGTCCAAAGACAGTAGAGTCTATGCGTTGACTCAACAGGACGCACATGCCACTCCTAATATTGTTATGGGTATGTAATCTATTCTTGATAGGCCTGCTAGATTATTAATTGATCCTGGTACAACCTATTCTTTTAAATCTAGTGTTTATATGAAATCTATTGATGCTTGTGTTAGTCATTTGATGGATGCTGTTATTGTTGAGGCTCCTACTAGGGATAGGGTTATTATGAGGACTAATTATCGGGGTTGTGTGATCAGTATGGCTGATAGAGAGTTTAAAGTTGATTTGTTGCTTTTAGATATGACAAATTTTGATTTAATTTTGGGGATGAATTTGTTATCTACATATCATGCTTGGGTAGATTGTTTTAGGAAGAATGTGGTGTTTAGGATACCGGGATAAAATGAGTTTAATTTTCAGGGAGAACGTAAGATACTTGCCAACTGTCTTATTTCTGCCCTGACTGCTAGTAGATGGTTGAATAAAGGTTGTGAGGGGTGTTTAGCATATGTAGTGGATTCTAGAAAGGTGCTTAAGAAGTTAAAAGAAATCTTAGTAGTGAAAGATTTTTCTGATGTGTTCCCTGAAGAGTCGTCTGATTTGCCTACCAACATGGAGATTGAGTTTTATATTGAGGTGATTCCGGGATTAGCACCCATATCTATAGCACCTTACAGAATGGTACCAGCTAAGTTGAGAGAATTGAAAGTTCAACTTTAGGAGTTGCTAGATAAACAATTTATTCAACCTAGTATGTCACATTGGGGAGCCCCTGTGTTGTTTGTGGAGAAGAAGGATAAAACGATGGGGTTGTGCATTGGTTATAGACAATTGACTAAGATCACTATCAGGAATAAATATCATTTGCCTAGGATAGATGAGTTAATTGAGCAGTTACAGAGGGTTATGGTGTTTTCTAAGATAGACCTGAGATCAGGTTATCTTCAGTTGAAGATAAAGGAGGGGGATGTGCCTAAGACTGCTTTTAGGATACGTTATGACCATCATGAGTTCCTTGTGATGCCATTTGGGTTAACTAATGCTCCTGCAACATTTATAGATCTAATGAATCATGTGTTTAAACCATTCTTGGATAGATTTATGATTGTATTTATTGATGATATCTTGGTGTATTCCAAGAATGAAGAGGAGCATGTGACACATTTAGAGATAGTGTTGGAGATTATGATGAAAGAGAAATTGTATGCAAAGTTCTCTAAGTGTAAGTTTTGGCTAAATGAAATATATTTCTTGGGGCATGTTGTGTTAGGAGATGGTATAGCAATTGACCCATAGAAAGTGGAAGCAGTGTTGAATTGGGAAAGACCAACTAGTGTGACTGAAATTAGAAGCTTTTTGGGGTTGGCTGGTTATTATAGAAAATTTATCCAGAAATTTTCTATTATTGTTGTACCATTAACCAGATTGACCAGGAAAGAAGTGAAGTTTAAGTGGTCAGAAGAATGTGAGAAGAGTTTTCAGTTGTTGAAAGAGAAGTTGACTACTGCTCCGGTATTAGTGCTTCTTTCTGGTGATGCATGATTTGTGGTATATAGTTATGCATTGCATCAGGGGATGGGATGTGTGTAGATGTAACATGGGAGAGTTATAGCTTACACTTTTAGACAATTGAAAAACCATGAGAGAAATTACCCTAACCATGATTTAGAATTGGCTACCATAGTTTTTGCTTTGAAGATTTTGAGACATCATCTGTATGGAGCCGCTTGTGAAATTTTTACTGATTATAAAAGTTTGATGCATCTACCTACCTAGAGAGAGTTGGATTTGAGGCAAAAGAGGTGGGTGGAGTTGATTAGTGACTATTACTGTACAATTCATTATCATCCAGGGAAAGCTAATATAGTGCTGATACATTGAGTAGAAAGTCTATAGGGAGATTAGTTGTTATTAAGAGTCATGATATTAGCTTGATGGTAGAATTGAGAGAAATGAGAATGCATTTGAGTATTATTGATAGAGGAGTATTGATGGAAAATATAGTGGTACAATCTTCTATTATTGATCATTTGTTACATATGCATAGTAAAGATGAAGGGATAAAGAAGATCAGATATGAAGTATTGAGTGGGAATTCAACTGAGTTCAGAATTAGAGAAGATGATATAGTGGTATTAGGACATAGAGTTTGTGTTCCTAATGATGTTGAGATGAGAAATGAGATACTAAGAGAGGCTCATGATTATGTGTATTCTATGCAACCGGGTAATAATAAGATGTATAAGGGGTTGAGACAAAATTATTGGTGGTCAGGAATGAAAAAAGATGTAGCTGAGTATATTTCTAGATGTTTGATTTGTCAGTAGGTGAAGTATCAGAATAGACATTCAATAGGTTTATTATAGCCTTTTTCAGTACCTAAATGGCCATGGGAGAATGTTAGTATGGATTTTGTTTATGGTTTTCCCCGTACCCAGAGAGGTCATGATGCTGTATGGGATAGACTTTCTAAGTCTTCCCATTTCCTTCCTATTAAAACTACATGGATTTATGAAAAGTTAGCTAAGTGATGTGTAACTAAGATTGTGAGCTTACATGGTGTACCTTTGAGCATTGTATCAGATAGAGATTCTAGATTAACTTCTAGATTTTGGAGGGGTTTTCAGAACGCTATGGGTACACATTTACAGTTTAGCATATTTTTTTATCCTCAAACTAATGGGCAGATAGAGAGGATAATTAAAATACTGGAGGATATGCTAAGGGCAAGTGTATTGAGTTTTTCAGTGAGCTGGGATACTTATTTACCTATGATTGAGTTTGCATACAATAATCAGTATCAAACTAGTACTGGGATGGCACCATGTAATATCCGTATTCATAAAGTAAAAGTAAAGAAGTAATTTAATAAATATGACATGAAATTAAAATAATATATATATATATATATATGTGTGTGTGTGTGTGTGTGTGTGTGTGAAGGATTTAGTATTGAATAAAATAATTCAATTGAAAAAAAAAGAATTTGACGCGTGGGGGTGTAATTACAAAGAAAATGGAAAACAAAACGAAAAAAAACTGGATGGGTCCAGCGTGGAGAAGGAGAAGAGAAAAGAAAAGAAAAAATTTTGTTTTTCTTAAAAAAAAACACAAAAAAATGTGACAACACCTGGAGTACAGGTGTTATCAAGAGATGTTTAAGTCTCTGCATGCTTTCCAAATATAAGGTTGGGTGGCCCAAGATCAGGTTATCATCAATTGAGGATAAAGAAGGGAGACGTGCCTAAGACTGCTTTTAGGACGCGTTATGGTCATAAGTTTCTTGTGGTGTCATTTGGATTGGCAAATGCTCTAGCAACATTCATGGATTTGATGAATAGGGTGTTTAAACTATTTCTTGACAAAATTTGGTTATAATTTGACAAATTGTGGTTATAATTATTGATGACATTTTTGGTATATTCTAACAATGAGGAAGAGCAGGTGAAACATTAGAGAGTGTGTCAGAAATTCTGAGGAGAGAAAGATTGTATGTTATAATTTCCTAAATGTAAATTTTGGTTGAATGAAATAACTTTCTTGAAACATATAATATCTAGAGATGGCATAACAATTCATCCATAAAAGGTAGAGGCAATGTTGAGTGGGAGAGACCAACTAATGTAACTTAGATTAGAATCTTTTTGAGGTTAGCTAGTTATTATAGAAGATTATTTCAGAATTTTTCTATTATCATAGTATTGTTGACTAGATTGACCAGGAAAGAGGTGAGATTTGTATGGTGTGGGAAGCATGAGAAAAGTTTCAAATTACTAAAAGAGAAATTGACTACAGCTCCAGTATTGGTGCTTCCTTCTGGTGATGAAGGATTTGTAGTATATAATGATGCATCCCATCAAGAGTTGGGATATGTGTTGATGCAACATGAGAAGGTAATGGCGTGTGCTTCTAAGCAATTGAGGAATCATGAGAGAAATTACCTTACCTATGACTTAGAGTTGGCTACCACAATGTGTACTTTAAAGATTGGAGACATCATCTGTATAGAGCCACTTGTGAGACATTCATGGGTTATAAGAGTTTGACATACTTGCCTATCCAGAGAGAGTTGAATTTGAGGCAAAGATGGTGGATGGAGTTGATTTGTGACTATGATTGTACAATTCCCTATCATTTAGAAAAAGGTGAAGGTGATAGCTGATGCATTGAGTAGAAAATCTACAAGAAGATTGTTTGCTATTAAAAGTTATGATGTGTAATTGATGATAGATTTAGAGAGATAAGAATGAAGTTGAATATCAGTGATAGAGGATCATGGTTAACGAATATGGTTGTACAGTCATCTATAGTAAAATGCTTGAGAGATGTAAGGTAGAGATGAAGAGATAGAAAAGATTAAGCATTGAGTGCTTACTAGAAAGCAATATGAGTTCAAAATTTGTAATGATGGAATTTTTGTCTTGGAACATAGAAATTGTGTTCCCAATAATGCGGAGTTAAGAAAAGAGATAATGAGAGAGGCACATGATGATGTAGATTTGATGCAACCAAGTAACAATAAGATGTATATAGGACTGAGACAGAATTTCTGGTGGTCAGGATTGAAGAAGCATATAGCTGAGATTGTGAGGCTATATGGAGCACCATTAAGTATAGTGTCAAATATAGATGCTAGATTTACATCTTGGTTTTGGAGAGGCTTTCAGAAAGCCACAGGTACATAGTTACAATTTAATATATTTTTTCATGCTCAGACAGAAAGGATTATTAGAGTACTAGAAGATACGTTAAAGGCAAATGTGATGAGTTTCTTAGTAAGTTGGGATGCTTACATGCCATCGATTGAAATTACTTATAATAATCAATATTAAACTAGTATTAGGATGGCACCGATTGAGACATTGTATGGTAGGAGGTGTAGAACTCCTAAATGTTGGGTGATGAGTCTTAAATATTACATATTTTAGACCCTTAACTTATATTTGTTATGCTCTTAATTAGTAGTATTTCACTTTATTTTACATCTTTCTTGTGTTTTGTGTATTTTTATAGGTTTGTGGAGAAAATAAAGCATTTCAGGAGATGCGAAGCTTCTGGAGACATTGCGATTGATCGCACGAGATATGCGATCGAGTGCACCTGCCTACGAACGAGCGCATGGTCAACATCCCACATCGAAATATTTGAAGTTCAGTGCATCTGCAATCGATCGTAGCAGACATGCGATCGAGCGCACATGAGATCGTGTGCGCAAGACATGCGATCGATCGTACCTGCGATCGATCGCACCACACTGCGATCGAGCGCACACGGGCAGTATCCCACATCGAATCTGCAACCCATTTTGCTCCGAGTCTTCCCCTATATAAACACCATATGGCTTCATCATTCAGTGTACAATTCCTGAGCCACTTTGGTGTTTACCGGTGGACTTCTGCCAGCATTTTGGTGGATCCCGAAGGCATTGCTACCACGAGGGGAAGCGCCACCCGTCAGCGAGTGGAATTTCTCCCATGTAAAGTTGTTTATTTATTTCTTTATATTCAGTTGTTTTAGTTTAAATGTTTAGCACTTTTTATTATAGTTTTATAGTTATGAGTGGCTAGACTCTTCAACTAAGGTTGAAGATGAAGCCCCGCCATTGTTTGGCGTAGTAGTTCAGATTTGCTTGTACAAATCTGACAATTTTTAGTGTAAATGTTCTGTCAATTATTTGAGTTAATCTTATAATTGATTGAGTTTAAATTGTCTGTTGGATTTTCTTTGTGTTTCATCTGATGGATACATTGAATGCTTTTCGATTAAATTGGATTCTCTTTGTGATTTGTTAAGAGCAGATACATTGGGTGCTTTTGGTTTAGTTGGGATATTCTTTGTTTTTTGTCTTATAGTTAGATTCATGGAATGTTTTGATAGGCTATATTTTTAGAACATGTATGCTTAACTTCGGTGGGGTGGATTCGGAAACCTTAGTGCTCTTTATTAGTTTTAAAATCAACTTAGTTTAGTTTTAATTTATTTTGTAATATCATTCTGAAATTTGGAACTAGGTTAAGATAGAGTTAGTTTAGATTGAAAATATACTTTCACAACGCAATTCTCTGTGGATTCGACCTCGCACTTGCACAACGCTATACTGCAAATGACTCGTGCGCTTACGAGTAAATTAAAACTCACAACAAGTTTTTGGCGCCGTTGCCGGGGAATTGTTTTGTTTGTGAAAATTTTTGGTCTGAATTGATTTTATTTTTCTACTAGTTAGTTATAAAAAAAAAAAAAAAAATTTGTGTGTTTGTTTTATTCTGCAAGTTTCTGCTGGTTAGTTTACTTTAGTGTTTTTTTAGTTGGTGTATGCTTGGTCAGAGATCCTTGGACTTAGATTTGATACATTTAGATCCCGACTTAGAAAGAACTCTTAGGAGACAGAAAAGAGCGCTAGTTGAGAGAGAGACTGTTGAGATGGCAGAGAATTATAGGAATGCAAATCATCCTGAACATGTAGAGCAACCTAGAGCTTGGAACGTGGACTCCACTACATCCCTTAGGGACTTGTTCGCACCCGTTGCGACTAACTCATCCTCTTGCATAGTGTTGCCACCGACCAATGCCACCCACTTTGACTTGAAGCCACATGTCATCCAACTCTTACCCTCATTCTATGGCTTAGATCTTGAAAATCCTTATAGCCATGTGAAGAAGTTCAAAGACATTTGTGCCACATTCAAATTCCAGAACTTCTCTGAAGAGTCAGTCCATCTTCGACTCTTCCCTTTTTCTCTTGGATTCCAACACACCCGGGTCTATTACATCTTGGGAAAACCTGCTTAGCAAATTTTATCATAAGTTTTTCCCAATGTCTAGAGTGAATGAGTGCCGAAATGAGATCAGCTCTTTCACTCAGGATGAGGGTGAAAAATTTTCTGAGGGTTGGGAGCACTTCAAAGAGCTACTGATCAGATGCCCTCCACATGGATATGAGAAGTGGAGACTCATTCAATTCTTCTACCAATGGTTGACTCAACCCAACCGTAGCATGATCGAGTCTATGAATGGGGGGGCATTCTTGAGTCTGATAGGAGACGAAGCATATATGGCGTTGGACAAGTTGTCCGACAACTCACAGCAGTGGGATTTTTCAAGCTGTCGAGATAAGTCCATTCGTGCTCCTAAGAGGGGAGGCATCTATGAGGGCAGAGAGGACGCTGATTTGAGGATAAAGTTAGATGCCCTCACTAAGAAGATTGACGCTCTCACTGTGAGCCAATCCATCAATGCTGCCAACACATTCAATGTTGAAAATTGTTCCATCTGTGCTAGTCCCATGCATCTAGCACAGAATTGCCCTTCAATGCCTGCTTGTGCCGAGTATCCTATGGAACAAGTAAATGCTTTCAATGACTTTCGAAGGCAGTCAAATGGATTGTACTCCGAGACGTACAATCCAGGGTGGCGGAACCACCCAAATTTTTCATGGAGGCAGAACCAACCAATGAATCAGGGAGGAGCCCCTCATCATGCTCAAAATCAATATCCTCCCGGATTTGTCCCACAAATTCCTAATCATGGTTGTTCTGCCCATCCAGCACCTTCACCTGCTTACCATGCACCCACTCAAACACCAGCGCCAGTTTCATAGTCGCTTGAGGACACCCTTAAGGAGTTCATGAAGGTGACTAGCCAAAATATAAGTGATGTAAAGAGTGCAACAGTGGTAAACACCCAAGCAATTGCCAAGCTGGAGAGTCAAATAGGGCAAATTTCAAGTCACTTGGGTGAGAGAGAGAAAGAAAAGTTCCCCAGTCAGCCCGTGCAAAACCCAAAAGGACAATTTATGGTTGAGAGTTCATCAACTCCTACACATGGGGAGGAACAAGTATAGTCAATTGTCACATTGAGGTCTGGGAGACAAGTGGACAATCGAGTGGAAGAGAGCCCTGCTATGCAGCAAGGGCAAGGGAGTGGCAACACAGAGAAGAGAGATACTGAGCCATCTATAGCCACACCTACTGAGAAAGACCCTCCTAGGTCATTTGTACCTAGAGCGCCCTACCCCGAGAGATTACAGGCGCCCAAGAAAGGAGGGAAGTATGAGGAAATTCTGGAGGTATTCAAGCAAGTCTAAATCAATATCCCATTTTTGGATGCCATCCATCAAGTGCCAACATATGCCAAGTTTTTAAAGGACTTGGTCACTATCAAGAGGAGGACGAATGTCCCAAAGAAGGTATTTTTGACCGAGCAGGTCAGCTCAATCCTTCAGTGCAAGCTACCCATCAAGTATAAGGACCTAGGGTGTCCTACCATCTCTTGCACAATAGGAGTCAGCCACATTGAGAGGGCTCTCTTGGATCTAGGGGCGAGTGTGAATCTTCTACCCTACTCAGTCTATTTACAGTTGGGGTTAGGAGAATTGAAGCCCACATCCACTACGCTTCAATTGGCTGACAGGTCAGTGAAAAAACCACGGAGAATAGTTGAGGACGTTTTGATAAAAGTGGATAAGTTCTATTTCCCCATGGATTTTATTGTGCTTGACACAGAGCCGGTTCAGAATGTAGGGATTCAAATACTAGTTATTCTAGGGCGACCATTCTTAGCCACGGCTAACGCCCTGATAAATTGTAGGACATGGGTGATGAAGATCTCCTTCGGAAATATGACAGTGGAGTTGAATATTTTTGATATCACTAGGCAACCACATGAATATGATGAAGTGAGAAATGTATGCTTGATAGAGGAGATTCTTGAGGAGACTGTGAATGAATCAAGCACTGAGGACCCCCTAGAGGCATGCTTTGCTCAATTTGGAGAAGATATGGATTTAGATAAATTACTTGAGCAAGCGAATGCCATTTTAGAGTCTCCTCCTCGGAAGAGCAATAAGACGGAGGAGACCACCGCACCTAAAACCCCCAAGAAGGAACTTAAGCCTTTACCAGACAATCTTAAGTATAAGTTCCTAGGTCCAGCAGATTCTTTGCCTATAATTATAGCTTTAGATTTGGGTGATGCTCTAGAAGAGAAATTATTGGACGTCTTAAGAGAGCATCAGGAAGCTATAGGCTGGACTATTGAGGATCTCAAAGGAATCAACCCCTCGTTGGTGATACACACGATATAGTTGGAGGAGAATGCCAAGCCATCGAGGGAGCCACAAAGAAGGCTCAACCCTGCTATGCAAGAGGTTGTGAGGGCAAAAGATATTAAGCTGTTAGAGGCGGGGATCATTTATCCCATCTTTGATAGCAAGGGGGTGAGCCTGATTAAAGTCGTGCCCAAACGTGCTGAATTGATGGTAGTAAATAAAGACGATGAGTTGGTTCCAACTCGAGTGCAGTCAAGATGGAGAAAGTGTCTAGACTACTGTAAATTGAATGCTGCCACTAGGCCTGATCATTTTTCGTTCCCATTTATTGATCAGATGGCGGAGCGTTTCGTTGGGCACGATTACTAATGTTGGGTCTGGCTAAAGATGTTAAACTTAGCGCTCATGGGAGGCACCCCACAACTTATCTTTTCCTTTGTTTATTTATTATTTCGCATTTTTATGATTAATGTTTGTTTCCAGTATTTTTTGTTTTCCAGCTTTTATTTTTCAGGGACAAAGCATACTTCAATTCAAGTTTGGGGGTATGCTATGAGCCATACCAGTCCAGATAGTTCTCCATATCTCAGATCAGCTCTTTCCATATTAGTCACACATTGGGGTCAATGTGTAATTTAAGTTTGGGGGTATGGGAGACACATCACACACTTTGTCCTAATTTGTTGTCTTTTCGTCATAGAGATAAATGCATGCTCATGTTATCGTGAAATTTTTGTTGATCTAAACATTTTCTGTGATGTGATGTCATTGGTGAGCTTAACATTTTGAACACATGATCTGGTGATAAATTTTTAAAATTTAGTTACTTACTTTAGGCATTTTGAGAAGTCACATGTTTGACATAATCTAACACGAGCACATTAGCACAAATTATGTGAGGTATGACATGTGATTTTAATGTGTATTTTTCCTTATCTTAACTGAAACTGGATGACTTGTTGGATGAACTTTTGGGCATAGGAAAATATTAAAAAAAAAATTATCAATAAACTTTTCACTGAGTAACTGGACCTCTTGCCTCAGTAAGCAGTGAGTGTTCACGTCAAAAGGTGAAATTTTGCTTGGTAATATTAAGGTCGGTTTAATTTTGTAGCCTTTTTGACTCGAGTTAGTAAGTCCTTAGGGGTGTCTTTACACCTAATGCCCTAAAACCACCTGGTTTGGGAGTCATTGACTCAACACTCGCTACATGGGTCAATTAGAAAGCTTAAGGGAACTAAACATAGTCGTGCCTTATTATTGTTAAAAAAATAAAGAAAAAAGAATAAAATAAAAACTATGCCTTTTCGTTCATTTTTGATGAAAATTCGGTGAATCTTGAGACATGGAGACCTTACACATTAGAGTTACTTGGAAGCTTCATTTTTATATGCTAATTCACCTTACACTGATTCAAGCTTGTGATGCCTTAACCTGCCTTTTGTAAGTAATTAGATTTTAATATTTCTATTCATTGCGAAGATGGGTTTACCTTTTTAAGCTTGCTTATGAATGAATATCATGGTGATGCGTGCTCCTTAAATTTTTGGATACCATGAGTGATGACTTTATCTTTATGTTCTTTGTTTTTCATTGAGTCTTTTATTTTGTTTTGCTAAGGGACTAGCAAAATATAAGTTTGGGGGTATTTGATGAGTCTTAAATATTGCATATTTTAGACCCTTAACTTATATTTGTTATGCTCTTAGTTAGTAGTATTTCACTTTATTTTACATCTTTCTTGTGTTTTGTGTATTTTTATAGGTTTGTGGAGAAAATAAAGCATTTCAGGAGATGTGAAGCTTCTGGAGACATTGCGATCGATCGCACGAGATATGCGATCGAGCGCACCTGCGCTCGAGCGCACCTGCCTACGAACGAGCGCATGGTCAACATCCCACATCGAAATATTTGAAGTTCAGTGCATCTGCGATCGATCGTAGCAGACATGCGATCGAGCGCACATGAGATCGTGCGCACAAGATATGCGATCGATCGATCGCACCACACTGCGATCGAGCGCACACGGGCAGTATCCCACATCGAATCTGCAACCCATTTTGCTCCGGGTCTTCCCCTATATAAACACCATCTGGCTTCATCATTCAGTGTACAATTCCTGAGCCACTTTGGTGTTTACCGGTGGACTTCCGCCAGCATTTTGGTGGATCCCGAAGGCATTGCTACCACGAGGGGAAACGCCACCCGTCAGCGAGTGGAATTTCTCCCATGTAAAGTTCTTTATTTATTTCTTTATATTCAGTTGTTTTAGTTTAAATGTTTAGCACTTTTTATTATAGTTTTATAGTTATGAGTGGCTAGACTCTTCAGCTAAGGTTGAAGATGAAGCCCCGCCGTTGTTTGGCGTAGTAGTTCAGATTTGCTTGTACAAATCTGATAATTTTTAGTATAAATGTTCTGTCAATTATTTGAGTTAATCTTATAATTGATTGAGTTTAAATTGTCTGTTGGATTTTCTTTGTGTTTCATCTGATGGATACATTGAATGCTTTTCGATTAAATTGGATTCCCTTTTTAATTTGTTAAGAGCGGATACATTGGATGCTTTTGGTTTAGTTGGGATATTCTTTGTTTTTTGTTTTATAGTTGGATTCATGGAATGTTTTGATAGGCTATATTTTTAGAACATGTATGCTTAACTTTGGTGGGGTGGATTCGGAAACCTTAGTGCTTTTTATTAGTTTTAAAATCAACTTAGTTTAGTTTTAATTTATTTTGTAATATCATTCTGAAATTTGGAACTAGGTTAAGATAGAGTTAGTTTAGATTGAAAATATACTTTCACAACGCAATTCCCTGTGGATTCGACCTCGCACTTGCACAACGCTATACTGCAAACGACTCGTGCACTTGCGAGTAAATTAAAACTCACAACATTGAGAAGAAATGGGAGAGAGAAATATATCTGGTCCATCAATTATTGAGTTAACAACTGAGAGGATCAAATCGGTTAGAGAGAACCGTAAAGCAGCACAGAGTTGACTGAATAACTATGCTGATAATCAAAGAAAACCTCTTGAGTTTCAAGTAGGTGATTAGGTGTATTGAAAAATATCTCAATGAAAAGGTGTATTGAGATTTAAACAGGAAAGGAAAGCTGAATCCGAGGTATGTGGGACTCTATGAGGCTATTGAGAAAGTTGGGCTAGTTGTGAGTAGCCTGGATTTGCCTCCAGAATTAAAACATTTATATAATGTATTTCATGTTTTACTTTTAAAGAAAGTGTTTACATGATGAATATTATAATATTTCAAGCTAAGCTATAGAAATTTAGAAAGATTGGACTTATATACAAGTACTAATGAGAATTTTAGACCAAAAAAAAAACAAATCTTGTATAATAAAATAATTTCATTAGTTCAAGTTCTGTGGCGGAATAAGAATGCTGAAGAGATTACGTGAAAGTGTGAGACAATTATGAAGAAATATTATTCACAATTTTTTCTTAAGTTAGGTAAGGAAATTTCGGGGATGAAATTTTTATAAGTTAGGTAGAATTGTAATGCCCGTATTCGTAAAGTAAGGGTAAAGAAGTAATTTAATAAATATGACATGAAATTAAAATAATATATATATATATATATATATATATATGTGAAGGATTTAGTATTGAATAAAATAATTCTTTTGAAAAAAAAAATGGACGCGTGGGGGCGTAATTACAAAGAAAATGAAAAAAAAACGAACAAAAAAACTGGATAAGTCCAGCGTGGAGAAGGAGAAAAGAAAAGAGTTTTTCCTTAAAAAAAAAAAAAACCAAAAACATGACAACACCTGAAGTCCATGTGTTATCAAGAGATGTTTAAGTCTCTACATGCTTTCCAAATATAAGGTTGGGTGGCAGTGGGTAACAGTAGGTTAGATATATATATATATAGTTTTTTTCCTTTATTTATTCATTACTTACCAAATTCTGTTTTGTTTTCCTTCAATTACTCTATTTTTTTAAACACTTAGGGACCGAAAGAAATGTTGAAAGAGAAAAATTTTGAAGGGGTTTATGGGAGAATTTTATAGAGAGTCACGAGAAGCTCTAAGAAAAACAAAAGGTAATAACATGAAGTTTATTTTAGAAATTTAGCATACATGAAATTTTTCGAAATTCAAAGTGAAAATTTTCAAAGGGTGTGAATTATGGAAGAATTGAAGAAAAAATTAAAATTTTTAATATAAATATTATGTCAGGTGTTGACGATCAACAACTAGGGGAAATTACTGAGAGGAGCAGGAAAGGCAATGAGGTGATCCACTGGTAGCTCTAAGTGCTATGTGGCGAGTTAGATTTACTTTAAGTAATCAAGATAAATATGAAATATCTAGTGATAATATTAGAATAAATTATTAACTTATGATTTGGTGATAGATGAAAGTTGGTTGATAGGTGTGATAGGAATAGTGGATGTGTAGAGAATTATTTTATGAGAAATAATGTTATTGGAATAATGAGTCGATTTAATAATAAAAGCGATAAGTGAAATTCTTGATGAGCTATGATTGATGATTTGATATGATTTACGAGGAGAGAAAATTTAGTGGATCTTGACAAGCTATGATTGATGATTTGATGTGATTTATGAGCAGAGGAATTTAGCGAAAATTTTCAAATAATAATTTGTGAATAATCAGGATAGCTAATTTAAATATTTGAATTCATGTTTGTTTTTATAATACTGTTCATATGCATATTTCATATCATTGTTCATATGCATATGCATGAAATAAAAGAACTGGGAGGGGGTCGATCTAATTGAAAAACCGTGGCAGCCGGTACATGCTGGAAATAAAAAATCCGAGAGGGAGATAGTCTAAGATAAAAACATGTCGACATGTGGGAAGACGTTCCCTAATAATAATTCATCATTGCATCTGTTTTAAATATTGATTGTATTACTGAAATGTTAAAGTGTTGTTTGTTATTGTACATTTATTTATAGATGAATGAGTCTCACAAAGAGATAGTTATGGTGAGAAAGAAACATAGAAGTAAGATATGATAAGAACCATCTAAATGGTAGACTTTATGTTGTGAACCTCATTACGAGGTAATTATGAGATAATTGATGGTCTTAAGGTGAACCAATATATAAGAAGAAGATATTGATAGAGAATAAGACTTATGATATGTGTCCTGATAGTAGAATGCTATTATCAAGTTGTATGAGATATAAATGATTAAATATTGAAAGACTATTTATACAAATTGAATACTTCTAGTAAATTTAATTCACTGAGCTTGTAAAGCTTATCCCTCATTGTACAATGATTTCAGGTAGTAGGCAGGACAAATAGTTTGGTGAGTTAAGGTTCAGACGAAATCATTATCTATAAACCACGTACGTGTCTACATCCTCAGACTAATTAGAAAATAAAATAAAAATTTATTTGTAAATATTCATGCATTTTACGTTGTATATAATGTTTAAGTCAAGATCAAAATAATGTATCTCCCCTATTGAGGGTTGAAGAATGATGGCATTCTTTTCTTGTTGCATATATGTGTCATGCTGGGATTTTCAAAATGTGACAACACCGTCTCGGGGGTGGCCAACTCGGGATGGGTTGTTACAGACCATTTGAGGCTTTATATGGTAGAAGATGCAGAACTCCGGTATGTTGGGAAGAGGTTAGAGAAAGAAAGATTTTTGGTGAAGAAATGATAGATTTGACTACTGAGAGAGTCAAACTAGTTAGAGAGAACCTTAGAGCATCACATAACAGACAGAAAGGATATGTTGATAATAGAAGACAACCTCTTGAGTTTCAAGTTGGTAACTAGGTATATTTGAAGATATCTCCGTGGAATGGTGTATTAAGATTTAAAAAGAAATGGAAGTTAAGTCTGATATTTGTGGGGCCCTATGAGGTGATTGAAAGAGTTGGACCACTAGCATATAAATCGGATTTGCCTCCGGATTTAAAGCAATTGCATAATGTGTTTCATGTTTCACTTTTGAGAAAGTGTTTACATGATGAATCCCATAGTATTCCGAGTCAAGCTGTAGAACTTTAAGAAGATTTGAATTTTATGCAAGTACTAGTCATAATTATAGACAAAAAGAAACAAGTTTTACGTAATAAAGTTATTCCTTTAGTTCAAGTGTTACGGCAGAACAAAGATGTTGAAGAAATTACTTGGGAGTATGAGGCAAGAATGATGAAAGAGTACCCCCAGCTTTTTAATGAGTTAGGTAACGAAATTTTAGGGACGAAATTTTTATAAGGTGGGTAGAATTGTAATATTCATGTTCATAAAATAAGGGTAAAGAAGTAATTTTACATATATTATATTGAATTAAATAATCCATAGGTGAAAGATTTAGTATTGATTTGAAATAGTATTTGGAAAATAATATTGAAATTTTTGTTGAAAAGAGTTAGAAATTTTTGAAGAAGAAAGTACTGAAAATTTTCAAAATTTGAAGTTGAAATGAAAGAATTTTGAAGAAAATTATGGAATGAGGTTGAGAAAAATAATTAGAAAAGTTGATAAAAAATATAAACTTTTATATTTTTCTATAATTTTTATAAAATTTTTGGAATGATGAAAATATGAAAATTTGATTTTTTTAAGGGAAAATGGCAAAATTATAATTATATAATGATAAAACGGTAAATTTTAAATGATGGCAGAATTGTAAATAATCGATGGTAAATAGGTAAATTGTAACAAAGGCAGGCGGTGAACATTATCGTGAAAGTAAGTTAAAAATAATATATATATATATATATATATATATATATATATATATATAATATTTTAAAAAAATGGCAGTCGGTGAACATCAAGAATGTTCATGTGAAAGTAAGTTTTATATATATATATAATATGATATTAAAAGAAAAGCGAGAAATAGTGAAGGAAGAGTTTGGACTTTGGAGACTGATTATGTTCATGTGAACATAATCATTAGTCTTTGATTTTTTAATTTATTTATTATTAAAAAAATTCAACAAAGCTGTAAAACTCTCTAAAACCATCAAGGAGTTCATTTTCATGCATAAATGGTATTTTTGTTTAGTTTATTTCCTTTCTCCAACTTTGTTTCTTTTAGAAAAAAATTGTAAAGAAATTCTCCAAAGGATTTAGATAATTACAATCATCCAATTACAATAGCATGATTTCATCACATTTGAGGTAAATTTTCAATAAGACTCATAACTAAATAATTATATTATTTGACTTAAGTTATGAAATAGTAAGATATATGAAAGTCTATGATTAGGTATTGGTGATCAACAATCCTAAAAAATTGCTGAAAGGAACAAAAAATGCAAGAAGGTGATCCACGGGTAGCTTTAAGTGCTATGCGGTGAGTTAGATTTACTTTTAGTAATCGAGACAAATAAAAATATGAATTTATGATATTTGAATAAATTGTTGAATTATAATGATT